>CM076575.1:1361368944-1361968944 GCA_034641835.2 Pinus albicaulis | reverse complement strand
ATCATGTTATAAGGTTGAGCAATCCAAGTATGAAGACTTTGAGCTAGATGATGTTTATGTATCTCTTGTTGATGATCCCATTTCTAGTAGCGATGAATCAATGATGAGTTTCATGAGAGACCATGTTGCTCGGTGATTTGTAGTTTTGATGTCTATTTTTGCTACTACTACTACTACTAAAGTTGTAGAGGAGTTTTAGGAGTCCTCAAACTTTGAGCCATATTATTTATGTAGCTCATGTTGATGATCCCTTGTCTAGTAGTGGTGATAATTTTGATCATGATGAGGAGTGATTATGTTGTTGATCACTAATATGTAGTCTTGTATTAGGCCAATGGCCTCATAGCTTGTAGCATTGTTTTTGGACTGATGGGCCATTTGGAGCCTCATTTCTTATGTATTTTTCGATGATATGTATTGCACTCGGTGCCATTTTGATATATTCACCTTTGCATGGTATATAAATGAGCAAACTTTGCATATTTTGTCTCTATTGGCTTGGAATCATGGTTGCAAATCTTAAAAATAGGTTTTTTTGTTAAAAAATAATTATTTAATGTATTTTTTTTAAAGCCGGTTCATTGAGATCTGACCGCTCCCGGTTAGACCGGTTCCAGTTAGAAACCCGATTCATTAGGTCCACCGGTTCCGGTTTTAATAACTATGCTCACACAAATCCAGAAGTACAAGAGGGGTACATGAAGGCATTGGACAAGTTGGTACCTGACAGGGAGGAGTGTGCTAGATTGCGCCTTGAATTAGGCAAATACTTCAGTTGCACTGCTAACTTTGGTTCTTTCCATGCAATGGAAGACATGGATAGATTTGATGCTCTCACATGGTGGGAAGCATATGGCGGCATGGGACTTTTGCCAAAGTTGGCTAAAAAAGTTTTCTCACAGGTTGTGAACACTTCTTCTGCAGAGAGGTGTTGGAGCACCTACAGCTTCATACACAATGTGAGAAGAAACAGGCTGAATGAAAACCGAGCTGAGAGCTTGGTTTATGTGCATTACAACTTGAGGTTGTTGAGCCATTACTGTGATCGGGCAAATGAGGATCAATCATACAGAGTCTGGGACAACAACCCAGAGGATGATAATTTGGAGGATGGCACGGTACATATGGAAGAATTGGAAGCAAAACTTTTTAGGGATGATGATGAAGCATCAGCGGCACCGCCACACACAGGGCCAACGCCACCATCCACTGGTAGCAGTGCGGGTGTGGGTGCCAGTGCTAGTGCCAGTTCTCGATATCACACTATTGTTCCTTTGGAGATCCAGCCTCCAACTTCTAGTCATGGTCGTGATACTCCTGAGAGTACTAGAAGACCACCATTTCCTCGTGGCTCGCACAAATTAGACATTTCTCGTGGGCGTGGCAAGGGGCCAACCAGTAGATAAAATAGATTTGTTGTTTACTAGTCTTTTCTATTTGTTGTTGACAGTTGAACAATTGAAACTTGACTCTTTCATATATTTAATGACAATTTAAGTTTGAAGTTTGAATTTGAAAGGTGAAACTTTGAAGCTGGCATTTATAAGTTTACAAGTCATTATGAATTATGAATATGATGCTTCATGAAAGTTATATGGTGATCAATGAATCAATGATGATAAATGTTTAAGGGTTGCACACACATGGCACAATAAACCTTAATACACTGAAAATGAATGTAGAAAAATGTACTAGGAGGGTCCCTAAGGTGCCACATTAAAACTATGCCATTAGGGTATCCCCTACACAATGGAGTATTAGTCTAGAACCCAGTCAAGAAGATGCTAGATGCAAGGGAATATCATCATGTAGGACAACAGAGTATTCAAGATGGAGAAACTGCTAATTTGGCAGCTCAAGGACAAATTCTCTCCTTTGGAAAATATTCCTCATCAAGGAAGACCAATTCTAGGGAAAAATATATTTTTAATATGGAAACCCACATGTGCACAAAACGACAGGTCGGCCCAAAAAGGAAATTGGTCACCCTTGGATGGTTATAAATATAAGTCAAGTGATCCTCATGTGGACATCATCTATCGTTCTTCTTTCTTTGGTTTGGCTCACACAGATATGAAATTGGTTCGCACAGGTCTGAAATTGCAGGGTCTGAGCTCGCACATGTGGATTAAGGTTTTTGGTTCGCAGCCGCAGGGTTGCGACAAAAAAATTTCAGCTACATCTACACACACACAAGCCTCTATGGGTGGCTAGAACATTTTAGCCACACGCATATCTCTCTCTCTGTGCGGCTGGGATCTAGGGTTTCATTTTGATAGGAGACCGCAGTTGACCGCAAGCTTAGTCACCGGGTTCGGTGAACTTAATGCTTGAAGTTCGAAATTCGCCGAATTTGAATCGAATTCAAACAAATTCGAATTTGTTCGCCGAACTTCAAGCCGAACATGAAGGCGAACACGAACATGAAGGCGAACACGAATTTCAAGCCGAACTTCAATGAATTTTTTTTGAAATTCAGGGAAAAATTCGATTTTGTTCGTTTAGCTATTAGGTTTTGCTGTTTTAGATTTTGTTAATTTTAGTTGTTAGGCTTGTTTTAGCAAGCAGACAGAGAGAGAAGGGATTTTCCTTTTTGTTTGATTTATTATGCTTTTCTTACTGTTATGGTGGTTTATTTTCTGCAGAAAGGGATGCTAAATTTATGACCTTTTTCATGCACGTTTTTGGATTAACTTCATTTAATGAAGGCATTCCAAATGTGTGAGATCACATGTATAATCAGATGAAGAAAAGTCATTCTCAACTTTGCTTCAGATTTCAAATTTGGATTTGAGTTGCATGCATAAATCTAGCAGCAGGGGGAATAAATGATTAGTGCCATTCATAGATCTTCATTCTTCTCTAGCATCTTAAAGTTTATATATTTTGTCAGTTTAGATGAATTTGATATTCTTATGGGTGCTAGACTCTAGTAGCTACTGCTAATGTCTATGATGAATTTCTCACCTTGTTTACTATGTATGGAACACTGAAGTTGGTTCTTTATTGGAAATTTGGTACTCGATTTCATGGTTTATATGTGGAAATGATTTCATGGTTTATATGTGGAAATGATGTAAATGTTTGAGCAATAATCCTATGTGTTTGCAATGTGCATTATGCACTTTGAAAATTGACATGCTTATTTATTTATGTGCATAATATTTATGTTTCAACATGCTTAAAATTGTTATATATATTTATATTTTCAAATTTCTCTGTGTCGAATTTTATGCCGAACTTTATCGGCAAAATTTTAGATGCCGAACTTTATTCGAATTTCAACGTCGTCGAACTCGAACACGAACACGAACCTGGTGACTTAGACCACAAGTAGGGAAAGTTAACTCTGATCAGTATTGTTGCTCAGATCGTATTTCTAGATATTGTTTAGTTGATTTTGCTGGATAGTCTTGTGGATAAAGAATTGGATTATTGTACTCTCTCTTTGCTGAAACATTCAATGACAATCTAATAAGAAGAAGAATTTGAAAGGGTTTTTGCCTTGGTCTCCAACCAATCCTAGTGTCTCTATGTGTGAATGCTTTTCTTCTATTGTTCCTTTTATGTTCCGCTGCATTGATGATAATATTGTTCTCTCTATATAATTGCATATGTTGTTAATGATGTTACGATGCTGTGGGGTGAATTCAATATATAAATGATGAAATGGAATTATCTAAAGCAAAGAAAAATATAGCCTAAGAAAAAATAACATGGTATCAGAGCAGTGCTGAAAAAAATTCATGGAGATCACCCTTGTGAAGACACCTTTGATGGAAGCAAGGGAAGATGGAGGAGACCTAAAAGAATGCTAGGGTTTGAAGGAGACCCTAGGCAATTTGGTTATTAGGGTTTGATGGATATATGAGGTTAGGGTTTGGAAGAAACCCTGTGGTATGGAAAAAGATTTGAGTTATGCAATCTAGAAACCCTAACATGATCAGTGAGATGTTTTAGCACTTGTGACAATTAACCCTAGATGGGCTAGTCTCAATTAGGCCTGGTTGCTGATGAAGTTGATGGAAATATTGAAGTCAACATTGCTATATGGATAATAAACCATGCTAACTCTTGAAGGGTTCAAGAGGGAGATGATCACCTCTCATTAAAAATAAGTACCTTTTTAGATTTATGTCTTCATGACAATATACTTGTTTAGATTTATTGTTTTTATTATTACTTATACTTCCTGCATGAATATTTGAGTATTCGAATACTTGTAACCTCTAGATGAGATGTGATAAGTAGATCCTTCTTGAGGACCATCTAATGTGCAGGATAAGAGAGCTAGTGCAGGAGGAGAAGAACTGGAGCTAGAAAAGGAAAGAAGTACCTGAGGAAAGTTTTTGGAAGTTTTCAAAGTAGCATCTGGAAGTTATAATATGCAAGTGCTACAACTTCCAAAGACAAATAAGTGTTACAAGTTGCAAAGGTATATGAAGACTGCAAGGTATGTGTAAGTTGCAATATTGGATGGCAAGGTAAGCCCTGAGGTAGGATGAGAATATCACCTTAATACATGTATATGAAAGTAAGTTTGATCTCTAATACATATGATATATTGTTGCACTTGATATTTGGCAAGTATCTTAGATTTTATTAGACATGGTGGATTTCTTGTTTTTATAAAGCACGCTGAAAATATTGATTTTGATATATGGAAACTTGATTCTATAATTAATGCTTGTGATAAGCATGGTAACCTTGATAATAAAGGTGTGACAATAAGATTGATATTCAAGATCTCCTTGTTGAGCTTGGTTAGGTTTTGATAAGCTTAGTAAATTTGACAATGTGACAAAAATGAATGACTTGACTTATTGTGATAAAGAAATGATGTTGTGATTATGATCCTTGTGTTGAAGAATGTAACTAGTGTCGGTCTTCATTGTACTTGTCAAAAGGAATTTTATTATTAAAGAAAATGACTCATTAAAGCATGGGTTTCATGCTTGGGTCAATGTTTTCTAGGTCAAAGCTTCCATTGAAGGCCTCTAGGTTTTGTCTTGAGTCATTAGAGTCATTCTCATTTTTATTAGGGCAATTCGACCCAGCGAAAAGGCTATAAATAGAGAGGTTGTTCTACCTATTTGGAACACTCACTTAACAAGTTCGATCTTCAAGGAAGAGAGGCATAAAAGAGAGCGAAGTAGCTGGAGAAGGACGAAAGAAGCTCGGAAGACCTAATTCGAGTTTCTGGGCTATCTATCTCTCACACGTGCGAAGTTTCTGGGCAGTTGCTGAGGTCAAAATTTTGTGTCTACTGCAAATTTGAAATTCTGTTGTTGGGTACCGAAATTCTGGATTGAAGTTGATGCTGGGAAGATGTCACTTGGAGACTTTGACAGGGATTTTCTATTGAAGGGAAGGGTTGACTTGGTGGTTTGAGGAGGTCTTTGTTTAGGTCTAAGAGGTCTTGGATTATCTCATCTTGTTTTGAATCTACTAGTGGAAGAGTTGGACTGGGTTTTCTCGTTGAAGGGGATTTGCCCTGGTTGAGCGCCTACATCTTGTGTCTCTTGTTCTTGTGGTCTTCATATACATGTAATTTGATAATTGTTTTATGAAAGATAAACTAATAAAGAAGTAAAAAAAGGCAACATATTTCACAAGTAATTATTAAGAAAGAGGAATCAAACCCTAATTCCTATAAGTATTGATTTTTCAACATGGTATCAGAGCTAAGGTCGAAGAAGGTTGAAGATCACTATGTTGGTTGTTACTTGAAAGGAAAAGTAGTCTTGGAAGAAAAGGTTACTCCCTCTATGGCAAGTTACTTGAAGATGGGATTCAATATCATAAGAATTGCAGGAAGCTGGATTGGAATAATCATCTACAATCTATCTAGGAGAGTCAAGAGTGAAGGATTCCTGGCTGCACTTATAGGTACTCTTGATGATGACAACGCTTGGATCATTGATAGTGGAGCCTCAAGATATATGACAGGAGAAAGTGACAACTTCATACTCTATCAAGGGAACCATCATCACATGTAGTAGAGCTAAGAGAAAACAACAGTTATGTAGTCAAGGGCCTTAGATCTACATCATTGAAGCTAGAAAGTGGAGCCAGGCTACACCTCAACAACATACTCTATGTCCCGGGTTTGAAAAAAAAATTGCTTTCCATTTCTTGTTTAGAAGATAAAGGAGATAGGGTTGCTTTTGTAGATGGCAAAGTTTTGGTTTCGGGAAAAGATTCAAGTATTGAAAATGAAAAAGTTAGTGGAGTTCATGAAGGAAGAATATATAGAGTTATAACACCATCTCCTCAAGCCCTAGTTCACATGGAGATCAATCTTATTGAAATTTGGCATAGAAGATATGGGCATATTCATTACAAAATAATACCCTCTCTTAGTCAAATGGTAAAGGGTATCCCCAACATTTGTTAAATTTTTAGACCGCTCTATGCTGTTTCAGACTTCAGTTACTTTAGCCCAATTCAATTCTTCAATTAACAATATTTCAACAATAATTAATCTTTCCAATCATCAACAGTAGTTGAAGATAGAATAGTAAATGCAGTGACAAAGAAGACAATCAACACATCAACAAGAGACACCAGATTTGGTCCGAGACCAGGGAATAACCCACTATGGGGAAAACCCTTTGAAATTCTTCTTCTATAATATTGTCATAAAATGTTCAACATAGTGTACAATGAGCCCAATAAAAAAAGATCATCCAACAAAATTAATCCAGCAACATTCAAAAATATGTTTCCAACATCAATCCAAATCAAAGACAACTTTTCCTGTCTGTGGTCAACTGCGGTTAGCTACAGTCAAATGTCAAATTTTAGCCCTAATTTCCAGTCGCAGGGAAGAAGAGGTATGTGTGCGACTGAGAGCTTCTAGTCGCTACCTTGAGCCTGCAAGCTTGGGACTACAGTCGAAAATTGCCTTTGACGGGCCTGCGACTGTGACCCAAAATCCTAGAAACATGTGCGAGCTTCAAACCTTGTAATCTCAGACCTGTGTGAAACAATCTCTTCGACTCAGCCTCAGACTTGTCCGAACCAATCAATGAAGAAGATAAGAAGAAGAAGATGCTAAGTGATATCCAAATGAGCTTGAGGTCACTTGTATATATAGGTTTCCAAGGGTGACCAATTTCCTGTAAGGGCCAACCTGTCCAAATATGCATATGTGGGATTTTCTTCATAAGTTCACTTTCCCTTATTTGATTTGAGTGCTTCAATAGTCAAAATAGGTCCTCTTGAAAAGAGGAATCTAGTCCCATGGTTGGAATTTGTCACTGAGTTGCCAAAATTAACACTGCCTCTCAGCTAGGGAGAAATTCCAACTACGTCATGTCATGTGTATCCAGTTGTCATATCATGTCCCATCTCTGCTCAACTCTATCTGTTGAAACATTTTTAAATATAAAGATGAAGAATCAGAGAGCATTATCTACCAGCCTTTATAATCTCATAGAGCACATCTTGTAATGTTCCTTTTTCTGGTGTTCCTTATGACATGGTCAGGATGGACTTTCAGAGTTGGGGGTAGATAGGTCACAGTTGTAGGTTGGTGTCATCAGCGGACCTAGGAGCCCTTGGAGGGGTTTTGAGGAGTTTCTATGAGTTCCGATGGAATTCACTTGGTATATTCCATTATCCGCACAATTTTCCTTTCGTTTCGGTGCATTCCGACAACTTTCAAAAAGAAGAGTTATTATTGGGCCTAACTCAATTAATTATGCTTAAGGTGGCATTCCAAGAGGAATACTTGACATAAAACCTTAGTGTAATAGCTCGTTGGAACCAGAACAAGAAGATCTACAGATGGGATGCTTAGATGTGAGTTTCAGTGACCTGAGGAGACATGGTGGCCAATTTCCCCTTTTCCTGCGTTAAAAAGAATATTTTAATTGAAATAAAAAAGGGAAAAGTGCTCCATGATTAAATAATAATAAAATAGGAGGTTCTAGAGGGGTCCATTAGATTTATAAAATAGGAGGAGGCCATTGGAGGATCTTGGATTTGATATTTCTTCTTGTATGAGAGGTTAAGAACTCGGTTCTCTACTCCATTGGTATCCCCAGGATGGAAACCCTCGGGTGATTCAGTGAGATTGGGCGAGTTCCCATCTCCCTTTGGTGAATTCATCCAGAATTCACAAGAGAGCTCAACAGTGCAGTTCAGTTCAGATTGGAGGGCCTGTTACCCACCACTTCGTGGGTGATATCCCTAGGAGATTTTTTTTCTCCATGATGGACCTCAGCCGACAGTCAACAACCCCTTGCAGCACTCAAATAGCTCATTGTGCCATTTCTCTGCCACCTAAGCCAACCATGTGGTCCCTCAGTTGGAAAGTGTAACTAGGTTTGGTCTTCATATTGACTATGTAATTATGTATTTATGTAATGAAGAATAGAAAGATAATAAAATGTATTTTTGTTTAGCTTGCTTCATGGGTTTCATGAGCAAGGAATTTTATTATAGATCAAAAGACTTCTTCTTGATGTCTTTCAGGGATTTGTCATCTTGTCATAAATAGAATCAAGGATATGAAGTAAAGTCAATAATGGTATGCCTCAAGACCTTATCATATAAGCTTGAATAAATGGCTCAAGAATGGTGATAACACTACTGCTCAGACCAACATAATACATGATGTATATACTCTTTAAGACAACCTTCATTACTTGAAAATATCCTCTACAAGTAAGCTTATATACCCTTAATCATTTCGGCTCCATAGCTAAATGATAGGTCGACTAATTTACAAACAGGGTCAACTATATATACCCCTGTATACTGCGCAGAAAAGACACAAAAAAACTCGACTACTTTGAGATTTTCGGACAAGATCTTAGTGACAAGTTTGCGGTGAATTAAGGAACAATTTTGTGATTTAATGCGAAGATAAGTACAGAGATAAAGTGCAGAATTAGGAGGTGGAACATCGAAGCATTTAAGGGAGAATCTGTAATATAATGCAAGTTCAGGGTTGCAGAGAAGTATGAAGTTAATTGGATATATTGTGAAGTAAGATATACATCACAACGAAGAAAGGAAGGCACTGTTTCGAGTCACTGTCTCACAATGAAGAAAAGGATATAGTATTGGATAATTGTCTTGGATTATATCTCTATTTTGGATATTAAGGAGATGCATAATACTGTTCATAAGTGCAACAAGAAGGTAACGTAAGTAGAACAAGTTTATAAGGTAAGTCAAGATCTAGAATCAAGAAAGAATGAAGAATATATTTAGAGACCGGGCTCTCTAGTCCAAGTGCAGAACGGTGTAGGATGGTGCATAAAAGAAGGATTAGCTTAAGGAGTCAAGGAAGAAGCAGTGACAAGGTCTTGGAGGCATACACGGGTCAAGGGTCGGTGTCATGGTCATGGTACTTGTGGACTGAAAGTCTATAAGAAGAATTTCTTGTGGGTTTTCCTCTCCAAGAGGGAGAGGTTTTGGCCCGGGCTTGAAGAGCCTAAATTTGCGTCTCTGATGTTTTGGTAATTGAATCGATGAAAGACATGATAAGCTAATAAGAGAAGACTTAAGTAAAAGAAGTAAGCTCACAAGTAATTATCAAGTAGAGAATTTGAATTAAACCTAGCCCTACCTAATTCTCAACATGGTATCAGAGTTAAGGTGTTGAAGACAAGGGCTACTTGACAAGGAGACACTCAAGGAAGCAAGAATCAAAGTCAAGGTCAAAGTTTGCGTTGGAAAGTCAATCAGTTTGCAAGGAAGATTCTCAAGCTATTTCAAGAAGACCTTCAATCTCATTTAAAGGATTCATTCATCAAGGAGATAATCATTGCCATCAAATATTTATGGCATTGAAGATATTGTTAGAAGACACATCATCAAGTACCATTCAACAATATCCATCACCTTTGAAGACATCGTCATTTTGAAGACATCCTTTATCATCAAGGATCGAAGATCATCTACATTGGAGAATTCAATCTAAGAGGGAGTTCCTACCATCATCTTCATCATCATCATCATCAAGGAAGCTGATAGAAGGAGGAAGTCACTCTACTCAACTAAGTATCTCTATGACCTCATCTAAATCTGTCAAAATGACTTATTGCAAAGAGAGCAACAAATTGGTTGGGTCATCAAACTTTAGTGCATGGAAAAAGAGGACAGATTTGAATCTAATCGAAGATGAAGCTATTGGCTACATCAAAGGATCCACAATTCAACCCTAAAAAAAAAAAGATGCTCCAGCTCATGCCAAGTACATGAAAGGAGAAATCAGAGCCCAGAGGATTCTCATAGAATCCATTAAGGACTCACTCATACCCTATGCATCAAAACTAGAAACTGCGAAAGAAATATATGAGAAATTGGTGGAGCTATTCTCCTTGAGTACTGCAGGAGAAGTAATCTCTCTGAGACAAGAACTATACAAGATGAAATTGTCAAGAGAGGAAGGTATCACTTCATATTTTATGAGGATTTATGAAATTCGAGACCAGCTGCAGGAATTGGGAGAAGTAATGTATGATAGTGAGATGACTACAATGGTGCTGAATGCTCTACCAGAAGAATGGGGAAACGTCACTTCAAGCTTATACAAGAAGAAAGAAGCAACACCGTTCCAGGATCTATGGTCTTTATGTAAAATAGAGGAAACAAGATTGAAAGCCAAAGCTGATACAAGATCAAGTGATGGGAATCAAGCCTTTGCAGCCATGTCTAGGAAGGAAGGAAGATTCGGTAAATTTGGTCCTCAGAATAAAAGGAGAAATATGGACAAGGTACAACGCTTTGGATGTAATGAACTTGGGCATTATAAAAGGGATTGTCCTAAATCTAGAAAGGACAAGAGGAAAAAGGAAGAAGCCCATGTCGCAGAAGAAAGAGAAGGACCTAATGCAAATAAATCTAAGAAAGAAGAAGCGAAAGATCTCTACTATGATTGAGATCATCTTCCTCTTTAAATGATTTCTGTCGATTGTAAAACAATATGTTAGGAAGCATCGTACATTAATGGCATCATTATAGAAGCATGGAAGGAGCACTTGTCATAGGAAGATGTCCGCAATACATCTATGGAAGAAGTGGCTCTTGAGAACCTCACTGATAACATTGATGGAAGATGGTCATCTGGATCAAGGGTCATCTATGAAACATGTGCTGGCACTTTCTAATGGAGTCCTCCTTGGATTCACTGGCTAGAAAGAAAGCAAAAGGTTTTATCAGGAATTCTATCTTGCAGAATTCTAGGATTAGGATATGATGACATATTGATGAAGCAGGTCAAGGGAATTAAGTTCTTCATTCTAAAGAAATTGCTGCAGGATGACTCAAAAGGAAAAAATGAGGTACATATATTTATATGCTAACACTGGATGCTATGGAGTCATGTCTTATGTTTGCAGGTGATGGACTTCTACCTTTGGAAGTATGATTAGAGAAAGGAGGATCCCTTCCGTTACACAAGTTGTCATTAACAGATGAAATCAACATGATATTTACTCATATATAATATGAGGTGGTTGTATACAAACAAGGAACTGGATACTGGAAGTTCCTGGGAATGAAGCTGTGTGGAGAAAGAAAGGAAGAGATCATGAAGTGAAACCATGTCAAGAGGCGGTTATCATCCGAAAGCTAAGAAGATGTGACTAGGAGATCTCCTGGGAAGATATGAAGACTTTGATAGAAGTTTGGTAAAGAAGAAGACCCTTGACAATACATATCTTTAGGAGATGTGTCAATCTGAATAAAGGATGCCGATGCCTACAGGAAGATGTCATGGTGAAATATCATCACTGAGGTAACTTTTGATTTAAAATTTCTTATGTATATGTTTATTTGAATATGTTTTTGCAGGGCTGACAACCATGTGGAAGGATGTAGGATCCTTGGGAGATGGTTCTAAGAAAAGAAGCATGGCATAAAATGAGAAAGACTGATGAATCACTTTTTGCTAGATGACATCACTCTTGGATGAAAGTGATTATGATCTGTGCCCTATGAAGAGATCCCAAAGATGAAGACTCCTCAACTGCGAATAAATCCATGACATTGAAGGGAGGAGTTCTTCATGAGCAGCTGGGTGTTTTCATCATTGCTACTGCAGGTCCTTGGTTAAGAGGGAGCCTGGGAATGAGTTTCTTACTTGGAAGAAACTTGAAGTATGCCCTTCTTGAATTAAAAGGAAGTGACTAATATGATTCTCTAAATTCATGAGTCATGCACTAGACCAGGACTAATAGCCGTAAGTCTTAGTGAAGGCCATGAGGAGAGAATGGATAGACACATCATTTTGGTCTTCACCGGGGAAGACAGAATGGAGGATTGGGTAATCATCTAGCATCCGATACTCTTTGAGGATGTATTAGGGCATCCAAGATAAGAGTAGTTGTGGAAGGACCGATATTCTTTGAGGATTGGGAATCCAAGATAAGAATAGTCCTGGTGGACATATCCTGAGTGAACCCGTGTGGGATATGATCCAAGAGAGACAATGATTTAGGTGTCTATTCATCATTGGTCTCGCCAACATTGGAGCTCAAAGATCTCATGGAGAGATGGAGATGTTAGTTAAGGCCTTGCACTAAGACAATGCTGGTTGATATGATGCTATACAGATGCGATTACCAATCCGATTCTTCTTATGAGATTCTTCAAATTGAAAGTGACCATGTACCATTATGAATACCTCCCTAGTTAATAGGGAGTGTTGGAAAGTGTAACTAGATTCGATCTTCATATTGACTATGTAATTATGTATTTATGAAATGAAGAAGACAAAGATAATAAAGCGTATATTTGTTAAGCTCGCGTCATGGGTTTCATGAGCAAGGAATTTTATTATAGGTCAAAAGACTTCTTCTTGATGTCTTTTAGGGATTTGTCATCTTGTCATAAATAGAGTCATGTATATGAAGTCAAGTCAATAATGGTATGCTTGAAGACCTTGTCATATAAGCTTGAAGAAATGGCTCAAGAATGATGATAACACTACTGCTCAGACCAACATAATACATGATGTATATACTCTTCAAAACAACCTTCAATACACTAGAAAATATCCTCTACAAGTCGACTTATATACCCTCATTCAAGTCGGCTCCATAACTAAATGACAGGTCAGCTAATTTACATACAGGGTCAACTATATATACCCTTGTATACTGCGCAAAAAAGACACACACAGAAACTCGACTCCTCGGAGATTTTCGGACAAGATCTCAATGACAAGTTTCGGTGAATTAAGGAACAATTCTGTGATTTAATGCGAAGATAAGGACAGAGATAAAGTGCAGAATTAGGAGGTGGAACAACGAAGCATTTAAGGGAGAATCTGTAATATAATGCAAGTTCAGGGCTGCAGAGAAGTATGAAGTTAATTGGATATATTGTGAAGTAAGATATACATCACAACGAAGAAAGGAAGGCACTGTTTCAAGTCACTGTCTCACAGTGAAGAAAAGGATATAGTCTCGGATAATTATCTTGGATTATATCTCTGTTTTGGATACTAAGGAGATGCATAATACTGTTCATAAGTGCAACAAGAAGGTAACATAAGTACACCAAGTTTATAAGGTAAGTCAAGATGTTCTAGAATCAAGAAAGAATGAAGAATATATTTAGAGACCGAGCTCTCTAGTCCAGGAGCAGAACGGTGCAGGACGGTGTAGAAAAGAAGGATCAGCTTAAGGAGTCAAGGAAGAAGCAGTGAGAAGGTCTTGGAGGCATACAAGGGTCAAGGGTCTGTGTCATGGTCATGGTACTTATGAACTGAAAGTCTATAAGAAGAATTTTTTGTGGGTTTTCCTCTCCAAGAGGGAGAGGTTTTGGCCTTGGCTTGAAGAGCCTAAATTTGTGTCTCCTATGTTTTGGTAATTGACTTGATGAAAGACATAATAGGCTAAGAAGAGAAGACTTAAGTAAAAGAAGTAAACTTACAAGTAATTATCAAGTAGAGAATTTGAATTAAACCTATCCCTACCTAATTCTCAACACCCTCACCCATTTGTATTGATTGTATGTTTGAATGTGGCCTCCTGAATCTAAAGGTATGTCTTTTCATTTGGTAATTGAGTATTGGGTTTACTTATCACGGACACTTCTGGGCATGGATTGATTAAGGGATTTGGCGAAAACAGTGGGCTTAGTTTGTGCTCCTGTCCCCTTGATCTCTTTTGGATGTTACCTTTGGATCTTAGTCCCGTGGGATCTCCTTTATTGACCGTTTGGTTCTAGGGTGGTACTACTTGGGAAACCCTGACTTTGGTTGCATGGTCCTGCTCCTTTATCCGCATATATTACTCCCTTTCCACTCACTATACCCCCATTCATCATTTCTCCCACGTGGATCCACATTGCCTCTCTGGGTCCACATTACCTCTCTGGGTCCACATAGGGTCGGTCTCCCTATCCCCTTGCCCCCACCTTGGGTCAGGCCTGGAACGATGCTCTGGACGTTGAAGCAACTAACAGAAAATGTAAAAGCATAAATGGCCACATTCAATAGGAAATTGTACCACAAAATGCAAAAGATGGCTGAGACAAAAATAATTAGCACGTAGGCAAAAGCCAATACATGAGCTCTACCCCATAGCCATGGTGATCACCCTGGTTCCATAGGCCCTAGATGAGCCTCCTTTATCATTCAGGAACCCATGATTGTCCCAACCCTGGGAGGGCAATGAACCGCCCTACCTAAAAGGGGGTAATCAATGCTATATCTTACACATCATGCTCTTGTCCTTTGAGCCTTGAGTAGTTACATAAAAAGAAAAATACATATAAAGAAGGGTGGAAAAATCAAGGTCGGGGCTCCTCATGTACCACGATTGCTCCCTCCTACACATTATACACCTAGGTGTGGGCTTCCCTTTCTCTAGCTGCCCTTGTGCCCGATATGTGGCCCATGATTGCCCCTTTCATTCCCTATTCCATGTCACTTCTTTGTCACAAGCCACCACCATTTGAGGGATGTACCTTGGACATACTATCCCCTCTAAGGGTAGAAACCACCTAATAAGGTACCTGGCTAACCCCCTTTGGAGCTTGGGGACATTAGCACATGCCAAAGCCCACTACGGAAGGGCATGCCTTTATGAAGTGCCCGCTTGTTTCCCATGGTTTGTAAGCTCTTTTACATGATTAATGTAATAACTTGTTGTACTGGAAGGCTAGGGGACGCATTGGATCTTATGCAGGATTGCAGATGGTGTCCATTTGGGTTTGGTCTCCCTATATGGGGTCCTAATCTCCCAAAGGGATACATTGGCACATGTAGGGTGTGTAGAGATCCATGGGCCTCCACAGCAGCAGACAACACTCCGTGGTTCCCCACCAATGTCCAGAGATTACTAGAGATCCACCTTTGGGGCGAGGATGATGCACTTGGTACACTATTCTTAGCTAGCCCCACAGGAGCACCATACAATTGGTAGGTGTCCCAGTACTTGTACGATGACATGGTGGTGTTCATTCCATCATTTGAGCCTTACAAATGATCTACAGGCATCTTCGACTCATGGAGACCCATGGGGTCATTGTTGTTCCCCCACACCCATTGGGAGCACCACAGGTCTACTACTTGGAGAACAAGGGGCCACCCCCTTGTCCATCACCTTTTGAGGGTTTTATTTATTATAATGGCACATATGGACCTCATTAGGCCTCTTGGAGGGCCCCACGACATGCATGGATTATTATTTGACCTCGTGAGAGGCTTATTATTTCATTTATGAGCTAGTTTGGTGGGCTTGTCACCAAAAGTTAGTTTATTTGCACATTATTTTATTTTTAGGGGCTAATGTAGGCCCATTAGCTAAATCGAATTCCTAATTGGTGGATAAATAGGAGTTTGTATGATTCATTTGTGTCATCACTTGATTTGGGATCTCTCTATCTTTAGAGAACTCCGCTTTTTTCCTTGGAGGATTATTTTTGGATGATGGACGAATTTTGATTTATGGATTGGGTTCTTTCTATCTTGGAGCTTCTTAATTGAAAATGTGATGCTGGTTGGATATGCTCTCTAACATTGTAAGTGGAAATTTAACATTATTTTTTTTGTTGCTGTATACATTGGAACTTCGCTATAATTAGGGCTAATTGCTACATGTATGTGATGTGGAATTATGTGTCTATTTAGCTTATTCTATGTATGGTCCATTGCTAGATGAATGAAATGTCCTAGAGATCATGTTACCTTAATAAGCTTGCACCATTTGTATGAAGTATAAATGCTTAAAGTCACTTTTCTTCTCTTTCCTACATTGGACGAAGTTGACTTTTGGAGCCTCCTTGAACAAGAAACTAAATCCTTCTTCATTATCATCCTTGACTCCATATCCCCAAGTGAATCAGGCACTTGTCCTTCAAAAAGGGTGATCATTTTAACCCTCTTTTTCACTTTTTCCCTTTTTTTACTAGGTCTAGCCCCATTAGGTCACTTAGGGCATCAATTTCCTGGGAAACTGGCAACATGAAAACATCGATCTCCTAGATACAATTGCGCTAGTGGGTCCCCTAACTCTCCTCTGAATTTGAAGCAATTCCGACGGTGGAATCTCTGGATACCCCAAGCCAAGTTTTGCTTAGGTGTTCCCAAGGCTAGAACCTAGTAGGATCAATTTAACATCTTGGGGTGAAAATTCTTGTTTAATCTTTTTCCCCACCTTGGCTAGATTAAGAGCATCATTGCTTGCCAAAATCCATCCTCTAACCTGGGCTGGGTCCACTTGGCCTCGTGTGGTCCCATTCTTCACCGAAGCCTATTTATCAAGGACTATTCGGGAATCCAAGTTACCAAGGGATTTTAGGGATTGAGAACATCCTTTATAGGTCATATTCTTCTACCTCAACCCTCCAATCCTCATCCCTTTTCCTTAAAAATTCAAGTCCCTTGCTTAGAAGGCAAGCAAGTTCCATTCTTCAATCTATCTTAGGGAAAGGGTCTTTAAGGTCACTTCATACCTATTTGTTGATCCATTCTTTAAAAGTGACTTCCTAACTACCAGTTCTTCCTCCCATCGGCGAAAGTTTGTAAAGAGCAGGGAGTCTTAGCTGTGGTGACAGTGGGCTAAGTCTCCACCGTTGCCCTTGACGTTGCAGTTTCCCTCTTAGGAGTCCCTTTTAGGTCCCCAGCTGGTTTGAGTGGTAATAGGGCCAACATAGCATTGGAGCAGATTCTTGAGGCTAGTTTCTCATCTCAACTATTTTGTGCATCAACATGTAAACTCTAGTCTCTATTATAATAAAAGCTAAGATTGTTCCTGTTCATTTTGTTGTTATTTTGTCGTATGCTAATGTTTGCATTTTTACATGGCAATGTTTTGTTAAAATAATGGAAATTTGTATGGAGTAAATTTCGTTCTGTTAGTTTTCTGCAAAAGATCCCATTTGGGACATTACAGTGGTATCAAATCTGGTGTTCCTTCCAGCCTGAGAGTTTATGTTGGAGATGCCGAAAATAGATCAAAATTGCTTAAGATTTCCTCTTACAGGCCATATGAAATTGTTTTTCATTCAAGTATTCGACAATTTTGTTTCAAATTGTTGAACTAGAATTTGGCCTTGAAATCGTCTTTCACTCAATAATCGACCGACGAATTGGCCATCATATTAAAAGCTGACATGTATTATTAAAGTTGGCATGTATTATTTTGAGCAAAGACTTCCATATGCAGCTCGGTCGTAAGGGAGCTGTCAAAGTCAAGGAGACAATTTATTTTAGAAGCCAATTTATTTTGTTTGAGAAAATTATAAAGGGGCCATAATCATAGTCAAAGGAGGTTGAGTCTAATTTATCAAAGTAGGGGGCCACATTTTAATCCAAAGGCTAATTATTTTAAAGTAGGTCGAATTTTTATTGTTTGATGCAAATTATTAAAGGAATCATGTATTTTATTAAGTCCGTGATTTATATCATGCAACCAAGCCACCAAGGGTTGAGTTATTAAAAAGGGACAGTCTAAATTTGGTTGAAGGGGTTGACTATTTCAGAGAAACGAGCCCAGATTGTCGTTGAGGTGGAGGATCGAGCAAATAAATATCATACCCCTGTATGCAGAAACTGGAAAATCCTGGTTGCACACAAATATTCGTGGGTCGAATTTTTTGAATTTCATAAGGGGATTCATTTCTCTCATCATCACTTGGATTGGATTGGTATCTCTTTAGATATTTTCACACTTTTTGTTGGGTAAACTTTTGGAGCTTTCTTGATGCACTATGATGTTTGGATTTTTGCTATTGTCTTTGGAGCTTCTTTCTAATGCGAAGTTGATGGATGGATATACTCTCTCTCTCTCATGTAAGTTGAATTTTGATGCTATTCTTGTTATTTTACTGGTTTATTGCATGTTATGGTTATCATTATTCTGGTATGGGTTAAAGTAAATGTGAAATTCTTTTGGGAACCTTGAATAAGTAATTTAATGCATGCGTTTTTCTTGAAGAGAGTGGGTGAATGTTCCTAGAGGCACCTAATAGGTTTTAAGCCTCGAAACTTCCATCTCTTTGGCAAATTTGAAGTATAAATCTCTAATTATCTAGTTGTTGCCCTTGAGTAGGCTAGCAAAGGTTAATTCGGGATCCTTAGCTCTCGAAATTTCCTGATCTATGTGTATCTTGACTCCATTAAGCCCAAGCAATAAGGCACTGGTCCTCGTATCCATTTTGTGGTCAAATTTACCCTTATTTTCTTCATTTTTCCAAATTCTAGGTCTAACCCTAGTAGGTCACCTAGGGCATCACATAAATTTCATTATAGCCATCCAAACTCCTTGATTTTTGGTGCACTACTGCCCTGGAAATTTCTCTAGGGGTCCTCCAAATTTCATGCAATTCCGACGATGGAATCCCGAGATATAGCAAGCCCTAGCCGTAAGACCAACTCTTGCCCTAGGTTGGTTTTGGTTTAGTGTCCTCATTGGGATCATTGCATTCAAATCTAAAAAGAAAATTAGTCCTTTGATCCTATTCTCTTCCCTAATTGGGTCAAGCCCCTCTTTGATTGATTAACTCCATACCCTTGACCTAGTCTGGATCCACTTGGGTTCTTTGTGGTCCCGCAACTCTATAACTCAAATTTATCAAGGATTACATAGAAGCCATTCCTCCATAAGAATTCTTAGATCTAGGAAAATTATTATCGAGAGATATCCTCCAAACCTAGGCTCAAATATCCTCTTATCCCTTCCTAGAGATCCCATCACCTTGCTTCTCAAGAACGTAAGTTATTAAATTGAGTCTCTTCTATGAATAGGCTTTAGGAATCACCCCATATCTTATCATTGATCCATCTATTCTTGTGATTCCTCTCCTACCGAGATTCCTCCCATCGGTGAAAGTCCGTAAAGAGCAGGGAGCCTTGGCCAAGGTGACAGTGGGCTATCACTCCATTGTTTCCCCTTGACCCCGTAGTTGCCCTATAGGATCCCCTCCTAGGACCCCTGCTAGTTTGAGCTGCAACATTTTTGGCGCTGTTTCTGGGGGCATGAGATGTGTCTTGTTCCTCATACGACATTATTGACATATCATTTTGGCGACTCCATTGGAAGAACGAAGCCCTAGTTCTTCATTGAACTTTAAGGTCGATGTTTGTAGGGTGGAGAAAGCAATTTTCTAAGCATCTTTAAATTCACCCTGGCGACTCTTACGTAATTTACATGTATATCCCAATAGGATGTCTTTCTTTGATGATTTTCCCGTTTGGACATCGCTAGGGTCCCTGCGCACCCCAATCATGTCAGAGGAAGGATGGTACGTGGGGTACTCATGTTTGATGGTGACCCACTCTTCGCAATTGAAAATGTGGAAAGATTTAATGCACATACTTAAAAGGAGAAAGTGGTCCACCAAGATGTCCTTATCTTGTTGTTCATGAGATCTCTCTGTGGTCATTACTCATTGTTGCAAAATCACGAACCTAGGAGCATCTGATCTATTGAAGAATTCTTTGATGGCTTTCTTAGACATTTTCAAGTATGTCCCACATTAAAGGTTCAAGAGGAAGCCTTCATTGAGCATCATCATGATCTTGGGAATCTAGACGATGGCAGCAAAGGGGGTCTTCCCTGGGTTCGCATGACGAAAGATGGGATGATGATAATTCTGAAAGCATGTGTGATAGGGAGGGTGAGTTTGTAGAGAGTGAAGTTGGGGTCAACCCTAACTTTTCCAAGGATACTATCTCTGATGATCTACCCTTTGAAAACCTTGGAAAAGGTGATCCCATAGCCCCTTCAAAGATTGATATTAGTGATTAATTACATATTGAAGAAGGAAAATGGGAGGTCCATAGAAATCGTTTCAACAAGGACCCTATTTATGACACCGATGATGATGATATCGATAGGACCTTTGTCTTTCCTCACAATCCTAGGGTTTTAGTTGAGTCTCGTGTGGACCCTTTCCTCAACCCTTCTTACATTATCACTAACAATGAGAAATCCTCCATCCCTCCTAAGTGTGATCATCATGGGCAACCTACTTATGTTTCTCCATCTCATTAGTCTCCCTTTCCTACTAATCATAACCTTATGGAGGCCATAAAGCATAACATAAATGGTAAGGACCATGATGGAAGTGATATGCCTGAGGTTAATTGTTGACATCTCTATCTTTTGGTTAGAGGAGAGGATCTCGCGGACTAGATTACATCCCTTTGTTCCCTCTTCTCCCGTGATCATCCATGTATGGGCATTCTATTTTCCCACCTCCCGCCCTGGTGACCCTCCATATGATTGTTTCTATCCTTACTCTTGGATTTGCTACATAAGTAATCATTGGAAAGAGTGTTTTTATAATGATCTAATGATGTCATGGTTGCATTGGCTCTATGATTAGACTTAGTGCTTCTACGATGTAATATGCATCTAAGGGTAGGATGCATCGCATGTTGATTTTCCTCATTAGAACCAACATGATATGATATTATCATGCTAGATTAGCTACATTTAGATTAAGACTGCGTTTGAAATTTTATTTAAATTTTATTTCCTAGTTGATTTTTTTAGTGGCCTAATATAAGCATGTGCAATGTTTTAAAAAACGGAATCGGTCAGCTACCAGGCCGAGGTAATGACTCGGTAATGACTCGGAATCGGTAATGACTCGGTCGACTCGGTTTCAATGACTCGGTTTTTGTAAAAAATACATTAAATATTAATTTTTTTGTACAAAAAAATAAATTTAAAGCTTTTTATTCATGTTTCCAAACACAAAGCATTACAATATAGATAAGTCACAAAAGACAACATATGATCAAAGTAGGCTCATGAATATATCCATTATATCAAAATTGCACCTAGTGCACTGTCCAATACAGGATGATGATATAGAGATCAAAACAAAAAACATAACCAATGTCACGGGTGACTCCTTTCGACAAGACATCAACCCTCTAGAAGGCCTGTGGTAATTCAAAGCATATAAAGAACCGTGGATTAAACCTACAGTGTTAAGTTTTGTGACCTGATTGAAGAGGGTTTCATTGTGTTTTTCTTCAAATAAGAAAGCATTTGCAATTGAGCCACAATAGCCTTCAGACCGAGTTATTAAGTTCCCTATCTACATTGAGAATTTAACGTGGATCAACTCACGGCATCTTTGTACATTACTTTGAAGGCTTGATTCTAAGTATAAACAAGGTATTTCTGCCCCTCGTTTGAAGCAATTATGGAGGACTTCTTTGCTCAAGTAGAATTGAAGGGTATTTTTCTTCTGTTTCTCTTGACGGTGCATCCTTGTTATGAATTTGTTATTCTCATTGTTCCGAAGAAAGTTAAATCCCCTAATCTAAAGAAAAATTCGGCATTTGACATTGTGGTCACTGGACTATGAGGACTTAAAAGGTGACTTCATTTACAACTAGAAGGGTGGTATCCTATCAATGATCGTGAGGAGGACTTGTCCTAGAATTAGAGGCACATCATTATAAAGGACAGTTCTAAGGCCCTCCATAGTTTAAGGAAGCCGAGATCTTGTATACTACGTTTGCAAGGTATGAATTGTAGCCTTAAAAAGACAATTAGCGGGCATCCTTTGTCATCTATATCAGTAAAATCAAGGAACCCTATTTTGTGTATAGAAGAAGAGGCTGAGTCCTTATCACTGTTACAATCTCACACACACACACACACACAAGTATTATAAGCTAGTTCCATCGAAGCCGACTTGTAAATCAATAATTAATATATATTCATGTCTTTGAAGCATTCATAAAAGGTGCCTTGAAGTCAATGAAAATACAAAATGCAGTTATGACTCATGAGAAGGGATGGTCTCTTTAGACATCAATTTGAAAATGATTTTTGAAGAATAGTAAAAGCCCTCCATGATGTCATATCGCTGACTAAGCTGCTCATTATCTAGCAGCTGATGTGATTTTAAGAAGGTTTAGTGGCAACCCTTCATGTGATTCTATTTTTGTCTAGCAGTTGAAGCAAAGGAAGTTCATTTAAGAAAAGTATGTAGCTCCTCTATGTTGGCACCTTTGGATAAAGATGATAGTGCCCTTGAAAGTCTAACAAATAGAAGAAGTGCAAGGCACTTTGAAGCAAATCCCTATAGCAACTTGTATGAACGTAAAATCAGAGGTATGGTCTCTCTCATAGTATGTGTAATGCATTTATTTATTTTTATTTGTTTTAAGGCTCTTTTGATGGAGGGTTTAATTTGAATAAGAACCCTAGATGGCTCATGGACAACCCTAGCTCACATATGAAACCCTAATTTTTAGGGTTTGTGGATTCTAGGGTATTTAGATGAGGATGATGTTTTGAATTCCATCCTCCATTAGTGTATTAAAACCCTATATTGTATCTCATGCTTTTATGATCACATATTGTTCTTGGTCATTGTCACTAACATCATGTCATCAAGGTACATAGAGGGATTGGTGCTCTTGATTAAATACGAGTTCCATACCCTAATACATGACAAAATTCGATGGAAACATTGCAATAACCCAATCTTGAAATCTTGAAAAACTGATAAGTCTGCTGGATTTTGAATGAGATCTAAAATTCTACTTTCTCCATATGAAATCCAATGAGGTTGGAACCACTCTCAAACATCCTGAGTCATTTCATGGTAATGTTACAAATTTAAGTAAAAGGATGAAAATGAAGATTAAGGAGAATGTCACTTTTACTTTAAGAATTTAACATTACCATGAAGCTGCTCCAAAAACCAACTCCACAACTCTTCAGAAAACCTAAAACAAACCTAACACTAGATTAAAATCCGGTTTTAAGTCCACAAAACCCGCTTTTTTTGGGCCCACCGGCCGGTTGTTTTGGCTCGGCCTGGTTGACTCGGGCTCGGCTTGGTTGACCGGCTTGTTACCGAGCCGGCCGAGTCATTACAAAAACCGGCCGGCTCGGTAACAAGCCGGCGAACCTAGCTGGTTTTCTGCCTGGTCGGACCGGCCGGCCTAATGGCTCGGTCGACCAGGCCTGGTCGGAGTTGAGCCGACCGTTTTTTAAAACAGAGAGCATGTGCGATCATGAGACGTTGCGAAAGCTTGCTGCCTTGCGTGTTTGATTTCTGATATGTGCAAGTAACAGTTCGGTGTTGAGATTTTGTGTATTTGGGGTAGCATCAGTTGTGCTCTAGCTCCCAAAGTTTGAGGAAGGACTAGAGTACACTTGATCTACAAGACCCATAAATGGATTTGGGAAATTTCATCTAGTTTAGGAGATATTAAATTAATTAATTATTTTAATGTATTTCCAAAGTTAAAACTTAGGGAACTTAAATAATTAAAGTGAATTTAATTAAACACGTGATGAAATTGTCTTAAGTCACACGGATCAAGCTTTCTTTTAATCTTAGCCATTGATTCAAGATTTGATCATGGCCGTTGGTTTCCCAACGAGAAAAGTATAAAGGAAAGGCTTGGGGTCATTTGTAAAGACACACAGAGGCAGAGAACTGAAGCTAAGCTGAGATTCTAGGGCGGGTTTGCTAAGAATACTTAGAAGTGTTTCAGCTGCAGAGAGGGGAATTGAGGCCAAGGGAATGATTTGATCCCAGGGTCTAGAATCAGCAAGAGGCAGAGATCAGTTCAGAGAGGTAGTGCAGAGAAGTAGGAATGCAGTAGCAGGAGGGCAGCAACTTGTGCTACGCAGGTGCTGAGCAGTCCCTCAAGGACAACGTAATCTCTGCAAGAAACCCTCAGGGGTTACGCAGAGACGCTAAGGGGAATCGTAGGGACTGCGTCACCCAGTTTGGGGTAACGCAGCCCTTTCCGGAGTAGCGTTGAGGGTCAAAGGGGCTTCAGAGGCTGACGCAGAGGTTTCAGGGGCAGCGCTGGGGTTTTTAGGCCCTAATTTTGCCTGAATTCTGTAAATCCCATTTGAGGGTGTGGATCAGTCATTATTTTGGCCCTAGATCAGCCAATGAGTTGTAGATGTATTATTTCTCTATCGGGTTTTCCAGATCTGGAACCCAGGCTTCTTGTATTCAGAAAATTCTTAATAATAAAACCCTCCAGCAGCCAGAAGACCGGTTTTCCTGCATTGGGTTTTTCCGGGGACTATTTGTCTAGAAATAACTGTGTCACTTTGTCTATGTGTGCATGAACTTATTCTAGATCTGGATTGGTGGAGATCTATTATGTGTTTTGCTTCAATTTTAACTTGAATTTTATTCAGTTAATAACTTATCTAAGTAGGAGGAGCATAACCAGATTAACAGTAATAATTTCTGCATAAAGTGTAAATATTCAGAAATTTCCACAGTATGCGGACCCAAGAGATTGCTGGAGTTCTCATGACCAACCCATTCGAGTACATTTGTGCACTCTCCAGAGAGATCATGCCCTAGTTGGAGCCAAATGTTATCCACTACTTTGTGGGTGATATCCTAAGGAGAAAAAATTTCTCCAAGATGGTCCTCAACTGACAACTAGCAGCCCCTTGCAACCACCAAATAGCTCGATGTGGCATCATCTCTGCCACTGGAGCCAACCATGTGGTCCCTCAACCATCTGTTATGATTGTGCGTTTAAAGGTGGGCCTCCCAACCCCGAAGGTATGGCTTTTTCATTGGTATAATTAAGTAATTTTCCTTACATGTCATGGGCACTTTTGGGCATGGATTGGTGGGGGGATTCAGCAGAAGAGTGGGCTAGGATTGTACTCTTGTCTCCACTGCTCGATTTCGTGGTTAGCCTTGTATACTAGTCTTGTGGGATCTCCTTTACTGACCATTAGCTTTAGGGCTAGCACTACATGGGAGATCTTGATTTTGGTTGCGTGGTCACACTTCCTGACACCATATACGTCACTCCCTTCCGCTCATTTTAACTCCATTCATCATTTTTCCAATGTTCCACCAAGTCCCCTGGAGGTGGGAGCGAGGGGGCGAGGGAGCGCGGGAGCGGCCTATGCAAAAGCTCCCTACCAATTTTCAGGAAACGTGGGGGGACGTCGGGGTCATAAAAATTGTAAAATTTAATATTTAAAATGTAACTATATTTTTGCAAGGAATGTATATACAGTCATCATACACTTGCATCATGAAAGATAAATCATAAATGATAAAATTACAAATCGATGAATGATGAATCATATAATTGAAACAAATTTAAAAGTTAAAGTTAAAACATACATCATACAATCATGCATGTAAGTTTGTAAGTTTGTAACTATATAATCATTAATGTAACTACTAACAATGTACAATGAAAATAAAGTTTAAGATATCATATGACATATTATATCAAGATTCAAAATAGAGTTTAAACTGAAGTTTACAACTCAAGTATGAAACATAAAACTTAAACGCAAATAAGTTATGTCTGAAACATAAAACATAAAACATAACATATGAATATCAAATGATATCATCATAATGATAAATGAGCATAAATGCTCGAGTTAATGCCCCACTAGTCTCTACATCCAACTTCTGCACAAATATATCGGGATCAACCATGTCACCATCTGAATCAGAATCACTTGGATTCTCAAATATGCTAAGTGGCACATCAACTTTTAACACGAAACCATAAACTAAAAGGGGCGGTGAGGGGACGTGAGGGGGCGTGAAGGGGGGTGTGAGGGGGCATGAAAGGGGGTGTGTGGGGGCGTGAGGGGGCGTGAGGGAAATGTCCCCTAGAAGTCCCCAAGACCCCGGAGCGCGAGGGGGCGAGGAATCTAGACCCCTAGGTGGGGGGGCGAGACCCCGTGTAACACTGCATTTTTCCCATCCCGGTCCACATTGGGTTAGCTTGCCCCTCCCCTTGTCCACGCTTTGGGTCGGGCCTGGAATGATGCCCAGAGGCTGATGCAACTAAAAGAAAAGAAAAAACATAATTTGGCTACTCTCAATAGGAAATGTACCACAAAATGCAAAAGATGGTCGGGACATACAAATTTAGCACATGGGCAAAAACCAAACATGTACTCTACCCCTTATTTGTGGCCATCACCCTGGTTCCTACGGGTCCTAGATGAACCCGCTCCATCATTAAGGAACCCATGATTTTCCCAAACCCTGAGGGGCAATGAAATGCACCACATCAAAAGGGAGTACCTATTGCTACATCCTACACATCATGCTCTCATCCCCTGGAGCCTCGAGCAGTTATGAAAAAAAATCAAAGGAAAAAGGCATATGAAGAAGGGTGGAAAAACAAAGGCCGGGGTAACTCATATACCATGATTTTCTCCCTCCTACACTCATATACCCAAGTGTGGGCTTCCCTTATTATAGCTACCCTTGTACCTTGACATGTGGCTTGGAGCATTCCCCTGATCTCCACTCCGTTCCATCACTATATCATTTGCCACCTACGACTTGATGTGTGTACCATGGACATGTCACCCTCTTTAAAGGCTAAAACGACCTAATAGGGTCCTTGATTAACCCCCTTATTGAGCTTGGAGACACTTGTACATGCCAAGGCCCACTATGGAAGGGCATGCCACCATGAAGTGCCCCATTGGTTCCATGACTTGTAAGCTCTTTTGGTTAGTTATTCTAATGATTTGTTGTATTGGAGGGCAAGGGGACGCATTGGCACTTGTAGGGTGAGCGTTGAGATCCATGGGCCTCCACCATAGTAGAGATTACTTCATGGATTCCCAACACCGTTCATTGATTGCTCGTGTTCCACTTTTTGGATGAGGATGATGCACTTGGTTCACCATGCCCAACCGACTCCTCACTCACACCATACACTTGGCAGATGTTCCACGATCCAGATGAGTGTCTCACTGCAATGTCAACATCCTAGCCATTATAGATGGTTTACAAGTGTTATCAATCCACTTGGAGACCCATGAGGATGTCATTGTACCCCCACAACCACTTGGGAGCACCATAGATGACATGCTTGGAAAACATGGGGCCAACCCCTTGTCCAATATGTTTTGGAGCATCTTCTCTAAGTTTGGCACATTTGGACTCCATTAGGCCTCTTCAATGGCCCAACGACTCATCATGTTCGTTATTTTTCTGCTTTAAGGTAAAATGCTTGGGTTGTTGGTTATCGAATATCCCTCTCCGGGCTTTCTGGTGCCCGAGGCAGACAGTAAGATTAGCTGTATAGTTCACAAAGAAGGCACATACATGTTCATATTCCATAGTCCATAGCCCGCTGAAAAGTTGCTCCAGCATTCTTCAGACCGAATGGGAGTTTACGATACGCAAATGTGCCTCGAGGACAGATGAAGGCAGTTTTATGCTGGTCGTCTTTTTTAATTGCAATCTGGTTGTAGCCCGAGAATCCATATATGAAGGAAAAAGATTCACATCCGGCACAATCGTCGAGAATCTGATCTATGAACGGTGTAGGATAATTGTCTTTGGGACAAGCGGCGTTCAGATCACGATAGTCAACACAAACTCGAATGGTGCCTTGTTTTTTATCGACGGGAACCGGATTGGAAACCCATTCTGTCAAAGGAACGGGATAGATGAAACCAACGTTTAAAAGTTTTTCTACCTCAATTTTGATGGCGGCTGCTTTGCGCGGGTGGACAGCGCTGCCTAATTGGTTTGACATTGTCATAAATCTTGATTTCGTGCTCGAATATAGATGGATCCATGCCGGGCATTTCGTCATCAGACCAAACAAACACATCGCGGAATTCCTTGAAAAGGGATGTGAAGCATGCAATTTACTCAGGATTGCAATCAACTCCAATCTGAATATTTTCCACGATACCCGTTTTGACCGAGATATCAATGAGCATTGTCTTAGAAAGATTACCCATGTTCCCTTCTGAATCGATAGTTTGAACAATCGTGTAAGCGGAGGGAACCATCTCAGGTGGGTCAAAGGATGGGATTTCAGTTTTTATCACGTCCGAGTCAATCATTGAAGCGCGATGGTGAAACTCTCCCCAAGGTCGTTCTTCTAGAGACATGATCTTTCGAATAGCTTCGTCTGTAGGCAAGACTTCATTGAGGAGATCCTTAGAGAGAATTGTGATGGGTGGGAGGTTTGTACCTTTGGTCGAAACCATAGCAGTGGAGGGTTCAGATGTGATTTGGATGGCTTGGTAGGCCAACTCGGCTGGTGAGAGCGGCATCTGATCTCCGTAGGAATCAAAGTCTGAAGGTGCCGGAAGGATCCATGGGTCGATAGAGCCATCCAAAGTGGTGGATATCATTGCAACCGTGTTTGGGATCTGTGGCGGCAGGAGAGGAAAACAACCCAGTAGGGAGGATGCCTTCAGAAGACCGGTACCGATACTGACGTAAGAGTCAGGAAAGCCTCCTATTAGGGGTACAGTGCTACTTGGTAACGTGGTATAATCAGGGGTGCAGAAGGATAACTGATCCACTGTGACTATTTTCCCATCCAATGGAAATAGGATGAGTTGGAAGACCGAAGAAACAATGGCGGTCATGGCATAAGACCAATTGCGACCAAGCAATAGATTATAGTTGAGATGACAATCTACGACTTCAACGTCCACGGTTACCGTTTTCCCACCCAGAGTGATGGGAAAGCTAGCAAGGTATCCTTTTGGGAGGAATGTGTGGCCATCGAAAGCTTTGAGGGAATTCGACGGCGGTGTTAAGGTAGGAGAACCTAAATTGAGCCAGCAAGCTTGTGACATAACGCAGGTCGAAGCACCTTCGTCTATGACAGTGTGATGGATTGGTCTCCCTTTCGACACAACCTGCACCTGGAATGCGAGTTGGTGTGAGAGGCGAGGTTTAGATTTTGCCATATCAAAGATAGCTAGCATGGAATCCTGGGGGTCTATTCCACCAATGGCCGAAAGCAAGGCTTTCCTTTGTGCTGGACAAGTTTGCAATACTCCGAGAGCAGACATGGTTGACGGTGCCTGCGCCAAATCTTCTACAATGTTGTAGTTTTGGGCTGCATGTGCAGAGGTGTTATGAGTCGTGCGTCGAAGTGTCCCTTTGAGGGACGAATAACGGGGTCAGCAGCAGGCCGTTCGATATGCAAATCATTGGGCGGCGGTGGATTTGAACTAGTACCAGGTTCTTGAGCATCTATGGTAGGATTTCCATAAAGCTTGGCTCGTGTTTGAAGTTCAACATTCTCAATGCCATAAATGGCGGATGGTCCTTCACCGGAAGGATGTGAACCACCATTGCCCCGTTGCTGGGGTTGTGGCGGGTTGTCAACCATGTGTTGATGTTGCTGTTGTTGATTAGGGAAATGATTATGAAGAACGACATGTGTTGGCCCAGAATACTTGTTTGCCATAAAATCGGTGCATTCCTGCAGCCAAGGACATTTGTATGTCAAATGGTCCTTCGCACAGATCTTGCAAGGAAATTTCATGGGTTTATCCTTCCCTTTGTCATTTTTGGCAGCGTTTTTCTAATTAGGGTTATTCTGATTGTCTGACTGCTCTTCCGATGAAGATGTCTTTTTCTTGTTCTTCTTATTTTTCACACTAGGTTTTTGTGAAGTTTGCACAGAATTTACCTTAGCGGTAGGAAGAGTAATCGTTTGGTGACGGGCGGTGGCAGCCGAGGACGGCTGGGAGGCTTGCCCCCGAGACTGTTTTGTGGCTACACCAGAGATTGTGCCAACAAGACCGTCGGCATGAGCTCTGGTTTTCTGAGTAGCTGGAGGATTTGGGTTACCAGGGGCATTGCGGAGCAAATCATATAGCGTGCCAGATTGTGAATAGATTAAATCCAAATGTTGGGCACGACGAATGCATTGATCTTCTGTAACCGCACCGAAAAGGCCAATGTCTTCAGAGATGTGGGGTAAGAGAGACTTACAAAACCAATTAGCTAAGAGATGATCCGGGATTGGCGCTTTGACTAGTCTCCTCCTACGTCTCCATTCATGGATGTGATCGGAGATGTGGGTGGCAGTGTCTTGGCGCAACGAGGTTAACAGTTCCGTTCCGGTTTCAAATTTGATTGGTAATTGGAAGTTCTTTAGAAACTCCGTCGCTAAAACGGCAAAAGTGTTAATGGCGGCGTATGACAATTCAATATACCACTTGGCGGCATTGCCTGTAAGGGTGCGGGGAAACAGTCGAAGCCGGACACTATCATCCACCATGGAATTAGATATAGACCATAGATGAAAGGTAGTGATGTGTGCGGCTGGGTCGTCCCCTTGTTTCCCATCGAACTTTGGGATGTCAGAAGGAATCTTGTGCGGTACTGGAGGCCAGAGCGGGTTGTGATTGATGGGATCATTAGTCAGTTTATGGATGTCGGGGATATCCAGAGCTTCCAAAAATGGCAATTGTGGGTTTGCCCCCGAATCTAACCAAGGAAGTATGGGCTGACTATTTAGACCATAGGGTCCACCCATCAATGTGTTACCAGGAGGATAAGTAGGACTTTGATAAAAATTTCCTATAGGTGGAGGGGTAGGGACATATGGTTGCTGTCCATAGGGCATATTGTATTGCGGGGCGAACGGTTGGTTGCCCCCAGTATAAAAGTGCCCTCCCATTCTAGATGGAGGTTGGAGTGGGTTAGTCCATATGGATGCAATAGAGTTTCCTGGAGGCATGCTACTACTTGCATAGTTCGGCAACGACATAGACCCTACACCTATATTTGAACCACTTAAGGGAATAGTATTAACAATAGGTTGTCCCATTTATCCTAAGGATTGCAAGGGAAGTGAAATGTTCCCTGCTACCTGTGTGCTGGTGACACTGCCCCCTGGTATAGTGGCCAAAGGGTTTGAATTCAGCAAAGGGTTCCAACAGAAAGGGTTGCTAAAAGGAACCGAATTAGTCACACTCGTGGGAGGAGCAACCATGGGTCCCAACGTGGTCATGGTAGGAGTAGATCCCGAAGGACTCGGCGACCTACTGACAGTTGTGATGACCGTAGGGTTGGGATTAGGTATATGTTGACTACTGGGGTTACCAAGTGATGGCATATAACTGACAACCGACGGGGAGGATGGTGGCGAACCTGGGATGGTTGCCATTGGCATCGACCTTGTGGATGTTGGTGGTGAAATGGATGTATGTGCGGTCGAAGACATGTCTTGGCGTGGTGGAAGCTGAACTATCACAGACCCCAACGGATCAGTGAGTGGAGGATTGTAATGAGGTACAACCCCTTCCGTGAAAGGGTCCTCCGAAAATTCCGTATGATATGAGACTATGTGAAAATTAGTGTTTGTCAATGGAGATTGCTCTTCCGTAGAAGGCACGGGTTCACCAACGTTCAGTTGTTCCTCAAGAGGCAGAGGAGGTAGACCTTGCTGTCGTCGAGACAGACGGCGTGGGTCGGATGATGCCACGGTGACCTGTTTATTTTTAACAAATTTTAATAAATTGTGATGTATTATAAAGTCTTAATGACAGTAACCACACACCTAAAAAAGAAAAAAGAAAAAAGGACTCTCTAAAATCAATCAGCAAGCAGTCAGAATAGGGTGCTCTGTCTGAGTACTACCATTTGCTGGTGATGAAATCCAGTATCACAATAGTATACAGAGAGGGTTGGTCGAAAGCACTGTTATGGTCACTCCAGAGCTTTGCCCGAACCTCATACGATAGGTGTAAGCACTCTTGTAAAGACGAGTACCCTCCTAAAGACCGAAGACAGAGTGGGTCCATTTGTTTCAGGTACCAGGACAGCCCGTCCCAGTCACCTTGTGTAAGTCCCTAAAAAGTATGGCCACTAAAGATACCCCAAATCACAGACATCATCAGGGGGGTCCACGGTCAAGGACAACATGCTATATGCGCAGAATACCTAGATCCCCGATCTAGTTTTGACATCCCCGAAGGGAACCCCAATATATAACACACCCATTGGATGCAGTCGAAGGCGGGCTACCTTCTTGTGCACCCAAGTGTTGTCTCGCGCTGAGCTCCGGTAATGGAACGGTCCTGATAATATGAGTGCAATAGGATTTCGCTCGTTAATGACTCTAGTTTCAAGTTTTGAGATCTTGGGTGATTTTCTCACTTTTCCTAACCCAAGATCCTAGCCTGAACTACTGTTGGTGTGAGCTCAAAAAGAGTAATGTGATTGATTTTATTATCGCTTGATTCTTAGTGTACTTGATTATTAGTCTTGCAGAGGGGGAGTGGACGTATGAAATGTAATGAGACTCTGACTCAAGAAACCATGCAAAAATATGCTCTAAATATTCAATTCGATGAAAAGTATTTCTACAAGGAGAGGTTTCTTTTCAACATCCATGCACTAACATTCAAATAACACAGTTCAACTTTAAAGATTCAGACTTCTATCTACCTCTTCTTAATAGTGTATGAACTGAAATGTTCAGAATTAACTCAGCTAGATGCAGAAAAACTAAAAAAAAAAATTTCTTCTCTAAAAAGCAAATGCTTTTGACACTAACTTTTCAAACAAGAGCAAACAAACAGAAATGCTAGCTTAGTAAACAAGCACAGGGATTCAGTCAAGGAGAGATACTGATGGCCAAAAAAATCTGCAACCAAAACACAATCACAGGGGTGAACAACAAATTTTGGCTGAGTAACGCACTGTCTCTGAGTAAATAAAACGTTAATCCAGAAATAACGCATTGTATTTAGCAGAGCCCGCATTATAACGCACTGGAACACCAACAGAGGTAGCGTTAGCTAGGGTAAAGTTCTTTAGATGGTCAAACATAAACAGGATTGAACTCTGCGAGCTTTTAAAATGTCTACTGGGCATAAATATTGGTCGGAAGGGTTTGTGAACAGAGGAAAGAAGAAAGGAGGAAAGAAATAGTCCGGAAACTATGGGGAAAGTCCCCAGTGGAGTTGCCAATTCTGCTATAGGGTAAAATTCTTGGGTTGTTGGTTATCGAATATCCCTCTCAGGGCTTTCCGGTGCCCAAGGCAGACAGTAAGATTCGCTGTATAGTTCACAAAGAAGGCACATACATGTTCATATTAACTTAAAACAACTTGATGGAATAAGATGGAAGATTACCTCTTTAATGATCTTGAAGTCTTTTGGAGAGCACTAGGCAGTGATGCAGGAATCCTTCTTCACCAGCTCCAAATCTCGACTCTGCAATTAGTCAAAGCACCCGTGTAATCTCTATCATAACATACATTTCCTATCAATTAAGCCAATATATAATAAACATTTAAACTACGCCCATCTAAGCCATTCATCTCATGCTATATAAGTGATTAAATAATAATGACAATATCAATGCATAAAATGGACAAAACAGATACAGTTCTATTGATTTATAAAAAAAGAGGATTACAACCATCGGTTGTACCAAGCCCTCCTCAGCCTTCCAATCTCTCTATCTCTCAAAGTGGTGATGTCTTGATCAACAAGTTCTCAATGAACGTCTTTGACTCTTGACCTTCACACTACAACAATTATCTCTAATTCACAAGTATTCAAAAACTTTGATAATCCTTCGACCTTGAACCAAGACCCTTCAACTCCATTTTATAGGAGATGGAGAGAGCAATCATTGCCCTTCTCTTTCCACCAGTTATGAATAGAAAAAACCAAGATGTTTCCTGAACTTCCATGCTTTTGCCTTCTTTGAGAGTTCAGTTGTTTATGGCAAGGCCCAATAAGAGATTAGTGCTTTGCAGTTTCCTTTTTGTACTGACTCTCTTGTGAGAAAAAGTTGGAAATTCAAATCATTCTCTACGGGTTTTTCCCATTCCAAACTCAAAACACGGGTAACGCTGCCCTCTAGTGTAAACAGAGCGTTGCCCTAGCCACTAATGCGGCCTATTCACTGATCAGGTGCGTTATAACGCTTTTGTGTTGTTATAGTGAGGCGTTACCTTGGCAGAAATAGGTTTTGTTTAGGTCTTTGTATTCCTTCCATATTTATCTTCTCCTCTGAGCTAATGAGGAGGTATTTTGACTTGTAAGATTTTCACTTTTGGGAGGCTTTTCATTGTATTATTGAGCTATCTTGGTGGGCTTGTCACCAAGTCATATCATTATTGTACATTATGATATCTCTTTAGAGATTTTCACACTTTTTGCTAGGTAAACTTTTGGAGCTTTCTTGATGCACTACGATGTTTGGATTTTCGCTATTATCTTTGGAGCTTCTTTCTAATGCAAAGTTGATGAATCAATACACTCTCTCTCTTATGTAAGTCGAATTTTGATGCTATTCTTGTTATTTTAGTGGTTCATTGCATGTAATGGTTATCATTATTCTTCTATGGGTTAAAGTAAATGCGAAATTCTTCTGGGGACCTTGAAGAAGTGATTTAATGCATGCTTTGCACTTGAAGAGAGTGGGTGAATGTTTCTAGAGGCACCTAAGAGGTTTTAAACCTCAAAACTTCATCTCTTTGGCAAATTTGAAGTATAAATCTCTAATTACCTAGTTGCCGCCCTTGAGTTTAATTAGGGATTGTTAGCTCTCGAAATTTCACGATATATGTGTATCTTGACTCCATTTAGCACAAGCAATAAGGCATTGATCCTCATATCACTTTGTTGGTCAAATCTTTTCTTCACTTTTCCAAATTCTAGGGCTAACCCTAGTAGGTGAGGTAGGGCATCACATAAATTTCATTGTAGCCATCCAAACTCCTTGATTTTTGGTCCACTATTGTGCTAGGATTTTCTCTAGAGGTCCTCCAAATTTCAAGCAATTCTGATGGTGGAATCCCGAGATATAGCAAGCCCTAGCTGCAAGACCAACTCTTGCCCTAGGTTGATTTTGGTTTAGTGTCCTCATTGGAATCATTGCATTCAATTCTCAAAAGAAAATTAGTCCTTTGATCCTATTCTCTTCCTTAATTAGGTCAAGCCCCTCCTTGATTGATCAACTCCATACCCTTGACCTAGTCTGGGTCCACTTGGGTTCTTTGTGGTCCCACAACTCTATAACTCAAATTTCACAAGGATTACATAGAAGCCATTCCTCCACAAGAATTCTTAGGTCTAGGAAAATTATTATCGAGAGATATCCTCCAAACCTAGGCTCAAGTGTCCTCTTTGCCCTTGTTAGAGATCCCATCACCTTACTTCTCAAGCAAGCAAGTTATTCAATTGAGCCTTTCCTGCAAATAGGCTTTAGGAATCACCCCATATCTTATCATTGATCCATCCATTCTTGTGATTCCTCTCATACTGGGACTCCTCCCATCGATGAAAGTCCGTAAAGAGCAGGGAGCCTTAGCCGAGGTGACAGTGAACTATTGCTCCATTGTTGCCCCTTGACCCAGTAGTTGCCTTGTAGGATCCCCTCCTAGGATCCCTACCAAGCGACAACACGTTGTACACCCCCAAGTACACTCTCAACCTGTTGGCCAGACGGGGAGCGGTAATCTCAACAAGCCTAGCTTGTGTGTATGATGCCAACTGGGGTATACTCTGCAAAGACCAAGATAAGGGAGCAACATCTACGACCCTATTGTCGAGAGATCCCTCAACCCTAGGAGCCATCTATCTCAATTCCTCACCTTGGGAGCTCAAACAGTGGGGGAAGAGCTAGCTCAGTGTTCTCAATCAACGATGCCCCTTATCAGGAGGGGTCACATCTGTTAGTCCAAGTCGGCTCTCTGAAGTCCAAGAACTTCCCTTTCGGCAAATCCTTGGTAGCAATTTTCTCATCTGTCGATATATGATAGAGTCTAATGGCTCCTCTCTGCACTATGTATCGAATGTTATGATATCGAACCTCAATGTGCTTGGACTTGTCATGAAATACGAGATTCTCTGCCAGTTGGTTCCTACTCTTGTTGTTACAATATATCACTGTAGTGTTTGGGACCTGCTCAAATAGCTCTCCAAAGAGCTTCCTCAACCAAACTGCTTCACAACTAGACATGCTAACAACAATATACTTTGCCTCAACGATTCTCAATGCTACAAACTTCTGCTTCCTGCTCATCCAAGATATCATGGCAGATCCAAGACTAAAACAACATGCAAACGTGCTCTTCCCGTTGCTAACATTTCCCGAAGTGTATACCCATGAAGTGTAACATATTCGACGATATATCTCGGAGCAACGGTGATCGTGCCATGCAAATATCTCAAAATGTGTTTGGAAGTGACCCAATGTGCATGGAGGGGCTTGGTCATGAATTTAATCAATGTGTTCACTGCATAGCATATTTCTGTGGTGTTCACTAAGAACATCAAAGCCCCAATAAACTGTCTATACTTAGATGGATTCGCCAAATTAGGTCCTGCAGTTTCTCCACATAACTTCTTGAAGTTCATTTCCATCGGTGTGGGCAAGGACTTGCATGCTGTCATTCCAAATCTTTCCAACAACTTCAGGACATATTTTCCTTGTGAAATGAAAATCTCACCAGACCTTTGCCATACCTCAAGGCCTAGAAAGTAGTGCATGAGTCCAAGGTCCTTCATCTCGAATTCAGATGCTAGCTCCCTCTGACACTCGATTATCAAGGGCTCACTAACTGTCAATAATAGATTGTAAACATATAAAACCAAAATCAACGGCATACCTTGGACTACCTTGAAGTAGAGGTTGGGATCGACATTGGTTCTTGTGAATCCCAACTTCACCAGATAACTATCTATGCGGGTGTACCATGTGAAAATTCAGAAATCTCGAATCCTGATTCCTCCTACAGCTACTGATTAAGTTTCTTCTATTTGTTATATAAACTGAACAAATTATTTACTCTGTTCTACGGTAAACATCGAAACCAATACACTGCAACCTTCACAAATAAAATACTGTGGAAGAAAAATAATGCTGGAAAGATAGATGCACACACACACCCACACACAAATACACAGTTATTTTTGGACTAAGTCCCCGGAAAAAACCCAAGTCGGGAAAACCGGTGCAACAACTGAGGGTTTGTATATTATGCAGTAGTAAATCCGAGTACAAATCTATGGTTGCTTAAATCTAGCAAACCATACAGAGAAATAATTGGAAAAAAGTCTAGTGAGAAAAAATCTCACTCCCACTGGTGATCTGACACTGACTTTGGCTCAAGATGAGCTACTCTGCGCAGTCACTGTGTCAACCTACGCAGTACTGCGTCCCCACAACTCAAAATTGCTTTCCCTATCGCTAACTGATCAACTGTTCTCTGGATGATGGACCCTCCTATCCTCTGGACTCTCTCTCCGACCTCTGACACTGAATCATTGCTTCTTTCCAACAAAAATACGGATCTCCTCTGAAGCACTGCGCGCCTCTGCGTGGCCTTTGCGGTGCCTCTCTGTGGCACTCACTGATTCTCTGCTATACACTCACCGAATCTGGAAAATCTTCCTCTGGCCTTACTATCCCTTCCCCTCTCTTACTGCTTCAAGCTCACTAGCTCTATCTTTGGCAACTCAACGCTGCTACTCTGGAAATCGATCTGCCAGTGAATTCGATCTCTACAAGTTATTTCTCCAATCCCCATCAACTTCTTCTTATAATCCTCTGTTGAGACTTCAACTACCAAGATTAGATCTTAATCGATGGCTAGGATTAACTTGAAGTCGATTTGAGTGAGTCTCTAGAACATTCACACCTTGACTTAATTTATTCTGATTAATTAATCATATTCCGTAAGTTTAGACTTAGGAAATATTTAAAAATTGACTAATAATCTAATTAAGTCATTTCTAGGCGGAATTTCCATAAACGATTTCTGGGTTTTTGAGAACTCATGTATTCTAACTTTGTCGCAAAATTTCAAGGCTAGAACACATCCGATGCTACAAAAACTAACTCCCCTCTTAACGAGGAATGTGTTCTAGTATTGTCGCACCTCTAATAGCAATACTCTGCTTTTGCACCATCTCCTATCATGCTGCTGATGTCTAGCTATTGCTGCCCACCAACCACTGTGCAACTTTGATATGCGCTGCATCTATGCTGTTGTTGACCTGGCTGAACTATTGCCAACACTGCATCTGCACTGCAACTCCCTCTCATCTGCTGCTGCTGCAACTGCAACATCTGCAACTGAGAGATATTTGAATTATTGAACCAACTGTGTTCAGTATTATGCATCTGTCACTCGAGTCCTGGCTGCTACTAGCTACTGCACTGCCCACTGAAGACTCTGCACTACTGCTGACTCAACACTATGCCAATTGCACTTCTGCCAACTCTGCACTACGCTCCTCAGTGTCTGACTGCTACTAGTCTGCAATTGTTACTCTGGCATTTGACTGCACCAACTCCTCTAAACTTTAGCTCGACCCCTTATAATTTGACTTTGAGATCTGTCGAATGATTATTAAGCTCTCAACAAAATTAAGGAAATTTGGTTGGCACTTTGAAGCAGGAATTTTGTAGAATTTAATGCCTGGAACAAATTTTTCTGCAACAAAATGATGGCGTTGGCATCTTCCTTCTACAATATGCAATTTAAACCCTCAGGCTAGCATGAACACCAACTCTGATACCACTGTAATATCCCAAACGAGAAATTTTTGAGTAATTTTGCAGAAATCCAACTCCATCAAATTTATCCATAAAATGACAATTCATTCAACAGAAAATTGCCCTGTAAAATATAATCACTAAAATACGGAAAAATAACCACAAGGTGAATAGGAACAATCTCATCTTTTTATAATAGATAAACTGGGGTTACATGCATATACAACATAAATAACTAAGATGAAAAGCTGGCCGCAAATATAGTCTGCTACATTGCTCCGACCCTTTAAATTGACATGAACTGCAATGCTAAGCTCTCTTGTGAATTCTGGATGAATTCAACAAGGGGAGATGGGTACTCGCCCATTCTCATTGAATCACCTGAGGGTTTCTGCCCCGAGGCTACACATGGAGTAGAGAACCGGGTTCTCAAACCTCTCATACAAGAAGATCAAATCCAAGATGTCCTCTAATGACCTCCTCCTATTTTATAGATCTGATGGAGCCCTCTAGAAGCTCCTATTTTTTTATTATTTTAATCATTGAGTACATTTCCCTTAATTAAAATATCTTTTAATATGGGAAATTGGTAAATTGGCCACCATTCCTCCTTAGGCCACTGAAACTCCTAACCATCCCATCCTATAGATCTTTTCATTCGGGTTCCAATGAGCTATTACACTAAGGTGTTCTGTCAAGTTTTCCTCCCGGAATGCCACATTAAACGTAATTAAATGAGTCGAGCCCATTAATAACTCTGTTTTTCGAAAGTTGTCGGAATGCACCAGAACGAAATGAAAATTGTGTAGATGATGAAATATACCAAGCAAATGCCATCGGACCTCATAGAAACTTCTCGAAACCCCTCCAAAAGCCCCTGGGCCCGCTGATAGAGTAAACCAGCGCTTGTGACCTAGCTGTGTCCAATGCTGGAAGTGTTGAAAAGTGTAACTAGGATCGGTCTTCATATTGACTATGTAATTATGTATTTATGTCAAGAAAAAGATAGATAATAAAATATAATTTTGGTATGCTTGCCTCATGGGTTTCATGAGCAAGGTTTTATTATAGGTCAACAGACTTCTTCTTGATGTCTATTAGGATTTGTTTTCTGGTTATAAATGTAATAAAGAGTCATGTATATGAAGAGTTTAGTCAAAAGAATATGCCTCAAGACCTTGTTATTTAACCAAGAAGAAATAGCAAAAGAAAGCCCTCAAGTCAACCTCCTTAACGCTGGAAGATACTCTTGACAAGTCGGCCTATAAACAAATGTTCAAGTCGGTGTAATGTCCCAAATTGGGAACAAACAGTAATACAAAGCATACAAAGACTAAATCTAGAACAAACTGAAATACACATCAAAAACACCATGAATGACCCAAAACTGCTGAGCCATTTTATTAATTTTTCTAAATGGGAAAGGTATAAGATGGTGCTTAGGAAGATGGCACCTTGGCCTGCACAAGATAGGCTGAAATAATCCCTCAATCCTTGCTCAGAAATCCCTGCTACTTGCTGCTCTGCGTGGCTCCACCTCTACGCTGCTTTCTCTGGAAAAGCTGTTGCTGGCTGGAAATAGACTGTGTATTGGGGTTGTTCTATTGCTCAGAAAATTTCGGGACTTGGACACCAAACTCTCCTCAACAAACCCAGAAAAACCCGTGAAGGATTTTCCAAAAGGCTAACCCTAGAAATTCACCCCCTTGGACTAGGTACTCAATTCTGCTGGGTACACTAGGCTCCTAACTCAACGACTAGAAACAACTGCTGGAAACTGCTTAAGAACTCCGCTAAGGAAGGGCTGACCCCCTCACAAAACCCCTGGCTGAAATATATCTGTCTTCCTCCTTCCCCGATGCTGCTCCACTGTTGGACTGCGTAATTCCTTGCGTGAGTGTGCTGTCCTGGAAGGGACTGCGTAATCCTAAAGTGAACCTGTGATACCTCTCTCCAAAACTGACTCAAACTCCTCTCCTGAGCAGGCACTCGAAGTCCCCCGAGGATGATGTTGAGATTCTGCTCGGAAATCTCTGTGCTAAACAACACTTGCAGAGTCGGCTAAACAATTCAAGCGTGCTTCTGGATTACCAGACATAAAATTAGCTGATGACTGAATGAATGAGGAATGAGCTGCTCTCATCCTCTTTTATGTAGCTGAGCCCCCAATGTTCCCTTGGGCCCCACTGGACGGTGCTGCCACCTCTGCTTGCCAACCACTGCGCTGCCATTGCGTAGCTACTGTCCCCTTGCTGTCCCCACGCTGCCCCTGCGCTGCCTACGCTGCTGCCTCTCATGCGCTGCCACTAGGTTGATGTCAACTGCGTGTTGCTGGACCCACGGGTCACACTCCAACTCTAATGTTTGCCTTCGTGACTTTAGGAAAGTAATTTAACCATGAGATTTATTTGTGGGTCACCTTTACCCACTTTATTTTTCTGTTGACTTTAGAAAAAGGCAAAATTGACAAAATTAATATTCCAATTAGCTGACTGCTAATTGGAGTCAGCCTCATTATATATGGACAAGATGGCTCAGTTGCAGGTGGAAACAACTATTTATACCGTCTGTGTACTGCGCATAAAAGACAGAATTTCGGTCAAGCAATTCTGTGATTTAGTGTGGATTTCAGACAGTGATTTAGTGCGGACTTCAGACAATAATAAGTGCGGAGTTAAGGACAAAAACAAGTGCGAGTTATAGGACTGAAGTGAAGTGCGAGTTACAGGACTGAAGGGAAGATTATATCTGCAGTCAAGTCTAAGATAACTGTGGTCACACTGATTTGCAATGAGTGCCAAGAAAAGACTGTGTTCAAGAGATTGTGTCAAGTGCAAAATAGGACTGTATTAAGTACTAGAACAGTGCTGTGTTAAAGTGGTTACAGGACAACGTTAAGTACAAGATATATGCTCAACAATACAAGGAATGTTATCATCATAGTATAGGGTGAACTACTCATTAGAAGGAATTTAGACAAGCGTGCAAAGTCAACAAGGTTGAAGTGAAGGCTCAAGGTAGGACAATCTATGGCACAGTGCTGATATCAAGCAAGGATCTCATGCAATTGGAGAAGGACGAATACAAGCAGAGATCGAGATCTCTAGTCTTGGTGCTGAAAGGTGCAGATCGGTGCAAGAAGGTGCAGGAAAGAAAGATCAGCTCAAGGAGTCATTTAAGAAGCAGTGACAAGGTCTTGGAGACATACATATGTCAAGGGTGTAAGTCATAGTCATGGTACTTCTCAAATGAAAGTTTATAAGAAGATTTTCTTGTAGGTTTTCCTCTCCAAGAGGGAGAGGTTTTGGCCCTGGCTTGAAAAGCCTAAATGTGTCTCTCTTATGTTTTTGGTAATTGACTTGATGAAAGACATAATAAGCTAAGAAGAGAAGACATAAGTATAAGAAGTAAGCCCACAAGTAATTAGCAAGAAGAGAATTTGAATTAATCACTGCCCTACCTAATTCTCAACATGATATCAGAGCTAAGGTGCTAAAGACAAGGGCTACTTAGCAAAGAGGCACTCAAGGAAGCAAGAATCAAAGTCAAGGTCAAAGTTTGCATTGAAAAGTCAAATAAGTTTGCAAGAAATATTCTCAAGTCATTTCAAGAAGAGCTTCAATCTCATTCAAATGATCCACTCTTTTAGAAAATAATCTTTGCCATCAAAGATTTATATTCAAGGCATTATTGGAAGAAACATCATCTTTTTGGAGACATCCTTTGTCATCAAGGATCCAAGATCACCTACATTGGAGAATTCAATCTAAGAAGAAGTTCCTGACTTTATCTTCATCATCTTCAAGGAAGTTGCTTGAAGGAGAAAGTCACCTTACTCAAGTATTTATGACCTTATCTAAATCTATCAAAATGACTTATTGTATAGAGAGCAGCAAGTTGGTTGGGTCCTTAAACTTTAGTGCATGGAAGAAAAGGACAGATTTGAATCTAATTGAAAATGAAGTTATGGGCTTCATTGAAGGAACTGCAATTCAACCTCCAAAAGAAGACATTCTAGCATATATCGATTACATGAAGGGAGACATAAGAGCCCAAAGGATTCTTATAGAATCCGTAAAGGGCTCTCTCATTCCCTATGTATCAAAGCTAGAATCCTTAAAATAAATATACAATAAATTGGTGGAACTATTCTCGAAAGGTTCTGCAATGGAAATAATATCTCCGAGACAAAAACTATACAAATTGAGAATGTCAAGAAAGGAAGGAATAATTCCATATCTGATGGAGATTTTCGCAATACGAGATCAAGTACAGAAATTGGGAGAAGTAATGTCTGATGGAGAAATACTCACTATGGTACAAAATGCTCTATTGAAAGAATGGAGAGGTTTCACTTCAAGCATAGATGGGAAAGAAGAAGCCATGCCATTCCAAGGTCTAGGTAAGATAGAAGAATCAAGATTGAAAGCCAAATCTGATACAGGATCAAGTAAAGGGAATCAAGCCTTTGCAACCATTTCCTGGAAGAAAGGAAGATTCGGTAAATTTAGTCCTCAAAATAAGAGAAGAAATATAGACAAAGCACAATGCTTTGGATGTAATGATTTTGGGCATTATAAAAGAGATTGTCCTAAATTTAGAAAGGACAAGGAAAAGGGAAGAAGCCCATGTCACAGATAAAAGGGAAGAACGTGATGCAAAGAAATCTAAGAAAGAAGAAAGTGAAAGATCTCTATGATCATATTTCTCCTCGAGGGATTTCTATTGGTTGTTAAATAATAGGAAGCAATGTATATTAATAGCATCATGATAGAAGCATGAAAGGAGCACTTGGTGAAGTAGCTCCTGGAAACCTCACTAATAAATAACATTGATGGAAGGCAGTCACCAAGATCAAGGGTCATGATTCAATGATCAATATGGAAACAGGTGCTGGCATTTTCTAATGGAGTTCTCTATGAGTTCTTTGGTTAGAAGGAAAGAAAAGGGTTTCATCAAGAATTCTATGTTCCAAAATTTTGTAATTAGAATATGATGACATATTGATGAAGCAGGTCAACGGAATGAAGTTCTTCATTCTAGTAAAATTGCTACAGGATGACTCAAAGGGAAAGGTACGAGGTACATATATTTATATGCTGACACTGGATGCTGTGAAGTCATGTCATATGGTTGCAGGTAATGGACTTCTATCTTTAGAAGTATAATCTATGAAGGAGGATCTCTTACGGTGCATAGATTACCACTAATAGACGAAATTAAATATGTCCTCATGGTGAAAGATCATCACTGAGGTAACTTTTGATTTAAAAGTTCTTATGTATATGTTTATTAGGATAAGTTTATGCAGGGCTGGAAATCATGTAGAAGGATGTAAGATCCTTGAGTGATGGTTTGAAGGAAAGAAACATGGCATAAAGGTGGATTAGATGAGGAAGACTGGTGAATCACTTTTTGATAGTTGACATGACTTGTGGATGAAAATGATGAATGATTTGTGCCCTACGAAGCTGAAAGTTGAAGATTCTTCAATATCGAAATCCATGACATCGAGGGGAGGAATTATTCATGAGTAGCTTAGGTGTCTCACCATCGCTGCTGCAGGTCCTTGGTTGAGAGGGAGCCTGGTGGTAAGTTTCTTACTTGGAAGAAGCTTGTAGTATGTCCTTCCTGAGTTAAGAGGGAGTGATGTATATGATTCTCTAATACATGTGTCATTCACTAGACCAGGACTAACATCCGTAAGTCTTAGTGAAGGCCATGTGGAGAGAAGGGATAGACACATCATTTTGGTCTTCACCTGGAAAATAGAATGGAGGATTGGGTAATCATTTGGCATTCAATACTATTTGAGAATGTTATAGGGAATTCAAGATAAGAGTAACGGGGGACCGATTTTCTTTGAGGGCTGGCTACCCAAGAGAAGAATAGTTCAGGAAGGTCATACTCTAGGAACCCCTGGGTGGAGTATGTACCTTGGAGAGACAATGACTATGGTGTCTACTGTTGATTTTTGTAGCATCCGGAAGTGTTCCAAGTCTCAAACTTTGCAGAGAGGCTTGGACAACAAGATTTCAAAAAACATGGAAACCGTTTGTGGAAATTCCACTCGGTTCATGACTTATTAAAATAATTAATTATTTTAATGAAGACCCTAAGTCTAAACTTAGGGAAATTAAATAATTAAAGGGTATTAATAAGTTAGAGTGTGAATCTTCTAGAAAACAAGGATCAAGTCAAGTTTTAATCTTAACCATTGATTAAACTTTTAATCTGGGCCGTTGGTTCTCCAACGAGAATATTATAAAAGAAGGCTTGAGGGTCATTTGGAAAACAAGCCGGGTATACACTCAGTACCCGAACGAGATCGATTATGAAGTAAGAGAATTCGATTTCAGTGGGAGAGTTGCAGGGCGAAGCGTTTGCAGAAGCAGAAGGAGGAGGGAGTCAGAAGTGATCGAGATTAGGGATAGAGGGCAGTAGTGGGCCACTGGAGGCAGCCTGAGGCTGCAGCGCAAAGGACCCACGTAGTCCCTACGCAGACTTACGCAGTCCAATGCTGGGACTGCGCAGAGAAACACACAGACAGGCACAGGAGCCAACAGAGGCTGATCAAGGTGTTAGAGAATTGTCCGAGGGAGCCGAAAATTCTGTCTCAGGTGTTTCAGATTTTTTCTACCAATATATTTCCTTGTAAAGATATCATTTTTTGAAGAATTAATAAAACCCTCATCTGCCACACTGATTTTCCCGCTTTGGGTTTTTCCGGGGACAATTGTCCAAAATAACTGTGTACATGTAATTGATTCTTGTGCTTATGTCCTTTACTGTTTATTTCTCTGCATATGTATTTGTGAATGTTGCAGTAGTATTTGTTTCGATATTTTCCAGAACATTTGTGAAAATTAACTTATTGAAATAATAAGTAGGTGGAATAAATCTATCACTGCAACTGTATAGATTTCAGATTGAAAATTTCACATCTATAAGTCATGTGTCTCGCCAGCATTGTAGCCCATTGTCTCGTTAAGAGATGGGGTTGTCAGTCAAGACCTTGCACTAGGACAATGCTGGTTGATATGATGCTATACAGATGCGATTACCAATCCGATTCTTCTTATGAGATTCTTCAGTTTGAAAGTGATCATGTACCTATATGAATATCTCCCTAGTTAAGAGGGAGTGTTGAAAAGTGTAACTAGGATCAGTCTTCATATTGACTATGTAATTATGTATTTATGTAAAGAAGAAGACAAAGCTAGTAAAATATATTTTTTGTATGCTTGCCTCGTTGGTTTCATGAGCAAGGTTTTATTATAGGTCAATAGACTTCTTCTTGATGTCTATTAGGATTTGTCTTCTGGTTATAAATGCAATTAAGAGTCATGTATCTAAAGAGTCTAGTCAAAAGAATATGCCTTAAGACCTTGTCATTTAACCGAGAAGAAATAGCAAAAGACAGCCCTCAAGTCAACCTCCTTAACGCTGGAAGATACTCTCTACTAGTCGGCCTATAAACAAGTGTTCAAGTCGGCCTCACTACATATGGACAGGTCGGCTCAATTACAGGTGGAAACAACTATTTATACCCTATATGTACAGCGGAGAAAAGACAGAATTTCAGGCAAGCAATTCTGTGATTTAGTGTGGATTTCAGACAGTGATTTAGTGCGGACTTCAGACAGTAATAAGTGTGGATTTAAGGACAGAAACCAGTGAAGTGAAGTGCGAGTTATAGGACTGAAGGGAAGATTATATCTGCAGTCAAGTCTGAGATAACTGTGGTCACACTAGTGTGCAACAAGTGCGAAGAAAATACTGCATTCAAGAGACTCTGTCAAGTGCGAAATAGGACTGTATTAAGTACTATAACAGGGCTGTGTTAAAGTGGTGACAGGACAGTGTTAAGTACAAGATATATGCTCAGCAGTACAAGGAATGTTATCATCACAGTATAGGGTGAACTTCGCATAGACAAGTGTGCAAAGTCAGCAAGGTTGAAGTGAAGGCTCAAGGTAAGACAATATATATGGCTCAGTGCTGATATAAAGCAAGGATCGCATACAGCCAGTGAAGGAAGATTACAAGCAGAGACTGAGATCTCTAATCTTGGTGCTGAAAGGTGCAGATCGGTGTAGGAAAGAAAGATCAGCTCAAGGAGTCATTTAAGAAGCAGTGACAAGGTCTTGGAGGCATATATAGGTCAAGGGTCTAAGTCATGGTCGTGGTACTTGTCAACTGAAAGTCTATAAGAAGAATTTATTGTGGGTTTTCCTCTCTAAGAGGGAGAGGTTTTGGCCTTGGCTTGAAAATCCTAAATGTGTGTCTCTTGTGTTTTTGGTAATTGACTTGATGAAAGACATAATAAGCTAAGAAGAGAAGACATAAGTATAAGAACTAAGCTCACAAGTAATTATCAATAAGAGAATTTGAATTAATCACTGCCCTACCTAATTCTCAACAGGAAGTCCATCCTGACCATGCCGTAAGGGAAATAAGAAAAAGGAACATGACATTTTCTCACAACACATTGCTAGGTGCTATCATTAGCATTAAACCTGCCCTATGGCATTTATCACATTCTTGGTTGTTTTGGGCATATTATCTTATTGTCCTTACAGATCACTAATTCTTTAAGAGTTTGACAGTAAATGGGTCCCATGGGAAACAAAGCCAATTTTTTTTACCTTTTGGAACATACAGTCACGGAACCAAAATAAATTTGATAATGTATACTCATTGTGCAGAGTATACGTAGAAGGTTACAGCACAGTTCAATTATACAGGAAACAGAACTGATCACAGCTAAAAGTCTATAGATTAATTTGATAGAATCAATGCAAATACACAGCTATTGAAAATGATTTTTTACTGGATACAAAATACACTCAATGCTTTACTCTTGTGCTGTTTCTCTCTCAAATTGGGTGATACTTAAGTTATTCATGGTGATTTATCGAAAATATCTTCTCTTTGGATTGTATTTATTATTACGAAGTATTTTATTTGGTACATCTGCCTAACATCCATGTTGCTTGCACTGACTCTGATATTCATAATCCAAGGTGCCTTTCTAACAAGATACTTAGAAGACGAGTAACACATTTCTTATTGCAGCTTATATATCTGAATTAGGAATTTCTCTTAAATAATTACAGCATATGCTTATTCTATTCCATTTCAACTTATAATATTTTGTTAATGTGGCTTTGTAGATCCGATTTCGATTGGACTAACCCCTGGACCTTATGGCTTGATATTTTCCTCATTTATACCTTTCTACTTCGATATACCAGTTTCAACATGGTTTCGTATTTTTGGGATCCAATTCTCTGACAAATCATTTGTCTACCTTGCTGGTCTTCAGGTTAGAAGTCAAAACTTTTTATTTTATAATGTCTTTGTTTGTTGCAAAGCAGTACTCTGTTAGAATATGATGTATGATATTCTTTTCGCTGGTTCTGCATTGTATTGAAAGATGTTTTATTTAATTGTTGGTGATGTAGCTACTTATTTCATCACGGAAAAGATCATTTATACCAGGTCTTTGTGGCATTATCGCTGGCTTGTCTTATCGACTGAATGTCTTTGGGATTCGCAGAATCAAGGTGTGAAGTTCTCACTATATGTCAGGGTTGTGTATATCTTTGCTCAAACCAGTTGGTTGCTTTGAATTTTTAGATGCTTATGATCGTTTCGTGCTGTTTTTGTTTGATAACTATGGCATTGGATAGTTAGAGATTTCTGTTTAGTGTTTTGGGATGTTCTTTCTAGAGGTTGAATGTTTTGTATGGAATTAAGAATCATCATAGTTTTTCTTTTCTTATTTTAATTTATTAATAGATCAATTGAGAGTCATTTGTAATTATTTAGGCTTTTCTGTTGTTTTCAGCTATGCCTATATTACATTTTCTGATTATCACGAGTTCGTGAAATCTTGGGTTTTTGGGGATAGCCATTATTATAGATAACTCATTTACATCCATGTGATTCCCAAGTTAAAATGAATAGCACCTTCTGTTAATTGGAATGCTTTGTCAATACTGTTCGTAACCTTGCTGCATCTCACAGCCTCACTTATGCATAGTTGAGATTGACATCCTCTTTGCTCCGAGACTATCTTCAGCTTCGTATCTTGTTGGTGTAGAATTTTAGGCACGTTTGTTATCCCTTCAGCTAGGAGCAGTTATCTGTTTTGATTAATTTTGGAAAAACGTAGATGACAGTGTTTCCATGTGTACTTAGTTATCAGTGTGGAACTCATTTATTCAATTGTTTTATTCTACTACGTAAGACATTAAATACAAAAAAATTAATCTGGAATTTGACATAGAAGGATAACAGAACCTATTCATAACCATTACTGTTTATAATCAAAAAATTTAATACAAATGTTGTTCTTCCTTTAACAGAACTGAAATATATATAATATGGGCATCGCTATGGGTACTGCATTCCTTGAATAGATCAGACTATTTGGATAACTTGATTATGATATAAGTAGCATCAGAATAATTGAGGACCCCGAAGAGTTGTATATATATTTGACGGTTTATCACTGATTGGGGTTGTGATTGTGTAGGATCTCTCCATAAAAAGGTTGAACATTTGAAGCATGCTTGTAGTAGTGGATATATATCTGATTTAGTTGATAAGGAGAGATGAAGCTTCTTGTGGCAATAAGATGCTTGGGAGGACATCTAGCCGGCCTATGTGTTGATGTCTAGATCCCGAAGTAGGGAGGGTGGCGTTGATCTTAGAGCTCCGACCTTGGATACGCAGCTAGATCCCTGGGTTGGTGTTAGAGCTTAAAGGCTTAACAAAATGCAGATTTTTTGAGGAAGAAGAAGAGAGGCAAAGCCTCTTTGAGTTCCACGATCAAGAGAGAGAAATAATCTAGAAGTTGGAGCCCCAAGGTCCTGCATGCAAACTTGTAAGTAGTTTTCTGAAGATGAAACCTGCAAGTAGCTGCAAGACAACAAGTTAAAACAAATATACAATAACAAATGTTAGTTCAAGAAATCACAAAGTATATTACAAAAGTAATCTACAAGAGGCTAGGCCAAAGATTATGAGCATCTCTCCTCTTTGACTAGCCATGAATTAGCTTTTTGAAATCGTGAGATATTGATAAATGAAGTGCACTATGTGAAAAATAATTTTTTTATAAAATTTTGATGCAATAAATAAGAGCCTAAAACTTAAGAGCACGCGTATAAAACAAATCGAAATAGATGAGACTTTAGAATTAAATGCATGCGGGTTCTCCTTGAATATTTTCAAGAATGGGTTAGTTCCTCTGAGAACTTCCCTCATACTTGAATGCTTGACCAAAGAATGATTCCTCTACAAAAAATTCACCACAACTCATTAGATCCACATGAAATTAAATAAGTGCAATGGAAAGAGCTCCTACAGATATATTTGACATCAACTAGAAAATTTCTATTCCTAGAGCAGTTAAGTAATTCTTATGCTAATGTGAGATAGCTGCATACTAACATAACTTGAAACAAGCATGAAAAATATAATAGCATGAAGAAATAAATAGAAGCATAAAAACAAGTCAATAATTTACTACATATGCAAGGAGAAGAACACCATCACAAGTTACCCCAAATACTATGTATTATATTGCAAGTAGTGAATACAATTTTGCAGCGTCTCCTAAAGCGCAATAGCTCGTATTACCTAATACAAATGAAAGCCCAAGGCTCACTTATATAAGAGAAAATGATAAGAAGTAGAAGTAGAGTTTGAAAATTCTATTGAACTGATGATATCTGATGGTACACGTGTCATCTGGTTCATGCCCATGGAGTCTTCACATCATCATCAGTTGCCACTCCAGTGGTCAACACACGGAATCCTACTGTAGAAACTGATGGAAAATCTTCTATTTGTTATTTTTCTTTAACAAATTATTTACTGTTTTCTACAAGAAAATATCAAAATCCATTCACTACAGCCTACACAACTAAACTGCGGAAGAAATACAATGCGGAAACAAATCTGAACACACATAGATCACACAACCATTCGACACAATTATTTTTGGACTAATGTCCCCGGAAAACCCAACGTGGGAAACCGGTGCAACAGATCTGAGGGTTTATGTTATTATGCAGTAAATTTTGATTACAAATCTATGATTGACGAGTGTAATATTCCAAATTAGCAGTTAGCTAATTGGAATATTAATTTTTGGTTAATTTTGGCTTTTCCTAAAGTTAGGCAGAAATAATGTATAATTAGATTAAAACAAGCTAATGCACTTTTCGTATAGTTGGAGGCAAAAGATTGCGGCCTTGGTGCGGCGGGGAGAGCCAATGAGAAGGATCTGCGTATTGCTGAGTGGCAGCGCTGTGAGTGGACAAGGAGGGACAACGTAGAAGTGGCCAGTGAAGGGGCAACACAGTGTAAGGTGGGGCCTAAGAGGAACGTTGGGTTGTTGGAAACAAAAGGAAGGGGGCAACTCAGTTCCCCTCATTCATTCACCTCCGAATTTTTTGTTTTCTTGACTGAGCACGCTTAAGCCGGAGAGCCAAGTCTATAGTGTTGTTCAACACACGAGATCTTCAAGCGGAGATCTCAACCTTTGCCTCGGAGGACTTCGAGTGCTCGCTTAGGAGAGGGAATTCTACCATTTTGTGAGGGAGATTCCTAGCACCATCATCAGGAGAACGCAGTCCCTTTAGGACAGTGTAGAGACGGCCAGGACTGCGCAGTGATTGCGCAGTCCAGCCAAAGTGTCGAGAGTAGGGAGTTAAAGAGGAGATCAACTAGAGGATTTGGAGGGGAGGCTAGCCACCTCCTACCAGGGATTTTGGCAGTGTTTTAGAGGCATTTTCCAATGGTTCCAGCCAGGAGGTCGATTTCCCCAGTAGAGTAACGTGCCAAGCCTAAAGGGGCAATTTTTTGTGGTCGAGCTTTCTGCAAACCCTTCGTGGGTTTTGTGGGTTTAGTGAGAGGAGTCCGGTGACCAACTCTGAGAATTGTCTGAGCACGGTAGGCAGGCCAACCAACATTCCGAAATCAGGCAACAACAGTAAATTCCTGAACTGGACAACGCAGTGGGTGAGCCACGCAGAGTATACTTCAGCAGGGGATTTTGCTAGGATTAGAGTTGTTCTTTAGCCTGCCTTGAGCATGCCCATGTGCTATCTTTGTAAGCACCATATTTGTACTCTTTTTAGAATTATAATAAAAAGGCTCAATGCTGAATTTGGTCCGAATTTATGAATGCTTAATGGTGTTTTCATTTTTTGCTGTAGTTGCTTGTTTGTCTTGCCTTTTTATTACTTTTAATACCAATTTGGGATATTACAGTGGTATCAAAGCTTATAGAATTGGCTCAGCCTGTGAAGCACACGGTCTACGACACCAGAAGATAGGCAGAACATTACCTACCAGAGATAGAGGCATAGGAGCAGGGAAAGGAGGCTTGAAATCACTCCTGACCAAGTTGACAACGTTGCAGAGGTCGAAGAGAGAGAGATGGCACACATGGATGACAGGAAAAATGAGGAGAAGGAGTTTGCCCACCTTCTATAGTCAGTGCAAGACCTCTCCAAGAGGATTGAGGAGATGGGTCAGAAGCTTAGTGGAGGCAGTAAGCAAAAGGGAATTCAAGGGGAATTCCAGATTGGGAAAGGATTTGGCACTTCACACCACTAGGCTTGTCCTTACACTACGCACCAAGTGGTACCACGCACTCCACCACGCTCTACCATTCCCACGTTCCTAGCCTCAGGAACAAGAGGGCAATTGGAGTCGAAGGTGGTTCACTACGGAGATTACTTTGCAGAGTATCAATCGTATGGGCCGGAGTTTGGAGTGTTATCACCTTCAACGAGTTTTGCCAGCTGAAGAACATTAACAAACCCAAGGGCCAAGCCAGAGGAGGAGGGTACACGCAGGGGAATGACTTGCAGCGTATCGTGGGAAGGCTTTTTCTGGCAACCTTTGATGGGTAATTGAAGAGTTTAGCTAAAGCATGGGTGGAGAAGCTGGATATTTACTTTCAGCTTAACCAATGACGGAGTTGGAGGCCATCAAGGTGGCTACACTGCACTTGGAGGGAGAAGCCCATGACTGGTGGTTTCATGGTTTGACTACGCTGGGTCACGCAGGGATGACATTGTATGATGACTTTACCAGGAGAGTGCTGGAGAGATTTGATCGGAGGGATCCTGAGGAGCACTTTGGAGAGCTGACCAAGCTCAAGCAAACATGGAATCCTGAAACATACATTTTAGAGTTCCTGCGGTTATCAGTGATGGTTCCAGATCTGTCGGAACTTAGGAGGATTTTCATGTGTATAGATGGGCTGGCAGAGCCACTGCGTAGGCTAGTGAGGTCAGCCAGACCCACAATGCTGCAGGATGCAGTCGGGAGAGCCTGAGATTTGTAGGATGCATGACCGAGGGCTAGGGCTCCCATACCCAATAGACCAGCCTTCCAGCAGAGAGGAAGGGACACGAGAGTTCCACCCTGAGAGGTAACCAGGGCCGGAAGCCATTAGATGATGATACTAGGAGAGATTTGAGGAGGAAGAAGCTCTGCTTCACATGCCAGGAGCCATGGGCATTGGGCCACATGTGTGCTAGAGGGAAGGCACACTACATTGAGGTCTTCTCAGACAATGAAGGAGAAGAGGAGACACTCCTCGATATGGGAGGTGTTGAAAGTGCAACAACACAAAGGGAAGATCCTCCACCTCCACCTCTGTTGATTTTTGTAGCATCAGAAAGTATTCCAAGTCTCAAATTTTGTGAGGAGGATTGGACATCAGTATTCCAAAGAACACATAAACCGTTTGTGGAAATTCCACTCGGTTCATGTTTTATTAAAATAATTGATTATTTTAATGGAGACCCTAAGTCTAAACTTAAGGAAATTAAATAATTAATGGGTATTAATAAGACAGGGTGTGAATCTTCTAGAGAGCGAAGATCAAGTCAAGTTTTAATCTTAGCCATTGATTAGACTTCTAATCTGGGCCGTTGATTCATCAATGAGAAGATTATAAAAGAAGGTTTGAGGGTCATTTGGAAAGCAAGCCGAGCACACACTCAATAATCCGAAGGAGATTGATTATGAAAGAATAGAATTCGATTTCAGAGGGAGAGTTGCAGGGCAGAGCTGCAGAGACAAAAGGAGAAGAGGGAGTTAGCAGCGACTGATTACGAGGACAGAGGGATGCAGAGGGCCACAGAAGGCAGTGCAGAGTTGCAGCGCATTGTACCCATGCAAAGTGACGCAGTCCAACGTAGGGAGAGAGGCACACAGATAGACGCAGAGGGAGACAAAGGGTCTTCCAAGTGTCAGAAAATCTTCGGGAAGTTCCAGGAGTTTTGTCTCAGGTGTTTTCTAAATGTATCTGCCAGTGTATTCCTTATAAAGAATTCATTTGTTGAAGAATATTATATAAACCCTCATCTGTTGCACCGATTTTCCCACATTGGGTTTTTCCAGGGACAATTGTCCAAAAATAAGTGTGTACATGTGATTGTTTCTTATGCTTATGTTTCTTACTGTTCCTTTCTCTGCATATGTAATCATGAATGTTGCAGTAGTATTTATTTCGAAATTTACTGATAGAATTCTGTAAATAACTTATCGGAGTAATAAGTAGGAGAAATAAATCTATCACTGCAACTGTATATTTTTGGATTGAAATTTTCACATGGTATCAAAGCCAGAGATGAGTAACAGGAACAAAGAATCGACAAGTGAACGTAAATTTGACATTGCTGTGATTGCTCGGAAGGGTTCACGCAGTTCTCTAGAGAGGAAGAGAAGCATGGAAGAACAAATGGATCATGACGTTTTTGTTCTGGCATCCAGGCTGGAAGAAGAGTTTGCTTCTGTGTCAAGCATTGCTTCTCCTGAAGTCTGGTACATTGACAGTGGGGCTTCTGCTCATATGATAGGAGTGCGGGAATGTTTCTCAAACTACCATGAAGAGCAGGTGAACTTTAAAATCACCATGGGTAATAAAGCAAAATGTACCCCATTGGAAGAGGTGCCATAGTATTTCAAACGACGACTGGAAATAAGCTTTGGGCCACTAATGTGCTGCATGTGGCTGGTTTGGGGATGAACTTACTCTCGGTGTCTCAATTTCAAAACAAATATTATGACGTTTACAGAGTATACGTCAAACACCCGAATTGCAAGAAGAAGGCACAAATCGGAGTCAGGAGCAACAAACTATATAAGTTACAGCTCGAATCTCCAATGGCACTAATAGGCAAGACTGATTAGAAGGACTTGAATGAACTACGACACAAAAGAATGGGGCGATTGCTTCATGGGCATTAAAGATTCTCAAGAAAACTGTCACGGGAGTTCCAGAACTGAGCACCAAGCGAGACGATGTCTGCAGAGGGTGTGTATTGGGAAAGTATGCCAAGGCAGCGTATCAGAGAAGCAAAAATAGGGCTAAGAGTGTGTTGGGCTTGATACACTCAGATATCTGCGAAACAATGTCCACTAGATCTCTTAGTGGTGTCGAATAGTTCGTCACCTTTATTGATGACCATTGCAGGAAGCCCTGGATCTACTTTTTGAAGACTAAGGACGAAAGTCTTCAGTCGTTTCAAAGAGTTTAAAGCTCTGGTAGAAAATTTGACAGAAAGCGGATCAAGGTGTTGCGATTAGACAATGGTGGAGAGTACATTGATAAATAATTCATAGGGTTCTACGCAAGGGAAGGTATCAGGAGAGAGTGGATTGCTCCATATAATCCGGAGTAGAATGGCATGGCAGAAAGAAAGAATAGAACTAATGTGGAGAGGCGGCAAGGGCAATGCTGTATGATCAAGACATGCCCAAATTGTGAAAATTCTACTGTAGTATCATGGTTTACTTCTCCTACTTGATTAAATTATACAAGTTATCTTCAGAAATAAGATTCAGAAAATACCGAAGTAAACACAACTAACAACCTACACATGCAGATCATTTTTTGAATATTAAGCTCATTCAAACAAAGTGACACACTGATTTTTGGACACAAGTCCCCGGAAAAACCCAATGCGGGAAAACCAGTGCAGTAGATATGAGGGTTTATTATTATTAAGTAGACTCTGAGTACATCAAATCTGGGCACCAAATCTAGTTCACCCGACAGAGAAAAACATTGATCTGCAACTAACCTGCTGTTCTGAGACCAAAATTTTGACTGAACCACACCCTCAAACAGGATTTACAAGACTCAGCCCGGATCTGGCCCTAGAAGCCCCAACACTGCCCTTGAAGCCCCAACGTCAGCCTTGCTAGGCTCTACGTGCCTCTGCGTTGCTCAGAGAGGGACTGTGTAACTCTAGTGTGGGTGACGTAGTCCTTGCGCTGCCTCTGGAGGTCTCTACGTAACTCTGAGGCCCTCTGAAGCTGCAGCGTTGCCCCTTCCTGGGCATGCATAGCGGCTAAAGCCTCTGCGCTGCGCAGCTGCTGCCCTTGCTCCTCTGTGTTGTCCCTGAAAGTTTCTCCTTTGCCTCTTGCTGACTCTTGGCTCCGGGATTAGATCATCCCCTCAGCCAATACTACCTCTCGCTGCAGAAAACTACTTCATAAATTCTTAGCAAACCCTGCCCTAGAATTCTAGATCAGTTTCTCAGCTCTGCATCTGTGTGTGTGTTTCCAACTGACCCTCAAGCCTTTCTCTTATACTTTTTCGTTGAACACATCAATGGCCGTGATTAAATCTCTTATCAACGACTGAGATTAAAAGACTGCTTGATCCGCGTCATTTAGAACATTTTAGCACGTGTTAATTAATTCACTTTAATTATTTAATTTTCCTAAGTTTAGACTTAGGAAATACATTAAAATAATTAATTATTTGAATAACTTTAACACCAGATGAAATTTCTCCAAACGCTTTCTGGGTTTTCGAGTGGATGTGTTTCTTAGCCCCTCCACAAAGTTTCAGAGCTAGAACACACCCGATGCTACCCCAACTACACAAAATCTCAACACAAATTTCTGTGGGCTGAAGCTTGTAATACAAATGTCTACGTTCAAAATAGGATTCCTCACAACGCATTGGGAAAGATCACTCCAGAAAGTGTCTTCACTGGCAGCAAGCTTGGAGTGGGTCACTTTAGGATATTTGGTAGTACGACATATTGTCATGTGCCCAATGAAAAGAGGAAGAAGCTGGACATGACTGTGGAAAAGGGATATGTGGTAGGATATATCGAGAATGCAAAGGCTTATAGCATTTACATTCCAGAGATTAGGAAAGTTGTAGTGCAGAGGGATGTGAAATTCATGGAGGAGAGGGCCTTCAGGAGATCCTAGGAGGTGCCTTCTGCTATGCAGTTTGAGGAGGATCCCCTGGTCCAACCACAACGACCTGCAGAGGGTAATACAAGTGCCTCTCCAAGGCATGCAGATCCAAGGGATATTTCTCCCGAGGATTTGCAGGAAGGAGAGTAGGTAGATCCACCCACTATTAGTGGTAGAACAAGCAGGGAACTACGACAAATTCTGAGGGACGTAGAAGACTTTGTCGGTACCCCTCGAAATGCGAAGAGGCAACACAGGCAGCCTGAAAGATACGAAGCCTTGGTAGCACAAGTTGGGGAACCTTCTAGTTTTCAGGAAGCAACTTAGCACCAGGTATGGGTAGATGCGATGGTGGAAGAATACAATTCCATCATGAAAAATGATATCTGGGAAGTGGTTTCTAGACCTCAGGACAGATTAGTTGTAGGTTCAAGGTGGATTTACAAGATCAAATATGCTATAGATGGCAGCATCGAGAAGTTAAAAGCTAGGTTTGTGGCTAAGGGATATGCTCAGAAGGAGGTGATACATTATGAAGAAACCTACGCCCTAGTAGCCTGATATACTTGCATTAGATCTGTGATATTCCTTGCTGCGCAGATGGGATGGGAGATTCACCAGATGGACTTCAAGATTGCTTTCCTGAATGGGGTGATAGAAGAGGAAGTATACATTGAACAACTAGAGGGCTTCGAGACGCATGAGTAGAAGACTCATATGTGCAGGCTTAAGAAAGCCTTGTATGGACTAAAGCAAGCCCCTAGAGCTTGGTATGGTCGAATAGACAACTACTTGCAGAAGATGGGGTTTGTTAAGAGTGACGCAGATCCCAATCTCTACTATCTAAGGGTAGGGAGTGAGCCTCTGATACTGGTTCTATATGTATATGATCTATTTCTGACAGGGTCATCGAGGGTCATTAATGACCGCAAGGAGAATTTAGCTGCAGAATTCGACATGAAGGATCTAAGGCTGATGCATTATTTTTCGGGGTTGGAAGTTTGGCAGCAGAAGGAGGAGATCTTTCTTGGTCATGGAAGGTATACTACAAAAATTCTGAAAAGATTTCAGATGGAGGACTCTAGACCCATGACTACTCCAATGATCACCAACTGGAAGAAAATCGACACGTCCGATGATGATGAGGTTGATCCTACATTGTATAGGTAGCTCATAGGATCTCTGATCTATATGGTCAACACTAGGCCAAACATCTGTTATGTTGTCAATACCCTCAGGCAGTTCATGGCAGAACCAAGGAGGGCTCATTGGGCGGCAGCCAAACATGTTTTTAGATATCTTCAAGGAAAAATCAAGCTTGGACTGAAATACACCTGTGGCAATGACATCACGTTGAGTGGGTTCACCAACGCAGATTGGGTTGGGATTCTAGTGGATTGGAAAAGTACCAGTGGGTACTGTTTCAGTATTGGATCACGAATGACTAGGCTGAAATTCTAGGGTGGGTTTGTTAAGAATTTTCAGAAGTGTTTTAGCTGCGGAGAGGGGTAGTATTGGCTCAGGGGATGATCTGATCTTAGTGACAAGAATCAACAAGAGGCAGAGAGGCAGCAACCAGGAGCAGCGCAGAGAAGCAAGGGCAGCAGCAGCAGCCACGGAGCGCAGAGGGCTTCAGTCACTACGCAGGCCCAGAAAGGGCAGCGCTAAGCAACAGGAGGCCCTCTATGTTGGAAATATGATTGCCGTTAGACCAAAACCTGCAGGCATTAGTCTCCGCTACAATCGCCAGAGTTAGGATCCACGAGAGGCGGTTAGTCCATGTCGTGAAACACACGGGGAGTGTTGAACCCAATTTCCAAGAATCACCCCCCCAACGCGAGCCGGGTGAGTTTCGAACTCGAGACCTGTCGCTCTGATACCAATTGTTGGAAACACGATTGCTGTTAGACAAAAACCCGCAGGCATTAGTCTCCGCTACAATCGCCAGAGTTAGGATCCACGAGAGGCGGTTAGTCCATGTCGCGAAACACACGGGGAGTGTTGAAACCAATTTCCAACACTCTAGGGTTACGCTGGTCCAGCTAGGGCACCGTAGGGACTGCGTCACCCAGCCTCGGGTTACGTAGCCCTCTCCAGGCCATCGTAGAGGCTGACGCAGGGACTTCAGGGGCAACATTGGGGTTTCTAGAGGCAGAAAGTTGCTGAGTCCTGAAAATCTCGTTTGAGGGTGTGGATTAGTCAAGTTTTCAGTCTCCAGAATAGCAGGTTAGCTGCAGATCTATTCTTTCTTTGTCGGGTTAACCAGTAGCGTGCCTAGATTTGTTGTATTCAGAAACTACTTAATAATATAAACGCTCCAGCAGACAGAAGACCGGTTTTCCTGCATTGGGTTTTTCCGGGGACAGTTGTCTAGAAAATCTTGTGTGTCACTTTGTCTATGTGCATGTATCTTTGCTTAGATCTGAATCAATGAAAGTCTGTTATGTGTTTAATTCGATATTAATTTAAAATTCAACATTAATAACTCGATTAAGTAGGAGAAGTATAACCAGATCTAATAGTAGGGTTTCTACATAAAGTAATATTCAGAAATTTTCACATGGTATCAGAGCGATTGTAGATCTAGCAAGGTCACCAGCGGAAGACTGAATAATACTTGCTCCAGAAAGCAACAGAGAGAGCAGCAGCAGCTGCAGAAAGCCAGATCTGAAGGGACAACGCAACAACAGAGGAAGTAGAGCTACGCAGAGGCCAGAGTGACACAGTTTCCACGTAGGCCCACGTACTTACTGCGCAGAGGCAGCGCTGGGATTGTCTGCTCACGCAAAGGCCAGCTAGGGTGACGCAGATCTGAAGCCGTGCTGATTCAAAAGTGCCGAAAACAGTGCAACAGAACTTCAGAAGTTGCTGGGGGGGTTAAATTTTTGAAGATTCAGAATTTAGCCTAAGCACTAGGTGACAAAGAGCGGAAGGAGATCATCTTCTCAAAGGGTTTCTAGCCAAAGAAACCTGTAGATCGATCAGAGGATCAAAGAGAGCTGTTTCATTGTTGATTTGGCAGACTTCCAAGAGAGGAGGTCAGTTGTTAGAGGGAGCAGAGGGTGCCTGTTTCGCCAAGGACCATAGATCCAAATCTCTAGCATAGAGAGGAGGAGTTCCAACACATTTGCTGAGCAGATGGCACCTCATGGACTACGTGATTAGGATAGGTTAAACGGTCTGTCCAACTTTGCAGTCGGGAAGGCCAGAGTCCTGGTAGTCATGGAGGCATACGGTCTAAAGGAACATGCAAAAAAAATCTTGGACACGCGAACCGATGCTGTTCTCCTGGCGAAGTATGATGAGGCTGCGACACATGCCAAATGCTTCATAATGGATGGGGTTAAGGATCATAAAGTTCCACACATAGCCGAAAGAAAACGGCTCATGAGACGTGGAAAGCCTTAACTGCCCTATATGAGGGAAAGTCCGTCCAGAGGAGAATGCTTCTGGAGAATCAGCTGCGGTCATTCATGATGACCAAGGGAGGAGAAATAGCGCCCTTCCTTTTCAGATTACAAGCGATCAGAGATCAGTTGTCTACCATGGGAGCTAAGGTGGAGGATGATGTGATGGTAAGGATTGCACTCAATGCAGTCACAGAGGACTGGGAATGACTGGGAAGCTTTTGTTCGAAGTGTCTTGGGCAGAGTGGACCTTCCGAACTGGGATAGTATGTGGGAAATTCTTCGTCAAGAAGAACTTCACCGAATCAGCAAGAGACAGTAGAGCACGAGATCTAGTAAGGTAAAGAAGGAAGAAGAAGAAGATGTAGCCTTGGCATCAAAGAGGCAACAAGGGAAGAAGAAGCATGATCTATCTAAGATCAAGTGTTTCCAGTGCAGCGAACTAGGACATTTCGCTAGCAATTGTCCAAAGAAGAAGAAGGACAAGGAAGCTTCTACTTCCAAGGCTGCTGTGGCGGACGATGGTTCAGAAGATGACGTAGCCATGAGCGCTCATGAACCATGAAAGTGGGGCGACATGGAGCTGTAGAGCAACTACAGAGTGGTGACGGGATCCTTGAGCAGCTCATCTCTTGGATCACATCCGAGCTACGAGAGCCTTAAGACAATAGCGGGACAAGTGGAGCAGTTGGTGTAGAGAGTCATAGATGAAGCAGAGGCAGAGCTAAAGGTTGAAGGGAGCAGCGTAGTGAAGATGCAGCAGCAGCGTAGCACAAAAATGCAGGGGCTGATGTGACTTCAACAACGCAGAGTAGAGCAGAGCTGCAACAATGTAGAGGCTTAAGGAGGACATCGTAGCACAACAACAACGTGGGAGATTTCAGTGCAGGGGCTGATGTGACTTCAACAACACATTGGAGGTTTGCTTACGCAGTGCAGAGCTGTAGCTGTGTAGCTATCTCTAGATGTTAGCAGAGGTCAACAGCCTATGGAGCTTCAGTGATGAGGATGCAACCCAACTGACTTGTCTGTCAAAGATTGGGCAGGAGTTTCAGTTGTTTCTCTCAGCAACTAAAGTTGCAGTGCAACAGATGGTAGAACGGTGCAGCAGATTGAGAGGAAGCTGTAATACAGATGTGGCAGTGGTGGTGGCAGCGTCATGGGCAGCAATATAGAATGGAAGCAACAACGCAGTGCTCAAGGGAAGCAGGTCCAGCATCAGCGCAAAGACCCACACCAGAGATCAGTGCAGAGCTTCAGGGTGAAGCAACGTTGTACTAGAGCACATTCCTCGCTAAGAGGGAGTGTTGATTTTTTTTGAGTGTTGGGGTAGCATCGGATGTGCTCTAGCTCCCAAAATTTGTGGAGGGACTAGAGTACACGAGATCTCCAAGACCCTGAAAGGGATTTGAGAAATTCCATCCAGTTTGGGAGATAATTAATTAATTAATATTTTTAATTAAGGACCCTATGTCTAACTTAGGAAAATTAAAATAATTAAGGTAATTAATTAAAACATGTGATGGAAATGACTCAAGTCACACGGATCAAGCTTTCTTTTAATCTTAGCTATCGATTCAAGATTATATCATGGTCGTTGAAATTTTAGGGCGGGTTTGCTAAGAATTTTCAGAAGTGTTTCAGCTGCGAAGAAGGGTAGTATTGGCTAAGGGGATGATCTGATTTCAGTGTCGAGAATCAGCAAGAGGCAGAGAGACAACAACTAGGAGCAATGCAGAGAAGCAAGGGTAGCAGCAGTAGCTACGTAGCAGCTGCACAGCGCAGAGGGCTTCAACTGTTACGCAGGTGCTGCGCAGACCTAGAAAGGGCAGCGGTGAGCAGCCGGAGGCCCTCTAGGGTTACACTGGTCCAGCTAGGGCAACGTAGGGATTGCGTCACCTAGTCTGGGGTTACGCAACCCTCTCCAGGCCAGCGCAAAGGCACGCAGAGGCTGACGCAAGGGCTTTAGGGGTAGCGTTGGGGTTGCTAGAGGTAGAAAGTGGCTTAAACCCTGTTTGAGGGTGTTATTCAGTCAAGTTTTCAGTCTCCAGAACAACATGTTAGCTGCAGATCTATTCTTTCTATGTCGGGTTAACTAGTAAGGTGCCCAGATTTGTTGTATTCAGAAACTACTTCATAATATAAACCCTCCAGCAACCAGAAGACCAGTTTTCCCACATTGGGTTTTTCCAGGGATAGTTGTCTAGAAAATCTTGTGTGTCACTTTGTCTATGTGCATGTATCTTTGCTTAGATTTGAATCGGTGAAAGTCTGTTATGTGTTTACTTCGATATTAATCTGAATTTCAACATTAATAACTTGATTAAGTAGGAGAAGTATAACTAGATCTAATAGTATGGTTTCTGCATAAAGTAATGTTCAAAATTTTTCACAGTGTACCCACGCAAAGTGACGCAGTCCAGCGTTGGGACTGCACAGAGAAGCACGTAGAGGGAGACAGAGGGTCTTCCGAGTGTCAGAAAATCTTCGGGAGGTTCCGGGAATTTTGTCTCAGGTATTTTCTAAATGTATCTGCCAGTGTATTCCTTGTAAGGAATTCATTTGCTGAAGAATAATATATAAACCCTCATCTGTTGCACTGGTTTTCCCACATTGGCTTTTTCCGGGGACAATTGTCCAAAAATAAGTGTGTACATGTGATTGTTTCTTATGCTTATGTTTCTTATTGTTCCTTTCTTTGCATATGCAATCATGAATGTTGCAGTAGTATTTATTTCTAAATTTACTGATAGAATTCTATAAATAACTTATCGGAGTAATAAGTAGGAGAAATAACTCTATCACTACAACTGTATATTTTTGGATTGAAATTTTCACAAGCTCCTCCAGCAACAGGAGGATCAACTTTTGCACCGACCGGAGGGGTCCTTTCATCTTTGCGGGGGATACCAAAGTACTTAACACTGAGGGTCCGAGGGACAGTTTAGGGACAACGTGTCTCGGTGCTAGTGGACAGTGGAGCCACGCACAACTTCATAGATGCCCAAATGGTGCAAATGCGGGGTATCGAGACAGAGGGGTTTGATGGATTTTCTGTTCTAGTTCTGGGAGCTAGAACCATGTAGTGCATGCAATATGTTCTAGCTTTGACAATGACCATGGGGACATACTCAATATCAAACCATTTCTTTGTGGTCGACATTCCAGACACTAATATGGTGTTGGGGGTCCAATGGCTCATCACACTTGGTAGGGTCACTACAAATTGGCGGAAGTTGGAGATGGAATTCATGGACAAGAGCGCGAAACCTATGATCATCAGGGGCATGGATACATACCCCCCTCAGACAGTTTCTGCGCATAGGATGGAGCTAGACTTCAGGCGGGGAGACATAGAGTGGGAAGTTGAGATGAGGATTTCTGAGGCAGACGGTGCAGCTCGACCCATACATCTAGATGTACAGGCCATCCTCGACCGTTACTCCACAGTTTTCGGGACATTCCACCAGGGAAACCACCTGACTGAGGGTTTGAGCACACCTACGTTGCGGGGAAGCTTCCCCCCCCCCCTCGTTCCCGCTCCCGAAACGTGCTCTGTGCGGGAGCGTTCGGAAACGCGCTCCCGAAAACGCTTCCTGAGGGGAGCGTTTTTGGGAGCGCGTTTCCGAACCTGTTAAAACGCTCCCTGCCTTTTCGGGAGCGAACGCTCCCTGAGCGCTTCTGGCGTTTAAAAAACGCTTCGGGAGCGTTTTTTAAACGCCGGAAGCAGTTGGGGAGCGTTCGCTCCCGAACGCTCCCAGGAACAAAAAACGCTTCCTGCCGGGCGGAAATTATTTTCAATGAAAAAAACGATTTGTTTATAGGGGGGGGGTTCATTTAGCTCCTCTTTCATTTTCATCCTTTTACTTAAATTTTTAACATTATCATGAAATGACTCAGGATGTTTAAGAGTGGTTTCGACCTCATTGGATTTCATATGGAGAAACTAGAATTTTAGGTTTCACTCAAAATTCAGCAGACTTAATGGTTTTCAGGGTTTCATGGTTTGGGAATTTGCAATGTTTCCATTTGATTCTATCATGTGTAAGGGTATGATATTGGCATTTGATCAAAGAGCATGAAGTCCTTTAAGAACCTTGATGTACCCTTCAATCAAAGGAAAACAACTAGTTAGACATGCTAATATTTTTCTATCCCATTTTAAGGTTGAGGAAATGAACCCTTCACTCAAACCAAAATCATTGGTTAGGCATGTTAAACTTTTTCAATTTCTATCATGTTATAAGGTTGAGCAATCCAAGTCTGAAGACTTTGAGCTAGATGATGTTTATGTATCTCTTGTTGATGATCCCATTTCTAGTAGCGATGAATCAATGATGAGTTTCATGAGAGACCATGTTGCTCGGTGATTTGTAGTTTTGATGTCTATTTTTGCTACTACTACTACTACTAAAGTTGTAGAGGAGTTTTAGGAGTCCTCAAACTTTGAGCCATATTATTTATGTAGCTCATGTTGATGATCCCTTGTCTAGTAGTGGTGATGATTTTAATCATGATGAGGAGTGATCATGTTGTTGATCACTAATATGTAGTCTTGTATTAGGCCAATGGCCTCATAGCTTGTAGCATTGTTTTTGGACATTATGGGCCATTTGGAGCCTCATTGCTTATGTATTTTTCGATGATATGTATTGCACTCGGTGCCATTTTGATATATTCACCTTTGCATGGTATATAAATGAGCAAACTTTGCATATTTTGTCTCTATTGGCTTGGAATCATGGTTGCAAATCTTAAAAATAGTTTTTTTTTATTAAAAATAATTATTTAATGTATTTTTTTTAAAACCGGTTCATTGAGATCTGACCGCTCCCGGTTAGACCGGTTCTGGTTAGAAACCCAGTTCATTAGGTCCACCGGTCCGGTCACCAGTTCCGGTTATAATAACTATGCTCACACAAATCCAGAAGTACAAGAGGGGTACATGAAGGCATTGGACAAGTTGGTACCTGACAGGGAGGAGTGTGCTAGATTGCGCCTTGAATTAGGCAAATACTTCAGTTGCACTGCTAACTTTGGTTCTTTCCATGCAATGGAAGACAAGGACAAATTTGATGCTCTCACATGGTGGGAAGCATATGGCGGCATGGGACTTTTGCCAAAGTTGGCTAAAAAAGTTCTCTCACAGGTTGTGAACACTTCTTCTGCAGAGAGGTGTTGGAGCACCTACAGCTTCATACACAATGTGAGAAGAAACAGGTTGAATGAAAACCGAGATGAAAGCTTGGTTTATGTGCATTACAACTTGAAGTTGTTGAGCCATTACTGTGATCGGGCAAATGAGGATCAATCATACAGAGTCTGGGACAACAACCCAAAGGATGATAATTTGGAGGACGACACGGTACATATGGAAGAATTGGAAGCAAAACTTTTTAGGGATGATGATGAAGCATCAGCAGCACCGCCACACACAGGGCCAACCCTACCATCTACTGGTAGCAGTGCGGGTGTGGGTGCCAGTGCCAGTGCCAGTTCTCGATAGCACACTATTGTTCCTTTGGAGATCCAGCCTCCACCTTCTAGTCATGGTCGTGATACTCCTGAGAGTACTAGAAGACCACCATTTCCTCGTGGCTCGCACAAATTAGACATTTCTCGTGGGCGTGGCAAGGGGCCAGCCAGTAGATAAAATAGATTTGTTATTTACTAGTCTTTTCTATTTGTTGTTGACAGTTGAACAGTTGAAACTTGACTCTTTCATATATTTAATGACAATTTAAGTTTGAAGTTTGAATTTGAAAGGTGAAACTTTGAAGTTGGCATTTATAAGTTTACAAGTCATTATGAGTTATGAATATGATGCTTCATGAAAGTTATATGGTGATCAATGAATCAATGATGATAAATGTTATATAATATCAATGATGATAAATGTTATATATTGAATTTTGAAATCAATAAATCAATGATGATAAATGATATATATCAATGATGATAAATGTTATATATTGAATTTTGAAATCAATGAATCAATGACGATAAATGATATATATCAATGATGATAAATGTTATATATTGAAATTTGAAATCAATGAATCAATGATGATAAATGTTAATTATCAGCGTGATGATAAATGCAAATTATTGAAATTTGAAATCAATGAAGTAGTAAATGGATTATATCAATGATGATAAATGTTGGAAAATGTGGAAATTTGAAATCAATGATGATAAATGCTATATATCAATGATGATAAATGTTATATATTGAATTTTGAAATCAATGATGATAAATGTTATATATCAATGATGATAAATGTTATATATTGAATTTTGAAAGCTTGAAACCTTGATTGATCGGTCCATAGACTCAAGAGTCAATATGTTGTATGCTTCCAACTTATGAGGCGTGGTTGATGAAGATTATAACTTCTAGATGATTGATGTTATATGATTCAATCTATGTTTTTATGTTTTTTATGTCTAATTCATCATTATACATGTTTTTGTTGACATATATGCATCAAAATATAAAAAATAATATATATATATATATATATATATATATATATATATATATATATATATATAAACGCTCCGGACCGGAAGCTTCTAAAAATGGCGCTCCCGCTCCCGCTCCGCGTTTTCGCTCCCGCTCCCAAGTAACCTTGGAGCACACTATTGAGTTGGAGCCCGACATTCAAGTCGTGATCTCTACTCCATATAGGCACCCAAAGGCCAATCAAGATGAGGTTGAGAGAGTTATTCATGAGCTCTTGGCCTTGGGACACATCAAGCCCAACTCTAGTCCTTTCGCTTCTTCGGTTGTTCTAGTGAAGAAGAAAGATGGGACGCTGAGGATGTGCATTGACTACACATCCCTGAACAAAGAGGCAATGAATAACCGCTACCCCATCCCGCGGATAGATGAGCTGATGGATGAGTTGAGGGGAGCTAAGTTCTTCTCTAAGTTAGACTTGAGATCGGGATACCACCAAATTCGAGTGAGGGAGAAGGATGTCCCCAAGACAATGTTCTGGTGCCATTATGGGCACTTTGAGTTTTTGGGGATGCCCTTTGGGCTAACCAATGCTCCAGCCACCTTCCAGTCATGCATGAACCACATCTTTCGTGGCCAGCTACGAAAGTTCGTGCTTGTCTTTTTTGATGACATTTTGATATACATCCAGACCTGGGAGGAACATTTGCAACATGTGGAGGCAGTGTTGCGTATTCTAGAGGAGCAGAAATTTTACGCTACGCTGTCCAAGTGCGAGTTCGGCTTGACAGAGATGCTATACTTGGGCCACATCATAGGTGAGGATGGTGCGCGGGTGCATGAGGAGAAGATTAGGGCCATCAGGGATTGGCAGGAGCCCAAGAATGTCATAGAGCTGAGAGGATTTGTAGGCATCTATACTTATTACCGGAAGTTTGTGAAGGGATTCTCTCAGTTAGCTGCACCCCTCACAGACTTGACCCGGAAGGGAGCATTCACCTAGACCCCCACAATGCAGGAGCCTTTTGACCGCCTCAAACAGGTGATGAGTAGCTGCCCGGTACTTGCACTCCCCGATTTCACCAAGCCCTTTGTCTTGGAGTGTGATGCGTCCGGAGGAGGAGTTGGGGCCGTGTTGATGCAGGAGGGACAACCCAACGCTTTCGAGAGCCAAAAGCTCTTGCCTCATGAGGGGCACTACCCCACATACGACAAAGAAATGTTGGCCATCATGCATGCTTTGGCCAAGTTCAGGGAATACTTAGTGGGGAACTGGTTCAAGGTCAAGATCGACCACAACAACCTAAGATACTTCATAGAGCAGAAACAATTGCAGGGGAGACAACATAAGTGGGTCAGTAAGATCCAAGCATATGACTTTGACATTGAGTATGTCAAAGGGAAGAACAATGTGGTGGCTGATGCCTTGTCTCGGAGACCAGCGTCCCTCTCCTCAATGAGCATAGACGCAGATTGGAGGGCGTAGTTGTTGGTGGAGTATTCGAAGGATCGATTTGCATGTGAGGTGTTGGATGGGCAGGTGTCGGATGACCGGTATTAAGTGATGGACGAGGTCATCTATTATAGAGACTAGATCTTTATGACGACAACTCTCGATTGAGGGAGAAGATCTTGCATGAACTCGATGACTCTCCACTGTCAGGGCACCAGGGGTTTACTAAGACCTATAGAGCCATCAGAGAGAAGTTCTCTTGGAAGGGCCTCAAGGAGGACGTACTCCAGCATGTCCGGGAGTGCGTAGTCTGTCAGAGGAACAAGGGGGAGTTGACCCATCCGGTCGGCCTATTGCAGTCGCTTCCCATTCAGGAGGGGAAGCGGGAGGGCATTTCGATGGAATTCATCACGGGGTTGCCCATGGCGTAGGGCAAGGATTGCATCTTCGTCATAGTTGATAGGTTGACGAAGTATGCACACTTCTCTGCTATTTAAGCTCGGTACACAGTCTCATAGGTGGCCGAATTGTTCTCTGTTATTTTCCGGCTGCATGGTCTTCCAAAGACCATAGTTAGTGACCGTGACAACAAATTCATGGGAGGCTTTTGGCAGGCGCTGTTTTGACTGGTGGGCACAAAGTTCACACCCAACACGAGTTACCACCCGCAGACAGAGATAGTGAACAAGTGGTTGGATGGCTACTTGCGGAATTATGTTACAGGGCAGCGGAAGGCTTGGTTGCACTTGCTACACTTGGGGGAGTACTGTTACAATACCACTTTCCATGTCCATTGGTATGTCCCTTTTTTGTGCTTTATATGGTTATGATGCATTGACGTTTGCTGATGCTATGTTTGGGGCAAATAAGGCCCCTAGGGCCAAAGATTGGATCCAGGAGAGTTAGGACATCCTTTAGGCTCTCAAGGATAACTTGAGGACCGCCCAAAATCAACAGAAGATGTACGCATATCAGGGTAGCGTAGAGAAGCAGTTTGAGGTGGGGGACTTGGTGTACCTCCAACTTCAGCCCTACAGGTAGTCCACGTTGAAGCAAAAGGGAGATGAAAAGCTCAAACCTTGCTTCAATGGACCATACCGAGTTGTTCGACGGGTTGGAGAGGTGGCATATGAGCTGGAGTTGCCACAAGGGAGCCGGATCCACAACATTTTCCATGTATTGTGCCTAAAGAAGGCTTTGGGGCAGCAGGTGACCGCAACTACTGAGCTCCCTCCTACAGAAGATGAGGGGCATTTGGTGCTAAGCCTGAGGCCATCTTAAACACCAGAGAGAGACACCTGAGGAGCAGAGTGGTGAAGGTGTACTTGATCCGATGGAGGAACCTCTTGGATGAGGATGCCACTTGGGAGGGGGAGAAGATTCTTCAACACCCATCTTTGCAGTTGCTTGAGGACAAGCAACATTTTGGCGGGGAGAACTGTAATATTCCAAATTAGCAGTCAACTAATTGGAATATTAATTTTTGGTTAATTTTGGATTTTCGTAAATTTAGGCAGAAATAATGTGGGCTGGGACCCACAAATTAGATTAAAGCAAGCTGATGCACTTTTCCTATAGTTGGAGGCAAAAGATTGCGGCCTTGGTGGGGCAGGGAGAGCCAATGGGAAGGCTCTGCATATTGCTGAGTGGCAGCGCTGTGAGTGGACAAGGAAGGACAACGTAGGAGTGGCCAGTGAAGGGGCAGCGTAGTCTAAGGAGGGGCCCAAGAGGAACGTTGGGCTGTTGGAGACAAAAGGAAGAGGGTAGCTCATTTCCGCTCATTCATTCACGTCAAAGTTTGCTATCTTCTTAACTGAGCACGCTTGAATCGGAGAGCCAAGTAAGTAGTGCTGTTCAGCACATGAGATCTTCAAGCGGAGATCTCAACCTCTGCCTCGGAGGACTTCGAGTGCTCGGTCAGGAGAGAGAATTCTACCATTTTGTGAGGGAGATTCGTAGCACCATCATCAGGAGAACAAAGTCCTTTCAGGACAATGTAGAGACATCCAAGACTGCATAGTGATTGCCCAGTCCAGCCAAAGGGAAGTGCCGGGAGTAGGGAGTTGAAGAGGAGATCAGCCAGAGGATTTGGAGGGGTGGCTAACCACCTCCTACCAGGGATTTTGGCAATGTTTCAGAGGCATTTTCCAACAGCTTCATCAAGGAGGTCGATTTCCCCAGCAGAGCAGCATGCCAAGCCCAAAGGGACAATTTTCCGGGGTCGAGCTTTCTGCAAACCCTTCGCAGGTTTTTGTGGGTTTAGTGAGAGGAGTTCAGTGACCAAATCCTGAAATTTTCTGAGCACAGGAGACAGACCAACTAGGAGTCCGAAATTAGGCAGTAGCAGTAAATACCTGGACTGGAAAGCGCAGTGGGTGGGCCACGCCGAGCATACTTCAGCAGAGGATTTTGCTAGGATTAGAGTTGTTCTTGAATCTGCCTTGAGCAGGCCCAACTACTATCTTTCTAAGCACCATATTTGTACTCTTTCCGGCATTATAATCAAATGGATAAGTGCAGAATTTGGTCCCAATTTATAAGTGTTTAATGGTGTTTTCATTTTATGCTGTAGTTGCTTGTCTATCTTGCCCTTTTATTACTGTTAATCCCAATTTGGGATATTACAACGAGACTGTCAAATCATATATAGAAACTGACAGAAGAGATCTCGTGAGGAAAACCTCACTCCTCCACTGGAAATTGGCACTGATCTGCACCAAGGCTGGACTGCCCTGCGCTGCCTATGCGTAGTGACCACGCCACTCTGCGCAGTGACTGTGTCACAACTCGGTTGCCCTTCTGCCTCTGCTCTAGTGTCACTGCTAGCAGGAGACAGAGCCTCTGGAAAATCTCTCCGAGGTCTGACAGTGGCTTTGCGCTGTCTCCTTAGCAAGAAAACTACTTTCCCTTTGGCTCTGCGCAGTGAGTACGTAAGCATTGCATTGCTGGCTCTGCGCTGATGTTGTGGCTCTCCCTGTCTCTGTTGCTGTGTACTCTCCGGCTCAGGAAACCTTCCAACTGGAACTACTGCCCCTCACTGCAATGAAGAATCACTTAGATCTGATCTTCGTCCAAGCACTGCTCCGTTAGAAGAATTCCATATCTAGATTCTTTGTGTCTCCACGAATGTTTTTTTCTAAATGGCCCTTCAAGTCCTTATAATCTTTTCGTTGAGGATTCAACGACCCATATTAGATCTCTTATCAACGGCTAAGATTAACTTTTGACTTGATCCATTTATTCTAGATCATTCTCACTCATATTCTATTAATACACTTTAATTATTTTATTTTCCTAAGTTTTGACTTAGGGTCCCTTTAAAAATAATTAATTATTTCTATAAAATACAATCCGAGTGGAATTTCACCAAACGTTTTCTGGGTTATTTAGAATACATGTGTCTAAGCCTCTCAACACAATTTGAGACTTCGAGCACATCCGATGCTACCCCAAATCAAGACCATAGGCCTTAGATGAACCTCCTTTATCATTCAGGAACCCATGATTGTTCCAACTCCTGGAGGAAAATGAACTGCCCTACCTAAAAGGGGGTATCCACTGCTATATCTTACACATAATGCTCTTATCCTTTGTGTCCCGAGTAGTTAATTAAAGAAAATTTATAAAAGGAAAAAGGCATATAATGAAGGGTGCAAAAATCAAGGTCGAGGCACCTTATGTACCACGTTTGCTCCCTCCTATACATTACACACCCAAGTATGGTCTTCCCTTCTTCTAGCTACCCCTGTACCCCGATATGTGGCCTAGGATTGCCCCTCTCATTCCCTATTCCATTCACCTCTTTATCACATGCCACTAGCATTTGAGGGTTGTACCTTGGACATACTATCCCCTCTAAAGCTAGAAACCACCTAATAAAGTCCTTGGTTAACCCCCTTTAGAGCTTGGAGACATTAGAACATGCCAAAGCCCACTATTGAAGAGCATGCCATTATGAAATGTCCACTTGTTGTACATGCTTTGTGTTAGCACTGCACCTGTTCTTCGAAGTCTGCAAAGGAGACCAGCAAAGGTAACCACATAACACTTTGACCTAGTAGCTAGCCCTACTATGCTAAGAGGACTCTCTCAATGAGATCACAGGCAATTGACTGGATCATGAAAGATTTTAGGCTAGGTATAATAGGCTCTAGCGTTTTGGTTGATTTGGATTTTTGTGCTGGATGAAAATGGACCTTTAGAGCTAGGCTTTGAAACTCTGGTAGGGTTACAAGAGCAAAAATTGCAAGGGAATAAAGGGGCAAGGTAGACAAGCTTAAATGACCCTTTAGGCTTTATGATTATGGTTGTTGGATTGAGGGGTCTTGACCCAGGTTTAGAGTTATAGGTAAACAAACAAACCCTCCAACTACCGGCCCTTTCGGCATGTGATCTGCTTGCACATACCAGAGTCTCACCCGAAGCAGTATAGGGGGGGGGGTGCTGGAACTAGGTTTCCGCACCCCGAGGGAGGAATTGATGAGTGGTTCCTGGTAAAAATCCACAACAAGCTTCTATAGCTGCGCGCACAGAGACTGCGCAAGCATAAACAGAATACTACAAAAGTGCTATCACTTTGGCGCAGATAAACATAATAGAAGACGATCCAAATCACAACACGATCTATAATGTTTCAACATTTAATTGTAAGTTATCCACAGATCTAGTGCAATAGCTATATCAGAATGCAGAGAAAGTATCACAGAAATAGGGTTTGCTCAACACAGACAACAGATCAGAACCATTTCTCACTCTTACTTAACAGAAGTCAGTGTTCATGCATAAACACACCAATTAGCTATGCGCATTCATCAGTAAGAAAACAAAGAGTGCGATCTCATTAAAGGATAACAGTAAAATAACACAGAGGCATCACATAGGAAGTTCGCCAAAACAGTTTCTTTTATTAATTCTTCAGATCTATCAATGCATCAGCTTCCTATAGAAACCCTTACAAAACCCTTACTATCCCTTCCGCACACAAAGCCAGGACTAGGTCTCCGCGCACACAGCCAGGACTAGGTCTCCGTGCACACAGCTAGCAGAAGCCTTTTACCCAACCCAAAACCCAAATTCCTTACAAACGCAGATAATATTCGAGTATCAATATATCATATCTTCACCGAACTACCTAGCTTAGACAAAATGCTACCTATTTATAATATGCCTAGCACACAGATACTATGGTCTCAAACCATGGTTTGAGACCCATAGTTTACATTTAAGCTTAAATCTATCCCAAACTTGGGGCAAAAAGCCCTTTGACTACCCCTGCGCAGCGCACACATACATACACAAAAAAAAGCATTAAAGCTTGTGCCTCAGGGGAGTCACTGAGGCATTGCAGCTGTATCCTTGGTCTTGTCTCGGAGCGTCTTGACAGAAGTTTGTAGAGGGAGCACTAACTCCAGGCTTTGCACTGTTGCACCTTGCGCCTGCTGAACCAATTTGTTTGTTGTTGGCCATTCGACGGCCATCTCCACACTGCTGAGTCTCCTAGATGATCTTGAGCGTGTTTTCCAGCGTCTGTGAGAGTTGTAGTGCTTCCTCTGCCCATGGTTGCATTCTTTGGTGAGCACCTGTTTTTCTCGGTGCAAATTTGCAATTTCGCCTTGGAGTTTGTGACCTTCTTGCAGACGCGCAAGTCTTTACTGAACCACAAATGTGGCGCGACTATGCGTATCTCTTCAAAATGCTGCTCATTGGTGCTAAGTGTGTCGCGTAACTGCTGCATGACCAAATCAATCGTGACAGATGCCCAAATATCCATGGCCTTTGCTAGAGATTGGTCACACTGGGTAACGACGACAACAATGCTTTATTGGGCCTGTTTCACTTCTGTGGCTCTCTTGCCGCGAACCTCGGGTGGTGTCTCCGGCTGAAGCTTGGTCTGAAGGTCTGCGATTTGCTGCTCGTACTCAGCTCGAAGTGTGTGAGATTTCTCGCGCGTAACCTTGATGGCAATAGCTAGTCCGTCTAACTTTTTTGAAGGCGTAGCAGTGGTCGCGACTGCTGGAATATCCTGGTAGACTTGATTTATCTTGGCTTCCAGCGCAACGCACTGAGCTTCTGTTGCCTCTGCCTGACGCTGCTACTCATGTGCTTGTGTAGCCTGTTTCTGTGCGACCTGGGTCTGCGTCTGCACGGTAGCTTTGCGGTATTGCAGCGCATCGGCAATGACTGAATGGAGAAGGTGAAGCTTTCCTGCAGGCAACACAACAAGATTAATATGTACATCACCTGTGCCAGTAAATTAAGTGCACTGTCTCGCATCCATTTGGAATACCGGTAGGGGGATATGGACAAATTGCTCCTCCCCAGATGATGGCAGTGCTAAACGCGCAGCGCCACTGGCATTGTGCTCTTTTTGGGGCCAACCATCCAAATGGCAAATGGTCAGCCTAGCTCTTTTAGGACTTCCCAAGAGTTGGCATAGTTATCAGGACTCTGTCAATGGGAGGGAAAAGCTACCAGATTGGGAACGACTTTGGTCGAATTTGGTGCAAGAAGAATTCAGGTTGAATACCAGGGATGGATCTTCATATAAGGAAGATGATGAAGAAAATTGCGCCTGGGCTGGTAAGGCGAAGAAGGGGAAGGGAAAGAAATCCTATTCCAAATCTGAGACCTGCGAAGAAGGCAAGGAGCGCGACATGTCCAGAGTGAGGTGTTTTCACTGTCACGAGCATGGACATTATGCCTCTAATTGTCCACAAAAGAAGAAGAACAAGAAGGCTTCAGGATCTGCAGCTGGTGAGGCTTTGGCCTCGCAATTTGAGTTGGACTTCTCGTTGATCGCATGCATTGTGTCAAGTGCGATGGGATCATGGTGGTCCTTGGATAGTTGTGCATCCTTTCACATGATGGGAGATAGAAATTTTCAATACCTTGGGGGAGAAGGACCTCTAGATGCATATCGAAATGGGTGATGACGGGTGGTACAATGCTACCAGGATTGGTACAGTTACCGTCTAGAGATAGTCAGGAAACCCTTTCTATTAAAAGATGTAATGCATGAACTAGGCTTGAAGAAAAATTTAGATTCAGTCCCAATGTTGGAGGATAGAGGCTATGATGTTGTTTTCAGTGAAGGAAAATTTTTCCTTCGACACAAAGCAACAGGACAAGCCAAGAAGATTGGGATTCGTGTGAAGAATCTCTATAAACTTGATGTAGATGGCTGTGCAACATTGATGGGTAAAGCAGACAAAGTGGTGAGCTGGGATGAGGGTGAGTTACACCATGGAGCTTTGAAGGTCATGCAGTAGATTTCTACGGGGCTTCTAGAGGGTACTCTTGCGAAGATAGACACATGGAAGGGATGTACCATGGGGAAGTGTGAGAAAGCCATGCGATTGTCCCTTGAAGGGGAGCTTGATTTCCATTCAGATGAGGAACTCTTGGTTCCAAAGAATGAACCTCAAGATGTGGAGCAGCCACATGCGTAGGATCATGGAGTGGCAGAAACCACTCAAGCAGAGAAATTTCGAGCCAGATGGGCCGAGGGAGTGCATGCAGCTATATCTCCAGGTGTGAGGTGGGGCGATGTGCAAAATTAATTCCAAGAAGAAATTGGGCAGGGTCCTAGAGATGGTGCGTCTCATGGATCGAACCTAGCTACGAGGAGCCCACAGTGCATCAGTAGTAGGATTAGCTAGATTGATGCAGTCAGATGTCAGAAGGACAGAAATCAAAGTGACAGGTTTCGGATACTGCAATGTAGATCAGAGTTGGCAACAGTGCAGAGTGCATGGATGCAGATGTCAACAATGCAGAGAATCCAGTAGACATGTGCAGTAGGTACCAGCAGTTAGAAGACTCTGATGACAGATGCATTATACCGATTTAGTTGTTTGGAGGCTATTCAGTTTCGGAAGTGTTGCATGCAGAAGTTGCATGTGCGAGAAACACTAGAGAAGTGTTGCATGCAAGCGTTGCATGTGCGAGAAACACTAGAGAAGTGTTGCATGCAAGAGTTGCATGTGGCATGTAAGGGTTACATGTTGCATGTAAGAGGTGCGTGTGTGCATGCAAGGACTTTCCTTTCTTGTTGAGAGGGAGTGTTGAAGTTTGCAACAAGAAACAATGAAATTGGTATCCAAAAGCAACATGACAACACCTACAACACTGTGGGATCACAGGCAGTGTAGTGATGGGTCCTAGCGATACATTAGTGTGAAATTCAATTTATTTGATAAATTGGATGTGTCAAATTTAATTATCCCTAAATTAAATTGGACAATAAAATGTAATCTTATCTCGTAATCACTTGTAATAGTTAACTGAGTGTGATAAACTCATTTAGCTCATGTATTTCGAGTTGAGGGTGGTTGGTGAGGCACGCAAAGTAATTCTATTAGTTATGGAGTTCAAATTGCAGTTGGTGCATTAGATTAATGCATGAGTAATTAGTTAACTCAGTTAGGTGAGTTAAATTCAGTTGAACTAGTTGTAATTGTTTGTTGCACTAGTGAGAGATCAAGTGAATTAAATTTTATTTCATTCACAATTAGTGATCTGCCATGCAACTGATGATTTACTATTAATAGCTGCATGCATGTTAGTTCCAGTGGAGGCCTAGTTGAGACAAAGGTTAAAGGGAAGTTAACTATCAATTGTGATATTAGCAGGCTGCCTAGATGCAGTTAAAACAACACGGGATGCCCATGATACTCAGCGCAATTGAGGAAGGCTGAAATTCCTAAAGAATAGGGATTGCATTCATTAGGAATTATGTGAGCAAGACATGCTGAAGATAGGCTGAGAATTGGCCAAGTGTTGGCCTGATTTTGTCTGGATCAGTGTGAGACGATAGGCAGAGTGCAGGAGACTCTTGTGAGAAGACTGCATTGTAATTGTTTCATGATTCCTTGTGGAATATACAATATATGATAGAGGGGTTTTGAGCAGTAAGGTTTCCCCGGGAAATTATCTGTGTTGTGGTTTGATTTGATTCTTTCTTTTCTTATTGTGATTGGTGATTGTGTTTAATTTCCGCAATTGATTTGTAGAAGGATTCGGTTTCTAGCTTTAATACATTACTTGATCAGATTGCATCGATTGATATACATATGTTTGTATAATTTCTACAAGGAAGGGCCTGCATCACCCCAGACTGGGTTACGCTGCCCTTGCGCTGCCTTGGCTGGGCTTGTGTCAACCCTGCTAGCCTCCTACTGCCTCTGCTTTGCCCTTTCTGGGCCTGCATAGCCCCTGAAGCCTCTGCGCTGCCTCTATTGGGCTGTGGCTGCGCTGCGTAGCTGCTACCTTCTCTGCGCTGCTCAGTCTACTGGTTCTCTACCTCTTGTTCCACTCTTGGCTTGGGATCAGATCATCCCTTTCGCCAATACTACTCCTCGCTGCAGTTGAAACTCTTTTGGAAATTCTTAGCAAACCACGCCCTAGAATTCCTTCTTAGTCTCAGTGCTCTGCCTCTGAGTGTGTTCTTCAACTGACACCGAGCCTTTCCTTTATACTTTTCTCGTTGAGAAACCAACAACCGTGATCTAATCTTGAATCAACGACTAAGATTAAAAGAAAGCTTGAACTGTGCGACTTAAGTCATTTTCATCACATGTTTAATTTAATTTAATTAACTTTAATCTTTTAATTTTCCTAAGTTAGACTAAGGGTCCTTAATTAAAAAGATTAATTAATTAAATATCTCTTAAACAAGATGGAATTTCTCTAATCCCTTTTTGGGTCCTGGAGATCTCATGTACTCTAGTCCCTCCACAAAGTTTGGGAGCTAGATCACATCCGCTGCTACCCCAACACTCAAAAATCTCAACAGGGATACCATGGGAAAATTCCCAAGTTCCCTCACAAGAAAATTAATCTTTTATTCAAGAGAAAATACAATGATGAACCTTATATTGTATGTGTAATATTCCTAATTAGCTTTCAGCTAGTTAGAATATTAAATTTTGTTTTTGTCAATAAGATAGATAAATAAAAGGGTAGAGGGACCCATAAATCTCTTTAGTAAGGATAAAACCACTTCTAATGTGAATGTGGATCAGTGCATCTAATTGAATAAATCACTCCTTGGTGTGAATGCGAGTCAATGCATGTGGATGGGGTCAAGGTTGACCAAATCAATAACGCAGTCATGGAGGTTGTGGAGATAGTGGAGGACAACACAGTCATAATGGGATGAAGTCTCCATGAGAGTAGCATCATTATTGAGTGGGGCCAAGGTGGAGGAGGCTCACAAAGCATATAAGGAAGGGGATGGAAGCCATGGAAAGCATTCTGAATATTGTTTATGTATGGTCTTTTATGACTTTTTGCACGCTTCTGCTGTTTAGCGGAGTCTGCTGTGCTATTTAGCACAAGGGTGTTTTTAGGCGGAAATCCCACCCTCATCCTCAGGGGACATTGAGTGCCCACTCAGGAGGTTTTCCTTTGAGCTTCATTCCATCATCCAACATCAGGCCAATCTTTAGCCACCTTCAGGAGTGCAGTCTCCTTCAGGAATTGCACAATCCAGGAGGGCAGTTTCAGTGGAGGGTTGATAACCCAAGATTTTGAGTTTATTTTCTAGTGAGGGGAGCAACCCGCGCTGCATTCGGAAAGTCAGTAGGGAGGAGTATCAATTATTTCTCACATCATATTAGCCACCTCCCAGCAGTTACCCAGCCGCAGAGTGTAATTCAACTCTAGGGCTGCATTTTTCATCTTGGGTATTTCCGGAAACCCTTTTTGGGTTATCTTGAAATTGCGCTAGAAAGCCTAGATCTCTGATCCCGACATTTTCTGAGCACCCTATCAGTAGATCTACGCATTCCTAGTTTCCAACAACAATTATTTCTAGCAGGATTTCGTAGTCAGGGCCTTGTAGCAGTTTATGAAGCAACAATTTCTTATGTCTTGATGTAGAGGGTCATTTCAGGCTTGTTTTTCCTAGCTTGAGTGTCTTTTCCTCAAGAATTTGTACTTCATTTTCTGCTATCATATATAATAAAATGGCTCAATGATTTGCTCATGTTTTGATGTATTGATGTTTACTGCATTTTCCAATTTTATGTTCAATATTTCTGTTTTTCCTAATTCGGAATATTACAGTGGTATTAGAGCATAATCTTGGCTCAACCTGTGGGGCACTACATCTATAACATCTGGAGCCATGGATGAAAAAGAGTTTCCAAAACTTCTTCTCCAAACTATGCAAGATATTGCCAAAGAAATCAAGGAGATGAGGGTGGAAAGACAGAAGGAAACCCCAAGAGGGTTTCAACATGGAGAAAGTTCTGGCACTTCACATCATTGGTGTGAGCAACCGACATTACAACAAGCTTCACAATGCTCCACGATGCCTACATTCCTAGCAGTGGGAAAAGGGGTTGGAGGACCCCAAGAGGAGGAGACCCTTGGTGATTACTTCCTGGAACATGAATCTCGATCTCAAAGGTTCAAAGAGCATCTGAACTTCCAAGAGTTTTGTCAGATCAAGGATAATAGAAGACCTCGTAATAACAATAGAAGTGGAGGGTGCATGTAGAACAATGATCTACAGCGTACTATGGGTAGATTCTTTCTACCTGCTTTTGATGGGTCACCCAAGTGCACAACCTAGGCTTGGGTAGAGAAATTAGACATCTATTTCCAGTTGAACCAAGTTTCAAAGATTGAAGCTATTAAGATAGTAGCACTGCAGCTTGAATGTGAAGAACATGAATGGTGGTTTCATGGTCTATCTACTTTGGGACATGTAGGTGTGACTGCATATGCAGAATTCACCCGGAGGTTGGTAGAAAGATTTGACCGAAGAGATCCAGAGGCACACTTTGTTGAGCTAGCTAAGCTCAAGCAGTGAGGAAATCTAGAGACTTATATCTCTGAATTCCTGAAACTTTCAGTCATGGTGCCAGATCTATTTATAACTAGAAGAGTACATATATTGATGGGCTAGAAGAACCTTTTGCATGGGTTGGTGAAATCCACTAGACCAACTACGCTCCAAGATGCGATTGAGAGGGCTAGAGACTTACAAAATGCTTTGCCAAGGGCAAGAGCTCCATTCTAGCAAAAGCCCTCCTTTCAATCAAAGGGAAAAGATATGAAGGTTCCTCCCGCAAAGGAGAACCAAAACAAAGGATTTCTTAGTGATGATGTCCGAAGAGATCTAAGGAGGAGGAAGCTTTGCTTCACTTGCCAAGAGCCATGGGCACCAGGGTATCAATTTGTTGTTGGAAAGGCACATTATATTGAGGTATTCTCCGATGGTGAAGAATGGGAAGAAGAAGACTTAGAAGGAGATAGCAGCGCTGTAGCACCAGGAGGAGATCCACCGCCACCAGGATGTGGAAATTGAGCATTTGCTTTGGAGGAGCCCTTGCAGCTTTGCGGGGAGTTCCCAAGTATCTGACATTGAGAGTCTGAGGCACTGTTAAGGGGCAATGGGTGTTGGTATTGATAGACAGTGGGGCTACCCACAATTTTATTTATCCCCAATTAGTGCAGAGGAGAGGTATTCCCACAGTGGATTTTGAAGGATTCTTAGTTTTGGTTCCCGGAGCTAGAACCATGTAGTGTGTGAAGTATGTTCCGGCATTGACTATCACTTTGGGGACTTACACATTGACAGACCACTTCTTTGTGGTTGATATTCCCGACACCAATGTGATATTGGGTGTACAATGGTTGATCACACTGGGGAAGGTCATCACAGATTGGGAGACTTTGGAGATGGAATGGATAGATAAGAAGAGCGGTAAACGCCAAATGATCAGGGGCATGCACACCTATCCACCTCAGATAGTCTCAGCACATAGGATGGAAGCTGATTGGCGCAGAGGAGACAGAATGGGCAGTAGAACTGAGTATGTCAGAGGCAGGAGGCAAGGGTGCACCAGTCCACCCGGATGTGCAGTCTATTCTAGACCACTATTCTATAGCATTTGGGGACATACCACTGGGAAGGCCACCGGACCGGGGGTTTGGGCATACTATTGAGTTGGAGCAGGGGATCCAAGCAGTGATCACCACACCCTATAGGCATCCCAAAGCCTACAGGGATGAGATTGAAAGAGCTATTCAGGAGGTCTTGGCTTTAGGACATATCTGACCCAACACCAGTCCATTTGCTTATTTTGTAGTGTTGGTGAAGAAGAAGGATGGTACATTGAGGATGTGCATTGACTATAGAGCCTTAAATAATAAGACAATGAAGAATAGGTACACGATTCCAGGATCGATGAGCTGATGGATGAGCTAAGGGGATCAAAGTTCTTTTCAAAGATTGATTTGAGGTCAGGGTACCAACAGATCAAGGTGAGGGATCAAGATATCCCCGAGACTGCATTTAGATGTCAGTATGGCCACTTTGAGTTCTTGGTGATGCCCTTCGGGATAACCAATGCTCCGACTACTTTTCAGTCTTGTATGAACCACATCTTCTGTGGTCAATTGAGGAAATTTGTGCTGGTTTTCTTTGATGACATTCTTATCTATAGCTGCACATAGGAGGAGCATCTGCAGCATATTGAGACAATATTACGGATTTTGAAGGAACAACAATTCTATTCTAAGCTCTCCAAATATGAGTTTGGGCTCAGAAAGATGCTTTATTTGGGCCACATCATTGGAGTGGATGGAGTAAGGGTCCATGAGGAGAAGATCCATGCTATTCGGGATTGGCTGGAGCCAAAGAATGTAACATAACTTCGGGGGTTTGTAGGCATATGCACCTTCTACTGAAAGTTTGTCAAAGGGTTCTCCCAACTAGCAGCACCACTCACAGTTCTGACCAAGAAGGGAGCCTTTGGTTGGACAGATATTGCGCAGAGGGCCTTTGATAGGCTCAAGGAGGTGATGAACAGTTTCTTGGTGTTGGTATTACCGGATTTTACCCAACCCTTTGTGCTGGAATGTGATGCTTCATGGGAGGGCATTGGAGCAGTTTTGATGCAGTGGGGGCACCCCATAGCTTTTGAGAACCGAAAGTTGCTGCCTCATGAGAGGTTGTACCCCATATATGATAAAGAAGTGTTGGCTATTATGCATGCATTGACCAAATTTAGGCAGTATTTGGTGGGCAACAGATTCCGAGTGAACACTGATCACAACAATCTTCGGTATTGAGCAGAAGCAGCTGCAAGAGAGGCAACAAAAATGGGTTAGCAAAATCCAGGTATATGACTTTGACATTGAATATGTCAAAGGGAAGAGTAATTTGGTAGCGGATGCCTTATCACGGAGACCAACAACGCTTTCATTACTGAGTGTGGATACAGATTGGAAGGCCTAGTTGCTGGGGGAGTATTCAAAAGACCGCTTCACATGTGAGATACTAGATGGGCAAGTGACTGATGAGAGGTATAGAGTGATGGATGAGATCATCTATTACCGGGATCAGATCTTCTTGACTAGAGATTCTAAGCTCAATGAGAAGATTTTGCATGCAACACATGATTCACCACTCTCAGGCCACCAAGGTTTCACAAAGACATATTGAGCCATCAGGGAGAGATTCTCATGGAAGGGTCTCAAGGAGGATGTGCTCCAACACATCAGGGAGTGCGTAGTTTGCCAATAGAATAAAGGAGAGAACAACCATCTTGCAGGGTTGTTACAGCCACTTCCTATCCCGAAAGGAAAATGGGAGAGTATTTCTATGGATTTCATTACCGGTTTGCCAATAGTACAGGGCAAGGATTGTATCTTTGTGGTCGTTGATCGACTAACAAAGTATTCACATTTTTTTTCCATTTCTTCACGGTACACTGCTTCACAAGTGGCTGAGCTCTTATTTAGAGATGTCTTCAGACTTCATGGTCTTCCTAATACCATAGTCAGTGATAGAGATCGCCGTTTCATGGGTGGCTTTTGGCAGGGGTTTTTTGGTTTGTTGGGTACCGAGTACTAGTTATCACCCCCAGACAGATGGGCAAACAAATATATTAAAGAAGTGGTTGGAAGGTTACTTGTGAAACTATGTTTCGGGGCAGTAGAGAGCATGGCTGCGCTGGCTCCACGTGGGAGAGTATTGCTACAATACGACATTTTCTCTGTTGATTGGTATGTCTCCATTTTGGGCTCTATATGGATATGATGCTTTATCATTTGTTGATGTGATGTTTGGAGCAAGACTCCTAGAGCCAAAGAGTGGATCCAAGAGAGTCAGGATATACTCCGTGCTCTTAAGGACAACATTGCTACAACCCAGAATCAACAAAAGTTGTATGCAGATCGTGGTCGGTTGGAGAGACAATTTGAGGTGGATGATTTGGTCTATCTTTGTCTTCAACCTTACAAGCAATCTACCCTCAAGGAGAAAGGGGTTGAGAAGCTTAAGCCCTGTTTCTATGGGCCATAAAGGGTGATCCGTCGTGTTGGGGAAGTAGCATATGAGTTGGAGCTCCCCATTGGGAGTAAGATCTACAACATTTTTCATGTCTCATGCCTCAGGAAGGCCATTGGACAACATGTAGTTACTTCTATGGATATCCCAGCTATTGATGATGAGGGCCATCTAGTTTTACAACCAGAAGCTATCTTGGGTACTCGAGAGAGGTAGCTAAGGAACAAGGTGATTAAAGAATATCTGATTTGATGGAGGAATCTACCGGATGAGGAAGCTATTTGGGAAGGAGAGAAGATTTTGTAGCATCCATCTTTGCAGTTGCTTGAGGACAAACAACATTTGGGTGGGGAGGACTGTAATGTTCCTAATTAGCTTTCAACTAGTTAGAATATTAAATTTTGTTTTTGTCAATAAGATAGATGAATAAGAGGGTAGAGGGACCCATAAATCTCTTCAGTAGGAATAAAACCACTTCTAATGTGAATGTGGATCAGTGTATATAGTTGAATAAAGCACTCCCTGGTGTGAATGGGGGTCAATGCATGTGGATGGGGTCAAGGTTGACCAAATCAACAACGCAGTCATGGAGGTAGTGGAGATAGTGGAGGACAACGCAGTCATAATGGGAGGAAGTCTCCATGAGAGTACAACATTATTGAGTGGGGCCAAGGGGGAGGAGGCTCACAAAGCATATAAGGAAGGGGATGGTAGCCATGGAAAGCATTCTGAATATTGTTTATGTATGGTATTTTATGACTTTCTGCACGCTTTAGCTGTTTAGCAGAGTTTGTTGTGAGGTTTAGCACAAGGGTGTTTCCAGGCGGAAATCCCACCCTCATCCTCGGGGGAGTTTGAGTGCCCACTTAGGAGAGGTTCCTTTGAGCTTCATTCAATCATTCGGCATCAGGCCAATCTTCAGCAACCTTCAGCAGTGCAATCTCCTTCAGGAATTGCGCAATCCAGGAGGGCTATTTCAGTGGAGGGTTGATAACCCAAGATTTTGAGCTTATTTTCCAGTGAGGGGAGCAACCCTTCATCCGGAAAGTCAGTAGGGAGGAGTATTAGCTATTTTCTCATTAGATCAACCACCTCCCAGCAGTTACCCAGCTGCAGAGCATAATTCAGCCCTAGGGCTGCATTTTTCATCTTGGGTATTTTCGGAAACCCTTTCTGGGTTATCTTGGAATTGTGCTCGAAAGCCTATATCTCTGATCCCAACATTTTCTGAGCAGCCTATCGGCAGATCTACGCATTCTTAGTTTCCAGTAGCAGTTATTTCCAGCAAAATTGCGCAGTCAGGGCCTCTGAGCAATTTATGTAGCAGTAGTTTCTTATATCTTGATGTATAGGGTAATTTCAGGCTTGTTTTTCCTAGCTTGTTAGTCTTTTCCTCAAGATCTTGTACTTCATTTTCTGCTATCATATATAATAAAATGGATCGATGATCTGCTCATGATTTGATGTATTGATGTTTACTGCATTTTTTAGTTTTATGTTCAATATTCTTGTTGTTGTAGCTCTTAGAGACAGCCTTGAGTTGCAAAATACCAGTGCCTAGGACATCTTAAAATCAAAGGTTAAAAGTGGACAACAGCATAAAATGCCTTTGAGAACATATGGAATGAGGAAATAATGGTTCTGGTGGTTCATGGAGTGAGAAGGTCTTGGAGTCGATTATGTGAATTCCCTATACTGTGAGAGGGCTCAAGAGGCTGCGAGGCTTAGTGACTTTTAAATGGGCCAAGCATAAAACAATGAGCAGAAATCTTGAAAATATGTAGAGGCATTGGTGGTTCATGGAGTGAGAAGGTCTTGGAGTCGATTATGTGAATTCACTATACTGTGAAAGGGCTCAAGAGGCTGCGAGGCATAGTGACTTTTAAATGGGCCAAGCATAAAACAATGAGCAGAAATCTTGAAAATATGTAGAGGCATTGAGGGAGAACGGGGAAGAAACCCACGAGAGATAGGCTTAAGAGATTTAAGAATCTGCCTCCTATGAAATTAGAGGAAACAAATATAAATGAAATATGGATAACAATAGAGGTTCGTGCAACTCGAATTAAGGTAATACAACAAGCTTAATTACATGAGTGTTAACATCTAAGCGTTATATTGATACGAATTCATGAATAAAATTGCAGATCACCGACAGCTACATTACACGAACCATCAAAGCAGAATAGCATGAAATATGATTACACATGAAGAGGAGATTACTGATAACAAAGAAAACAAATACATACTGCTCATTACTCCATCTGGAATCCAAATATCAACTCTGTATTAAATTGAGTTCAAACAACTCTCCCAAAAATGTATCTCAGAGCACGAGGAGCACAGTCATACAAAACTACAACAAAATTCTTCCAAAATTCCAGAACCTTTTCTTCATCTTAGAACTCACCACATATAGAGTTCTCCTTGAGGGCTTCTGACCGAATATTTTGTCCGGATCGGCCCACACAGGTGAAACCAAAATATCCTAACAAACTATCAGAGTGTGCTTCAAGCATTCACTCCTGTAACAGAGAAATCAAAACAGAAAAGGTAAAATCGGGATTTTACCCAGCAAAACATCACTATCTAACAGTGACAAGGAACAAAACAGTTGGTCTGGGAGGCCATAACCCAGAATCTTCAGCAGAGTGGCGAGAAGTGGCTGAAAAACCGGTGAGCGGTATGTTTTCTACTACCTGATTTCAGCTACTGACAAAAAGCCCCCATTCCATGTTCTCATGATTCACCTTAACCAAAATGGAAAAGCCATCTGTACCGTGCGTGCTTCACTCTTCAGCAGTGGTTAATGGACGAACTGAACAATCATAGTCGCACGGCTCCACCAAGAACTCATGCTGTGTTTTGACTAGTGAGAAGCGGAGACCAGACTTTAGGAGGGGATGAGCGGCACATAACACACAGCGGTACTGTTTTACTCACTACCAAGGGTGAGACAAAGGACGTGGGGAAGGCTTTGATGACGTGGCGAGGAAGTGGGGTCCAATGCGCATCACAAAATCGCAATCGGGACGGGATATGTTTCGGGAATATGATTTAAACTTCAAGATATACGAGGCGCGGTGGAGCATAAAGTTGTAATGTGTGTGATGCGATATTGCACATCAGTGATCACAAAAGATAGAGGTTGGCGGAGATTAAAGGCTATAATTGCCGATTTGCGATGTGGTATTTGTTGCGAAAAGTGATGGCGGTCGGGTCATATCGCAAGCTAAGATATTTAACTTGCGGGCGCTGTGATAGGTAAGTTGTGAATTCCGTGAACTGCGATATGTGACGCGCTAAAAGCTGGTGAGTGCGAAAAGGCGAAAAGTGCGGAAAATGTTGAGTATGAAGGTTTGCATGCTGATGCGAGTAGTATGTCAAGGTTAGATGGGTCCTAGTAAGTTGCGTCGACGACAAGATAGGTTTCGGTGAGTCTTTTAAGATGTAAAGGTTAAAACTTGCGAGGGGCGGTGTTGCTAATGAAGAAATGCGATGAGGGGCTTTATAAAAGGGAAAGTGAAGGATAAGGGAGGGAAAATGTAGGTAAAGAGGGTAGATGAGATGAGGGATGGTGGAGATGAAGTTTTCTCACTATTTATGCCTTATCAGCTATATTTTTCCCCCTTTCTACTGAACTAAGATGCAGATGGGTCCCTTCTGAAGCTCTTTGATAGTCAGGACTGGCTTTCCTTTCTCCCTCTCCCCTTTGTGTGTGGTCATAGGCCAACATTGGCTCCATCTGGGGACGACGTGCTGTTCTTCAGTGCGTTGAGAACTTGCAGACCTGCGTGCCTGTGCTTTTATTGGGTACATGGAGTCGCAAATGCATACTGATTAGACAAAATTTTACATCAATGATTAGGTTGACACAAAATGGAAGATGAAATAGAGGATGATATGGAAGATGAGATGGAAAATGCAAACAATAGATGAAACAAAATGGAAACAGTGGAATATGATATGGAAGATGAAATTGGCGGGGGGGGGGGGGGTGTGGGGGGCGGGAAGTAAACAAAGGGGAGTACAATGGAACGACATATAAAGTGAAAAAGATATATACAGTGAGCTAGATCAGCCCTCATAAGTGATGAAAGTAAAACTTAAGGAACTGCCCATTTACGGGTGCCTCAAGTATGTCTCCTTCTAGGTTCTCCAGCGCGAAAGTATTGTTGCCTTTGTCTTTTGCCACCCTAAATGGACCGAGCCAGAGAGGGTCGAATTTACCATGCTTTCCTTTGTCTGCTCGCCTGATATCACACCGCAGCACCAAATCTCCAACTTGGATTTCTCTATCTCTAGCTCTCTGGTCAAATAAGCCCTTCATTTTTTCTAGATACTCTGCTAGTCTAAGGCTTACCCACTCCCGGGTTTCGTTCAGCTCTACCAACTGTTTCATTCTTTGAACGAGGTCATTTGGCTCCTCCTCACTTTCCTGTAAGAACTGTGCCACAGGGAATGCAAGCTGAATGGGGAGGACTGCGGCTTTGCCATACACTAGCTCATAAGGGGATTTTCCCATAGATCGCTGAGTTGTGATGCGGTTTGCCCATAGTGCGAACTTGAGCAGATAGTCCCAGTTCTTTTGATTTTCGTTGATGGTTTTCTTTAGAATTCTCATCAACATCTTGTTGGATGATTCAGCCAACCCATTGCCCTGTGGGTAGTATGGAGTGGAGTGTCCCAACAAGATATTGTAACGCTGACAAAAATTTACAAATTTAGCCGACTTGAATGCATGGGCATTATCTGTGATGATTTTAGCTGGGCATCCAAACCTGGCTATTACATTCTCTTCGAGGAACTTGATCACCACTAAATCCGTAGCATTTATCGTGGGCACAACTTCTACCCACTTGGTGAAGTAATCTGTAGCAGTAAGGGTCCATCGATGCTGATTGCAGGAAGCCGGGTGAATCTCTCCTATGAAATCAATTCCCCATTGCTTAAAAGGTTCTTCAACATGTACTGGGATCAACGGGAGAGGTGCATACCTTTGCTTTTCAACGAACGACTGACACGTTTCGCATGTCCGAATGCGAGCATGTACATCACCAAACAGTTTAGGCCAGAAGAAACCTGCCCTTAGGATCTTGTGTGCAGTGGATTGCCAGCTATAGTGTCCCCCACATATCCCTTCGTGGAATTCAACTATCACTTGATCCACCTCCTGCTCTGTTAAACACAATAGTAGGATCCCTGTCGGGTCTTTCCAGTAAAGTCGCCCATTTGCCACGACATACTTTTGAGATTTCAACCTTAAGGTGCGGTACTTGGCCTTATCATAGTTAGGAGGACATCTCAGCGATAAAAGATATTCCACTATATCTTTATACCATGGGGAGAGAAGGTACTTCATGTGTGTTTTTTGAGTAGAGGATTCTATGCCCCGAAATGCACCTGCGCCCTCCTGTGCCTCTCCTCCTGTCATAGAAAGATTTATATCCCAGAGCTTGACAGTTGGATTCAGACAAGATTTTGGCTAGCCCTTGGCCCTTAATGAGCTTGGTGGGCTTTATCTCTAGTTCATACTCCTGAATCTTGGCTATCCAGTTACCCCTTCTTCCCTCACTGTCGCGTTGTACCAAAACATCCTTTATTGTTGTTGTGGGAACATAGGCAGTTATAGCAGAATGTAATACATATACCCGGAATGAATTTAGAGATTTGACCAGGGCATAAGCTTGCTTTTCCAAGATATCATATTTCAGCTCAGCGTCTCGCAGGACTCGGTTGAAGAACACAATGGGCTGCTCATGTCCTTCAACATTTTTCTGTAAAAGTACTGCAACTATCATGTGAGGAGATGCGAAAGAGAAGATCATGAACGACTTCCCATAATCTGGACCGACCAGCACTGAACTTCTGCAAAGGCTTGTTTGATCTTGTTAAAGGAGTCCCTGGATTCAGGGGTCCATCTAACTTCACTGTTCTTCTTCAACATCCCAGTGATGTTTCAGACAATTTCGGCATAGTTGGGAATGAACCTTCTGAGGAAATTAATTCTTCCCAGGAACACCTGGATCTCCTTCTTGTTTCTTGGTAGGGGGATGCCATCTAACACCTCTACCCTTTTTGGATCGATCTGCACTCCCTCCTTAGTTACTATGTGGCCCAGTAACTTTCCTTCTTCTAAAGCAAACATGGATTTCTGAGGGTTCAGAGACAAACCATACCTGTGGCATTTTTCAAAGGTTTTGCGAAGGTGCTCAATGTGTTCAGTGTCACTCTTTGAAAAGACGGTGATGTCATCCAAGTAAATCACCACAAATTTGTCTTGCTCTCCTATGAAAGCGATGCCCATTGCACGCTAGAATGTAGCGTCGACATTTATCAGGCCAAAGGGCATTCAGGTGTACATGAAGGTTCCCCAAGGCGTGGTGAATGTCGTCTTCTTCTGGTCTTCGGGGAGCACTACCACTTGATTATACCCCGAGAAGCCATCCATCATGGACATGTGGGAAGATCCCACCACTCTTTGTAGGATGTGGTCCATCTTTGGGAGGGGATAGTTATCCTTGAGGGAGGCTCTATTCAGATTGCGAAAATCCACACAGAATCTGATTTCACCATTCTTCTTCGTTATCGGCCCCAGGTTCGCCACCCACTCAGAATATCTTAAAGGGACAATGATCTTGGCTTGCAAAAGTTTCTTTATTTCCGTCTCGATAGCTTGGAGGAGAAGGGGGTTGATCTACCTCAGCTTCTGTTTATGAGGCTTTGCATGTTCTTTCAGAGGTATTTTATGCTATATAATATCTATGTCAAAAGTCTTCAGATCCTAGTATGACCAGGCAAAGACGTCTTTGTATGATTTGAACACACTGAGATTCTAACCTTGGTATTCTTCCGGAACCCCTTTTGACAGCTTTAGCACCTTCAGATCTTCTTTTGTCCCAATATTCACATCCCTGACAGGCTCATCGAGGGTCATTTTGCTGGGATTCACTGGGATGTCGTTCTTGTCGAACAACCTCTCCAATGGCACAAGCCCTCTGGGGATGACATTTCCTTTTAATTGCAGAACATGGTGTCTGGCCAATGTTTCTTCTCACCTGGTTTTTGGCTCGTCGCTGTCATCCTTAGGGACTGACTCGATCATCATATTTGAAAATTTGCCTATCGTTTCCATGAAATGTTGGACCTGCTCTTCATCTTCAAATACTTTCCAATGCTTTAAGTTATTCAGAATAGATGGGCGGTATCGCACTTCAACTTCATATCCAAGCAAAGGATTTTGGGGGGGGACCGAAATTGCTAGCATCCACAGCTAGTGAGTCTGCCATTCCGTTCTTGTCCCTTGGCATGAACTGAATATTAAATGCAGAAAAGAAATTCTCAATTAAATCCCATACCTCGTTCCTGTAGGCTCTAAGCCGTGGGTGTTTGGTTTGGCATTGGTTCCTGACTTGTCTCACTACAAGCTTTGAATCTCCAAACACCTTGAGGTTTTCTATATTCATATTCCGCGCTGTCTGCAACCCCAGCGGCAGTGCTTCGTATTCAGCCACATTATTTGTGGCTTCAAAGTCCGGCTTAAAAGAGAGGGGAACCAAGCATCCTTCTGGGGATATCAAGAGTACCCTGGCCCCATTGCCTTCTCGTGAATTAGCTCCATCAAACTGCAATGTCCATATCTTGCTTTCCTCTCTGCTCATGGAATTCTTCTGTATTATAGGGCAAATGTCTGTTTCTTGCAGGAAATCTTCGTCCTCCTCAAGCATGAGACAAGAGAATTCGCCCTCCTTACCGTATACTGGGGAATTTGTGGAACCATTAGCTTTGGTTATCGTCTTCACAAATCTGGATTCATGGTATAACCTTCTTTCCTCTCTACCAAATACTGGAATAGTGGCATATGTGAGGTCTAGTTTTATGGACCCTCCAATCTTGGATCCCCAAGATTTGGATAGCAACATTCCAAATCGTCCTTCACCACACTTTTGGCCGGAATCTGGGCCAAGTTTACTACCAGATCTTTGAGCATGCCCAAGCACTTTACCCTCTTGGAATCAAAAGAATACAAATCTTTATAAGGTCTGGTGATCTGCAACCCCAACTGTTCCATGACAGACAATGGCAATAGATTATGTGAAGCCGCAGAATCTAGCATGCAGTTGTGCAATAACAGGCATGAATAGCTAGAGACACATAGAATGGGGGAGTGGCTGAGTCCAACTCTTCTACATGAGGTCCAAAGGCTACCATGGGTCTTTCCTCTTAGAGATTGAGGCTGTCAGGGAGAGGGCCTATGCTATGGGGCAGCATGAATTGAGACGCTTGGGCTTTGTATGAAGGCTACTTTAGGAGCTTGATTAGGGGAACCGAGATCTTGACCTTCTCTAGCTCTTTCTAGAGGTTAAAGGCCGTGGGAGCTTTTTCTGCAATGACTTCTTTATACTGCTCTTTATGGTGGTCAGGCAGGTTTGAAGCCACGGAAGAGGACTTCTGGTGTGCAGGAGGATCAAAATCTAGCTTTGTGGAGGTGGACACAGTGGCCTTATGATGTGTAGACACTTCTAAAGGCTTCTTCCCTTTATTGGTAGAACTAGAAGAGGTATGTCCTCTTGGTATTGATTCTTCATTTTGTTCTTGCATTCGGGTTCTCTTTCTAGAGGACCTGAGGTCATACTTCTTATGGAGCTGAGCTTGCATGAAGTCCACAAACTGCCTGCAGTAATCATCGATATCTTGATCCTTGGGGGGAACTTCCTTTTCTTCTAGTTCGTCTTGCAGGGTGAGTTCACCTTCTTCATCTTCTGAATAAGCGAGGAATTGATCTTCTTGGCTGTTAGTTACTTCCTTAGCTTGTCTCTCTATTTCCCCTTCTAAGTATAAAGGAGGTTGGATGTGATCTTGCTACTCTTTCCTTTCCCACTGTAACAACTGTAGAGGGGGCTTCAGGTATTGGGGATTTAACCCACAGTTTGGAATCATATGGTTAGGATGAGGAGAGGAATTCTTAACCTCCAATTCAAGCTTCACCAGCTTATTCGAGAGGTTCTTGATCAGCTTATTCATCTCTTCAATCTTATACTCCGGTGATTCCCTTCTTTGATTAGAGGTAGAGGCCTCCTCGCTACCCCTTCTCTTGTCATCATGCTCTGTCCTCCCTTTGAATTTTCCTGTAGAAGCAAAATTTGCTTCTACTTCCAGTGCATCAGTCTAAATCTGGTCTAGGGATGTAGACATTCTTTCCCTTAGGGTGAAGCCAAAATCAGGCTTGAAAGCTCCTGCGAAAACCGCATTAGCAACTGCTTGGGGAGGTTTGATTTCGGCAGGGAGATTGTTGTAGAGCTTATTGAACCTCTTTATAAATTCCGTAACATCCTTGTTGTGTCTCTTTTTCAGAGCATTGAACTCTGTGAGGACATATCCATAGTGCCTCTTCTCTCCCCATTTTAGTGTGAAGAAATTCTCCATTTCTTCCCAATTGGTGATTGCATTATTAGCAAGATATTTAAACCACTTCCGAGCCTCTCCATCCAAGGATTGGACGAAAAGTCTCAACACCACATCTAGGTGTTCTACATTCAAATTTTCGACAAAGGCGCAGAAGTCTTCAATATGTTTTTGCGCAGAAGTACTGTCTTCCCCGGTAAACCGAGGCAAGAGCTTTAGATAATCTTGAGGCATGTGATGCAATACTTGAGGCAAAGCCAATGGGGCATATTTGTTGAGGAGGAAGCCCAGTAGAACCATGAGGGGCGGTGGTGGGTTCTGAGGATGATTTGGCTGTGGTATGACAGGTGTATGCTGAGCAGAGGTTTGGATGTTTATCTATAATGAGTTCTGGAGTGCTGTAATTTCTTTGATTTTTTCAGCCTCTGGAGTAGGATGCAAAGGAGGCAAGGAAATTTCAATGGATTCGGCTTCGTCCTTTATGTCTGAACTGGTTAAAACAGAGGTCTTTGGAGGGTATTCAAGTATGCGGGTTGTGGAGCCAGGACCATAGCTATCAACTTTCTGAGAAGAGGAAGGCGAATCTTCTAGGGAAAATGAGGGTAGGTCTGTCTAGATGGGTTGCTTCTCCCTCCATATTCTCTTGAATATAATCTTTTCAAGATTAGATACAACAGGGGTTCTCTACTAAGAAGTATCTGATCGGGTATGAGGTTTGGTGTAAGCTAGGATTACGCTTGATTTGAATTTGGATAATAGTGGAGTCGCCAAGGTGAGGGTTATGAAACTCTCAACCCTTCGTGCTCACCTAATTGGAGGGTGAAGATAATGTTGTATCCTAGGGAAAGGTTTTCAAATTCGTCCCCAGCAACGACGCCAAAAAGATGTTGTAGCTCCTAGAGACAACCTTGAGTTACAAAAGACCAGTGCCTAGGACATCTTAAAATCAGAGGTTAAAAGTGGACAACAACATAAAATGCCTCTGACAACATATGGAATGAGGAAATAATGGTTCTGGTGGTTCATGGAGTGAGAAGATCTTGGAATTGATTCATGTGAATTCCCTATACTGTGAGAGGGCTCAAGAGGCAGCAAGGCTTAGTGACTTTTAAATGGGCCAAGCATAAAACAAGGAACATAAATCTTGAAAATATGCAGAGGCGTTGAGGGAGAATGGGGAAGGAACCCACGAGAGATTGGCTTAAGAGATTTAAGAATCTGCCTCCTATGAACTCAGAGGAAACACATATAAATGAAATATGGATAACGACAGAGGTTCGTGGAGCGCGAATTAAGGTAATACAGCAAGTTGAATTACATGAGTGTTAACACCTAAGCGTTATACTGATACGAATTCATGAATAAAATTGCAGATCACCGACAGCTACATTACGCGAACCATCAAAGTAGAATAGCATGAAAGATGATTACACATGAAGAGGAGATTACTGATAACAAATAAAACAAATACATACTGCTCATTACTCCATCTGGAATCCAAATATCAGCTCTGTATTAAATTGAGTTCAAACAACTCTACCAAAAATGTATCTCAGAGCACGAGGAGCACAGTCATACAAAGCTACAACAAAATTCTTCCAAAATTGCAGAACCTTTTCTTCATCTTGGAACGCACTACATATAGAGTTCTCCCTGAGGGCTTCTGATCGAATATTCTGTCCGGATCGGCCCACACAGGTGAAACCAAAATATCTTAACAAACTATCTGAGCGTGCTTCAAGCAATCACTCCTGTAACAGAGAAATCAAAACAGAAAAGGTAAAATCTAATAGTAACAAGGAACAAAACAGTTGGCCTGGGAGGCCATAACCCAGAATCTTCAGTAGAGTGGTCAGAAGTGGCTGAAAAACCGGTGAGCGGTATGATTTCTACTACTTGATCTCAGCTACTGAGGAAAAGCCTCCACTCCATGTTCTCATGATTCGCCTTAACCGAAATGGAAAATGCATCTATACCGTGCGTGCTCCACTCTTCAGCAGAGGTTAATGGACAAAATGAACAATCATAGCCGCGCGACTCCACCAAGAACTCATGCTATGTTTTGACTAGTGAGAAGTGGAGACCAGACTTTAGAAGGGGATGAGCGGCACATAACACACGACGGAACAGTTTTACTTACTGCCAAGGGTGAGACAAAGGATGTGGGGAAGGCTTTGATGACGTGGCTGACAGGATATGTTTCGGGAATATGATTTAAACTTCAAGATATTCGAGGCACGGTGATGCATAAAGTTGTAATGTGCGCGATGTGATATCGCACATCGACGATCGCAAAAGATAGAGGTTGGCTAAGATTAAAGGTTATAATTGCCTATTTGCGATGTGGTATTGTTGCGAAATGCGATGGCGGTCAGGTCATATCGCAAGCTAAGGTATTTAACTTGCAGGCGCTATGATAGGTAAGTTGTGAATTCCGTGAACTGCGTTATGTGACGCGCTAAAAGCTGGTGAGTGCGAAAAGGCGGAAAGTGCGGAAAATGCAGAATATTAAGGTTTGCATGCTGATGTGAGTAGTGTATCAAGGTTAGATGGGTCCCAGTAAGTCGAGTCGGCGGCGATTTAGGTTTCGGTGAGTCTTTTAAGATGTAAAGGTTAAAACTTGCGGGGGGCGGTGTTGCTAATGAAGAAATGCGACGAGGGGCTTTATAAAAGGGAAAGTGAAGGATAAGGGAGGGAAAATGTAGGTAAAGAGGGTAGATGAGATGAGGGATGGCGGAGATGAAGTTTGCTCACTATTTTTACCTTATCAGCTACATTTTAACCCCTTTCTACTGAACTAAGATGCAGATGGGTCCCTTCTGAAGCTCTTTGATAGTCAAGACTGGCTTTCCTTTCTCCCTCTCCCCTTTGTGTGTGGTCACAGGCCAACACCTGTTTTTCCTAATTTGGAATATTACGGTATGTTAGAGAAATACTTCAAGATTGGGGTATTTTTTTTCAATAAAATTGAACTTCTAAGCACTAGGATCCCTCCATTGGGAAATAGGTACAATTTTTTCAAAGGAAGAGGGCTACAAGATGCCAGTGATCCTTTCTTATAAACTTGGAAACTTATGACAGAATTGAGTGTCAAAAATTGCAGCCTTCAAATACCAAGAAAAATGTGCAAGGAGGAGAGGGTAAACCTCCCTCAAGTCCACGATTAGCTAAGGATAAGTGGCAGCCTTTGGGACCTTTTGGGCTGTTAATTTGTTGGTTTGCTTGTACTGGATGATGGCCTTTTTGACAAATAGTTACAAATGCAATGCTCTGTGGCTTCTTTCTTTACAATGAAATTTGATAACGATTACATAAAATGTGGAGTATATGCCAGGGGTTATGATTTATTGAAGACTAAAGAGATAACGTCAGTAGTTGTGGGGAATTATCTTACATTTTCTTACATTGACTTTCAATCTCTGAAAGTGGCCAAATTAATATTTGATATATATATAAAGTTTGCGAAAAGTTATACATGTTTTATTCCAGTTATATTTTTTAAAGCATAGTAGGTTTTATTTTATGCAGTTCCCTGAGCAAATAGCTTCTGCTGTTTCTCGCCTTTCCTTGTCGACTTTGTTAATGGGGCTATCTAACACTTCTTCAAGAGAGAATGTTACAAGGGAGGCTGTTACTGCGTACGACACGGAATTTGAGGTCAGTGTTATGTTTCATTTTCTCAACTGCTAGATGACATTGCATTCAAGAGAATTTTTACTGTAATCGCCTTGTTAGCTGGATGCTGATAAATATACTTTTTCATTTTATGCTATGGTAATTTGTCAAAGTAATCAATCCTTATTTTAATTGACAATTGGTAGGGAAGATAGATTTTGGTATTCTTTTAAAGTTAACATTGTCATAGTTGGCTTCCTTTCTATGTTGTCTTACTTCTGCTATAGCTCTTTTGGTCTAGAACAAGTTTATACAAGGAATATAGAAGGGTGTGTATATAACGCTACTGCATTTAATTCATCATGGGAATATAAGTGCTCAACTATATGATATCTTCCTATCTTTTGAAGAGACCCTTGGTTCTGTCATACTTGTGCATATCCCTTCTTCTCTGAACTCGTCACTCGGTATTTAGCAATAAGTGGAAAATGATAGAACACAATTAACAGTCAGACTTGACTAATACATGGTGTTATATACACTGTTTCTAGGATGAGTTTGCTGCTGCAACTCCACTTCTTCATGTAACTATAGATCCATCTGAAGAAGCTGTTTCCACATTGGTTGCAATGGGCTTTGATAGAAATCTCGCAATTGAAGCACTAGCCCAGGCAGATAATGATATTAGCACAGCAACAAATTTACTGCTTGAGACACAGTCTCATTAATGCTAAAGCAGCATGGTGCTTGCTAGCAGTCGATCTGTTGTTCGATATTTCTTGGTTTCATTTTTATCTTCACCTATTTGTACACCTTTGGGGTTTTGATAATGATATCTCATTTTTGAAAACGTTTCTGTCATTCATTGTTTATTCTGTTCCAAATTTATGAAATCGTGTTAGGTTTGGGAACTACTCAAATTTTAAGAGAATCCGGGAATAAGTACGATCTAGGCATCTATCCAATTGTAAGATTATAAGAGAGTGGATGCAATAGCAATATGCACCTGTGTCAGAGATTCATTCTTGTGCTTTTTCCCATTGGCAATGAGCACATAAATTGCTTTTAGTGTCCTTTCCAGTTTCATTTTGAAAGTGGTTGTTTAAAATACAAATGCATTTTCCGTGGATTTAGATTGTCCTTATTTGTGTAGCTACCTCCAACAATGGCAACAGCCAATTAATTTAAATTAGAATTGTTATTTATTTTGTCTGCTGATATACTCTCTAGATTCTTAATGCAACATGGTTAATGTCAAAGTTTGTTTTGATTCTACATGCCACATGTACAAAATGGTCTATTATGTCTTAATTGTTGTAAAATCCATGTCAAGGAGCTGCAGATATACATAAGGTTATTTTACACATAAATTACGTTTTACTTTCCTCTCCAGTTTCATTGGGAAAGTGGTTATTTAAAAAAATTATTTTCCATGAATTTAGATTATTCTCGTTTGTGTAGTTACCTCCAGCAAAGTAAAATAAAACAACCAATTTATTAAAAATTAGAATTGTAATTTATTGTGTCTGCTAATATACTCTTGGAATCTTAATGCATTGAATATGACATAGTTAATGTCAAACTTTTTATTTTTTGGATTTCACCTTTTTTTAATTCTACATGCCACAAGTACAAAATTGGTTTACTACACATCTTAATTGTTGTAAAAGCTCTGTCACGGAGCTGCAGATATACGCAAGGTATTGATTATGGAGAACCGCCTCTGGTGTCCTGTTGCCATAATGTGTCGGCCTTTGCATAAGCACGCATAGCTCATATACACTTTGCTTCGATATTTTCATCCATTTTGTTCCTAATACTATGCTAGGTGTTGTGCCAATTTTTTAAACTGATATGGGCCTTAATCTTGTGCAATATTCCTAACGGTAAATTACAGTAATAACAGACATCAAAAGAATTTAAACAACAAAAAATAAAAATCATGCCATTAGAACACAAATTGAGCCATGAAATTGCGCTGAGCCATTTTATTAATTTGTTGGAAATGAGGACAATAGAGGTTCTGGAATGAAGGCACTTGGGCTTGCTCAAGGCAAGCTAGAGAAGCCCTCTGAATCAATGCTGAAATCCCCCATTGATGGTACGCTGTATTGCTGTAGCTCTGCGCTGCAATCTGCAAGAAATGTTGTTGCTGCTCCTGAAGAAATGCTGCTATGGCCTGCTACACTGATAAGAAAATTCCAGGACTTTAACCCTGGACTCTACTCAAGAAACTCACAAAAACCCACGAAGAAATTGACCAAATTTTGACTCTGGAATTTCGACCCAATTTACCCTAGCTCCTCTAGCTACTGGCTGAGTTAGGATCTCTGTTTGACACCCCAAATCTTCCCAGAAAATTCTGCCAGATTAATCTTGGCTTCACAATAAACCCAGAAAAACCCAGAAAGGGTTTGGCCAAGGCTTGACCCCGGAAATTGGCCCTCTTGGGCTTGGCTCAGTGCGCTGTTGGGTAAATCGATCCTCCTGTAAATCCTGCTACTGAAAGTCTCCAAAATGCCACAAAAATCCCTATTAGGAAGCTCCAAGCTTCCCCACCAAATCTCAGCTACAACTCCCTCTCTTCTCACCTCTCGGAACAACCTCTCTCCATGTACTGTGTCCTCCATTGCGCAGTCACTGCGTCCTTCACACAGTCCCTGAAGTGAAAATGTTGTTCCTGTAATCTCTGTTGTGAAAAGCTCCTCCAAAATGACAAGTATCCTCTCTTGAGTGGGCACTCGAAGTCCCCCGAGGCAGAGGTTGAGATCTTCGCCTGAAAATCTTGTGTGCTAAACAACACTGCAGATTTGGCACCCGACACAATCCTGTTATGTCAAAATGACAATCAGAAAGATAAGTGAATGAAGGAATCCAAGAATGAGCCTCATGCTTCCTATTTACCCAATGTTGCCCAATGTTCTCTTAGGCCCCATCTCATGCCTCTAGCCTTCGATACGCTCCAATGACTGTGCTGCCTCCATGTGGGCCACAATTTCTCCTCATTGGGCCCCATCCTCCACTCCTGCTGCAATATTTCACCTCAGCCTAATGTCTAGAGCCCTATAGTTGCCTAAGTTTATTTGTGGGTCCCCAAATCCACATTTCCTAAGTCAAAACTGTGATATTATCAAAATTGGCCAGAATTATTATTTCGGTTAGCATAATTTATAAATAGGAATATTACACCTTGCATCTTTGTCTGTGTTTGGTGTTGTATTTGCATTTTCTCTTTTTATTGTGAAGCTAGATTTTTTTTTCTTTGTTGTCTACAGACTCGAGTAGATGTTTGCGGCCAAAACACGACCATGAAATTTTAACCTATATTTTGTCATTGTGATAGCTCAGTTATGGTCTAAAATATGAATTCTTTTCTCCAGACATTGCTCTCAGTGATATTATACATTTCCAAGTATGTTGCAACCTTAGAATTAGTGTAAAATAAGTTAGATTTGTATATATGTATTCTAATTTTGGTTAGTATATTCATTCTAAGAGTTGATTTCAAACCTTTTACCCTCCAAAAATGCATGTGGCTTTAAATTGTATGTGATCCATTCTCGAGAATGCTTCAACAACCATGTACAATTGCGTGGAGCACATTCTAGACTGGAATGGAGAATATTGGGCTACTCTGAACTAGACTAGTTATGCCTATTTGCGGACTTTCAATATTCTCCAAAGGACTAAAAGTTTAAGTGGCTTTCAAGTTCTAGTCATATTTTTGTTTATTTGTTTTTTTTTTTATGTCTAGAGGAATCAGAAACTTGGATGGTCACGTACTCATGTGACATGGGGTCAATTCCGACCAGAATTAATATTCTGATTAGCATAATTTCTAAATAGGAATATTACACCTTGCATCTTTGTCTGTGTTTGGTGTTGTATTTTTATTGTGAAGCTAGATTTTTTTTTCTTTGTTGTTTGCAGACTCGAGTAGATGTTTGTGGCCAAAATAACAACCATGAAATTTTAACCTGTATTTTGTCATCGTGATAGCTCAATTACGGTCTAAAATATGAATTTTTTTCTCCAGACATTGCGCTCAGTGATATTATACAGTTCCAAGTATGTTGCAACCTTAGAATCAGTGTAAAATAAGTTAGATTTGTATATATGTATTCTAATTTTGGTTAGTATATTCATTCTAAGAGTTGATTTCAAACCTTTTACCCTCCAAAAAGGCATGTGGCTTTAAATTGTATGTGATCCATTCTCGAGAATGCTTCAACAACCATGTACAACTGTGTGGAGCACATTCTAGACTGGAATAGAGAATATTGGGCTACTCTGAACTAGACTAGTTATGCCTATTTGCGGACTTTCAATATTCTCCAAAGGACTGAAAATTTAAGTGGCTTTTAAGTTCTAGTCATATTTTTGTTTATTTGTTTTTTTTTATGTCTAGAGGAATCAGAAACTTGGATGGTCACGTACTCACGTGACATGGGGTCAATTCCGACTGCTGTCACTATAACTCCTAGGTGAACTGCGCTGCCCCCCAACACATGGCCATGGGTAAACACCAAGATATTTGAACATGGGGTTTTGCACTCACATGTACTTTACATTTTCACGAACTTTTCAAGTGAGTTCGTAGAACAGGTCAGGATTTGCATAAGCTAATTAGGGGGGGGTTCAGGTCAGGGATTTGCATGCTTTCAATTTATATTGAGATAGGGGGGGGGGGGGGTTCAGGTCAGGGATTTGCATGCTTTCAATTTATATTGATCTCAGATTAGATCGTTTTCCTATTTTACTTTCAATTTCCTTTAAAGTTACATTTTGTTGGCTTTTGTCTTTTTCCTTGGTTTTCCATTTCATTCTAAATCATGGACTACAATTAAAACATGTTCCTATTTTTTATCAGCGAGCAATTAGCTTCAATGGTCGGACACATAATGTTAGCATCTTAATTCATTGAGATTTGCATCATATTCCTATGTATGTTAGCATCTTAATTCATTGAGATTTGCATCATATTCCTATGTATGTTAGCATCTTAATTCATTGAGATTTGCATCATATTCCTATGTATGTTAGCATCTTAATTCATTGAGATTTGCATCATATTCCTATGTTTGGGAATGATTTCTTGAGCTTTTTTGACAACTTCCAATCAACATTATAACTACAAAGGTTAAATATTATTTATTAATGTTTCATTGGATTGGTATGTTTTGCTCCATTAGCCAGATGTTCGTTAATAAATCTATACTGTTTTAACTGAAACGTTTTCATTGAATAAAAATAGAGGTAACATGTACTTTCAATGGTTTAACTTTATCCATAATCTTGAAGTTCTAGAGAAATATAGTGATTTGAATGCCTAGTAGATTGAGGCAATTCCTTGGTTATAAATGTGAATTGAGGTAACATTGGAATTTGAAGAGTTAAGTATGAAGTTAGAACAAAACATTCAACCAATATTGTGAATAATGATACTTTAAAGATGCTTAGTCTAAATTACACTCTGGAGTAGAGTACATGTTTGTGTTTACTATTTTACAATAGAATTGTAAGACTTTGAGAGTGGTACGATAGAAAAAGTCTTGTACAAGTGCTTGAAAGCTAGAGTGTTCATAAAAGATAAATATCAATGTTACACCAACTCACTGAGACATGAGGTGTAGAGTAATGGGGAAATGTAGTTTAGGTGCATGTGGAGACAACCCCTAAATTTTAAAATACGACATGGAGGATCTGAGGACATCAAGGCCCCTAGCATAGTGGGTTTTGTCTCTAAATTTATAAAAAAATTAAAATCCTAACAAAAAAATTTCATTCCATGTAAATTGAATAAGAATTCATCTTTGTACAATGTAAATTCAAATTTGTAAATGATAAGAACATGATTTGTCAATCACCATCGTGTTTGGTATTATCATATTTTGGATTGAATCAGTAATACATGTACATCAAAGTTTCAAATTTCAAATTCACAACAAATTTAAATACATTAATATAAATTATAAATATCACCGAGGAATAGTAGACATTGAAATGATAAATTAAAATTCCTCAAACACAATAGAGAATCAAAGACCTAGTGATCAATATCTAGAGTCAAAATTGATCATTACGAATTGATAGTGAAAGTTAAAAGTAGGTAAAAATTCAACATCAAATGTGGATCAAGGAGTCAATGCCATTGACAAGGTCCTTGCCTCCATTTGTTGTACATAGTCATTAAGACCATTAGTGGGAGTATTGTTATTTGAGTTAGAGTCATTGTCATGATTAACCAATGTTACACCAACCAAACCAAGTTGTAGCTCATTTGGTCCATCCTGTTGAGAAATCTAGCACAACTAGAATAGGGTGATTTCTCTATATTTGATAACTACTTGTGATGTTCTTTTACTTAAACTTGACGTACTTATATTTAGCTTCTTCTCCTGAATATTATAATGTTCTTATCATCTAACAACTACCAAACTATGAAGATCAATAGAAAAAGATGACACAAGATATATGTTACTAGCCAGGGCCAAAACCTCTCCTAGAGAGGAAAACCCACAAGAATTCTTCTCTTATAGAATTTTCAAATGATGAATTCCAAGACCTATAGACCCAAGACAAAGACCCCTCCAAGACCAAGTCAACCTCTCCTTTGATGAGCTTGTCCTTCACAAAGTCAACCCACGTCAAACTGCTTCAACACTTCAGATTTTGACCGATCTTCAGAATTTCGGTTACTGCTTCAGGTCTGTACCTTTTCGACCCTCCTGCAACAACTACAATTTTTGCACATGTTGGAGAAAGGGACTGATTTTGGTCTTCTATTTTCTTCGCTTGAATTGATCTTCTTTCCTTGGATACTTGGCCTTAATATTTGATCCTTCTTGACACTAAAATTTGGCTCCTTAGGATCATTGAAATTTTGGTCTTGTGGTTGCAATGTGTGCCCTAATTTCTTTGCACGTGTGAGACAAAGTGGTCCAAAATCAGACTTCAAGGACTTTGATATTTCTTCTCTTCTTCGTTGGCTTCTTTATCATCCTTATGTGCTTCAACGAAATTGGATGGATGTGTTGAGAAATCTATAGGGCAAGAGTAGTGATGATTCGCTTTCTATGATAACTTCTTGTGATGTCTTTTTACTTTTTCTTACTTATTAGCTTCTTCACTTGTTATTATGTTTGTATATCATCAAACAACTACCAAAACAAGGAAAAAAATAGTACAAATAATGTCGCTGCAAGCTAGGGCCAAAACCTCTCCACTTGAGAGGAAAACCCGCAAAATCTCTTCTCTTCTTATAGATTCTTCAATTGAGGAATTCCAAGACCTCTAGACCAAGACCAATAACCTCTAAGACCAAGTCTGACCTTTCCGGATGACGTGCTTCCTTGTCCAAGTCAAACCCAATCAAATATCTTCCAATAACTCAATTTCAACCCCCCATCTTTAGAATTTCGGCCTCTACTGTAGGTCTGAAATTTTCCACCCCCTGCCACTGCTACTACAAATACACGTGTGAGCAAAATTAGTCTTCGAAGGCCTCCCAACAACTTCGCTTTCCTTGCTTCCTTGTCTAGGGCTAGAAGGTGACCTAGTAGATCCTTCTTCCAATAGATTTGATCCTCCTCCAGTAGATAGAGAATTTCGACCTTGAAGTAGCAAACCGTAGCTTCACTTCTTTGCACGCGTGAGAGAGAATTAGCCCAGAAACATTCTTCTTCATCCTCTAGTGATGAATGTGTCTCAATGAGGTCGAGTTCCCTCCTTTATATAAGCTTCTCAAGGTGGACGTGGCTCCTCAAAATAGGCCGACTTCCCAACTACCAGACCAACTTGGTCTTGAAGGGTATTTTGACACTTTTAATGAGAAAAATATTTTTCTTTACACTATACAATATGCCTGATGGGGTCTTCAGCTTATGAAAATGACTCCTTTGACTTTTTGACCTAGGACAAACCCTAAAAGCACTCAGTGGGTGCTTGACCTCTAAAATAAAATACCTTGAGCATGAAACCCATCCTCCAAAAATAATAATAATAATATTTTTTCTTTCATTTTACAAAATACAAGAATAAAAATACATTTCATATTTATGAAGGTCGTACCTAGTTACACATTTTTCAACACTCCCTCTTAACTAGGGAGGTATTCATAAATGGTACTTGGACATTCTCAATCTAAAGAGATCTCATAAGAAGACTCGGATTGGTAACCCAAGTGTGTGCTTGACCTCTAAAATAAAATACCTTGAGCATGCAACCCATGCTCGAAAAATAATAATAATAATCTTTTTTCTTTCATTCTACAAAATACAAGAATCAAAAGTACATTTCATATTTATGAACACTGAACCTAGTTACACATTTTTCGACACTCCCTCTTAACTAGGGAGGTATTCATAAATGGTACATGGACATTCTCAATCTGAAGAGATCTCATAAGAAGAGTCGGATTGGTAACCCATCTGTTTAACATCATAACAACCAACATTGTCACATAGCAAGGCCTTGACTAACAACTCTATCTCTCCACAATATCAAAGCACAATGCCGGCGAGACCTACGATTTATAGACACCATCATCATTATCTCTCAAGGTACATACCCTACCTGGGTGTTCACAGAGTATGTCCTTCCTTGGACTATTCTTATCTTGGACTACTAGTCCTCAAATAATATCGGTCCTCGACTACTCTTATCTTGGATGCCCTACCTCATCCTTAAAGAGTATTAGATGCTAGATGCTAGATGCTTACCCAATCCTCCATTATGTCTTCCCAAATGAAAACAAGAATGATGTGCCTATCTCTCCCTCTCAATTAGGAAGGATATGTCAACCAAACCAAGCTTGTTCCTCAAATACATAAGCTTCTTATTAGGAAGAGATTTTTTCAATATGCCAGCTACCTGATCATCGATGGAGATATATTGTAACTGCAACACACCATCTTGAACTAGCTTCCGAATGTAGTGATACTTGTTGTTTATATGCTTAGTCTTTCGATGAAACACTAGGTCTTTAGACAATATTATACAACTGGTGTTATCACAATGTATCACTATAGGGTCCATTGGTCCTTCAAATAAGTCAGACAACAACTTCCTCAACCAGACAACTTCTCTGCTTTCTTCACAGGATGCAATACATTTGGCCTTAGCACTACTCAAAGTAATTGATTCTTTCTTCCTGCTCATCCATGAGACCATGGAGGATCCCAAACTAAAACATCCTCTTGTAGTGCTTCTTCCATCCTGCTCACTACCTCCCCAGTCAGAATCTGTATATCCAATCAAGTGGACATCTTTCCTTCTTTCATATTTCAGGCAATAATGGAGTGTTCCTTGCAGGTATCTCAGAATGTGCTTGACTGTTATCCAATGATCATGCTTAGGCTCCACTTGGAATTAACTGAGAACATTCACTGCAAACACGTCTGTTCAAGTATTCACCAAGTACATCCGTGAACCAATCAATTGCCTATACTTAGTCGGATCAACTTGGCTTGATTCAGAACTTCTTAGTCTTTTCAAGTTTTTGATCATCAGGGTTGTCATTGGTTTGCAATCCATTATGTATGTTGGTTTCTGGTGCCACTGAATGTGCTCTAAGTCTCAAATTTTGTAGGGAGGCTTAGGCACATGTATTCCAAAGAACCCGTAAAGCGTTTTGGGAAATTCCACTCAGATTATGTTTTATGGAAATAATTAATTATTTTTAATGGGACCCTAAGTCTAAACTTAGGAAATTAAAATAATTAAAGGATATTAATTAAAACAGAGTGTGAATCTTCTAGAAAATATAGAGATCAAGTCAAGTTAATCATTGCCGTTAATTAACAATTTAATCTCGACCGTTGAGGTCTCAACGAGAATATTATAAGGAGGACTTATTGGGGCATTTGGAAAACACATCGAATACACCAAGAGACAGAGTCTAGAGATCGAATTTCTCAAGTGAGTAGTGCTCAAGAGAAGTTAGACCGAGAAGATTCTTGTAGAGAGGGGCATTGATAGATCCGGTTGGAGATTTTCCTGAGCTGGGAATACATCATAGAGGAGATAGAGAGAAGTAATGCAGAGAGAAAGCGTAGCAGCTACATAGAGCCAACAAAGAGCCAACAAAGGCAGCACTGCAGCCTTGAGGAGATCCGTGATTTAACTGAGGATGAATAAGATCTAGTACCAGAGTGCTAGGGTGTGAGACTGGAGGGGCCGAAGATCAATATCCAACCAACAGAAGAGCCAACAAGGAGAGGTAACACAATCCCGACGTAGAGTGATGCAGAGACTACGCAGAGATAGCGTAGGGCTCATCATCTCAGTGTTTGGCTAGTTTAGATTTTACAGTGTATGTGTGAGGTAATCCTCACAAGCTCTTTGTCAATCAGATTCTCTATGTGGATGGTCAGTAAGGCATCACATATTGTATTCATATCTTCTGCATAATAATACAAACCCTCAGTTGTTTCACCGGTTTTCCCGCATTGGGTTTTTTCGGGGACATAGTAAAAAAAAAAAATGGTGTTCTGTGTCTATTGTTTATTTGTGCTCAGATGTTGTTTTTTCACTTATTTATTTTCTGTAGTTTAAGTTTGTGAAGGAAGTAATGTATGGGTTTCAATATTTATCGTAGAAAATAGTAAATAACTTGTTCAAGTAATGAATAAGTAGAACTTGTTCAAGTATTGATTGGTTTTTGATCTAAGGAACTTACCGTGTAAATTCCTATGATCGACGATGTACTCGTTCTCAGTTCGAAAGAGCCTCTTCCTTATTGGCTCAAGTTCCAAAAAATCCTGATCCAGACACCTTTGAAGAAGCTTCTGGTCATCCAGATTGGGATGAAGCTATGAATGAAGAATATCGTTCCTTATTGGCAAACAATACTTGGGATCTTGTTCCTCTTCCAAAAGGAAGACAACTTGTCAGATGCAGATGGGTTTATAAAACAAAGTTTGGACCAGTTGGAAAAGTGGATAGACATAAGGCTCGTCTTGTTGCTAAAGGATTTTCACAAGTTGAAGGCATTGACTATATTGAAACCTTCTCCCCTATTGCCAAAATGAATTCTATCCACCTTGTTCTTTCCCTTGCTGCCTCCTTTAGATGGGAAGTCCATCAGATGGATGTTAAATCCGCCTTCTTACATGGGGATTTGCATGAAGAAATCTACATGGAACAACCCCCTGGCTTTATCCAAAATGACTCTAGCCTTGTTTGTTGCCTTAGGAAGTCTCTCTATGGTCTCAAACAAGCTCCTTGGGCTTGGTTTGCCAAAATGGATAGATTTTTATTAGATAATGACTTTTCTAGGTGTCATTCTGACAACACTGTCTACACCAAGAAAGTGGGTAAGTCTTTCACCATCCTTATTCTTTATGTTGATGATCTTATCCTTACTGGTAGTGATCCCAACCATATAAATCATGTGAAGTCTAGCCTCAAAAAGAAGTTTGAAATGACAGACTTAGGACACTTGCATTATTTCCTTGGTCTTCAAGTCTTGCAATCCAAAGAAGGTATTGCCCTCTCTCAGTCCAAGTATGCCTGAGATCTTCTACACCACTTTCACATGGAAGACTGTAAGCCAAACCCTTCTCCCTTTCAGTCTGGAGTCAAGCTTTTAGTCACTTGCACTACCCCTGGAGTTGATGCTACTTTATACTGTCAACTTGTTGGTAAACTTCTGTATCTAACCCATACTCGTCCCGAGCTTTCTTTTGCTGTTGGTCTTGTTGCTCGGTTTATGCACCAACCTCATGAAAGTCACTGGAAAGCAGCTAAAAGAATACTTCGATATATTCGAGGTACAAATCAGTTTGGGATTCATTACAGCGCAGGAGCATCTCCATTGTTGATTGGTTTCACTGATTCTGATTGGGCTGGTGACCTTGATGATCGAAAGTCTACTGCAAGATATGTATTCACTCTTGGTTTAGGACCTATTACATGGTCTTGTAAGAAACAAAGTGCCATCTCTCTTTCTTCAGTAGAAGCAGAGTATCATGGTGCAGTTGAAGCCAACAAGGAAGCCATGTGGCTTCGTCATATCCTGTCTGAATTTGGTCTTCATCAGCAACATCCAACTACACTTTGGTGTGATAATCAGAGTGCCATTTAGCTATGTAAAGATCCAGTTCAGCATCAACGTATGAAACACATTGAGCTCCACATACACTTCTTCAGAAAGCTCATTCATGATCGTGTAAGTGCAGTATTGTCCAACCAATGATCAAGTAGCCGATATCTTTACAAAGGCTCTCACAGAAGCGAAGTTTACCAAACTTCGATCCATGCTTGGAGTTCAGGAATGTTATCATTAAGGGGGGATAGGCTTTAATGCCTCCTTCCTTCTCCTATTGTGTCACCTTTGTAAATCCTTCAATCCTATCCCAAGTTGTTCTTAAGGGGGGATGTTAGGATATCTTGACACATAGGAAATAGGCTCCTTTTGTGTCACCTTTGTAAATCCTTCAATCCTATCCCAAGTTGTTCTTAAGGGGGGATGTTAGGATATTCCGACACATAGGAAATAGTTAAGTATAACTTGGTCTAGTGTAGAGTTAGGTAAAGTGTGTTTCTTTACTATGTACATTTGTAACTTATAATCCGTCGGTCATAATTTGTAGTGATCCGACGATTCACTCTCTTCTCGGTATTAACGCCACTTGATCCGTGGCTTAGCACGCGATTGGTCCATGATATCTATTTAAAGAGCCTGGAGGGTCATTTGTCCTGTAACCGTTTATGAGAGAAACATATGTAAACTTTCTTTTATATTAATAAATTGCTTGAAGTGGCTGCGTTGGCTCAGGCCGTGGACTATTTCCCTCTTTGAGGGTTTTAACCACGTGATAATACTGGTGTACTGATTTGTGATCTGTTTGTGAGCGGTGACTTTTGGTTTTTGATCTAAGGAACTTACCTTGTAAATTCCTCCATCATTAGCTGCTACAGTAGGATTTCGGGTAGCAGAATTTTCACATGGTATCAGAGCTTGTTTAGTAGTGCAGGAGGAGCAAGAGAGCAGACCAAAAGGATCTAGCATTAAAGAAGAAGTAGGAGATCAAAGATTTGCGTAAGCAGCAAATCAATTTCCCCAGTGATTGCGCCGTCCAAGCCAGGAGGGTTAGATTTGCAAGGAAATATCTCACTGAGTGAGCTGACAGAAAGGTAGGATTTTCCAGTTTGTTGTTTGTCAAAGATAGAGGGAGTAGTGTAGAAAATTCAGCGCAGATTAGCGAGTTGGTGGCACGCAGTTTTCTTGTAGTAGCAGTTGTTGGTGTAGAAAGCGTCAGAAGAGAGTAGTAGAAGACATTTTGGGGGATTTTTGACCTCAGAGAGTTTCTTGCCCAATAAAATCTGATTTCCCCTGCAGAAGAAACGTGTTCGTGATTTATTTGGCTTGTTCTAACAGGGAGTGCGTAGAGCCAGTTGCGCAAAGGGTTAGAGGCAGCAAATTGACCTCTGATTGGGTGAGATGGCAGCCAGTGGGTTGCGTGACCAGTATCGGTTGGAGGGTACCTCCAACTACGTAATCTGGAAGGCAAGGATCTCCTTCCTTCTAGATGAGCATGACCTCAAGACTTTCATTTTCAGTACATTCGCTGAACTGGTAGATGTCGCACCATTGAGAGCCTTCAAGAAGAGCATGGAAAAAGGCAAACGATTGATCCTTGTCGGGGTGAAGAATCATATTGTTTCACACATTTTTGGCAAAGGGACAACCAAGGAAATGTTGGATGCATTGGCCGTGCTATATCAGGGGTCTTCCGAGTAGCGGAAGATGTTTTTGGAGGAAAAGATGCGGACTACCAAGATGCAGAAGGGAGAACTCGTTGATCCATTCCTTATAAAACTTCAGGAGGTTTGAGATTAGCTGGCAGTTGTGGGAGCAACTCCTTAGGTCACAGAGATGGCCAAAATTGCCTTGAATTATGTGTCCGAAGACTATAAAGTCTTTATCTAGAGCATGCTTGGCAAAGAGAAGTTGTTGGACTGGGAAGGAATGTGGGCAACTCTTCAGCAAGAAGAGATGAGGAGAGATCTACTCAAGTGCAAACTTGATGGAAGCAACATTAGTGGGATGAAGCCCAAGGAGGAGGAGGAGAATACAACCCTTGCATCAAAGGGGGAGGAGGAGCAAGGAAGACGAAAGAAGGACTTTTGAAATATCAAGTGCTTTTGGTGTGGCGAGATGGGACATTACGCTACATAGTGTCCTCTCAAGAAGAAGGACAAAGATGAGAAGCATGATCCACAGGCTGCAGCTATGAAGATTGAGGAGGAGGAATTCACCATGATTTCCCATATATCGCCAGGGGAGCGTTGGGGGGATCTTGAGCTGTGGTTCAACATAACTGCAGTTGGGCAGGATCCTTGAGGATTCCATCTCTCAGATCATCACCTTGCTGCAAGAGCCCAAATCAGAAGTAGCAGGATGGACAAGTTTCAGTTGGTGCAGAAGAGTGCATAAGTGACAATGCCATGGCTAGATAGTGCCAGAGTCTGAGCGGCACAGAGCAGAGTTGGCAACAGTGTAGGGAGGCACAATGCAGAGTCAACAACAACGCAATAGCTTCAGAGGGACAACGCAAAGACTAGCAACAGTCATATCTTCAGTACGAGATGCGTCCTACTGAACACTTTGTTTAGGTTTTGGATGTTTTTCTGTTGCAATGAGAAACATAGTTGTAGTGCAGTGGAAGTTGGCAATAGTATGCAGGGTCAGCAGAAGCACGGATGCAACAACGTAGTGTTGGTGGGAAACAATGTCAGACATCAGCAACATAGAGGGAGATGTTGCAGAATCAGAGCAATACTTCAGATGGTTGAGTTGCTAGATCACATTCCTCGCTAAGAGGGAGTGTTTATTTTTGGTAGCATCGGATGTGATCTAAGTCTCAAATTTTCCAGGGAGGCTTAGGGACATGTATTCCAAAGAACCCATAAAGCGTTTTGGGAAATTCCACTCAGATTATGTTTTACGAAAATAATTAATTATTTTTAATGGGACCCTAAGTCTAAACTTAGGAAATTAAAATAATTGAAGGATATTAATTAAAACAGAGTGTGAATCTTCCATTAAAGATAAAGATCAAGTCAAGTTAACCTTAGTTGTTGATTAACGATTGAATCTCGCCCTTTGAAGTCTCAAAGAGAAGGTTATAAGAAGGACTTGATGGGGCATTTGGAAAACACATCAAATACACCAAGAGATAGAGTCTAGAGATCGAATTGATAAAGTGAGCAGTGCTTAGGAAAAGTTAGACCGAGAAGATTCTTGTAGAGAGGGGCAGTGATAGATCGTGTTGGAAATTTTCCTGAGCTGGGAATACATCATATGGGAGACAAAGAGCAGTACGCAGAGAGACAACATAGAAACTACACAGGGCCAAAAGAGGCAGCAGTACAACCTTGACGAGATCCGTGATTCGGCAGAGTATCGGTCAGATCTAGTGCTGGAGGGCCGGGGTGTGACATCGGAGGGGCCATAGATCAGTATCCTGCCAACATAAGAGCCTACAAGGTGAGGTGGCGCAATCCCCACGCAAAGTGATGTAGAGATTGCGCAGAGGAAGTGTAGGGCTCATCAACTCAGTGGTTGGCCAGTTCAAAATTTCCAGTGTTAGTGTGAGGTAATCCTCACAAGCTCTTTGTTAGTCAGATTCTTTATGTCGATGGCCAATAAGGCATCACATATTGTATTTAGATCTTCTACATAATAATAAAAACCCTCAACTACTGCACCGGTTTTCTTGCATTGGGTTTTCCAAGGACATTAGTCCAAAAATAACGGTGTTGTGTGTCAATTGTTTATTCTTGCTCAGATCTTGATTTTGCACTTATTTATTTTCCACAGTTTAATTTTGTGAAGGCTGTAGTGTATGGGTTTCAATATTTACCTTAGAAAACAGTAAATAACTTGTTCAAGTAATTAACAAGTAGAAGAATTCTCATCAGTTGTCGCAGTAGGATTCCAGGTAGCGGAATTTTCACAATGTCAAACCTCTTTAACATCTCGATCACATATTTCCCTTGACCTAGATAGATATCATCAAGTCCTTGCCAGACTTCTAGTCCCAAGTAGTAGTGCATCAACCCAAGATCCTTCATATCAAATTCTACTGCTAGCTGCTTCTTGCATTCTTGGATTCGACCTTCTACACCTGTCAAGATAAGATCATCCACATACAACAGAATAATCACAGGTTCACCTTTTACAACCTTGATGTAGATATTTAGATCAACAAAACTCTTTGTGAAGCCAAATATTTGTAGGTACACATCCATCCTTGCATACCATGCCCTTGGTGCCTACTTAAGGCCATATAATGCTTTCTTTAATCTGCAAACATATGCATCTCTATCTTTGAATTCAAATCCTAAGGGTTTCTCTAGAGAGACTTCCTCATCAATTCTGCCATTCATGAATGCAATTTTGATATCCATTTGATGTATATTCCATCCGATTGATGTTGCCAAAGAGATCAATGATCGTATAGTTGTATACCTTGCTGTTGGAGCAAATCTCTCTTCATAATCAATGCCTTCTTGTTGAGAGAAGTCCCTAGCCACAAATCTTGCCTTACACTTGTGAATGTTTCCATATAATGCATGCTTTATCTTGTAAAGCTATTTGGAAGTTACTACAAACTTGTCTTCAGGCCTAGGGTATGGTCTCCCAAACCCCATTCTTTATTATCGATTGATATTCTTCATTCATGGAATCTTTCTATTCTTGATGATTGACAACTTCTTCCAAAGTGGATGGTTCTGCGTCTATTAACTTTTTCATATATGTTGCATACCTTGAATACCTTTTGAGATTCCTACTATCCCTGAATGTGCCCTTAGCAGCGCCATGTCCTTCTGCATCTAATATAGTAGATTTTAACCAATTAAGTCTCTTTCTAGTTTCGGGAATTACCACAGGTTGTATAGGTTCACTGGGACCTTCATCTTCATGATTTGATTCTTCTTCCTCCCTAATAAATTCCTCTTCAAATACCAGAAGTTCATCATCAGAGTCCATAGGGAGATCTTTTGATTTCTTGAATGCAATACTTTTGTCAAATATCACATCTCGACTGACTTCTATTCAGTGTCCTCCTTTTATGTAGATCCTATAAGCCTTAGAAAAATTACAGTAGCCAACAAATATTCCTTTCGTGCCCGATGGATCCAACTTCTTTCTCTTGTCCTTTGGTATATGCATATATATAAGACAACCAAAAATTTGGAGATGATCTACGCTTGGTTTCTTCCTAGTGAATACTTCTTCAAGAGTCATGTTATCTAGTGGTTTGCGTGACTTCAATTTTGTATGTATACAACTGTTTTCGTTGCTTCACCCAACAAAAAAATTGGCAAATCTTGATCATGTAGCATAGCCTTTACACTTCTTCAATGGGCCGACTCTTTCGTTCTACAACTCCATTTTGTTTGGGATTATATGGAATTATCATCTCCCTCTTAATCCCAAACTGCTTACAAAAGGATATAATTTCTTTGGATGTGTATTCTCCTCCTTTTTCAAACCTTAATATCTTAATTCTTCGTTATGCAAGGCTCTCTACTTTAGCTTTGAATTATTGAAATTTGGTAAAAACTTTGTCCTTGGATTTCATTAAGTAAACTCAAGTTTTCCTTGAATGGTCATCTATGAAGGTGACATAATATAAGTGACCTCCAAGTGACTTTCGATTCATAGGGCCACAAACATCCGAATGAATAAGTTCCAAGATTTCTTTTGACATTGAAGCACTACTTCCAAATGGTCTCTTGGTGTTTTTACCCAATGCACATCTCTTGCATACACCTTCATGATCTTCTTTCAATTCGGGGATGCCATTTACTATTGTATTGATGGTTGTTAGGATTTTGTAGTGAAGATGACCAAATCTTCTATGCCAAAGCTCACATGGGCCAACTTCAATATGAACCAAGGCTTAAGCGAGGGGAGTTAACAATTTGTAAAGTCTTTCGTCATGGAACCTAATCGTTCTTGCATCTTCTATGCTCGATTTTTTACCCCATACTACAACCTTTCCATCAACAAAAGCAGTTCTATCCCCCTTGACTTCAAGACATGAAGTGGAAAGTAAATTCTTGTGCAAACCTGGAACAAATAAGATATTGTTGAGATGAATGTTTCCTCCATTCTCCGACTCAAGTGAAGTTGATGCAATTCCTCTTATAGGGTAACCTTTATTGTCACCAAGTTCCACAGAGTAAGAGGACTTCCCTATTGATAATGTCTCCAATTGCTTGTGTTGGCCTGTCATATGTCTTGATGCTCCATTGTTGATTACCCAAATATTCTCATCTTGAAATGTGCCAGTGAGTGCTGAGAATAGTCCTTCATCCTTTGTAGATGCCTTGGTCACTTCCTTCTTAGAAAATAAGAGATTCCATACTTCTTTGATGCCTGACTTGCTTCCTTCGTACACTTCCTTATGAACTTCTTCAATGTAGTAGAGATCTTCATTATGCCCTCAACCAACCTTAGCTCTAATACCATGTTGAGAAATCTGTAGGGAAAGAGTAGTGATGATTTCTATTTCTATTATAATTGCTTATGATGTCTTTTTACTTTTTCTTACTTATTAGCTTCTTAACTTGTTATTATGTTTGTATATCATCAAATAACTACCAAAACAAGGAAAACAATAGTACACAAGAACTCAGAAGGTAGGTTGCAAGCCAGGGCCAAACCTCTCCACTTGAGAGGAAAACCCGCAAAATATCTTCTGTTCTTATAGATTCTTCAATTGATGAATTCCAAGACCTCTAGACCAAGACCAATAACCTCCAAGAACAAGTCCGATCTTTCCTAATGATGTGCTTCCTTGTCCCAATCAAACCCAGTCAAATCTCTTCCAATAGAACAAGTTCGACCTCATAACTTCAGAATTTCAGCCTCTACTGCAGGTCTGAAATTTCTGCCTCCCTGCAACTGTAATTGCATCCACAGATGTGAGCGAAATTAGCCTTCCAAGTCCTCCCAAAATCTTCGCATTTCTTGCTTCCTTGTCTAGGGCTAGAAGATGACCTACTAGATCCTTCTTCCAACATATTTGATCCTCCTCCAATAGATAGATAATTTTGACCTTGAAGCGACAAACCCTAGCTTCACTTCTTCGCATGTGTGAGAGAGAATTAGCCCATAAACAATCTTTTTTGTCCAATTCCTTCTTTGCTAGCCTTTTTTCTCTTCTTCTTCACTTGGATGAATGAATGATGAATGTGTCTTAAGGAGGTCGAGTTCCCTCCTTTATATAGGCTTCTCAAGGTGGACATGGCTCCTGAAAATAGGCTGACTTCCCAGCTGCGAGACCGACTTGGTCTTGAAGGGTATTTTGACACTTTTAATGACAAACATAATTTTCTTTACAAGTTACAATGTGCCTAATGGGGTCTTCAACTTATGGCAATGACTCCTTTGACTTGTTGATCTAGGAGAAACCATAGAAGCACTCAATGGGTGCTTGATCTCTAAAATAAAAGACCTTGAGCATGAAACCCAAGTTGCAATAATAATAATAATAATAATAATAATATTTTTTCTTTCATTTTACAAAATACAAGAATCAAAAGTACTTTTCATATTTATGAAGACTGAACCTAGTTACACATTTTTCAACAATATGATCTCCAAATGAGTTCAAATGCCACGTATATATAGGATTTTAGGGAGCCCTAATGAGGTTGACTTCATCACTGTAGACCGACTTGTCTTTTTGCAAGCCGACTTCATCACTGTAGACCGACTTGTCTTCTTGTAGGCTGACTTGGTCTTGGAGGGAGACTCTGACACTTTTGACTCACAATAAATTCTTTTGACTTGATACATGATGCCCAATAGGGTTTATTACATGTTGTAATGACTCGTTTGACTCTTTGATTTTATGACAAAACCATAGAAGCACACAATGGGTGACCTAAAAATAAAATGACCTTGAGCATGAAAGCCATGCTATATAAAATAATAATAATTTTCCTTTCCTCTTTTAGATGAAATACATAAAATCAAGATTACATAAGACATTATGAAGACTGAACCTAGTTACATATTTCAACACTCCCTCTTAACAAACGAGGTATTCAAGGTACATGGACATTCTCATACTGAAGAACTCTTATAAGAACAGTCAGATTGGTACGCCATTTCATAAGCTATATTTTCAGCTTATATCAATGCATCTCATCATATCAACCAACATTGTCATATAACAAGGACTTGACTAACAACTCTATCTCTCCACTAGGTTAGAGCACAATGTTGGGGAGACAAATGATTTATAGACACCTCTATCACAATGTTCTGTGATGTTATAATCACTTAAAACAACTTATTACAATATCAATCGCCCTAGTAACAAATAAGCAATTATAGATAGAACAATAAACTGTATATGCACAATATAAGATATCCAAGCACAATAAGACACAGAGATTTTGGTCAAAGACCGGGGAAAAACCCCATAAGGGGGGAACCAGTAATCAATTATTGTTCTTCTATTAGTCAATCAATGTTCAACATGAGATACATTAGTCTAATAGTACATCCAATAACTACTCAAATTCAAGCTTTGACTTCCCAAGTCAATTAATCAAAACTAGTCAGTAGAGAGAGAAATAAAGTCAAATTGGAACCAATAAATCAGTCTGCAACAAAGGGCTGAAATTCTAGCATGTGAATTTTGGTCAACCACTGTCAACAACTAGCCAAAGTCAATGGTCAAATCAACCCAAATTTTTTTTGCCAACCCAACATATTATTCGACCTTCCTTAGTCAAAATTAGTCAAAACATATCCAAAATTTTGGCCAAAATAGTTGTGGTCAAACCCTAGACAGAACCTACGAACAACCTCATTGAATGACCCATAACAAAGATAAAAATTTGGTCAACCACATAGAATATTCCATCTAAAGTTTCGATCAAGGGCTCCTGCAATTTCGGCCTTCCAAGACAATAAAGAACTCGGTCAAAGCAATAGAGAGGAAGCCCGATCAACACAGGTCAAAGTATCCCAATATAGAAAATTCAATGTAGGTCAGAACTCTCTCTCTCTCCTTTGCTTGTGTTAAGTCTTCTTGTGATATTTCATAGATCAAAATTTTGTGGATGAGGTTTAATGTGTCAAATGAGTGGTCAACGAGTCCATATTTATGTGTCTTTGGAGGGATACTTTCACACATGTGGGCCGACATGTCACCTTTAGCACCGACTTGGTCAAAGTTTAGAAAATAAATTCTCTTTATAATTTTGATGATGAAATTCTGATCGTAGCTGCCTAATTTTCAATACACAGGCCTCAAAGATCGATGACTTCTATGTCCATGGAATATTTGTACCAAACAAATTCACCTGAAGGGATCACTTCCTGTTGGCTCAACCACAGAGCTTGACCCCGAGGGTGTCGATAGAATTGAACTCATGGCCTCTCAATAGCAAAGGTGCTTTAATAATGGGAGTTGATCAATTGAGATAACCCTCAGGGCTACTCTAATATATATATATATATATATATATATATATATATATATATATATATATATATATATATATTACGTTGTCAAATTTGTCCTTAGTTAATGCCTTGGTGAATATATTTGCACCCTACACATTGGTGCAATAGTAGATTAAACCATTCTCTTCTTCATCAACCTGTCATTTGGTGAAGTGATGATTAACTTTAACTTGCTTGGCCTTAGCATTCAAATTGGATTCTTTGTGAGTTTTCATTAGTATAATGGAATACCATGATCTTGCATTTCACTCAAGTTCATTAGAATCCTTGTCATTGAAATAGCTTCACAAATTGCACTAAAGCCTACTTTGTACTATGCCTTTGTCAATGACAATGCCATAGTTTATTACCTTTTCTTCATCAAAGAAATAGCCATTGATCCATTATGGAAAGAAGATAACCTACAAAAGACTTTTCTTCCTCTACACAACTTTCTTAGTGACCAACATAATAACTACGAATCAAAATTTTTTATTCAACAAATATCCAAACCCATAGTCCGAGTTCATAATCTACAAAAGACTTTTCTTCCTCTACACAACTTTCTTAGTGACCAACATAATAACTACGAATCAAATTTTTTTATTCAACAAATATGCAAACCCATAGTTCGAGTTCCCCTCACATAGCTTAAGACTTATTTTTGGTCACTTTGAAACATTCAATGTTGGTATTGGTAGTAATGAACCTAGAAATAATTCAAATTAGGATTGGTGGCCATCAAATAAATTAAACTTATTGTAAAGACTACTATCAATAGAGTTAAAATCTTGAAATGCATAAAGGTTTGCATTGGTTTCCATCATAATAACAATTCGTTTTCAATTTTCCATATTAATTTTTATAAAGATTTGTTTTACATTTGTAGTTTGGGACATGATACTTTTTCTTAAGGCTATAGCTCAATGGAAAAGCAATAATGCATGAAGCCCATGTTTGCCACTATCGATATACTATGAAGATTTGCTTGGAGTGTTACAGTCATATCATCATTACATGTAATGATATAGTCATCAACATACATGATAAACTATGATTAGGTCACTTCCACTTTTATTTCATATAAAAGTTGGGAATTTGATGATTAACGACAGCAAGAAGAAAACACTAGATTTGATAGGACCAAAATGGTTTCTACCACCAACATTCCTCATTTGCAATATTTAGAGGAATTGGCTTGTATGCAAAGTTAATTTTGTACTTTTTGGTTGAATTCGAGACCAGATTGAGCCATATTATTTGGTCTTTGTTTTATGGCACAAAAGTCATTTGATTTACCAATGGATCTGATGAATTTGTTATTTAGCCCTCTAATTCATGAGCCCTTACCTTTTTCCAACTTTGGCTCCAAAATTATCCATGTTTTACCTCAAATGCATTTGCTAGATATACTATTCCTTTTTATCTAATCATTTCAGTAAACTCTTCAGATAATCTATGTTCACCATTACTTGTTATCTAAGGATTAATCCTAATTTTAATCTTCATGGCATTCCCCACATTCCAAGACAATAGGTTCACAATTAGAGGAAATACCAATAGAAGTGTTTTCCATATTATGAATTTCCTTGCCATAGGTTTTGTCTTATTTATTATCCAAACTTCCATAAAAGGACATTTATATACTTACTTTTAATCACGTATTTCCATAGACATGATTTTTTTATCAATCTCCAAAGGCTCTTAACAACCAATGCTTTTCCAAAGTGGTGTTGTTCTTAAGACCCTATCCTCTTAGGGCTTTTATCTTACCAATAATTTTCTACTTTTTTCCCAAATCCATATTGGTATGTAGGCTATGAAATGCTAGCATAATGACATGACCTGAAGAGCAAATTTTACTACTATTAACTATCCTCGCGAAAAACATCTTGTGATCTAACTTATTGTTATTCCATCTTTTGCTACTTCTATGATTAAGATGCATGAAATTTCCCTAATCCTTAACATCTTTGTTGTTAAAACTTTCATCTCTCCTCATAACTCTTTAAAAAGTTTTTTTTTTCTTGCATATGCTACTATCAATCCAACAACCAGCATACATATGTTAGTCTTTCAAGCAAATCACATACATATGCAAGTTTCCGATTGACAACTCACGTATACCTCCAAAATATACCAAAAAAATATAAATCTGTGCAAAAATATGAGATTTTAGACACAATTTATGGGTTTTATAGGTTGATGAAATCATGTTACTTATAGCTAACTACCCCCACCATCATTTAGCAATATAAAATAAATGCTATGGTTGAGGAGAAGGAACCACCCTTATGCTAGCGAACTTACGTTAGAATCTGCAAGCAATTCATCATTGTTATTTTAAGACAATTCCCCATTCAATAAACCCTTATTCCATAGTTAATTTCTCTTCATACTGCATAGAATAGTGAGACCCCTTCTCTTTCCATTCGATGTGTTCAGTAACCCTCAAGAGGGACATTTCTTCAGTGGTTGAGGAGAAGGAACCCGAGCACTGATTCTAGGAAGTGTCGATTGCTAGAACCATGTATTATATTTTTTTGTATAGCTATTATTTGAATTAATAGATAAATTACTTCTTTACCTACCCCAAATATGTGTTTCCAATGTATTTCATTATATTCAATTATTAAGAGTTGGTAGGATACTAATTGTCTAGTTTTGATTAGTTAATGTAGTTAATGTTTGATTCTTGTATCTCTTTTACTTGTGGCTTGTTCTTTTGTCGTTATAGGCCTACAAGTGGAGTTTGGAGCAAGAATATATTGTTAGGACGTTTCAGGCATGATCATTTTCAATTTTTAGTGAGGTATTTACTCCAATAACTAACTAGTTAGTTACAAGAATATATGTACTCTTTCTATCTTGGGTTTGAATGTGTTGTTTTTGAGTCTTTCATTCTATGTGACCTTAACACTAGTCATTTCCTTTATGATACATTGGTTGGATGCTAAGGCTATGTATAAGTAATCCATCGAGAGGGTAGAGTTAGAATCCCACATTTACATAGTAACATGACTCAATTCCTCTATCCGAGGCAGAATTAGATTGACCTCTATAGGGACATTTACAAATCTTAATTGCAGAAAAATACATGGCCATATTTGCATGCTCAACCAATTTTGTTTAAGAAATCTTAATTGCAGAAAAATACATGGCCATATTTGCATGCTCAACCAATTTTGTTGAAGCAGAAAGAGATGGTGAAATGCATGGGTCCTCAAAATAAGTTCTTCTAAAATAACAAACTTGAGATGGGGAAGCTGAAGAAACATGTGAGACAAAGCTAGAAAGAGTGAGAGTCAATGGATACAATAGGTGTGGAGAAATTGAGAGTTTTCATTAGAGACAAGAATATTCCAACACCCAAGTTCTTAATAGCCTTCTGAGAGTCATTGATTTAAGAGGCATAGATCCTGTGGACACATTCGAGTAAGTTTCATAGTAAGATAATTGATCAACCATTACAATCTTTCCTTCATGAGGAAATAAAAGAACTCAAAACACTGTGGACACCACAACTATCATAACATAGGTCCAACTACATCGTAGCAAAATTTTATAGTCTAGTTTTGCATTAACGTTTACTTCAATGGAAATGATTTTACCCCTAGTTTAATAAAAAAGAGGATATTATCCCATGTGACCTAAAAGAATGATTGTCGACAAAATTAATAATTTAGGAGATGGAACAATCTCAGGTGAGCCAATGGCTTTCCAACATGATATAGATATGACACATGTTGAAGCATCCTCATCTATGATAGTCCTAAAGATAGTATTGGCATGGTACACCACTTGGATATGAAAAGTGGAATTATGAGGAAGACAGGGCTAAACATTTGTAATTTTAAGCATGATCCCTGACACTTATAAGGATCGATAGCTCTGTAGTTGACAATGTACTCCACTGTGTTGGACACATTTGGAGTACCTCTAAGGTTGACATAGCACATGATGTTTGGGATAAGTCTTCCACAATGGAATAAGTTTTACCAACTCGAACAATTGGGTTGTGCGTCAACATTTTGAGCACACCTTTTGATATGTGAAAAATTGCTTTTACCGCAGGTTCTTTATGCCTAGAGGGTTTAATATAAATGTTTCCTTCTCTTTTGAGGTAGACTCAGTAACGTCGTAATTGTGAGCTCTGGTTTGAGGGTTCATCTTGGTATTACACATAAATTCATTCGATTGAATTCCTACTTGATGAAGACCACCTTCATTGTCCCCTTGTTGAAATATGGGTTTTCTTGAAGCTCCCACGATCGGTTCCTAACATTAGGGGAACGGATTAATGAGTATAGTAAACTTTTGCATGGAACCTTATTGTGCCAACAAGCATTGAACGTTATCCATGTTTTATTTGGATTGAATCATGATATTGTTTGTCACCCAACTCGATGCTTTCAGAATGGAAAAAGTGGAGGATTCAACTCACAGTACCATTTTTATCGGCAGGACCTAATTTGGAAGATTGGGGTTTGAAACCTTTTGGGAGCATTTTGACGCATCAAATGACATTTTTTGGGGATAAACTTTGCCACTTTAGTGTGACACCTTTTTTTCCTAATATATAGAAAATTATCTTTCCAATGACATAAGAATCACCTCAAGCATAGTTTGTCTGCAAAAGTTATGCTACTCAGAAGTTGACCTTCCTGTTTGACCACCATAATTCCAGAGGATGCCATGTTATCCCTTTCTTTTCATGGAAAATAGGCTAGCCACATGATAATGATGAAGAAAACTTTAGAAGAATGCATATTGTAACTCTACTTAAGAGTTGATAGTGCACATACATTTCATACGTGTAAATTTTCGTAGATGTTCTATGCTTGATGCAACTTTACTTTATACCCGATATAAAATAGCAATCACATAAACATGAAAGTAAAATGCTGATAGAACAGAACAATAGATCAACGGAAGACAAGCCAAAAATACACTTAACTTGATCAACAAAATATATGTGTTGTGGTGTGTTACAGCGGTCAACAAGATGCTTCAACCAACAAAGTCTCTTCACGGTCAGCCAACCAGAATGTTTCACACAACCCTCTCGGACAGCTTCTACAACGGTCAACCCAAAGTCAACAAAAGTCAACGTTGTCCAGTCAATGGTCAATGCAAAACAGTAGCAGCAGAAAGTTAACGCAACCAAGTCAAAGTCAACATCCAACCTCGTTTTTTGTGCCAAAAAATGCGGATTGAGGAGATCGAAGTTTAGGGAGAGTTTCAGGTCAATTTGACCAAGCGTTGACCAAAGTCAACGTTGGTCAATTCTGCGCTGGAAACCCTAGAAAAGATCGAAACCCTACCTGCTGCTTTTTCCCACGTGTGAGTGAAGAGGAGCCTCCAAGATGATGATCGAACCAATTAGATGCAGAGAGAGAACGTGTGATGAGTGATGGTGAAAATGACCTCCAACGTTGACCTATATATATACATCAGTGAGGGTGTGTGACACATCTATTGGGGCTCCAAGCCTACATTACAATTCTAGCGACCTTTCACATAAGTGGAATTAATTCAAAATAAATGTTTTGCTCATTGGATCAAGATGATCTTTAGATCGATCTTGCACCTCTCTGAAAGAGGAAGCCAATAAAAATATTGGCATCGCCATCTAAGCATCACAACATGGAGTTTTGACCTAGTTGCCCAAAATTAACACTCCCTCTTAACTAGGGAGAACTCCATCCACTTGTGCCATCCAAACATCGTGCGTCATCCCACCGTAACTTTCTTTTCTCGCTTCTTTATTTTAGAACAAAAAGGTGAGTCACAAAGACATCACTCCCGGCTGACAAAATCAGCTCAAAGGTCCGAAACCTCTATAGGACTCAAAGGAGTCACATACTAGCCCAAAGTTGGTTTAACTGACCTGAAGTCAGTTGGATGTTCGAAACCTCACTAGACTTCATCCCAAATCAATTGGTTGGACACATACCATCCTAGACATAGAGAGTACGACAATCTCCGATGCATCCATCGGTCTTTGTTACTGGTCTCTAGCTTTTCCCACCTCATTGGCCAAGATGAGAGGTACTTCCCATGAGTCTCTGACTCCATGGGTAGGATGCATATGGGGAATAGATCAAAGAGAGGTGAACCAACTCAATATCATAACGGTGGGGCAGAAGCACACCAACAAGGTTCGACAAGCCTAGCCCATCAGTTGCTTATAATTCCAAGAATCTATCCCCAAAGCCCCTTAGAACTCCCAGAGCTCATCATCCAACATGACCCTAAGAATAGGGTCGTTCCACGATATAAAGGTTCTCACGGAAGGTTAGGAACTTGACCTTTCCCAAGGGCTTTGTGAGAATATCTGTGACCTGCTCATCAGTTCTTATATGATCGCGCCTTATGGCGCCTTGCTGTACCATATCCCGGATAAAGTGGTACTTGATATCAATATGTTTGGCTCGATCGTGGAACACAGGATTCTCTGACATATGAATCCCACTCTAGTTATCACAAAGGATAACTGTGGTATCTAACACTTGCCCGAATAGCCCACTGAAGAGCTTTTGCAACCAAATTTCTTCACAACAAGCCATACTTGCTGCAATGTATTTGGCCTCAGCGGTGCTCAAAGCTATCGACTTCTGCTTCCTTCTCATCCAAGATATCGAAGCAAATCCAAGTGTGAAGCAACATCTAGAGGTGCTCTTGCGATCCACCACACTACCAGCCCAATCGACATCAGTATATCCATGGTGTCTTAAACTCCCGGTAGTGTATCTCAACCGATGGTTTATCGTGCCTCAAAGATATCTCAACAGATTCTTGGCACCAACCCAGTGAATGTGATGAGGATCAACCATGTGTTGACTCAAAGTGTTTACTACAAAACATACGTCTGAACATGTGTTCACTAAGAACATCAGGCCCCCTACGAGTTGGTGATACTCAGTAAGATTTTCTAGCACGGGCCCAGCAGCGCTGCCACTCAACTTCTTAAAGTTTAGCTCTATCGGTGTCGACACAGACTTACAATCCACCATTCCAAATCTTTCTAGCAACTTCACAATGCATTTTCCTTGAGAGAGGAAAATCTCCCCAGGTCTCTGTTAGACCTCTAGGCCTAGGAAGTAATGCAGTAGTCCTAGGTCCTTCATCTCGAACTCAGAAGTAGGCTCCCTCTTACATTGATGAATGAGAGGGTCAACACCTCTCAGGAAGAGATCGTCCAGATAGAGAACTAGAATGAGAGGCTTTTCTCTATCAACCTTGAAGTAAAGGTTTGGATCCGCATTACTACGAGTGAAGCCCAGCTTCATTAGGTAGCTATCTATCCTCTCGTACCAAGCCCTGGGGGCTTGCTTAAACCCATAGAGGGATTTCTTTAACCTGCATACGTGGGTGTCTCTATCCTGGACTTCAAACCCCAGAGGTTGCTCCACATACATCTCTTCCTTTATCGAACCATGCAGAAAGGCGGTCTTCACATCCATTTGATGAAGATTCCATCCTTGCGTAGTAGCAAGGGCTATGATAGATCAGATGGTGGTATATCGAGCCACAGGTGCAAAAATATCATCATAGTCTATGCCTTCCTTTTGAGAGAAGCCACAGGCAACGAATCTTACCTTGAACTTTTCAACACTACCATCAGATCCATGCTTGATCTTATAAAGCCATTTCGAGGTGACAACAACTTTGTCCTCCAGTCTCGGAACCACATGCCAGACATCATTCTTCGTAATGGACTCATACTCTTCGTGCATAACATCCTTCCAGACTTGATGCTTTATGACTTCCTCAAAAGATCCAGGCTCAGATTGTACGATTGTTCTCATGGCTGCTAGATACCATTGGTATTTATTCAACTTCTTGCTTTTACAGAATGTCCCCCTTGGGGCCATATGTTTCTAGGCATATTTGAGAGTATCCTGAAGCCATGCAGGTCTTCTCTTTATTGAATGAGGTGGATCAATGGGGTCCATCGGTCCTTCAACATTGAGCATCATCTCATCCTTCAGTTCTTCCTGATTTTCAGACCTTACTTTATGATCTTCCTTAGAGCTCGAAAGATTCATCACTATCTTGAGGGAAGCATCTTCGTCAAAGGTAACATCGTGGCAAATCTCCTCTTCTCTTTGACCAGACACATAGACTCTATAAGCCTTCGAAGTTTCACTGTAGCGCATAAACATTCCCTTCTTCCTAGAACATTCAACTTGCTCCTCTTCTCGTTCGGCACATGAAATAAACGGGGCAACCAAAAACTCTAAAATGAGAGACGCCAGGTTTCTTACCAGAGAAAACCTCTTCGGGAGTTTTGGAGTCCAGAGCAGAATGCATGCATCGATTTTGTATGTACAGAGCAGTGTTCACAGCTTCTCCCCACAGAAACTTCGAAAGACCTTGGTCACGTAGCATGGCACGAGCAGCTTCCACAATGGTCCTGTTCTTTCTTTCAGCAATGCCATTTTGCTCAAGAGTATATACGTTTTTGGCCTCCATCTTGATGCCAACTTCTCTGCAAAAGTTATTGAACTCGTTCATCTCATATTCAGTGCCATTATCGGTCGTCAAAATCTGGATCTTCTTCCCTGTTTGATTTTCCACCAAGGCTTTGAAAGTACGAAACCACATGAAAGCCTCATCCTTCTTCTTCAAGAAGTATATCTAGGTTTTGTGAGAGAAGTCATATATAAAGTCATATAATAAGATCATCCTCCCAAGGATGTCACAGGCGGCATACCAGACAAATCAGAATGTATCAATTGCAAGACATCAGATGTCTTTGTGACACTTGAGTGGAAAGGTCCCCTTGTACGCTTTCCTTCGGCAAAACCCTGACATACACCTTCATGATCATTTTTGAATTCGGGCATCCTTGATACCACCTTCCTTGCTTCGGGAAGGGCTTTGTAATGAAGGTGTCCAAACCTCCGGTGCCATAGTTCGGTTTGACAGATAGTATCACATGTCATAGCCCCTAGTGGACTTCCTCCAACCTGGTAGAGTGTATCAACTCTAAACCCAATTGTGGGAGCTTCCTTGAAACTATTCTTCTAGATGCGTACCTTCCCATCTACGAATGCCACTTTGAAAGCTTTGTCTTCCATGGCCGAAATAGACACAAGGTTCTTCTTCAAAGCAGGACATATAGTACATCTTGTAAGCGGAGGACTTGAACTTGAGAAGGGTCATAGTCCCAGTGTGTTTCACGGGATAGGTGGCATTATCTCCAAGGATAATTTTCAGATTAGTATCCTTCTCAACAAAATCTGAAAGTGCTTCGTTAAACCCAGTGAGGTGCCTTGAAGCACCACTATCAATCAACCAGTCATCCATAGTGTCGGGTGGAGATGCAGCAGAGAGGGTAGATACAAGAATGAATTCATTTCTTTTATCATCAACAACATTTGATTCCTCATACCTGGAATTTCTTGACCTTTTGAAAGGTTGCCCATTTCCATTGCGACCAGAGGGAGCCTTCCTCTTTCCTTTGAACCTGTTGTTCCTTTGATTGCCATTCTTCCTGTTGTTTTAATTGTCATCATCCCCATGAGAATCCTTCGTATTTGGGCATTCCCTAGCATAGTGGCCAGTCTTGTTACATCTTTAACATCTTCGTTTCTTTGCTTGGGCCCCTGCTCTTCCATGGTTCCTCGAACCACCATTGTTATTCTTCTTAGCACGTGCGGTGAAGGAAACATTACCTTCATTTTCATATTCCATCATTCTTGTTTCCTCTTGATTGCGTCTCGACAATATTTCATCAAAATCAGGAATCACATTGTTATTGAGAATGGTAGTAATGAATACATGCTATTCGGAGGAGAGACCACCAAGTGCGGTGAGAACGATTTCTCGATCAACTATTGTCTCCCCAGTGCTAGAAGATTATTCCTGATTTTGGTCAACTTCAGAAAATAAGATTGAATGGATTCATCCCTGCCTTTCTTAAGATTCTTCAATTGGTTCTTAAAGAAAAGGAATTGATTTGCATTGTTGGCCCTGAACATATTGACCAACTTATCATACATCTCCTTAGATGTGCGCAGCTCAGAGATGTAGGCAACCAGACTCTTATGAATGGAACCCCGTATGATCAACTTTGCTTTGATTTCCCTTTTCTTATACTTTGACTTGGTGGCAGCAGGTGCAGATGATGGAGGCTCTTGGATTTTACCCTGCACATAGTCCATGACATCTTGATCTTCCAAGATCAAATCGAAAGACATCTTCCAAGCACGAAAGTCATACTTGCCATTCAACTTGTCATCAACTTTGAAGCCATTATAATTTGAGGTACCCATGAGTCATTGACAAATACTACTTCTTCGGTGATTGCTCTCAATACAAACTTGGGCTTTGTCTTCACCTTAGCTCTGATAGCATGTAAATTTTCGGAGATGTTCTATGCTTGATGCAACTTTACTTTATACTCGATATCAAATAGCAATCACATAAACATGAAAGTAAAATGCTGATAGAACATACCAATAGATCAATGGAAGACAAGCCAAAAATACAGTTAACTTAATCAGCAAAATATATGTGTTGTGGTGCGTTATGGCGGTCAACAGGATGCTTCAACCAACAAAGTCTCTTCACGGTCAACCAACCAGAATATGCCACAAAACCCTCTCGGACAACTTCTACGACAATCAACCCAAGGTCAACAAAAGTCAATGCTGTCCAGTCAACGATCAACGCAAACCAACAACAGCAGAAAGTCAACGCAGCCAACTCAAAGTCAATATCCAACCTCGGTTTTTGTGCCAAAAATGCGGGTTGAGGAGATCGAAGTTTAGGGAGAGTTTCAGGTCAATTTGACCAAGCGTTGACCAAAGTCAACGCTAATGAATTCTGCGCTGGAAACCCTAGAATAGAACGAAACCCTAGCTTTTGCTTTTTCCCACGTGTGAGTGAAGAGGAGCCTCCAAGATGATGATCGAACCAATCAGATGCAGAGAGAGAATGTGTGATGAGTGATGGTGAAAATTACCTCCAACATTGACCTATATATATCCATCAGTGAGGGTGTGTGACACATCTATTGGGGCTCCAAGCCTACATTACAATTCTGGCCGACTTTCCACATAAGTGGAATTAATTCAAAATAAATGTTCTGCTCATCGGATCAAGATGATCTTTAGATCGATCTTGCACCTCTCCAAAATAGGAATCCAATAAAAATATTGGCATCGTCATCTGAGCATCACAGCATGGAGTTTGGACCTAGTTGCCCAAAATTAACACCCCCTCTCAACTAGGGCGAACTCCATCCACTTGTGCCATCCAAAAATCGTGCGTCATCCCGCCGTAACTTGCTTTGCTGGCTTCTTTATTTCAGAACAAAAAAGTGTCACAAAGACATCACTCTCGGCTGACAAAATCAGCTCAAAGGTTCGAAACCTCTATAGGACTGAAAAGAGTCACATACCGACCCGAAGTTGGTTTAACTGACCCGAAGTCAGTTGGAGGTCCGAAAGATCAATAGACTTGATCCCAGATCACGTGGTTGGACACGTGCCATCCTAGACATAGAGAGTACAACAATCTCCGATGCATCCATCGGTCTTTGCTACTGGTCTCTAGCTTTTCCCACTTCATTGGCCAAGATGAGAGGTACTTCCCATGATTCCGGGACTCCATGGGAGGATGCATACGGGGCATAGATCAAAGAGAGGTGAACCAACTCAATATCATAACGGTAGGGCAGAAGAACACCAACAAGGTTCGGAAAGCCTAGCCTTGTGGTTTCTTATAGCTCCAAGAAGTTATCCCCATAGCCCCCTAGAGCTCCCAGAGCTCATCGTCCAACAAGATCCTCAGTATAGGGTCGTTCCACGATACCAAGATTCTCACGGAAGGTTAGGAACTTGACCTTTCCCAAGGGTTTTGTGAGAATATCTACGACCTGCTCATCAGTTCCTATATGATCGAGCCTTATGATGCCTCGCTGTACCATATCCCGGATAAAGTGGTACTTGATATCAATATGCTTGGATCGATCGTGGAACACGAGATTCTCTGACAAACGAATCCCACTCTGGTTATCACAAAGGATAACGATGGTATCTAGCACATGCCCGAACAACTCATTGAAGAGATTTTACAACCAAACTGCTTCACAACATGCCATACTTGCTTCAATGTATTCAGCCTCAGTGGTGCTCAAAGCCACCGACTTCTGCGTCCTGCTCATCCAAGATATCGAAGCAGATCCAAGTGTGAAGCAACATCTAGAGGTGCTCTTGCGATCCACCACACTGCCAGCCCAATCGACATCAGTATATCCATGGAGTCTCAAACTCTCGACAGTGTATCTCAGCCCATGGTTTATCGTGCCTTGAAAATATCTCAACATATTCTTGGCACCAACCCAGTGAATGTGATGAGGATCAACCATGTGTTGACTCAAAGTGTTCACTTCGAAACATACGTCCGGACGGGTGTTCACTAAGAACATCAGGGCCCCTATGAGTTGACGATACTTGGTAGGATTTACTAGCATGGGCCCAAGAGCGCTGCCACTCAACTTCTTAAAGTTGAGCTCCATCGGTGTCGACACGGACTTATAGTCCACCATTCCAAATCTTTCCAACAACTTCACAGTGTATTTTCCTTGAGAGAGGAAAATCTCGCCAGGTCTTTGCCAGACCTCTAGGCCTAGGAAGTAATGCATTAGTCCTAGGTCCTTCATCTCAAACTCAGAGGCGAGCTCCCTCTTACACTGATGAATGAGAGGGTCAGCACTTGTCAGGAAGAGATCGTCCACATAGAGAACCAGAATGAGAGGCTTTTCTCTATCAACCTTGAAGTAAAAGTTTGGATCCGAATTACTACGAGTGAAGCCCAACTTCATCAGTTAGCTATCTATCCTCTCGTACCAAGCCTCGAGGGATTGCTTCAACCCATAGAGGGCTTTTGTTGTGAAACCAACTCCAAAAATAGAAGAAAAGAGATATCAACGCCTTAGAAATAAGCCACTTCGAGGGGGAAACCTCCAATACATTACATGAATGAACAATTCTTGGATGATACAAATTATAAAACCTCCTTTCTATATATAGGAGTCCATGGGGCCACAATGAAATCCTAGTGTGGCCACAATGTAATCCTATCCGGCCTAACAATAATAATTTAAGGGCACAATAATAACAATATGGGGGTTACAGGGGTACAATAATAACAATAAGGGGGTTACACTAACAACAATAAGGGACTATACTAGTAATATAGGGACCTAACATGCCCCTCTCCTTGAAAAAAGTGTTGTCCTCAACACTTGAGTAGCTCTGGGTGCTTCTGTATAAAATTCTCATCCTCCCATGTAGAATCTTCAGTGGGTAAGTTCTTCCACTTGATGAAATACTCTGAAATTGATCGATTCCGTAGCTATCATGTTCCCATATGATTTTTCCTTCCTCATCAAGTTCTGGAAATATTGTTTGAACTGGAAGATTTTCACTTATAACCTTCTTTAAGCATGAAACATGGAAAACTGGATGCACTCTTGAAGAAGCAGGAAGCTCCAATTTATATGCCATAGTACCAATCTTTTGCAACACCTTGTAAGGACCATAGTAGTTTGGCGATAATTTATTATCCTTCTTAGCTTGCTTGAGGGACATTTGTTTGTATGGTTGTAGCCATAAAAATACCCAATCTCCTACATCAAAACTTCTTTCGCCGCGATGTTGATCTGCCTGTTGTTTCATTCGATTTTGTGCCAAATTCAGGTTATCCTTTAAGAGTTGGAGAACTTCTTGTTGATACTCGATGTGATCTTTCGCTGCTTGAACCTTCAAATTTTCTCTTAAAGATGATGTGATGGATGGTGGATGATATCCATAAGGTGCCATAAATGGGGTCATTTTTGCTGCAGTATGGAAGGAAGTGTTATACCACCATTCAGCGAGAGGTAACCACTTGACCCATTGTGTTTGTTTATCAGATACAAAACGACGAAGACATCCTTCCAAACATTTATTTAGTATCTTAGTTTGACCATCGGATTGAGTATAATAAGATGAGCTATGAGCTAATTGAGTACCCAAACAAGAAAATAACTTCGTTCAAAAATTTCCAGTAAAAATGGGATCTCTGTCGCTCACAATAACCCTTGGGTTTCCATGTAGCTTTTGAATTGTGTATGTTGTGAACCCTAGAGACAACCTTGAGTTGTGAAAGACCAGTGCCTAGGATATCTTATATAACAAAGAGCATATGATATAACATGGATAGTTATCAGAACAAGGCTCTTTTTCTATTTCAATTTTAACTGGAGAGTTCAATGTAGATGGAACCAAAATACTCATAAGCTCAACATAATGAAAGGAATACTGCAGAGGCAAAAAGTGAATCCTCAATATGAATGTATCAGACAATTCAAAGGCAGCTTTCTATAAGGAGGGCTGGATTCTAAATATACTTTACAGAGGTGAAAAATCAGATGGCATTTGCTGTGTATGAAATATAGAGGGAATAATAACTACTACTGAGATGGAATCCAGAAACAAATCTAAACATGTGATGGGCTTATGATGGTAAGAATCCATACATGTCCATAGATTTTAAAAATAACATCCCATAACACTTAATATAGAAGAAGCATGGATGAAGTGGAAAATGAAACAGCATATCATGACTAAGCCATATTTAAAGTGCTAGACAGGTTTTAGCATAAGTATCAATTGTGATAAATTCATACCAGAACCAGTGAGCCACTCGCATTCCAGAGCATGATACAAGAGAAGTGGAAATAGTGAAATGAACAGCTAAACTATAACACATAAGGCAGAGTTACAGACTATAAAGCACATAGACTAGAATACTCGTTAAAAATGAAACTCTTTATCACAAAGACCCAACGGGCTCTTCACATTTATATTAAAGCTTCGACATAAAGCATACAAAAACTCTTTCATAGCATATTCTTCAGAAAACCTGGAACCCTTTTTTCTCTTTAGTTTCTGCTTATATAGAATCCTCAGAAACATGAGGAAGAAGATATTTTTGGGAAAAATATCTTCCTCGCGTGCTAGTAATCAGTTTGAGGTCTCAATAAAAAATAACCAAAATTCATGATGAGGGATAGGAGCATCTCATCATTTACAGTTAGGCTCACGGCCGTTTCAAACAAAAATATTAAACAACAGTTTTTAACAGAAAGTAAAATGCAGGAGTGGAATGTGAATTCCACTCGAAATTTTAAAAGTAACAAAGTAAAGTAAAAGTAAAAGGCCACTAGGGCCGAATCATGAATTGACAACATTCACAGAGTCGATGCGGTTGCTGACATAGGTGGCAGAACATTGGCTGATGAGCTGGCCAACAGGCTGGCACACTTGGTGCACCTTTGCTGACTGTCTGCTGCAGGTTCGGGCATTGATGCGAATCCTTCTACTCTGATATAAGCTTTAGTGAGATTATCAAAATTTGCATCAGTGGGAATTTGTGCTTTACCAGATGCAGGAGGGCAAATTCTTGGTGGAGTGTTGAAACTATAGTCTCAGCTTTCAGCAGGGTGGTTTTATCTGAAAGCACACTAAGGACTTTACCTTACCTTTCTGCCGCGTAAGCATCTCTATTCTCGAAACGTGCTCTTTGAGGAACGTGAAACACATAGCGCGACGGTTTTAAGACCCGCGCTCTACTCGCCATATAACCCTTACCTCGTGTCAACCCCCGTGACACGTCACCACAGTTCCACGGGGGTATGGCTCTACCACCCTCCTCCGCTCTGAGACCCCCTCGGAATAGCACATGCGAATGCTTGTACCGATGTGCATAATGTAGAGGCGAGATCTTGTTATAATACTTTTTGCTTTAAACCTCTTATATCGTACCTTCGTTTGTTTCTCGTTCGGAGCCTTTGCGTCTCTCCACCTCCATTACAGACATGCGCTTAATTACTAGGCCACGTGAATTAGCTTAGTATTGTTACTTTCTAACCATCGCTTGAATATTCACCCCGATTAATACCATTTGATGCTTTGCTATTCACGACAAACCACAAAAACATTAAAAGTAAAGTATATAGTCAACATTGGCTCCATCTGGGGGCGACAGGTTCATCCTTGGGCGTGTCTAGAACTTCGCAGACCATTTGTTAATCTTCCGCGTGGACACCATTCTTCAGGACTTTTAATTTTTTTCCTCATGATTCATCACAACAAACATCATTCAAACAAAAATGAAAGCAGATACTTATGTACAGTATAATAAATCAGGCTCACTTGGCCTGAATCAGAACTGGAAGTAAGGTTTGAGGAACTGACCGTTTACAGGGGCATCAAGCGAGTCTCCCTGTAAATTTTCCAACCTGAATGTGTTGTTGCCCCCTTGCTCCACAATTTTAAAAGGGCCGAACCATAGTGGGTCAAATTTACCATGTTTCCCCTTATCAGCTCTTCTAATATCCCATCTGAGCACTAAATCCCCAACCTGCAACTTCCTGTCCTTGGCATGCTGATAAAAAAGGTCCTTCATCTTCTCTTGGTATTCAGTTAGCCTCTGACTTACCTGGTTCCGTGTTTCTTCTAACTCTACCAACTGATTGATTCTTCTGGCCACATCATCGGGTTCTTCTTGGGTTTCTTGCATGAATCAGGCTACTGGTAAGGCTAACTGTACAGGGAATACTGCTGCCCTCCCATATACTAACTTAGATGGGGACTTCCCGGTTGCTCTCTTGCTGGTGATTCTGTTGGCCCATAGAGCAAATTTCAACTGGGAATCCCAATTTTTCTGATTTTTGTTGATAGCTTTTTTCAGTGCCCTTACCAGGGTTTTATTTGAAGATTCTGCTAGGCCATTTCCTTGTGGGTAATAGGCCGTGGAGTGACCTAGCACAATGTTGTACTGCTGGCAAAAACTGACAAACTTCGTAGACTTAAAGGCCTGGGCATTGTCGGTCACTATCTTGGCAGGGCAGCCAATTCCGGATATAATATTTTCTTCCATAAATTTCACCACCACAGTATCTGTTGCATTCCTCGCAGGTATAGCCTCCACCCACTTTGTGAAATAATCTGTAGCAGTTAATATCCACTTATGCTAACCACTTGACGGAGGATGCATTTCACCGATAAAGTCAATTCCCCATTGCTGGAAGGGTTCGTCCACGTGATCAGGGATCATGGGCAGAGGTGCCAACTTCTGTCTTTCAGCAAATCTTTGGCATTTCTCACAAGCTCTGATCCGGGCAAATACATCTCCAAAGAGTTTGGGCCAGAAGTAACCAACCTTCAGGATTTTGTGAGTAGTGGCCCTCCAACTATAATGACTCCCACAGATTCCTTCATGAAATTCGGCCATTATATTTTCTACCTCGTCCTCTGTGAGACACAAGAGTAGAATGCCTGAGGGATCTCGCCAGTACAGTCGGCCATTGGCCACAACGTACTTCTGTGATCTCAACCTTAGTGTTCTGTATTTAGCTTTGTCACAGCTAGGAGGGCAGCTGAGTGTTAGAAGATACTCCACGATCTCCTTGTACCACGAGCTGATGAGATACTTCATATACGTCTTCTGAGTAGCTTTCTCTACTCCCTGCTGCTCTCCTTTCTTCTCAGACCCCTCATTTGCTATCATGAACAAATTTATATCCAGAGCCTGACAGTTTGATTCAGACAAGATTTTGGCTAATCCTTGTCCCTTAATCAGTTTGGTAGGACGAATGTCTAGCTCATATTCTTGGATTTTGGAAATCCATTTCCCTCTCTTTCCTTCGCTATCTCCTTGGATAAGGATATCTTTCACAGCTGCTGTAGGCACAAACGCAGTGATATGTGATTGCAAGACATACATACAAAATGCTTTAAGAGACTTCACCAGAGCATATGCCTGCTTTTCTAATATGCTATACTTCAATTCTGCATCACAGAGCACCTGACTTAAGAAAGCGATGGGCTGCTCATACCCCTCTTCATTTTTCTGCAATAAAACTCCTGCCACTGTATGAGGTGATGCAAATGAGAAGATCATGAAGGGTTTGGCATAGTCTGGTCCAACTAGTATTGGGGCTTTTGCAAAGACATTTTTTATCCTGGAGAAGGCCTCTCGTGATTCCTGGGACCACTTTACCTCGTTGTTTTTCTTCAATATATCAGTTATATGTCTAACTATCTCTTCATAGTTAGGGATAAACCTTCTCAGAAAGTTAATGCGCCCTAAGAACACTTGCACCTCCTTTTTATTTTTGGGAAGAGAAATGCCATTTATAACTTCTACTCTCCTAGGATCTATTTTTACCCCATCTTTGGTCACAATATGTCCCAAAAACTTACCCTCTTCCAATGCAAACAATGACTTCTATGGATTGAGGGAGAGACCGTACCTTCTACACTTTTCGAAATTTTTACGCAAGTGTTCAATGTGCTCTGCATCACCTTTTAAAAACACAATGATATCGTCCAGATAGACCACCACAAACTTATCTTGCTACCCAACAAAGGCAATGTCCATGGCCCTTTGGAAAGTGGCCCCTGCATTAATAAGCCCGAAAGGCATCCTGGCATACATAAATGTACCCCATGGTGTGGTAAAGGCAGTCTTCTTCTGATCTTCTGGTAGTACAACCACCTGATTGTAACTAGAGAATCCATCCATCATCGACATCCGGGAAGCTCCCACCACTTTCTGTAGAATGTGATCCATCTTGGGCAGTGGATAATTATCTTTTAAGGATGCTCGGTTTAAATTTCGGAAATCAACACATAGCCTTATCTCTCCATTCTTTTTCCGGACAGGGACGAGGTTTGCTACCCACTCAGAGTACCTCAATGGCACAATGATTTTGGCCTTTAACAACTTCTTAATTTCTTTCTCGATGGAGGGAAGCAGCAGGGGATTTATCTGTTTAAGCTTCTGTTTATGTGGTTTCACATCTCCCTTTAGTGAAATTTTATGTAGCATGATGCTGATGTCAAAGGTTTTTAGATCCTGATAAGACCATGCAAACACATCTTTATATGACTGGAATAATTTCAGGTAGAGCTCTTTATATTCCTCTGGGACTTTCTTGGATAACTTCACAATTTTGGGGTCGGCATCAGTACCAAGGTTAAGGTATTCTACCTGATTTTCCTCTACAACTTTGTTTGGCTGCAGTGGGACATCATTCCTGTCAAACAATCTTTCTAGAGGTACTAGTCCTCTAGGTATGACGTTTCCTTTTAGTTGCAGAACTTTATGGCCAACCACCTTTTCTTCCCATTTATTTTATGAAATGTCCTCCACTTCTTCTTCTTCGCAGGCATCAATCTCCATGTTTGAGAACTCCCCAACTGTTTCCAGAAATCTTTTCACTTGGTCTTCGTCCTCAAACACCTGCCAATGCAAGATGTTGTCTGGGATTGATGGTCGATAACGCACCTCAATTTCATATCTTAGGAGGGGGTTTTGAGGTGGGCGAAACGTACTAGCAGCAACTGCAAGGGAGTCTGCCATCCTGTTCTGCTCTCTGGGCATGAACTATATATTAAATGCCAAGAAAAAATTTTCCACCAGGTCCCAAACTTCGTTCCTATAAGCCCTCAGCCTAGGATGTTTGGTTTGGCACTGATTCTTCACTTTTCTAACCACCAGTTTCGAATCTCCCAGAACTTTTAAACTTTGTATATTCATGCTTCTGGCTGTCTGTAACCCTAACAGAAGTGCTTCATACTCAGCCACGTTATTAGTGGCTTCATACTCTAGCTTGAAAGACAATGGGACCCATTGGCCTGTAGGGGAAATCAATAGTATTCCAGCCCCATTACCTTCCCTGGAATTTGCTCCATCAAAGTGAAGTGTTCAGATTCCTGCTTCATGGCTCCCTAAGGACTGCTCGGTTTTGATCTGGCAGAACGATGGTTCTTGAGCATAATCTTGATCTTCCTCCAACATCAAACACGAGAAATCTCCCTCTTTACTATAAAATGGAGAATTAACCGAGTTGTCGGCCTTGTTAACCGTCTTGACAAATCTTGTTTCCCTGTACAACCTCCTCTCCTGGCCGCCAAAGATCGGGATAGTAGCATAGGTCAAGTCCAACTTGATTAACCCACCGATTTTGGTCCCCCAGGACCTTGACAGCAACATGTCGAAGCGAGCTGGGATGTCGGCCACCACAATGTCCATCACCACACTTTTTGCTGGGATCTGGGCCAAATTGACCACCAAATCCTTGATCATACCTAGACATTTAACTCTTTTGGAATCAAATGAATAGAGGTCCTTGTATGGACGGGTGATTTGCAATCCTAGTTGTTCCATGACTGACAGGGGCAATAGGTTATGGGAAGCTCCTGAATCTAACATACAGTTATGTAACAACATGTCATGAATTACTAAGGACACATAAAAGGGGGGAGTAGAGGCATCTATTTCCTCGACATGTGGGCCAAATACAACCATGGGTCTTTCTTCTTGAAGGTTCAAACTGTCTGGGATATGTGCTACTTCTGGGGGAAGCATAAAGGATGTGACCTGAGACTGATATGCAGGTTGCTTCAACAATTCGGTCAAGGGAACTGAAAATTTGACCTTCTCAAGCTCCTTTTGTAAATTGAAGGCAGAGGAGGACTTTTCTGTTATGATCTCCTTTGACTCTTTGCTTTGGACTAGGGGTTTGAATTCTTTTGTGACTGACTTGACACTAGGGGGAGTGGCCGCTTGTGAAGAAGAAGGAATTTGATCACCAGACTGCAAAGATTCGTTAAGAGGCCTCTTACCTTTGTCTGTGGTCCTTTCAGCTGTTGTCTCCTTCTGAGCAGATGCTTCCTTCTGAGGTGTTTCTTCCTCCTTATCCTGAGTGCGAGTTCTTTTCCTAGAAGATCTGAGGTCATATCTTCTATTAAACTGTGCTTGCATGAAATCGACAAACTGCTTGCAATATTCATTGATCTCAGGATCTTCGGGGCTCTCATTGACTTTTTCTTCCTCATGTGATGGAATCTCCACTTCATCACTTTCTTGTAGGGGACATTCTACTTCATCACTATTTAAAAAAGTAAGATAGGCCTCCTCTTGCTCGTAAGTGGTGTCTTCGGTGGGAACATCTACCTAACCTTCCAAGTACAGAGGGTGTGGTACCTGATCTTGTTGCTCTTTCCATTCCCTTTGCAGTATCTGCAATGGTGGTTTTCTGTACAGAGGGTTGTAACCCCTGTTTTGAGCATTCTGGAAATTCTTGGAGGATGAATTCTTGGCCTCTAGTTCAAGCTTGACCAGCGTACTTGAAAGGTTCTTAATCATTTTGTTCATTTCCTCAATTTTGTTATTAGCTGAGTCTCTGTCTTGGCTTGAGATAGACACCTCTTCTTTGCCCTTTCTTCTAGCATCTTGGTCTGATTTTCCCTTGGATTTACCTGTGGAGGCGAAATTTGCCTCCAACTCTAGTGCATCTGTTTGAGCATCATCCAGGGTAACATGCTTTATTTTTCTCAGAGAGAAACCAAATTCTGAGTCGAAGGCTGCTACGAAAACAACTTTAGCAGTGGTTTGATGAGGTTTCATATCAGCAGGAAGGCTCAAATACAATTTGTTAAACCTCTTGATGAACTCTGACACCCCTTCGTTATGTCTTTTCTTAAGTGTGTTAAAATCGGTAAGACAATGTCCATGATCTTTCTTCTCCCCCCATTTTCTGAGAAAAGTATCTTCCATTCCTTCCCAAGTGGTGATGGAATGGTCTCCCAATGTCTTAAACCATTTTCTGACTTCGCCATCAAGGGATTGAACAAACAGTCTTAAGACTACATCTAGATGTTCCACATTAAAGTTCTTTGCAAACGAGCAGAAGACTTGAAGATGTTTTTGAGCTTCAATCTCATTTTCCCCATTGAACCGGGGTAAGATCTTCAGATAGTCCTGTGGCATATCATTCAATATTTGAGGTAATGCCAGGGGGCATACTTATTCAACAAGAAGCCAGGAACATTGGTCATTGGGGGAGGTGGAGATAGTGCAAGAGTTTGATGTGTAAGAGGAGGAGGAGGTGGAAGTGAAGTATGAATGACAATAGGAATGTATTGGACAACAACTTGAGATGTTGATGGGAACAACGGGCTGTTAATGGCAGATACTTTGGTGACCTCTTTAACCTCTTCGACTTCAGGAGTAGGGTGAAAGGTGTAATGTGTAGTATCTCTTGATTCACCTTCGTCTTTGATTTGGATACCTCCCCGAGGTGGATTATCTGAGTAGTAATCGGTATCTCCCACAGTGGAGTCGGGACCTTGCACTCGGGCAAATTGAGAGGAGGAGGATGGAAAGTCTTCTAAAGAGAATTCCGGGATCTCAGTGTGGACTGATTGTCTTTCCCTCCAACTCCTCCTATGTAGGATCTTCTCTGGGTCAGACACAAAAGGTGTCTTTCGCTGAGATGTCTCTGACCTCAGGTGTGGCTTACGAGGAGCCAGGACTGCAAGTAAGTTCATCTGATAAATGAATGTGGAGTCGCCAAGGTGAGGGATCTACAACTCTCAACTCTCCATGCTCACCTATTTGAAGAGTGAATAAGGTTTTGTCGAGGCCCAGGGATTTTAACTTTTCTCAACTTCGGTCCCCGGCAATGGCGCCAAAAAGTTGTTGTCAACCCTAGAGACAGCCTTGAGTTGTGAAAGACCAGTGCCTAGGACATCTTATATAGCAAAGAGCATATGATATAACATGGATAGTTATCAGAACAAGGCTCTTTTGCTATTTCAATTTTAACAGGAAAGTTCAATGTAGATGGAACCAGAATAGCCATAAGCTCAGCATAATGAAAGGAATACTGCAGAGGCAAAAAGTGAATCCTCAATATGAATGTATCAGACAATTCAAGGGCAGCTTTCTATAAGGAGGGTTGGATTCTACATATGCTTTACAGAGGTGAAAAATCAGACGGCATTTGCTGTGTATGAAATATAGAGGGAATAATAACTACTACTGAGATGGAATCCAGAAACAAATCTAAACATGTGATGGGCTTATGATAGTAAGAATCCATACATGTCCATAGCATTTAAAAATAACATCCCATAGCACTTAATATAGAAGAAGCATGGATGAAGTGGAAAATGAAACAACATATCATGACTGAGCCATATTTAAAGTGCTAGACAGGTTTTAGCATAAGTATCAAATGTGATAAATTCATACCAGAACCAGTGAGCCACTCGCATTCCAGAGCATGATACAAGAGAAGTGGAAATAGTGAAATGAATAGCTAAACTATAACACATAAGGCAGAGTTACAGACTATAAAGCACACAGACCAGAATCCTCATTAAAGATGAAACTCCTTATCACTAAGACCCAACGGGCTCTTCGCATTTATATTAAAGCTTAGACAGAAAGCATACAAAAACTCTTTCACAGCATATTCTTCAGAAAATCTGGAACCCTTTTTTCTCTTTAGTTGCTGCTTATATAGAATCCTCAGAAACATGAGCGAGAAGATATTTTTGGGAAAAATATCTTTCTCGCGTGCTAGTAATCAGTTTGAGGTCTCAATCAAAAATAACCAAAATTCATGATGAGGGATAGGAGCATCTCATCATTTACAGTTAGGCTCACAACCATTTCAAACAAAAATATTAAACAACAGTTTTTAACATAAAGTAAAATGCAGGAGTAGAATGTGAATTCCACTCGAAATTTTAAAAGTAACAAAGTAAAGTAAAAATAAAAGGCCACTAGGGCCGAATCATGAATTGACAACATTCATAGAGTCGATGCGGTTGCTGACACAGGTGGCGGAACATTGGCTGATGAGTTGGCCAACAGGCTGGCATACTTGGTGCACCTTTGCTGACTGTCTGCTGCAGGTTCGGGCATTGATGCGAATCCTTCCACTCTGATATAAGCTTCAGTGAGATTATCGAAATTTGCATCAGTGGGAATTTTGTGCTTTACCAGATGCAGGAGGGCAAATTCTTGGCGGAGTGTTGAAACTATAGTCTCAGCTTTTAGCCTGGTGGTTTTATCTGAAAGCACACTAAGGACTTTACCTTACCTTTCTGCCACGTAAGCATCTCTATTCTCGAAATGTGCTCTTCGAGGAATGTGAAACACATAGCGTGACGACTTTAAGACCCACGCTCTACTCGCCATATAACCCTTACCTCGTGTCAACCCCCGTGACACGTCACCACAGTTCCACAGGGGTATGGCTCTACCACCCTCCTCCGCTCTGAGACCCCCTCAGAATAGCACATGCGAAGGCTTGTACCGACGTGCATAATGTAGAGGCGGGCTCTTGTTATAATACTTTTTGCTTTAAACCTCTTATATCGTACCTTCGTTTGTTTCCCGTTCGGAGCCTTTGCGTGTCTCCACCTCCATTACAGACATGCACTTAATTACTAGGCCACGTGACTTAGCTTAGTATTGTTACTTTCTAACCATCGCTTGAATATTCACCCCGATTAATACCATTTGATGCTTTGCTATTCACGACAAACCACAAAAACATTAAAAGTAAAGTATATAGTCAATAGTGTCCATAAATGTAGTAGCAACTGTACTTGCTTTAAATGGATGAGATAATGCACAAAAGTGTGCATACTTGGTAAGTCTATCAACTACCACCATGACGACACTCTTTCCTTCGGACTTAGGTAAACCTGTGATAAAATCCATTGAAATCTCCTCCCAACGTTGAATTGGAATGGATAAGGGTTGTAGAAGACCCAAGGTCATAATTGTCTCAACTTTATTCTGCTGGCAAACCAAACATTCCGCCACAAACTTTTGAATATAAGATTTAAGGCCATCCCAAAAAAATTCTTTCTTCACCCTGTGGTAAGTTTTTAAAAATCCCGAGTGTCCTTCTAAAGGAGAAGTGTGCAATTCCAAAAGAATCTTTTGTTTTAGCTGGGAATTCTTACAAAGATACAAGCGATCTTTGTACCATAAGGAATCATTTTTCCAACTAAATGTATTAGATGTACTAGTATCTTGCTGCAACTTTTGAATGAGTGTCCACACTTCTTTGTCATTCTTCCATTCATCTCTTGCTTCGGTTATCCAATTTGGTTGGATAATAGAAATGGCACAAAGCAATGCTTCCACTTCTTTATTCTTTCTTGAGAGTGCATCTGCAACAACATTTAGCTTCCCTTTTTTGTAGATTATTTCAAAGTCATAACCTGACATCTTTGTGACCCATTTTTGCTGCTCTTCTGAAGATAGTCTTTGTTCCAAAAAGTGTTTATGACTATCATGATCAGTTTTTACCTTGAAGTGTCTTCCCATTAGGTAAGTTCGCCATTTCTTTAGTGCATGCAGTATTGCTAACATTTCCTTCTCATAAATAGGTTTTTGTAAATACTTTCCTTTGATTGGACGACTTTCAAAAGCGATGGGTCTTCCTTCCTGCATTAAAACTGCACCAATTCCATTTCCTGAGGCATCACATTCCACAATAAAGGTTTTTGTGAAGTCTGGCGTAACTAAGACCGGTGCTAGGCACATTGCCTCTTTAAGATGTTCAAAGGCCTTAGTTGCTTCAGGAGTCCATGAAAATGCATCTTTCTTCAATAATGTTGTTAGAGGTGCTGCAAGTGCCAAACTCAAAGAGGCCCTCCTTGAAATCCAAACCCTAAAAGAAGCAAAAGGTCATGAAAGTCTTGGAGTTTTGGCACGAGCTTCTCAACAGGTCTCTCAAACCCCATGAGGCACACCTCCACCAATTTTGAGGAAATTTGGACAACTTTTGGTTTTTTGAGAATTGGAGGCTTATTAGCGGCGCAGCGCCACTGGCGCTACGCTAATCCCTGGAGCATCCTCAAAAGGAAAACTCATTATTTTTGGATTTCTCATCACTAGCACATTATGCTCACCAGGTTTCAGAGTAATTGGAGCAATTTTTACCCCTCGAAAGGTAAAAAAACCCCTCATTTTTCACCTTTTTGCCTCTATTTCAGGCCTGGTGCTGCGATAATAGCAGTGTTGGGATTTTTGCATTTTTAATAGGCTACAGTAGCTGGATCAGGAAACTATAAGCATTTCTGGAAAGTAGACTCATCAGGCTTTCCAACGAGCCATCATGGAGCAAAATCTGACATCAGGAAGAGGTCCAAAACTTGGTTGCAAAAGTAACTATTTTTGGCACTACGCTAATCCTTGGAGCATTCTCAGGAGGAAAACTCATCATTTTTGGACTTCTCATGGCCAATATACTTTTCTCACCAAGTTTCAAAGGGATTGAGTTGATTTGACCCCTCCAAAGGTCAAAAAACCCCTCATTTTTCACCATTCTGCCTCTATTTCAGACCTGGCGCTGCGCTAATGGCAGTCTTGGGATTTTGGCATTTTGAAAAGGCTGCAGGAGTTGGATTAGGAAACCACAAGCATTTCTGGAAAGTAGACTCGTCAGGCTTTCCAACGAACCATCACAGAGCCAAATCCGACATTGGGAAGGGGTCCAAAACTTGGTTGCAAAAGTGCCTATTTTCTGCTTGAGGTGGCACTGCACAAATGCACTGTTTAGTGTGTTTTTGGCCAAAAGTCAACAAAAAACACTCATTTATTGTAAAGTCATATTTTAATGTTTTTTTAAGGCAAATCACTCTAAAATTAGGTGCTAGAAGTTATTTTGGCATTTATTTCATGGGATATTTTGTGTCTTGGGCCTTGCATGGTCTCTTGGGCATTTATGACATTGATGAGTGATTTTGACATTTTCCAACCCTATCTAGGGTTTTTTCCCTCCTTTGCTGAGTTAAATAGAGCATGAGGGCTTCATTGTAAGTGTTGGCATTTGATGAGGTTTGAGAGCAATACATGGTTTTTTGAGGTTGAAGAGCAATTTGGTGTTATGGAGCTTGTGGATGATTTGCTTTGATTGATGATGATGAAGCTTGCTTGCAGGATCCCTGAGCTTGGTTAATGGTGATGTGTCTCTAATTTGTTCATGTTTTCTTGTTTATCATTATGTTTCATCCTTCTATATGCAGTAGAATAGAAAAGTATAGGCTAAGAAATGTTGTTTGAAGCACCTTATTCCTTCCTGCCTTCTATTGCCTTGATGTTTTCTTCGGCTGGGTGTGTTTAAGGAATTCTTAGCTGATCCTTAGGCCTCCTTATGCTTGTTTATTTCATTAATGGATTAATATGCTAGTTTCCAAATATGTTTTATGGCAAGCCCTGCTTATTTGATGCTATCTAAACTCTGTTTTTGAAATCTCTCTTTGAAGTATTATTTGTTAGGTTAAGCCAAGGAGGTCTTGTTCTGATCTTGCCCTTTGTCCATGCCTGTCAGTTTGCCTCAAAGTTCTTTGTAGCTTGATCAACAATGTTTAGGAGTTCCCTCTTTGATTGATTAAAGTTATTTTGTTATCTTAAATGTTTTCTAAAGCTTGAAGGTGAAATTACTAGAAGTTAAATGAGTTTCTCGCCTTCTATATTTCATTGGAATGTTTGTCTTGAATGTCTATTTGTCTAAGTATTGTCATTGGGTAAATGGTTTGCCCTATCTCATGATTAATATCTTTTGCTTATCATATTTGAGACCTTCTTGTTTATGGGTACTTGACAAAGGATTCTTAACTTCCCTTTGCCCTACCTTGTTTCCCCAACTTAATGTCCATTTCACTTCACACATAACCTTAAGGATCCATTGACCACACTAGGTTTTCCCTGTAGTGCACTCTGACTCTTTGTTGAGATATCCATGACTTCTATAGACTCCATAGCCCAATGATTTGATGATCTCTCACTCCGCCTATTCTACCTATTTCATCTTATCCAACCAAAACAAACAACAAACCCTACACTTAACAACTAGCCTTAAATCAAACCCTAGAAGCAAAAAGTTCACATCCTTTGCAAACAAAAAGAATCCTCTTTGAGTGCAGGAAGGCTAGGTCCTAGGACTCCAAACACTGGTTTCATGTTACCCTGTGCATTTGGTCTACCAATCTGCTAAATCACGGGACCCTAACACCATGGTTCCTCGGACCACCATTGTTCTTCTTCTTAGCACGTGCAGTGAAGGCAACATTACCTTCATTTTCATATTACATCATTCTTGTTTCCTCTTGAGTGGATCTCGACAATACTTCATCAAAATCAGTAATCACATTGTTATTGAGAATGGTAGTAATGAATACATGCCATTCAAAGCAGAGACCTCCAAGTGCAGTGAGAACCATTTCTTGATCAGCTATTGTCTCCCTAATGCCAGAAGATTATTCCTGATTTTGGTCAACTTCAGAAAATAAGATTGAACGGATTCATTCCTGCCTTTCTTAAGATTCTTCAATTGGTTCTTAAATAAAAGGACTTGATTTGCATTGTTGGCCCTGAACATATTGACCAACTTATCATACATCTCCTTGGGTGTGCACATCTCAGAGATGTAGGCAACTAGACCCTTATGGATGGAATCCCGGATGATCAACTTTGCTTTGATTTCCCCTTTCATTAACTTTGACTTGGTGGCAGTAGGTGCAGATGATGGAGGCTCTTGGATTTTACCCTGCACATAGTCCATGACATCTTGATCTTCCAAGATCAAATCCAATGACATCTTCCAAGCATGAAAGTCAGACTTGCCAGTCAATTTGTCATCAGCTTTGAAGCCATTATAATTTGAGGTACCCATGAGTCCTTGACAAATACTAATTCTTCGGTGATTGCTCTCAATACAATCTTGGGCTTTGTTTTCGCCTTAGCTCTAATACCAAGAAAATTTCGTAGATATTCTATGCTTGATGTAGCTTTAATTTATACCCGATATCAAATAACAATCACATAAACATGAAAGTAAAATGCTGATAGAACATACCATTAGATCAATGGAAGACAAGCCAAATATACACTTAACTTGATCAACAAAATATATGTGCTATGGTGCGTTACGACGGTCAACAGGATGCTTCAACCAGCAAAGTCTCTTCACGGTCATCCAACCAGAATGTGTCACACAACCCTCTCAGACAAACCCAAAGTCAACAAAAGTCAACGCTGTCTAGTCAATGGTCAACACAAAACAACAGCAATAGAAAGTCAATGCAGCCAAGTAAAAGTCAACGTCCAACCTTGGTTTTTGTGCAAAAAAATGTAGATTGAGGAGATCGAAGTTTAGGGAGAGTTTCGGGTCAATTTGACCAAGCACTGACCAGAGTCAACGTTGGTCAATTATGCGTTGGAAACCCTAGAACAGACCGAAACCCTCCCTGCTGCTTTTTACCACATGTGAGTGAAGAGGCCCCACTCCATCCTCTCCCCATGCCTCGGTGTTGTATCGCGCGACGTGCTAACTGTCGATCTGCACGTCTCCTCGCAGATCGGACGACCAAGATTGTATCGCGCACAAACTCGTTCAACCCCCCTTCCGTGCATTTTTAACGCGAAATAAGTGGTTTTGCCAGGGTTACGTGTAACCTATAGAGCCATATCACGTTCGTATGGGCCTTTATCGCTTACCACCCTTTGCCAACGCGAAAACCGCCGGTTTCCCCCCAAAACCACCTTCACCTTTTCGCGCCATTATTTGAATTCAAAGCCTGTTCTTCATGGTTCCGCCATGGAACCTCCTCCCTGCAATAACCTCTTCCTCTGCACCGCTCCATAACCCCCCCCCGCCGCCCCCGAGCCTCTATTAGCAGTTTAAACCCACAAACACAGGTTTTCATAACGTTTTTAATGTCTATTTGCAGGTTTTAATGGCGGGTTAATGTGCAGAATTTCCCACAATCAAGCTAAGTGACAAAGAGCCGAGGATGACGATCCTTGAAGGCTCAAAACAATGCAGAAAATGGATAAGAAAGGGTTTATTCCATGTCTAAGGCGATGTGTCATAAGCATCGACCATTCATTCAAAACCCTCCAGCGCAGAAAGCCACCTATACACTAGCAAAACGGAAGAAACAATGAAGATTAATGAAGAGTATCAGAGAGATTAAAGTTCAAAGGTTAAGTCAAAAGCATGAAAGATTAAAAGACTTAAACCATGCAGATTATAGATAAAGACAACATGATGAGTTATGAAGGCAAAAAGCAGATCAGGCCTTATCATAAACAAGGAGCAGTGCCCTAAGGAAACAGTCAGCCATCTTGAACTCACAAAATCTGAAATAGGAGAAGAGACAACAGAACTAGAGTCTCTGCCTTTATGTTATAACTCATTTCAGATTATTAAAAAAGAATGGCATCCTGACAATCTATTAGAAACAACTCATGAATCCCATGTTCAATTTGACTATCACAAAGATCAGGAGAAGTTGTTTGAGAGTGAAATTAATTAGGACATAGAAGAAAATCCTCAGGATCCAACTGAAAACATAAGTATTTATTCACCATTTCTTCTAGGTGAGGCTCAAGAAGATGTCTAGCCTCAAAATCAACCTTCACAAGAGAAAGAGGACTGCTGTACTTCTGCCCAAAGCTAAATAAGAATTCCTCCTCTTTTGACAGAAGAAGAAATTGATCAAATATTAAATAAACAGCCAGCCCTCAAAACTTATTTTGAACAAAACACTTCTGCTCATCTACCTACTGAACCTTGTTGTCTTGAACTAGAAAATAAATTTGTAGATCAATTTAAAGAAAGACAAACTGATAATCCAATATGTTTAATTGGTGAGATTGCTTATACTAATGATTCTCTAAATACTGATAAATTTGATGATGATGATGAGCTCCAAATAGAAACTAATCATGCAGGGAAACCAACAGTGGATTGGTGTCATGAATTTCATTATCATCAACCTGAAAGCAGTAATCAAACAATGCAGCCCATCAGAAATAGCTTTCACATAATTAGGAATCAACAATCTATCCGTTGTAATGTTGAGATTGAAAAGAATGAGGAATTTCTTGTGCAGGATGAAGATAAGGAGCCTTCTCCTGAAAGGGTTGAGGTAATAAAAGATACCCCTGCTCAAAAATATGTTGATCTCTTCCCAGAGTACAGTACATTAAATCAGAGCATACCAGGACTACGAGAGGACAACACTGCAATATATGATGAGTCCTCCAGTTCAGATGATAATGAAGATGAGGAAGAAGTTCTTTCTCAAAAGAATCTTAAGCTTGATCCAGTGGAGGAAAAAGTAAGCTTGGTTGAAACCTATCTTCCAAATATTCATAACCAGGCATTATTTCAAGATCTCTATGCTCATTTCTTGAAGATATTTGAAGAAGGGATAAAGGTTGTTAGGAGCAGTGTATTACCAAAAGCAAGAAGATTTTTTCGCACTGCTGCTAAAAAACAAGGGAAATGGGAGTGGCCCTGTTTGTCCAGCATACTCAAGGAGATGAGCAAAGACCAATCATGGAACCATTTACTTGATTGGCTATATTGGAAAAGGGAGTTCATCAGCTAAATATATAATTTTTCCAGGTTAGATTAGGTTAGATAGGAAATCAAATAAGCTCAACCTGTGAGCATTTAGTTAGTTTTTGTTTTTTCTTTGAAAAAGAATGAAAAATAGAAAAAGAAAAAAGGGCAGATTAAAAGAAGAAAGGTACATCCCCATACTAAAAAAAGAAAAGAAGAATCTGAAAGTGTGCAAGCTTAAATGCTACTACTAAAAGAAAGCACTGCTATTTAGTCATACAACCTAATCATAACTAGATAGATTTCAATTTACTGCTGATAGGTTAGTGAAGAATATTTGCCAAACTATTTAATCTTGGCTTATCAGTAGAATAGATTAGGATAGAAGAAAAATGGTTCAAACATGCTCAAAATCTGAACCGAGAATCAAAAGAAAAGATGGCTCTAACATGATAAAAACTTGAGCCAAAGAAAGAAAGATAGGCTGGTTCTAATAGGCTAAAAACTTGAACCAGGAAAAGAAGAAGAAGAAAACTCAAAAAGATCAAAATCAGAGCTGAAAAAGAAGAGAAGGATGCTTACTGTTCTCAGATCTTAAGCCTTCACAGTTTTGTTTTAATTTTCTGCAAATAAAAGTCTATGTGCAGCTGGTTTCTTATGCCATAGACACTACAACAAATCAGACTGTTTAATCCTAGTTTGTCTGTGTTTAAATTTCTGTTTTAGAATGTAGAGAATGCAGATCTGTCAAACAGCTTAATCTTGACAGATAGTAGATTAGGTAGAGAAGCTTTAGAGTCCAACTGTTTAATCTGAACTCTTGGAAGAAATAAGGGTAACATTATATAGTTTTTTTTTTTTTTTTAATTTTTAATTTTTTATATTTTATTTTCAAAAAAAAAAAAATGTCAAAGAGTTTGCCAAGTCCAGGTGCACTCAAGAGAAGAAAAACTGCTAGGACAAGTAGTTTTGGGTAGGTAGAGATGTGGTTTAAGGAAATTCCATGCTGCAGGTCATTGGGAGAATTATCAAAATGCACAGAACTTCAGCAAGAAAACAAAGAGATTCTTCCCAATGGATAAGGCACTAGTCTTCTGAAAACCAGAGATTGATAAACTGAGGTTCTGGACACCTAAAAAGACAGTTGTCCTCCCCAAGTGGAGCCACTGTTAGCCATCCATAATTTTGACATATTCAAAGATGGCTAAAATAGGTCTTTAGCCTTCAAGAAACAAATTTGAAGCAAATCTGTGAGTTCTTGAAGTCTACTGTGTTCAATATCCTTCATAAGACCCATCTCACTGATTTGTTCACTCAAAATCCTTCAAAGAAGCCCTGCTGATTCAAATGGAAAACTGCCTTCGAAGCCATATTTCCCACCATTTCCCCATTTCAAAATATTCCCCTTCACGTCACCCATCTTCCTCATTTTACCCTTTATGTCCTTCAAAATACCCTTAAAACCTTATAAATCCTTTTTATTTGGTTTTAAACCCCTTTTTCTAACTTATCGGAAACCTAAAAAAACCTTTAAAAACCTTTTTTTTTTTAAACTTTTCCGCTCATTTTAGCATAAGGCTTTAAGCGCCTTTCGGCTTAGCCTTATCCCCCTTTTTTTGTCATATGACCCGCTCCATGACCGAGCGCTAATCCTATCGGCGATCGGCGCATCGCACTTTCTAAGTTCCGCTTCTCTTTTCCTTTTTCTTCCGATGGCCGATCCATCGATGGGATCTGAACCGTCCATTCCCCAGATCCGACGATCATCGCATCTCTCTATTGCATCGGCCATCGTGCATCGCATTGGGCTTAACCCTTCCCCTCTCCACCGATGATCACCCCCTCCGAAAAAAATCCTGACTGTTGATCCTCTAGATCCGACGGCCATCACATCATTGCTCTTTCAGCCTTCGCCCCAACTTTCCATTCTGCTGGCTTCCTTGTGATGAAATCCTGACCGTTGATCCTCCAGATCCAACGGTCATCGCTCTTTCGCATTTTCGTTGACCCTCTCGATCATTTGTGATTTGCGCGAAATTGCGAAGAGATCCCAACCGTCCATTCCTCCCAGATCAACGGCTCAGGTTTACTGCGGGGGCACCCGACCAAAGTGGCTCATACTCCCCAGTCCCCCCCCCAGTTAATCTCCACCATTGATCTTCTCCAGATCCGAGGGCCAATATTTTCCCATTCACTGTGGAGGCACCTCGCCGGTGAGATCCTTCCGTACACCCCAGTCCCCCCGCAGTTAATCTTAACCGTTGATCTGCCCCCCCAGATCCAACGGCCCAGAACTCATCTCACCCTGGCCCCACGACATCCTCTCCCCATGCCTCGGTGTTGTATCACGCGACGTGCTGACCGTCGATCTGCACCTCTCCTCGCAGATCGGACGACCAAGATTGTATCGCGCACAAACTCGTTCAACCCCCATTTCGTGCATTTTTAACGCGAAATAAGTGGTTTTTCCAGGGTTATGTGTAACCTCTAGAGCCATATCGCGTTCGTATGGGCCTTTACCGCTTACCACCCTTTGCCAATGCGAAAATCGCCGGTTTTCCCCCAAAACCACCTTCACCTTTTCGCGCCATTATTTGAATTCAAAGCCTGTTCTTCATGGTCCTGCCATGGAACCTCCTCCCTGCAATAACCTCTTCCTTTGCATCGCTCCATAACCCCCTCAAGCCTTTGTTAGCAGTTTAAACCCACAACGTAGGTTTCCATAACGTTTTTAATGTCTATTTGCAGGTTTTAATGGCGGGTTAATGTGCAGACTCTCCCACAGTCAAGCAAAGTGACAAAGAGTCGAGGATGACGATCCTTAAAGGCTCAAAACAATGCAGAAAAGGGATAAGAAAGGGTTTATTCCATTTCTAAGGCGATGTGTCATGAGCATCGACCATTCATTCAAAACCCTCCAGCGCAGAAAGCCACATGTACACTAGCAAAACAGAAGAAACAATGAAGATTGATGAAGAGTATAAGAGAGATTAAAGTTCAAAGGTTAAGTCAAAAGCATAAAAGATTAAAAGACTTAAACCATGCAGATTATAGATTAAGACAACATGATGAGTTATGAAGGCAAAAAGCAGATCAGGCCTTAGCACAGTTTATATGATGAAATTAAAGGAAATATTAGGCTAAAGCAGCCTCAGATACAGAGGCAGTTATTTCTCCAAAAGATCTAGTTGCCACCTATGGCCTACTTTATATCCTAAAGGGAAAATTGACACTTATTACACAGTCAGAAGATATTTTAAGCTGTCAGGCAGTTATTGTAAAAGACAGAGATAGGCTGCAAAGTCAAACTTTTCACCTACCTTTCCTTAGAAGTTAAGAAAGAGTTATTGAAGCAGAGGAGTAGTTGAATATCTTCCTACCTTATGCCTTGCATGGTTTTCAAGGCTAAGAATGCATTTACTCTGTAATTAATAACATTTTGAACCCTAAAAAGAGTTCCACCTCCTCATTCTTCTATAAATACTCTATGAGGAGCTCTTTGTTAAGGGTTGGTTGCTGGCATTCGAACTCTTTGAAATTGTACATAGTCATGCTAAAGATTAAAAAGAAATTGATGTTTTGGAAGGTTGATGATGTTTTGACATGTTTTGTTAATGAGAAGGCTCTATCATTGGATCCCTGAGCATGGCTGTTGGTGATGTATTCTAATCTGTTAATGTTTTTCCTGTTTTCCATTCTGTTTCATCATTTATATACTTACAATAGAGTAAAAATTTTAGGCTAAGAAATGTCTCCTAGAAGCACCTTAGTCTTGTTTGCTCTTCACTGTCTTTATGTTTTCATCTGCTGAATGTTTTATTGAGTAATTTGACTGCTTTTCAACCCTTAAGCTTGTTTATTTCAGAAATAGTTCAAACAGTTGGTCTCAAGAATGATTTATGGTTTTCCTTGCTTACTTGCTGCCACTTGAAAATTGTTTTTGAAGTCTCCCTTTAAAGTACCATTGTTTACAGTTTGCCAGAGAGGTCTGTTTTGATCATACCCTTTGTTCTTGCTGAGATAATTGTTTTGAAGGTCTTTATAATTGCAGTCTTAGATGTTTAGGTGTTCCCTCTTCTATGAATGCAGTTATTTGTGAATCTTGTGTGTTTTCTAAATTCCTTGAAGGTGAAATCTTTGGGTGAAATAGAGCGTTGCTCGACTCCTAGATTTCATTTGAAAAGTTTATCTTGAAATTGTTATTTGCTGAAGTATGGTTTGTAGAATTTATGGTTAGCCCTGTCTATTGAATGCCTCTTCATGTTCAGACAATGTTTTAAGTCGCTTTGTTGAGAAGTACATATAATTAAGTATTCTTAACTACCCTTAGTTATACTTCTCCTTCTAAATCCTTAATGTCCATTTCATTTCATCCACCAAACCCAAGATCCACTGGCTAAGTTAGATTTGCCCTTTGATATCCCATATCCATTGATTGAGCTTGTTATAACTTCTTCTTAACTCCTTTGCCCAATGGCTCTGACATTTCCCCTTTCTATCTATGTTTCCTAGATCATTCATGCCCAACCAACCAACCCCAAACAAAAAAACTTGCACTTAATAACTAGCCTAAAATCAACATCTTAAAAGCATCAAGCTATATCCTTACAAACATATTGAGAGATCCCTCTCTGAGACTAGGAGGGCTAGATCCTAGAGCTCTAAAGCTTGGTTTTAATGTTGCCTTGTCATTTGGTTTTCCAATCAGCCAAATCACATGACCCCAACATAATGGCTATCACGGTTGGACCTCTGAGTTCATAGTTGCCTAGCAAGCCCTTATAGACTCATTATTCCTTCAATAACCATAGAAACTCAGAAAACCCCAAAAAACATTTCAGATTGGTTTCATAATAAACATTGGTGGTGGACCATAACATATTTTACCCTCAAAAGGCTAAAAACTTCCACTCGGCGACTCCACTGGCCTCTAGTAGGTCTATTACTTCACTAGTCCTTGAAAACTCCTTTGGAAATGCACGAAGCAAACCAAATCATGTTGATGGTGGACAACAAAGTTCAAATCTTCCACTTGGCGACTCCACAACCTCCAAAAGACCTAATGACTCCACTGGTAGAAGACTCTGAATTGGTTGACAAGATACAATGACCTCTTTTTTACAAAACATGGATCCAGGTATAGACAAAGAAGCTAAACTTTTTCAACTTGTATATTCACTTTATCTCCCTATGGTTTTATTCAAATTTCGAGTGAGAGTACTCGTTGGATGCATACTTTAATTTTCCATGCATTTCTCATTTTTTGTGCAGCAGGTTCCATCGAAAATATGCAAAATGGGTACTCTTTGGATGCTGAATTAAATTTTGCATCCAATAATTGCTTTGATTCTAAATTTGAGTAAAACTGTAGGGAGATAAGTTGAAAATACAAGTTGAAGAAGTAGTTTTTTATTTTTTAATATTTTCACTTTTTTACTCCATAAACGACGAGTCATCTCCGATGGTTGACATCATATTCTTGAATCGTATTGGTTCTTATAAAGTTGATTTTGGTTATACATTTTTGTTTTGAGGCCCATTTTAGACCTCAAAATTTCTGTAATGATACTTTCCATCCACTACATTCTTGATCTTGTATACCCATTTGGATGTTACCATTGACTTCCTCTCAGGTCTCGACATAATCTCCCATACATCATTCTTCATTATCTATTGGTATTCTTCCAACATTGCATCCTTCGAAACTTGTTGGCTAACTTCCTTTTCAAAGGTGGAAGGTTCATAATCAATGAGATTAGTCATCAATGCTGCATATCCAGAATACCTCTTTGGTCTCTTGCTTTCCTTCAAGGTTCCAGGGGTTGTTGCATGTCCTTCTGCTTCTTGCAAAGTGGATCTAAGCCAAGGTGGACTTTTCCTGATCTTAGGGATAACAACTAGGTCCACTGGATCGCTAGGTCCTTTTAGCTCTTCTTGATGATTTGTGGGATGTTCTAAGGAATTGGATGGACTTGAATCTTCTTCATTGGGAGATTCATGTTCTTCTTCATCATTAGAGTCCATGGGAACTTCTTTAGATTACCAATAGACAATATTCCCTTTAAAGGTCATATCCCTGCTGACTTCAACCTGCCATTTTCTTGGGACATTCTATATACCTTTGATGACTCACTATATTCAACAAATATTTATTTATTTCCTGAAGGCTATAACTTCTTTCTCTTATATTGAGGTACATAAATATAGACCACACAACGAAATATTCTCAAATGTACAACTTGTGGTTTTTGTCTGGTGAACGCTTCTTCAAGAGTCTTGTCTTCCAAAATTTGATGAGTACTTCTATTTTCAATACAGACAATTGTCATAGATGCTTCACTCGATATAAACATATGCAATTCTTGATCATGCATCATTGCCTTAACAGATTTTTCAATGGTTCTGTTATTTCTTTCAACAAATCCATTTTGTTTTGGATTGGATGTATATTCTCCTCCATTCTTATCTCATAATCTTGATTTTCTTTCCCTTCAAGTTTTCCACTTTAGGCTTAAATTCTTGAAACTTGTTGAGGACTTTATGCTTTGTCTTCATGAAGTAAATCCATGACTTGTGAGAGAAGTCATCAATAAATGTTACATAGTACAGAGAGGCTCCAGGAGATTTCACTGGCATTGGACCACATACATCATAATGAACTAGGTCCAAAATTTCCTTGGATCTACTTTCACTACTTGGAAAGGGTTTGTTTACATTCTTTCCAAGTGCGCAACCTTTACGTTCTTCTTCATGCTCCATTTGCAATTCTAGAAAACTTGAAACCATCTGATTTTAATTTGGAAATCATCTATAGTGAAGGTGAGCATATCTTTTATGCCGAAGTTCACATGGATTGATATCATTATTTACTAATGCTCGAGTGGGTTATTTCAAGAGTCTATACAACCTTCCTTCATGAACTCCAAATACTCTAGCAAAATTTATACTTGAGCCTTGGTACATATAGTATGTTGCTAAGATGAACATTTTCACTTGATTCCAGCGCAATGGAAGTCTTCCCAACGCCTTTTACTACGTAACTATTGTTGTCTCAAAGATCTACCATTTGAGACAATCTTCTTTCCATTAGACTTGTGAGGTTGTCATGGTATCCCATCATGTGTCTTGAGGAACCACTATCTACTAGCCACAAATCATCAGTATATGCAATAGAATATGTAAGAGCAGAAAAACAAAAAATAATCTTTCTTACCTCAATCTTCATTCTTAGGTTTCTTTAGAAGTTCATCGATGGTTGCTCTGGTAACATATTTCTTTCCATTTACCTTTCTATCATTCGATATTTTAAGGCAATCATGTATATAGCGACCAAATTTGTGACAATGATAACATTGAACTTTCAACACATCTCTATTTCCTTGTTGAGCAAATCTTTTTCCTTCAGGCTTCTTCCTTCATTCCGTCTTTGGAATCCAAACCTCTTTCTTCCTCCAACCTTCTTGGAATGTGTTGCAAAAGCTTGAGAATCGCCTTCATCAAACGTTTGAATCTTTCCATGAGCCTACATGCAGTCCATAATTCTTCAAACTTTGGAGTTCCCTTTCTTCCACATACACAAGATGCAAATGAGTCCCATGAGTCAGGTAAACCATTAAGTGTTGTAGTCACTAGTTCTCTTTTAGAAATGATTTCATTCATTGCTCGAAGTTGATCTCTTAATTGAGAAATCGTAATAAAATATGAGGCTATAATATCATTTCTTGTCGTTTTAACATCACGAAGTTCATTCTTCAAACTCATTGTTTGACCAATGTTGTTAATAAAGTATAATACAACTAGGTCATCAGACATCTGCTTTGAAGATTCGAGTTTTGCAAGGTAAGGAATCAAGTGATCTCTAATAGAGTCCACAATGATGCTTCTAGTTGTGATGCCATCCTTCTCATATTTTATTTTTCCTTCATTATCTGAGGCTTCGGTGACCTTGCCTTTCAAGATACCCAAGAGATCATTCTTTGCAAGGAAGAGATCAATACTTGTTTTCCAAGTCCTGAAATTTGTAACTCCTTCCAATTTGTTTTCAGAGTTCATAAATGAATCTGTACTCATAGATAAACAATTAGATTGTAGATGTAGGTTTTATTCAATGCTCGTCCCTTTACTAAAGCTCTTTAAAAGTGATCTTAATGACCTATCCTTCACCAAAGCTCTGATACCATGTTGATTTTTCAAGTTCAATAGATGCAAACACTATTTTCAGAAATAGTAATAATTACTTCTAAAGATGTAGATCTTCTTTTAGCAATTCCAATTTACATTAAACAATTACACTTCAAGAATTCAACCATAAAAGTACAGGGACAATAAAGATCACACTGCACAAAGAGAACAAAAGATTTACCCTGGGAAAACCCACTAGGGGGAAACTCAACAACCTTTTCCTTAAATAAATTCTTCATTTCAACATGAGATACACCTAATAAAACTAGTCAACAATAGGGTCAAACTGACCAACAGTGCTATGGTCAAACCTGATCAAACAACCTTCTTGTTAAGTCAAAATTCTACCCTTCAACTTTGGTCCTCCCTGATTTTCCTAGGAAGAAGATCAACCTCTTAGAATATGACCATAAAATCGACACTACTGCCCAAAATAATATTCCCAGAATTTTGGCCCTGCTGCCCAAAATTTTGGCCCTGCTGCCCAAAAAGTCACACGTGCGAAGTAGAGAGAGAGAAAGAGAGAGAGAGAGAGAGATATGCTTGAGATGAATTCGTCCTTCTTCGTCTTCATTTATATGCCCATAATATGTCTTCTTGTGTGAGAGATTGAGTGGTGCCTTGTGGAGGAGGTTGAATGCTCTATATATAGTGTTTTGCTTGTCTGAATGGGCGTGTCTCTTCACTGGGGCCAACTTGAATTGAGGGAGGGTCGACTTGACAAGTTTGGAGCAAAAAATTCAAAATTCAGAATTCAAAATTTTCTCTTTTGATAAGGACATGAAGAACACGCCTTATAATAATTCTTTTAAGGGATAAACAATGAAAATGACATGAAGAACATGTATTACAATTTCATTTTATATTTCAAGGGCTAATATACACATTATGAAGGCCGACCATAACTACAAAATTCAACATAGGCATCTTATGACTATGAGGGGAAAAAATAGTTGTGATGTCGGAGACCATTGTCATCTCCTGTGTCACCATCTATGGTGAGACCAATGGTGTTGAGGATCAAGAAATTCGCCTTGATGCATGCGTCTCAGTAAATCCTCGTGAATGACCCAATTTGGGGTCTACCCTCACGACATCATGAGCTTCAAGGAGAAGGTACTCCAACACCTTCCAACCCAAGTCATGATAGGAGTGTTAGCAGGTGGAATCAGGGATGTTGTCCCACCCCTCCTATGAAGTCTTATCTATCTTGTATAGGCCCATCACCCATGTGTGAGTCATTTGACCAAACAAGTGACCTATGCTTGCAACCACTATCATGACACCATAATAGAATATCAATCAAAACTTTATATTCTAGTTCCAATAATATGTAATCAATCAAACTATAGGTCATTGACTCGTCATATGCAGGTGGTTTCCTGCCGCACTCAATAATCACCAGTAATATTTGCTCACAATGTTAGTCATTGATATAATTGTACATGTTGAATTATCGTTATGACATAATCACAAACTATAAGCAAGAGGCTAGTCCTCATAATATATAAACAAGACAACATAGTGAATTCATAACCATGATTACACAGTCATCAAACAAGTCGATCACAACCATCATCATCATAACATCAAAATAGTACATCACAATTATTATCACATCCACTAAAATAACTAAATCCTTGACTTGAGGTCCTCAAAGAATAATGTATGGGCCTTGTTATCGCTTGTCGCCTACACCTACCTACAAGTTAGTGGGAAAAGCCTTCAACCCCACCAGGTGTGGTTGGTGGCAAGGAACTCAGAGAAGGGGCTGTCACCTATTCCCAACTCTCTCCGTTTAAGCTATCTCCTAGGTTAGCTATGGGGGGTGTTCCCTAAATGGAAAACTAAGTTAAAGATTTGAGTTTCTAGCAGAATATTAGAGTGAAATTAAATTACTTTTGAAGATTCATGAGCATTTATGATCAACTTTGAAATAATGACAAACCATTTAACCAGTGCCTTTACAAATAACGTGCTCAAAAGTAAAAAGAAATAAAGAGACGAGAACAAAATAATAATGAAGTGGAAACAAAAGACTGTTAGCACAAGATATTAGAAATGCTCTTAAGATAAATAGATTTATGAATTAAAGCATGAAAAACTATCTTTCTTAAAAGGAAACATTTAGTGTTCTACTTTGGAGAATGTAAACGAGATGATAAAAAAACTCAAAGGTTAGACCAAGATAACAATATACAATTAAATTTGCAACATCAAATAAGGGTATTTGCTAAGGAAACAAGATATATCAATCGTCCATAAGCATAATGATTATTAAAATGACAACATGTAATGAAGTTGCAAAAGTAAGCAAATTTCCAAGTACCATAGAATTAAACTTGTTGCAAAATTTAAGGAATTAAAATGCTTGCATCCAAAGTGCTTCTTGCGATAATATTTGCATGTGAATCTTTAAACCATCAAGATAGCAAAAAAAATGGGAAATTTGCAAGTAAATGTGACGAGATAGTGCTCTTGGTTTATTTTATTAATTAGTTCTAAAGCAAGGTTACAAGTGAACTCTAATCCTCAGACCTCACCCTCACCCAAATATTTGGATCTCACAGTGAGGAGTCCATAGAGGTAGAGGGTCCCTAAAACGTTTATTCAACCAACTTAAGTTGGAGGTAAATTTTAGTGATGCTTGGGGCATGTAAGATCTAAAAGTAAATTAACATGAAAATGAAAATTCAACTTCATCTTGAAATATATTTGCTTGTCATGAAATAAAATGTAGTTTTACTTGATGCATCAAACTTAATATTGTAGAATGTGCTCAATGGTGAAGCATAAACAAATTTGAAGTCTGATTTCAAGCCAAATAAACTCAAGTAAAGATGCTTGCAAAAAAAAAAAATTTGAATTTTCTATGAAAGTAAATGCTCTTAAAACTTGTAGCAAATCAAAGTGAATAGTTAGTGAAATGAATGAAATGCATGGCTGTGTTAATTTACCAATTAAATGAGATGCATGCAATTTAAAGAGATTAATAAATCACACCACAAGTCCTCTCCAAAAATGGAAAGATTGAGATGTTAGTGGGTAAAACCCACACTCCCAAAATCAGAAATTTTATTAGTTGTTAGAAGTAAGAGACTATGAAGTCTCCTACAAGCTCAAGGAAAACTTTTACAAATGAAACTTGAGGTCTTAGACTTATCTTTGATGAGAAATTTCTGAAATATAAAGGCTCAGTAGAAATCAGATTTTCACAAGTGAAGAAGAGAGGCTAAGCCTCCTCAATGCTCATGGCTAAGAGAGAGGGAAGAAGCCACAAAAGGAACTCAACCTTCCTCAAGGAAGCTCCTTAACTGCCCACGACCAAAGAAAAAAGAGAGAGCCCTTATTGTTTTGACATTAGAGCTCAAAGGTCCTGCAACAATTTGTTAGTAGTTTCTTGAAGGTGAATCCCACAAGTTGCTACAAGAAAACAAATTAGAAAAAGAAGACTACAAAAAACCAAGCAAGTGTTAGACAAAGAAAATCACAAAATATTGCACAATAATCTACAAAGGGCTAAGCCAAAGAGAATAAGTAAACTCTCCTCTTTGTCTAGCCATGCTTAAGATCTTTAAATAGCAAAATATGATCCACTGACGCACAATGAAAAATAAAATATTTTTAAATGATTGCATGCATACAAACTATGTCCAAACGAATCCCTGCAATACACTTTTTCGTAAGATAAACAATGAAAATCCAAATAACAAATGAGAGTTCCTTTGAAGGTACTTCAAGAGTGGGTTGGTCTCCCAAAGACTTCCCCTCACGCTTGATCCAAAAATAATTCTTCTACAATACTCAAGTCACAAATTAGTCCATGTAGATTTAGATAAACAAACAATGAATTGAAACTTCTAGAAATTTATTTGAAAATAAATTATAACTTTCAACCTCTAGGGCCTACTTTCAAAACAAATGCTAATACAAGATAGCTGTGCACTAGAAAATTCACAGGAATACATGGAAAATGAAATAACTCAAAGCATAGAAAAGATTATACCAATAGCTCCAAATGCACCATGCTCCAAAGGAGGAACACCCATGAATGGACCCCCAAAGTCTTTTTATTGGTATTCTTGAAAAGTGTACAAAGTAGCAGTGCTTCCGCAAGCACAATTACTAGTAAACAATGACTACAATGAGAGCTGAAGGCTCAATTTATACAAAACTGGAGAAGATCTCAAAGTAAAAACGAATTTTCAATTCGCTGTCAAACTGCTGATAGGTATCTTCACTTAACTGTGCATTGTTCCTGTGACTAACTGATCTCCACAGATCAACGTAGATATCCCTCGCTGCCACCTCTATTAATTTGAACCCAATGCTGCCAACAAACTGCGTGTAGGAGTTGCCAACATAGAGGACAATCTGCTGTGCGTATATCTTTGTGTGGTTGCCAGCGTAGAGGGAAAGCTGTTGTGCGTAGATGATGTTGAAGGGACAACGTACAAGTGGTAAGGGAACTCTACATTGGTGGAGACATTCTCCACGATTTCCTCAAGTCAAATCTCATTAAATAAATTTACAATCAAGTGCTGATTTTCCTTTGCTGCGTGAATTTATGAGTGGTCCAGCGTGTAATTTGATTGGCATGTGCATGAAATTATTATTTGGCATATGCGTATCTCTCTTTGAATGCCTTATGCATAGACAAGGAATGTGAGTGGGGCCATTCCCCACTTATTTAATTAAAGTTCTAACTTTAATATCCATCACAATGTATTAAATCATTGATCCAACCTTTCACCATACGTAATATCTCAATGTTTCCTTGCTAATTTATGTTTGACTTGGCCCACTAACTCATGGTGATGAAGTGCCTGCCATGTCACACATTTTGTCCCCCTTTAAACTTTTCAAATGTACCACATATTTTTGATATGTTGAATTAAATTAAATCATTGAACTTTAGGTATTACGTGAATTTTTTGACTTCCATTTGACTTGCCACTTGGAACTTTGACTCTGACTTGAGCTGTACCCTATGGTGGGCCCCACATGCTTGCCACATCGCCTTTGACTTACCCTCAATCTGCCATGTCAAAATTTGACTTATTTTGACTTTGGAAAATTTTCTAAATTTTTCCAATTATTAATTTTTTTCTCATTTTTTGCCACTAACATTAGGAAAGTCAGCTTTTGAGGGACCGTAAGTCGTTTTTTGACCCTCAAAGTGGGTCCTAGGATAACGTTGAGTCTCTGAGGATGATTTTCGAGTAGTGACACGCCCCATACATTTCCTAAGGCCACTTATTTACATCATTACATAGAAATTAATTAAAAAATCCTGTTTTGCGGGAAATTTTTAATTATTGAAAAATCCTACTTAGACCTAGTCAAATTCCGCGAAATTTCAGAGATGACCTAGCATGGTAATATACATTGATTCTAGACACTAAGATGCGTTAGGGGCTCAACCTTCAAGCCGTCACCCCGACTTTGGGGTAATGCAATGAGTGAAAAAACCTAGAAAATTATTCGCCGCTAAAAAGCAGGGATAATTAACCAAGTAAAAAAATCACTCCAAGGTGTACTCGCTTGCTGATCGAGTCCCAACATCCTAGGCCTGTTACATGGCTTTATTTATCATGTTATTGACATTTGTACAATATCCCCGTAGGGCTGTGGAATTTGAGGACTGAAGATGAAAATGATAAGAAGTAGAGTTCAAAAACTCCGTTGAACTGATAATATCTGATGATATCTGATGGCACAATTGTCTTCTGCTTCATCCTTGGGCATGGAATCTTCACATTATGATTAGGTGCCACTTTAGTGGTCAATATTTGGCTCAATATGGGGATGCATGCTAGATATGAAGTGATAGTTTGCAAGAACCTGGAATCTGCATCCACTGACCAAATATATGTATTAGCAGTATCCATTCAAAATAACATCAAATAAAATCAAGTACATAAATGGAAATTTTATTCTAAGAGCATAAAATATCAATTTATTCATGAAAGAAATCTATTGAAACAAAATTGACAAGGGATAAGGTTAGAAATATGATACAAAAAGATGCTCTATGGCATCAGATGTTTCATTTGTGGATAATATTGAGCAGTTGGCCATTCACAGGTAACTCTAGTGATTGTCCGTCCAAGGTGCTCAAATGGTGGGAATAGGTGACAACCCCTTCTCTGAGTTCTTTGCCATCAACCACACCTGGTGGGGTTGAAGGCTTTTCCCACTAACTTGTAGGTAGGTGTAGGCGGCAAGCGATAATAGGCCCTAAGGCTATATCAAGATTAATGTAATATTAAAGTAAGTCAACGAGAGCGGGGCACTACAAAAACATAGTTGGTCCCCTCATTTGGTTGAACAAGTCATAAATCTTGAATAGAGGATACTAAATTTTGATTGTCACCTTATTTAGTTGATGATAATCAATGCATAATCTCCCAGACCCATCCTTATTTGTAACAAAAATTACAGGTGCTGACCAAAGAGATATGCTGGGTCGTATGAATCCCATGTCCAATAAATCTTTTCACTGAATTTGCAACTCCTTTAATTCTTAAGTTGATATATGGCAAGGTGCCTTTGCAATAGGTTTTGTGTTAGGCTTAAGATTGATCATGAATTCGATCTCCATATTTGGACGTATCCTAGGTAATTTCTTTGGGAAGACATCCTTGAATTCAACAAGAGTTGAATATCCATCATTCAGTGTTGCAATCATGAATAATTGACATCCCTTTCGTCTACATTTCATCATTTTCATTGATGAGATGAACCAGAAGGACACTTCTCGATTCTGTCTTATCAAGGACTTCGAACTTCATCACCCATGAAATGTAATTTCTTGTTATTGCAATCTAGAACTGTTTTGTTCGAACCAATCCATTCCTATGACCACATCGTATGATGCTAGGACCGTTGAATACAAGGCAACCTTTGAAAGAAACACCCCTATATCCATCTCACAATCTCTCACCAACTTACCTACACTCCTTTTCATCCCACAGGCCATTTCTACATGCCCTAAATCATGTTGTGCAACTGCTTCATGTTTAATTTTTTGACATTGCATTTAGAGGAAAAGATTTGGTATCTCATGGATCTATCAAAATAACAAAACTCATACCATCAATATTACTTGTCGCCTCAAACATAATGGATTTTCACTCAACCTGGTGATTGTTCACCATCACGTGGTTGTGACGAGCCTTTTCCATATCCCCTATTGTGGATTGTGACCAAGTTGCGTCGGGATTACCTGGTTTCTGAGGGCATTCCCTCTCGAAGTGTGTATCTCCACAAGACCGACACCCCCTCATAGGAGTTGGGATCCTCCGATCGGCTAGAATGAAAATTGGTTTAGAAATTTGCTGATAGGATTTTAATTGTTGAGTTAGATGTTGTTGTGGTGTGGCGTGCTATTGTTGTGTTGAACGATGTTGCGTTGGTTGACACGCCTGTGGGGAAGTAGATTATGGTTGTTGAGATACAATGTGTGATTGCTAAGCTAGAGGCCGTTATGGTGGTCTTTGGTTTCCCACTGATTGTTTTTGATGACTGTGAACTGACTACCTCTGAAAGTTAATGCATTATATATTGTTCCCACTAGATGCTCCTGACCTTGTAGGCCTTGGCAGTGTTCTTTGAAAAGTGTTTAAGATCTCTTCTTCAACGATCATGGCTTGTAAGGTACGAGGCATCAAAATATTTACCTTATCCCAGATATTGTAGTTCAATCCATAAACAAACTTGTTTAATCTCAACTTCTATGTGTTTAAGTGTGGGGCATATGGTACTAGTTCCATGAATTAGGCTTCATACTCAGGAACTTATCGACTACCTTACCTTAGTGTTATGAAGGTAAATCCTCTATGTGGACAGAGACGATCCCTCTAGCCCTAGGGTGGGTCTAGTAACAAAAGGACACGCTAAAGTGTTGCTTCCTAGTTAATGAATGAACAAAAGACACGGTAGATTGACCAACCTTACATCCAATGCTGTCGTCGTTGCAGAAAGAGTAGTGGCCTCTCGCTCCTGTCTTGGAAAATCACAATCCATTCGCTGTTACGCTCAGATACCTGCACATAAGACAAAGACCAAGAATAACATACGACATAATAGTTTCACTCATAACTATTAGCCAGTCAAAGAGGGCTAAACATATTGCATCAAATAAACATCATAACACAATATTGGAACCAAATAGTAGTCATGTATATAAATGAATAGAAGGAAGAGTACAACCGATGCTTTGACGTCGCAGTCTCTTCTAGCGAGATTCAGGCGAAGCGCGTCAAATTTTGGTTAGGGAATTCAGACAAGACTCAAGCTCTCTTAGAAGTCATCGACTCAAGCTTCCTCAATGCAATTCCTTCTTATTCTATCTTCTTTAATAGCTTAGCTATAGTATGTATAATCCTCCCAGTTTAGATAGCTTCTACTAAAAGAGATAGGTTCTTTTATAGAGGAAAAGGAGGAGGTTGGGATCTCTACAAAGGTGGGAGGGAGTCCTATCCTTTAGGAGAGTTCCAAGGGAGGTGGAAAGTACTAACTAAAGGAAGGAGTCCGTGGTTGTATCAGTTCAACCACTCCCAATGACTCATTCTCGAGGTGGTTGGAATGGAACCTTTGCCTCTATTTTTAAAAAACATTCCATAAATAGCTTGGCGTGGGTGTCTAACTGGCACGGGCTCAGTGTTAAATTCCTCTGTCGGCGCAAGGGTGTAACCGGCTACTCACGCCAAGGCAAAAATAGGAATTTTTACAGCTCTTCTTAGGGAATTGTCAACAAGAAGAATGTTGCTTTCATGAAAAGGGATGCAAGGATGGTATTTGAAAAGCATGACACTGCTTATTGGTCACAGAAACGACCCTCCAATGTGCGAGTTGGGGATTGCAGGGACAGTGAAAAAATGCTGTGTAACAGATGCCCCCTAAAGCATGAAGTCCGAGAGGAAGGGAGGGGTGAAATGCTTTATGACAATGCGTTCGAACCAAACACCGTTGTCGGAAGACCTACAATTACAAATACAACTGATATCTGTGATACATGAATCATGTGGCATGGGCGCAGCCATCCATAATAGAGTATATAAAAATTGAGATCCGATGTATGGACACAACCATCCAACAGGAAGGATAAATAAATAGACTCAGGTATGGTTGCAACCATCCAACCAAGAGAGTCATGAAATAAGTCATAATAATCCACAAAAATCCGCAACTTGGAGTTTATCAGACAAAACCCAGGGTCTTGCGCTCCATCTCGACCCGAACAAGTACAATTTTGAGCATGCGAATATATGAGCTGAAGTCGAACATGCAGGAAAATCATCTGATTACCAGCCAATGATGAAAGTCGTTAACAGACGCGAGAGAAACCACCAATGATGACGATGGCCCTCAAGGTACAAAAGGTACAATCTACGAAATGTGAACAATGATCTGATGTCGAACATCTGCAGAATCACTCGATCGAAGGCTAATGATGTGAACCTTGTGTCGAATGCGAAAAACCTGCCATTGAGGCATGCAGGCTCTAAGGTACCAGAAGGGAGTCTCTAGATCAAATTCCTGGATAATAAGCTGAAGTCGACAGGAAGTGACCTGGTCGAAGGAGAGCCATAATGTTTCCCACATCATCGACACGAGACAGAGGAATATGATGAAAGTGAATTAGGACCAACAGGAGATCAGAGGAAGGTTGACAACTGCAGAGGCAAACTTCTCTTGAACATATCAACAACACGACACTGGATTTGGCAGTATTTGACATCAAAGGATCCGAGGTCATGATGACGTGGCAAAGAGAAGATGAGAGGTCAAAAGAGATTACACAAACCCATGGAGGAAAAAATGACGAAACAAGATGTCCCCAACCTGACACAAATGCAAACAAGTGCCATGTTCAAGAGCGACATATTGCCAACATAACTAAAACTTGGTTCCATTTTCCCCCGCCATTCTGGCAAGTACCCCAATTATTTTTTAAAACAAGCTTGAAGGGGATAGCATATGCTTGCACTGTAGGTTTGTCTTTCGGACAAATCCAACCTAGTACATTTTACAAGCCCTAGGAAGGAGGAACTCGAATAACATCATGGTGACGAAGTCTGATGTCATCAGGGTTTAACGAGTTTGACAAAGGAAGAACTCGACATCTTTTCATGTTTAGAGAGTTTGAAAAGAAGGCAGAAAAGAAAACTCCAGCAGTCCCTTTTTGTAGGTAGTCTCACAGGTTCGAAAGGTAGAAAATTGTGTCTGAGAGAACTTCTTAGTCGCGATAGGCTAAGGTATTCCTTTTTCGTAAATAATCCATCCCAGCCCGAAAAAAGGTTAAACGTATACTAGGTAGAGATTGTTTCAGAGCCATTTAGCGAGTTCAAAACGACAAGAATCTTGATAATCTTTTCAATTTTAGAGAGTCAGAAAAGAGCTGAAAGATGACTCCAGTAGTGACTTTTTCGTGTTTTTACCGAGTTTGAAAAAGCATAAAATATAACTCGTTACTTCATCATTGTCGCATGAAAAACCTGTTGCTGCACAAGAGACATATGTAAAACCAATTTCTTGAAAATAATATAATAAAATAATAAAAAAACATGTCTTAAAACTTAATTAGGGTTGTGAGAAAGTTATAAAATGCCAAAAATGGTAAAAATAACTACTTTTCACTTTTTACCTCTTGTGGAGCAATAGTTACCCATTTCACTGTGCAATCTTGCGGCGACGATAGCGGCGGATCCAACAGAACAATCACAAATCCGTCAGCTCCAGGTAAGAGCCGAGATCCCTCTCGTCATTTTAAGTCATTTCTTACTATTTGCAATTTTCAATTTCGAATTTTGGGGGAGGAAATGAAAAAATTAGGGTACGGCGGTTGGCGTGGGTTTCAGGCATGGAGTCGTGCCAACCGCCTGATTTTTTATACTAGGTTGTGCCCATTGGCGCTACTGTTTGGGAAACAGTCACGCCAACGACACAAACCATTTCTAGGCAAAATGTTGATCAAATACCCCAATTATTCACAAATTTAAGGTTCAAAATTGACTAATACCACTCATATGAATGTGTTTGTAGGTAGAAAGAGGCAAAATGGTCATCGAATGGAAAGAACAGGAACATAGCGAAGAAGATGAGCTAGCCATGGAAAATGAGGGAGTCATGGAAGCTCTCAGAAACTGTGGTCTGAAAAATTTCTTCCTAACGCCATGTCTCCGAGCCTAGCCAGAGTATTTACAGTATCTGGTCAGCATATGGGACGAAAATCAAGAGAAGTTCATCCTTCGGGATCAAGAACTTGAGATTGAAGTCTCTGACGTGTATTTCATTACAAGATTATCAAGGAGGGGAGTAGCACCAATCCTAACCGGCACCCGGCCTTGCATGGAAAACATGACCATGGTGATATACATGGTATGTTCAGGAGCACGGAAGGGATAAGGTAGTGGGAAGGTCGATATTCAAACTATCCCAAATTTGACACTACGAGTGGTGCTACATACCATCACACGAGCTGCGGGATCACAAGCGACGCACGAAACAACAAAGACACAATTGCTTCTTGCTGTAGACTGCTTGGCACTGACCATCTACAACTGGGCAGAGGCTGTGACAATAAACATGAAGCGTTAGTTAACGAAATGCAAGAAGTCCAAATTGAAACAATTTGGTTATGGATCTATTCTGGTATCGTTCTTCTTGGAACGACTACCCATTTTTCAGCGACAGGAGATCATAGTCCCGACACCACCAGTGAGAGAACCACAGATGGCTCGATGGGCAGCTCTGATGCCAAGGGCAGGGGGCAGTCAACAAATGTCATGGAGACCAGAATTTTTTGATTGGCTTCGCCGACAACTGATTGCTGTGGAGAACTGGCCCTACTCTAGTATAGATTTCACTGATGATTCAGACCTCCCACTCCCGGAGGGAGAGGATTGGGATGAAGATTTGGGTGAGACTCATTTTTTAATTTTTATGAGTATTATGATTTTTATTTATTTATGCATGTTCTGACTTTAAATCCATGTAATTGCAGACCTTGGCCCAGAGAGACCTGCCAGCATGTCACCGATAGCGAGGTGAATCCCTCGCGATTTCGACCCTCAAGGCGAGGGCGACGAGGAAGATGAGATAGTGCGCAACCTGGAGGGGATTATACGAGGAGTCCTGGACTATGCATGTTTTGACGATGTTCCTCGCGCCTACCAGAGACATACTGTACGGTACCCAACTGAATTCACCGCTTGCTGAGGTGACTAGTACGGGCAGTGACATGTTATCACGAGCATCATGCTGATTAGACACTTAGGTTTTATTTTATCTGCATATTTGAGAGACATGATGTCTCGGGATGTAACAGAAACACACATTTTTTTGAATTTATGATGCACACGGCTGCAAACATGCAATATATATATATATATATATATATATATATATATATATATATATATATATATATATATATATTTCCCTACATGGATCTTTTACATATGATGATGCTTTTACAAACTACGCAAATGTCTATCTAATACAATGTTAGCCACTGTATCAGTTAATGTGTTCATTCGTCTAGGAATATGTTGGTAGGTAATAAAATCAAAATTTCTTTTCAACAAACGAATACGTAAATACAATCTTAGAATGTGCAGATTTCTAACTGAATAATGATTATTGAGTTGCAGAACGACAAGCTGTGAATCTAGATTTACAAGCAATGCGTGTATGTCGAGGTCGATTGCCTCGATTAATAGCTCAATGACAGCGCTATATTCAACAACAATGTTTGTAGTTTGTTTTACACAAATACCTTGCAGATCTATCAACTCACCAGCAGGGTCATAAATTACCCAATTTGCCGAAGACAAATTCCTGGTAATGCAGGAAGCACCATCCACGAAATCGACATAAGGGGTAATAGACATCTGCACAATAAGCAAGACCCAATAAGCAGGAAAACGCTCACAAAGCACACCAAACCAAACACATCTACAAAAATGAAAACAACACCTATGTACACCTATTACGCATGAATGACTCACGCATGATATTTTTTGAGATACAACCCACTTCTGGGCTGTTCAAGAGGATGACCTTCGTAGTCAATTAGCTCATAGGCCCCATTTTTCAACACACGTTTAACGATGTAGGGCCCACGCCACATAGGTTGAAATTTTCCTACCCCTAGCTTATCATGAGCTTGGTCATATAGGAGGACGAGATCTGATTCAACGAAAGAATGAGGGGAAAATGACTGATCAAAATGAGCTTTGACCCGCTTTTTCTGTGCTTCAATAATGAGAGCAGCAAAGTGGCGGGTGTTAGCCACCAATAAAATTTGTCATATCAAATGGTGGCTAAAACATTTTTGGAGCCTTCAAGGAACAAGTTTTATTGCAAAAAATGTTATCCCTTGAAGACTCATGAAGACATCATGCCAGTTGTTTAATCTTCACTGCTGTTTCCCTTTCGAACTCAGAAATTCCGCTGTTTTCCATGAAGAAAACACTGTTGCAAAACTCCATTTTCCCCCTCCCTCCACTCAAAACAAACCTTCATTTTATTCCCTCTTTCCCCCATGAAATTCTTCTATTTTTCATGCATTCCTCTGCCCCCTTCACAAAATCCATTTTACAAGGTTTAAAACTCATTTTTAAACTTTTCCGAAACCCCCAAATCCATCAGAAAATCCTCAAAAAATCATAAAAATACACTCTTTTTGTATTACAGGTTTAAGCCCCTTTGGTCTAAATCCTAAACCACTTCCCCACATATGCCTTGGTGCTGGAACCAAGCGCTAAGCCTATCGACGCTTATCGCATCAGAGAAATCGGGATGCGCAAGTTTGTTTGCCATGTTAAAAGTTCCGATGCGATTAAGCCCTTTGTTCATATTATTATTTCATACAACCCATATCCCCGCAATCGGGCGCTAAAACATTATATAACTCATCTCCGATGCATTATTTTCCTTTGTAAAGTCAAAAACCCACTTTCTCCTAAGTTTGGTCTAAACGCGCCCATACAATGTTTTTTTTAATGAAAAATGGGTAGATTGAAAGACCCGCATCAAAAGTTCCGATGCGATTGAGCCCCATTGCATAAACTCCGCCCTCCGCTTCACTCCATATAACTTACGCCCGGGACCAAGAGTTAAAAGTCCCCAAGCGCCAATCGCATTGGAGAAATTTCGAATGGGTAGATTGAAAAGCCCAAAGGCCTGATCCCGATTGGCCCTTTCTATATATATAAGCCCCGGGCCTATTATTTTTCATATAGACCAACGGCCCCGCAGTCGGGCGCCAGCCATTTCATATGTATACATCCCGCCCCGATAAACCTTTGTTTTTATTATATCTTTGGGTTTTCATAAAGTATTAAGGGTTTCCGCCGGAGCATAATTTAAAACAATCTCCGCTGTTGATCTTAAGCCGATCAAACGTCCTTTGCATGATCGCATCGCAAGTTTTTGTTGGGCGCGTTAAATATTTCTCCATCTCCGATTGACGTCTCCCGATTCATTCCCCGCCGTCAATCTGATCTGCAGATCGACGACCCACAACTAATCGCTCTCTCGCACTCCAGGTTCTTTGCCTCGCCGGTGCCTTTGCCTCTGATTGCATTTGGACCGTCGACGTGTCCAGATCGGATGGTCTAGGATGCCTCTCCCGACTTTGGTTAAATTTTATGCAACCCCGCTCATAATGTTTTTTCGGCCAATTACAGCTGTTGATATCTGCAGATCAACGGTCTTTATTAACCCTTTCTCCGCTTGTGTATTAATTCGTTTTAAACTCGGATTCGATCCTAGCCGTCGATCTTCTACATCCAACGACCCATATTAACCCGACAGGCCTGCCTCCAGTGGGTCCTGCCTTCTTCAAAATTTGATCTCGGCCGTTCATCTCAGATCTAACGGCCCAGTTTGAAACCGCCCATCTCGCTTCCGCCCGCGCATCTAACCAATTTCACGCTCATTCTCCACCGTTAGATTTGAGGCCCCAGATCTGACAGTCCACGTTAATACTGTGAAAATATCTGTACTATTCTCCATTAAGCCTCGCAAAGGCCGAGAAGCATTAATCTATATTAATTGAACCCAGGAGATCTTTTATCAGATCCCACCTCCTCATTTCTTCTATAAATACTTCTGTAGAAGATGAGAAAATGTTGGTTGGAGAACTTTGAAATATACTTGTGCGCGAAACTTCTACTTGTAAATAGTGTTCAAAGGCTCTTGAAGCTCTGCTTGTGATAGAATAGTTAGGCTGAGAAGTGAAGATGATTGCTAACCTGAAACACTGGACTTAAAGCTGTAACTGGTTTGAAGCATCAATACAAGCTGATTTATGGGATCCTGGTCTATGTCGACGGTGATATTTTTCTTATTGTAAATCGTTATTTTATTTCTGTTTTCACTTTGTTCATCTTCTCTGATAAAGAACAGTAAGCATAGAGTTAGGATTTACTGTATATCAGTACCCTTCTCTGACTGATAAACTTTATCTAAATGTTTTCTTCCAATTGTGTTATTTAGGAATGATTTAATTCAGTTTGAGCAGTTAGGAATGTTGGCGTTCCCTCGTCCTACTGTCTTAGCTAATTGTTATTCTTGAATGTTATTTTCAGTTTATGTTAAGTAGAGATGAGCTAAGGAAGTTATGGTGAGCCCTGTCCTAGTTCTATCCCCAAAGACTATCTGAAAGTTTCCCTAAGAGTGTGTTGAAAGCTGGCTAATTTCGTAGTACTTACTAGATCTTAGACCATTTTTTGTTATCATTTGTGTTTCCCTTGTGTTGAAATGTTTTCTATTGAAAGTGTATCAAAGGCTGGCTAGTTTCGAAGTACTTACCAGATCCTAGGTTACTTTTATGTTTTTCTTAAGTGTATGTCAAAAGCTGGCTAGTTTCAAAGTACTTACCAGATCTTGGGCTGCTCTTTGTTCTTCATTTGTTTAATTCCCTTTCTTGTTGTACCATTTCATTCCATAAAATCAAATTTAAAGAGATCCTTAGACATAGATGACTTGCCCCATGGACCACTTTTGCTCCTTGTTGTTTCAATTAAATCCTATTACGACTCCATAGCCCAATGGGCTAAAATCAGTGAGACATCCATCTCTTTAGCCAAAACTTGTTCTATTTGCTTGCAACTTCTCACCTTTGAAACTCTTTCCATTTAGGACTTTCCACTCAAATAATAATCATGCTCAACCATCCAAAACAAACATAAACCCTCGGACTTCATAACTAGCCTAATATCAATACTCAAAACCTTAAAGATAAATCCATATTTGCACTTATTGGAGAGATCCCTCTCCGGATTCAGGAGGGCTAGATCCTAGAATCCCAAAGTGGTTGAAACAGTGTTTCTCCCTGCTGTCGGACTTTTTCCAATCTTGCTGATCATAGGGAGCTAACATTTTCGGCGACTCCGCTGGGGGCTCGAGTCGAATTTTCATCTTAGGTTCCCTTAAATACTTCATAAAACCTTGTGAGTAAAAAGCAGCCTCTTCAAGCACTACCAAATCGATGGTAATCATGATAAAACTTGTTTGAATCAGTGACAAACTAGGTAAACCCTAGGATTTTCATAAGACTTTATCTAACGTTGAAGGATCAGCTGGATTAGCCATAAGAGCAGACTGTCTTTGTCTCATAACCGTAGCTAAGTTTTGAAACAGATTTATGACACTCTTAAGAACCAATAGGACTGAAAAATAACTCAGAAAACCCAAAAATATTTCAGATTGGTGTTCAATAAACATGGTGGTGGACCATAAAACCTTTTACCTCCAAAAGAGCTAAAAACTTTCACTTGGCGACTCCACAATCCTTAACAGACCTTAAGACTCCACTGGGAAGAACCATATCATTTATAATATCATTCAAACTCAGTTAGAGGACTGTAGGATTAATGTTTGTGTAAAACAGATTAGTTGACCTCTGAAAGACTGTTATATCTGGTTCAACTTTTCTTGTTTTCTCGAGTCTAAAAACACAGCATAGTGGCTCCTAGAAAGATTCATACTAGAGCCTATCCTGACCCTGACCCACCTGAGATAGTTGATAACTCAGAAAGTATCCTTAGGAAGTCTCCTGAGATAAAAAATTCAACTGTTTTCATATCACCCTTGAGAGTTAATTCAGTTCCTAATAATCTTGCAGCTATACAACAATCACAAGCAGATCTAAGAAATCCATTTAGAACTAGGTCTCTTGGTGATTTAGATCAGCTAAATTTTGAGTCTTCACTTTCATCTCCTGAAACAAGTGAACAACCTGGTAGTAGAGAAACAACACCACCTGATTCACATTTCCTTTTCAATTTAGGTGTTTCTCATCCAAGGTCAGCTCAACAATCTATTCTTGGTCCATCCACATCTGCTTATCCTACATCCACTATCCAAACCACTCCACTCCAACCCACTTTACCTTTTGTTAATCCTCCTCTTGTAAATCCACCTCCACCACATGTCATGGCAGCATGGTATGCTCCCTTAGTCCTTCCTGTACCATTAGTCAATCTTCCATAGGACTATCAGTCCAAAATTCCATTATATGATGCTAGTAATGCTACTACTGCATCACAACATGTGGATAAGATGAATGACTACTTTGACAGAAATGAAATTGATGATGAATCTGTCAAGATAATATTATTTGCTCAGAGTCTGGGGGGAGAAGTAAGAAAATGGTTTAAAGGCTTAAACCCCCATAGTATCAATGATCTCCAAGCCTTCCATCAAACATTCTTAAACAAATGGGAAGTGAAGAAAAATCCTCTCCAAGTCCTTTATGATTACAGGAACCTCCATAGAAACACTGGGGAAAGTGTTCAAGCTTACTGCACTAGATTTAACAGTGTGTATAATGCACTTTCCCCAGATCTAAAACCTCCACAAGGCTCAGCTCTAAACAAGTTTCCTGAAGGGTTTGACCCTGAGATGGCCTATCAGCTGAGAGAGAGAGATCCTGCAACTCTTGAAGATATGCAAAAAGGAGCTCTTGCTGTGGAAGTTAACTTAATGGAGAAGAGAGAAAGAATGAAGAATGAAAAGAGAGTATCCTTCAGAGAGGAATCTGTGCCTTCTACTTCCAGCTCGAAGATGGAAAAAATGATGGAGGAGATGATGAAGAAAATGAGCATCCTTGAGAGAGCACAAGCAAGCCAAAATCAAACTGCTCCTCAAAACAGAAACCAGAACCAGAATCAGAATTTTAAAAGGAACCAACCTCCAAACAGACCTGGGGAAGATGATCAACAGATCACTCCTCCCTTTCATCAAAATTATGTGAGTGAGGTTGTGGAAACATATGAACCAACAGAGGAAGATGATATCAACATGCTGGGAGTATATAATGATGACTTTGCTGTTCATTATGATAGAAAACAAGGTCTTTACACACCTTATGATGACAAAAGAGATGATGATGAAAGTTATTATCAAGACATGGAGAATGTCATCATAGTGTCTCAAAGAGAATATGACCGTAGAAGTAAAACCAATCAACAAACTCCCAACACCAAAACCTCTGACAAATCTTCACAAAACATCGCTGTAAACAAGCCTAAAGTTGTCAAACAGAAGAACAAAACAGTAGCTGTGAATTCTGATAAAGGTGAAGAGAAAGGCACTCAAAATACTACAAAACAGAGTGCAGACCTTAGCAGTACTATCACTTCAGCTAGTACTCTTGTGAAAACCATTTTGTCCAATGTAAATAGAACAAATCAGCAAGCTAATGTCGCTGATAGAGTGGCAGCTAATGAAGCTGAAACAAGCACTTCAAAGAATCAAACACCTTTTAGCTTAGAGCAGGAAATTTCCAAAATCAAAATCTCTGTTCCCCTGACTGAGTTAGCTTCCCAGAATGTATATAGGACCCAGATGGTAAGAGAGGTAAGTGGATTGCTATTATTCTTGAATATGATTTAGAGATAAAACCCACTAAACTCATCAAAGGCCAAGGTCTAGCTAGATTGATCACTGAATCAAATTTTGAAGTTCTTGATATTAATATGATTAATGCTTTGGATGAACAAGAGGAAATCTCAACTCCCATTGTTGAAGACCATTTTATGAATTTCTTTTGGTATGCTGATATTCTTTATGTTTTGCTTAATTTGAATACACCTCCTGGTTTGACAAAAACAAAGGCAAGGTTTCTAAAGTTAAAAGCTATAAACTATTGCATTATAGATAAATGCCTTTATTGGAAAAATGCAAGTGGGATATTGCTTAAATGTTTGCCTGAGTATGATGCAGAGAAGGTTAAGCACGAGTTCCATGAAGGAGAGTGTAGAGGCCATTTAGACTGGAAAACAACAGCCAACAAAATTCTGAGGGCTAGTTACTATTGGCCTACTCTTTTCCTTGATGTACACAAAATGATCATTGCCTGTCATAAGTGCCAACTTTTTGAAGGCAAAAGGAAGCTACTACCCTTACCTTTGCATCCAATCACTGTTGAAGCTCCTTTTCAACGGTGGGGACTTGACTTCATAGGTGAAATCCATCTAGCATCTTCTGCTCAACATAGATGGATTCTCATTGCCACAGACTACTTCACTAAATGGATAGAAGCCATTCCCTGTAGGCAAGCCAATGATTATGTCATTATAAAGTTCATGGAGAATAATATTCTCTCTAGATTTGGCTGTCCTACCAAGATCATCACTGATAATGCAGCAACATTTGGATCAAAGAAGATGGTTGAATTCTGTCACAAGTATCAAATAACATTGGGGCATTCTACGGCCTATTACCCTCAAGGTAATGGACTTGCAGAATCCTTAAACAAGAGTTTAGTGAACATAATCAAGAATTTGTTGGAGGACAACAAAAAGTCTTGGCACACAAAGCTCGTGCATACACTTTGGGCTGACAGATTGACTTTGAAGAAATCTATTGGTATGTCACCCTACCAGCTTGTGTATGGCACTGATGCAATCTTTCCTACCAGCCTTGGTGTGCCAGTTATGAAGTTAATTCAAGAGGTTCAGTCTGAAGATAATGACATGATCAGAAGGATAAATCAGACTATTCACCTTCAGCAAACCAGAGAGGAGGTTTATAACAAAGCATTGCAAAAGCAGGACAACATTAAAAAGATTTTTGACAAAAAGAACAAAGGCCAACAATTTTAATATTGGTGACAAATTTTTAGAGTGGGACTAAAGGAGAGAAGACAAGGGCAAGCATGGGAAATTTGACAACTTATGGCTTGGCCCTTTCTTCATTCATTCAGCTGCTGGTAATAATGCTTTTTTCTTGCAGGAGTTGAATGGAGTAGAGCTGTTTGGGGGTCCTATCAATGGCAGCATGCTTAAACATTACTTCTCTTGATCCATGTCATGTTTTGAAAGCCTTTTTATCTTTTTTCTCATTATAAATATTTCATCCACCATTGCATTCAAAGTTAGAAAAATCAAAATACAAAAACAATGAAAGAAAGAAAAGAGGGCAGATTGTAAAAACAATAAAGATACAACCCCATACCAACAAAAAGAGAAACAAGTCTGAAAGTGTGCAAGCTTAAATGCCACTCCTAAAAAACACACCTCTAGTTAGTCAAACAGCCTAATCTTGACTAATTAGTTTTAAATTTACTGCTGATAGGATAGTGAATTCGATTTGCCAAACTGTTTAATCTTGGCTTATTAATAGGTAGTTTAGGCTAGAAATTAAAGGTTCAAACATGCTCAAAATCTGAACCTAAGTTTTCAAAACAAGAGTGACTCCAATATGTTTTAAAATTTCTGAGTCAAAATAGAGGAATAACTGGTTCTAATCAGCTCAAAATTTGAACCAGATTATAAAGGAGAAACAACTCAAAAAAGAGGCAAAAATAGCGCTGTAAAAAGATGAAGTACTTTGAAACTTTCAGATCTTAAGCCTTCCATTTTGATTTATTTTTTTGCAAAATAATATCTATGTGCAACTTGTTTTTTATGCCATAGATTAGCATCAAGTTAGACTGTTCAATCCTGATTTGTATGCTTTTAAATTTTTGTTTTAGAAATTAGAGAATTAAAATTTGTTAGACTGTTTAATCCTAACAGATTGGTAGATTAGGTAGAGAAGCATATGAACTCAAATGTTTAATCTGAGTTCATGGAAAAATAAGGAGTAGAATTAGATTAGTTTTATGCTTTCAAAAGAATAAAATGTTGTGAAAAGAGTTGCCAATCCAAGTGCACTTTGAAGAAGAAAAAATGTTAGATCAGTAGGATTGGGTAGGTAGAAAGCTTGTGTTGATGAAGATCCATTGTTTTTTCATGGCTGCTAATGTTTTCCAGAGCAAAAGAAGATCATCCAAGTAAAGAAAGGCAACCTAATGGATAAGGCACTGATCAGCCTCCCAGAGAATGCAAGTCTGAAGTTCTTGATGCCTTCAAGAAGGCACCATCCCAAAGTGGAGCCATTGTTAGCCACCAATCAAATTTGTCATATCAAATGGTGGCTAAAACATTTTTGGAGCCTTCAAGGAACAAGTTTTATTGCAAAAAATGTTATCCCTTGAAGACTCATGAAGACATCATGCCAGTTGTTTAATCTTCACCGCTGTTTCCCTTTCGAACTCAGAAATTCTGTTGTTTTCCATGAAGAAAAGACTGCTGCAAAACTCCATTTTTCCCCTCCCTCCACTCAAAACTAACCTTCATTTTATTCCCTCTTTCCCCCACGAAATTCTTCTATTTTTCATGCATTCCTCCTCCCCCTTCACAAAATCCCTTTTACAAGGTTTAAAACTCATTTTTAAACTTTGCCGAAATCCCCAAATCCATCAGAAAATCCTCAAAAAATCATAAAAATACACTTTTTTTGTATTACAGTTTTAAGCCCCTTTGGGCTAAATCCTAAACAACTTCCCAACATATGCCTTGGTGCTAGAACCAAGTGCTAAGCCTATCGGCACTTATCGCATCGGAGAAATCGGGATGCGCAAGTCTGTTTGCCATGTTAAAAGTTCCGATGCGATTAAGCCCTTTGTTCATATTATTATTTCATACAACCCATAGCCCCGCAATCGAGCGCTAAAACATTGTATAACTCATCTCTGATGCATTATTTTCCTTTGTAAAGTCAAAAACCCACTTTCTCCTAAGTTTGGTCTAAACGCACCCATACAATGTTTTTTTTAATGAAAAATGGGTAGATTGAAAGACCCGCATCAAAAGTTCCGATGCGATTGAGCTCCATTGCATAAACTCCGCCCTCTGCTTCACTCCATATAACTTACGCTCGGGACCAAGAGTTAAAAGTCCCCAAGCGCCAATCGCATTGGAGAAATTTCGAATGGGTAGATTGAAAAGCCCGAAGGCCCGATCCCGATTGGCCCTTTCTATATATATAAGCCCCAGGCCTATTATTTTTCATATAGACCAACGGCCCCGCAGTCGGACGCCAACCATTTCATATGTATACATCCCGCCCCGATAAACCTTTGTTTTTATTAAATATTTGGGTTTTCATAAAGTATTAAGGGTTTCTGCCGGAGCATAATTTAAAACAATCTCCGTCGTTGATCTTAAGCCGATCAAACGACCTGCGCATGATCGCATCGCAAGTTTTTGTCGAGCGCGTTAAATATTTCTCCACCTCCGATTGACGTCTCCCCATTCATTCCCCGTTGTCGATCTTAATCCACAACTTCAAAGAGCACAGGAACTTACCTCTGGGACCCTTGAAAAATATTCGTTCCGCTTCAGAATAAGACACAAACTCATCAATAGCAAACTCAGTCACGAATCCTCCCAAAACACGATCGACCCAATGATCTATTGCACGAGTAGTCGTATTACTGGTCTTTTCTAACTAGTGTACCAATTCTGGAGTCCACTGTGTGATTGCGTCGTCCTTTGCGCAGGTATTAAATTCAGTTAATCGAGACAACCACTCATGCATCTCAGTCGCAAAGGAAGTAAATAATATCTCGTGGACTTCTGGATAAATATAATTTTAAACCCAATCTTCAACAGACAATTTAGAACTTTGATTCTCTTAGATCGCGAATTCAAGTATCTTTCTATCAAGCCAATATTTTAATTTGTTCTGCGTGGGATGCCAATACATCAATTCTCCCTCAAAATGATCTTGGTCATAGCAACAAAAGCATTTGTTGGCTTGAGGGGTCTTGACCCAAGTTCGAATTTATTGCGCAACCAACAAGCCCTCCAACTACTGGCCCTTTTGGCAATGGCCTACTTGCGCATATCAAAGTCTCACCCAAAGAAGTATGGGGGGTGCTGGAACTAGGTTTCCGCACCTTGGGGATGAATTTAATGTGGTGGCCATAAACAGACTTATAACATATGATATTTAGCTGCGCGCATTTACTGACCAATAGGACAACATATCAACTTCGTCACAGATTATCCTAGCATGCAATATATATATTCGTGCACAGTAACAAATGTACTTAATCAGATCTGTTCATCAACAATGTACTTCATGCATAATATACTTCATTTATTCGCACAGATGCATTTAATCATAAACAGAAGTAAAGATGTAATAACAGAACAAATTCGCAGTTAATCAGATAAATAACACACCAAGCACATAACACATTTGACTTCGCCAAAACAATCTTCTATATTAAGAGATCCAATGGTTCAATACGTTCAGTCTTTCAATACATCCTTATCTTTCTGTGCACACAACCAAGGGAATCCACACACAGCCAAGACTTAGGTCTCCGCGCACACAGCCAGCAGGAGCCTTTCTACCCAAAACCCGTACTTTGATCAAAATCTTACAAAATATTCATCATCAATCATACGCTATCTTTACTTGACTCGATCTATCTATAATTATACTAATATTAGCGCGCATATACCATGGTCTCAAACCATGGTTTGAGACTCATGGTTTTCCCTTAAAACCCATTTACATTGAGTAGGGACTTTGACTCGCCCAAAGCCTCTTTGACTCTTCCGCACACTGTGCACAACAAAACATATACAAAACTTTATCAAAATTGACCCAGGGGACTCTGCTCCAACATAGATGGAAGAATTAAGTTGTTAGTGATGGACTTATCTCCCTAAGTTGAGAAGGAGCTTGGATGAAGGAAAGTGTATATCCTCCACAATTGATAAAGAGGACATGATCCTAGGAACGTGGAGAATATCAATGAGGAGAAAATGATATCAGAGAGTAGTTGAAGTACTACTGATGGTTATTTTTGCTTGATGAGTTCGTGAAAATAAATTGGTTATTTTGAGAAGTGTTGAAGTTGAGTTTGGTGTTGTTGAAGAAGTTGGAGAAGGGAGCTTTCGTCAAGATTTGTTTGGATATTATGGTGAAGCAAGCAACATCAAAATGGTTGAGGACCCCAAATATTTTATTAGAATATCGATATTCCATGAAAGAATTTGTTTTTTATTAATCCATTAAAGGTGAATGAATTTAAACTAGTTTATAAATAATAATACTAGTAAGGATACAAATATTAATTATTGGCTTGTATAATCATGATTGATTTGATTTTAAAGTGGATTCCATATGTCAAGATCATCCTTGATCATTTAGACATGACTTTCTTTTTTTGGAAAGTCATTTCCAAATTGAGATGTACTTACTATTTTTGGAAATTCATATTAGATTGTGAGAAATGAAATTTTATTATAGGTGGTTCAAACATAAATAAAAGATATAGTTTCTTCTAGGAGAAATACATCCCTGTGCTGCCAAATTTTAACACTCCCTCTCAGCTTTGAAATTTTCAATTCAGAAAAACCTTTCTGTAGTGATAGATTTATTTCTCCTACTTATTATTTCAATAAGTTATTTACAAAATTCTTCTAGTAAATTTCGAAATAAATACTACTGCAACATTGACTTATATATATGCAGAGAAAGAAATAATGAGAAATATAAGCATAAGAAACAATCACATGTACACAATTATTTTTGGACAATTGTCCCTAGAAAAACCCAATGTGGGAAAACCGGTGTAGTAGATGAGGGTTTATATTATTATTCTTCAGCAATGAATTCTTTACAAGGAATAGAATGGAAGATTATTTAGAAAACACCTGAGATAGATTCTTCGGTTCCTTCTGGAGAATTCCTGACACCTGGAAGACCCACTATCTCCCTCTGCGTCACTCTGCGTGCTTCCTTGCGCAGTATCTGTGCTGGACTGCATCACTTTGCGTGGGCACATTGTGATGCCTTTTGTGGCCCTTTGCGTCCTTCTCTCTTCCTTCTCTTTCACTATTGACTCCCTCTCCTTCTTCTGCCTCTGCAACTCTCCCTCTGAAATCGAGTTCTTTTCCTTAAGAATCGACTTGCTTCGGGTTGTTGAGTATATGCCCAACTTGTTTTGCAAATGACCCTCAAGCCTTCTTTTATAATCTTCTCATTGACGAATCAACATCCTAGATTAGAAGTCTAATCAATGGCTAAGATTAAAACTTGACTTGATCTTCGTTCTCTAGAATATTCACACTTTGTTTAGTAATACCCATTAATTATTTAATTTTCGTAAGTTTAGACTTAGGGTCTCCATTAAAATAATTAATTACTTTAATAAAACACAAATCGAGTGGAATTTCCACAAACGGTTTCTGGGTTCTTTGGAATACTAATGACAAAGCCTCCTTGCAAAATTTGAGACTTGGAACACTTTATGATGCTACAAAAATCAAAACTCCCTCTTAGTGAGGAAAGTGTTCTAGCAAAATGCTTGCTGCATGCTGCCTTGTCTTGAAGCATCCTCTGCGTTGCTAATGCCCCACTGCTGCCCCTCACTTGCTGCGCTGCTGCCTTCTGTACTGCTGGCCATGACCCTATTCCTGTCACTCCCTGATCTGTACTGCAAGTCTCTTTGAATCCCGAACTTATCCATTCCTACTACTGAAATGGATTCTTGATCATCCCCATCTTTTCTCTGAAATAGACAAACTTGTTCTTTTCCAGAGCTTTCGTGAGGATATTTGCCACTTGTTCCCCTGTAGGAGTGTACTCCAATTGTACAACTCCCCTTTCGAAACAGCCTCTGATGAAATGACACTTGATGTTAATGTGCTTTGACCGATCATGGAACACAGGATTTTCAGAGAGCTTGATACAACTCTGATTATCACACAAAGTGGTAGTCACCTCCATCTTCTCCTTGAGTAGGTTCTTAAGCAATTTCCGAAGCCATATGGCCTCACACGAAGTTGTGCTAGCTGCCATATATTCAAATTTTGTGGACCTCAGGGCCACAAATTTCTGTTTCCTGTTGCACCAGGAGGTCATCCCCAATCCAACATTGAAACAATACCCACTGATACTTTTCTGATCTATTAGGTTTCCAGCCCAATCTGTGTCAGTGAACTTGTTATCACTCCATTGGATTTCCGAGGCTGAGAAGAGACCAACAAAGGTAACCACAGACCAATCTTTCGCCAAGTAGCTAGCCCTACTAGGCAGGAGAGGGTTCTCTCCAAGATATCATAGCCAAGGTGACTGGATAAAGAGGATTTTAGGCTAGGTATAGTAGCACTAGGCTCTGGTTTATAAATTTGAGGTGCTGGATGGTGAAAAGGTTAGAGAAGAACTAGGTCAGGGAAAATAAGGATCAGAATTGTAGAGATCTGATGGGGCAAGTTAGGTAAGTAGCTTAACACATTAAGGTATCTTGATGGAATGGTTTAGGATTCTAGGGTTTCAGAAAAGAGCATTGGAAACATGAATTCTTTTCAATTAGAAGAAGATGAAAACAAAACTGCAATTATTCCTCCAAAACAGAGTATAAGCTAATGAATTCTATCTTCCTGACTTAGGAATCAATTGCATTCAGAGATGGCATGAATATGAATATCACAATACATACAAACATTTGCAAAACATAAGAAGAAACAATGTCAAATCACATTACCACAAGAATCCCATCAAAATAGTTGCAACTTAGTCTGTTATTTCTTGCCAAAAGTCTGATTACAATAGTGTTCAATGATCAAATTCTACAACATCCAACCCTTGCAATGACAAAGGAAATGAAAGATATAAACCAAAAACTACTTCTCCCACTCTCAGGGGTCGAATCCCTGATTTGTGGAGGTGATCCACTAAGTGCTCAACTGGAATCCTAGTGATTAGGGAGGTTAGCCAACTCATCCCTTGAAACTGATACACTTTGACCAAAATTACATATTTACAGGATTTATTTACCCCTAGTAACTATTTATGACATAATTACATTTACATTTGACAATTACATCAGTAAAATTTCAATGAATCCATCTATCAACTAAGAAATTTTGAAAATTCTGGAGAAAACAAAAGATTGCAAAAAGTGCAACGTGGGCCTTAAAACTGATTTTTGACTACCTTCCCGAAGTCCAAATTGGTCCCAAGATGGCTCATTGGAAAGCTCTTCTAGTCTAGTTGTAAAAAATGTGCTCAAGATTTGAAAATGGTTGAGTGAAACTCCTAAAAATTGCAATCTCCCAAGACTGCTAAAAAAGCGCAACGAAAGTCTGAAAAAGGAGGCAGAAAGGTGGTTTTTGAGTGGTTTTTTTCCATTTCCACTTATCAAAATCTATGTTTTTGGAGTGCTAGTAGTCAAAACTTGATGTAGACATCACTCTAAATCCAAATCTGCAAACCATTTCTCATTTGGAGGCCTCCACAAAAAGCACAACGTGGCCCACGTCGCGCTTTTTGCAGGCTGAATGTGCAAAAAGTTTGTCAAAATTTGTAGAAATGCCCAAAAACTTGAAAACTTGCCCAAAACTCTTCAAAATTGGTAGATGAAGTGATGATGAGGTGTCTCAAGCAATCAAGGAAGCATCAACAAGAATCTCAAGTTTGTCCTCCTTATGCTTGATTAGGGTTTGCTTGAGTTTCTCCTTCATCTGCTTGATCCTGATGCTGAAAACCTTGTTTTTAGTGGTGTATCTGTTGGCCACGTGTCTGAGCATCTCATTGTCCTTGTTGGCTTATGGAGGATCTTCTCTAGGTGGATGTTAACTCTGTCAAGCCACACTTCTCTGTCATTATTGATTTCCTTTGCAATTCTTTCCTCAAAACTGAGTTGCTCTTCCTCATGTTTCTCCTGCTCTAAAGCTCTTTAGACCTCTTGTTTTTGGTCTTGTCTTGGTGGTTTGAGACTCACCATGGTCAGACTCATCAGGTGCCATCACTGCTTTACCTTTGGTGTCTTGCCTCTTTGCTTTTAGCATCTCTAACTCCATGAATACTTGTTTGTCTTTCAACTTCTTGTTTTCTTGCTCAAGGAAGGAAGGATATGACAAATTGTGCTCTAGCCACATTGTCCTGCAGCTCTTTGATGGTGGCATCCTTCTCTTTGATGATCAGGTTTGAGGCCTCATGATCATCTTGGACATCCAAGTCCACCAAGTAAAACTCTCTTTCTTCTTCATGAAGGTCTTCCTCCTCTTGAACAACAGGCTCTTTTTGCTTTTTATTTTCCTGTTTTGTTGATGAAGAAGGCAAGGCCCCTTCCACAATCTGTGGAGAAAACACTTGCCTAGGTCCCCTCTGGTAGGTTTTGACCTCTTTGGCCTCTTTTACTGTAGCCTTGCTAGATTGCCTTGTCTACCTGTGAGGAACTGAAGCTATTGGTGGAATATGTCTAGCAGGTTGACTTGGACCTGTAGTGAAGGCATCAACCTCAATGAAAGTCTCCCATTCTATGTTCAACTGATTGAGGTGGTGAAGGACAATGATTTTAATCAGAGAGTGATGAAAGAGGCTATTCATCTGAAGCTCATAATCTCTGTTTTGCACAATGTAGGCTATTTTATCAATGCTTCTGTACTAGTAGGGTAGGTTGAGCAGTTTCACCCTTGTGAAATGCATGAGAAACTTGATGTGATAGTTGTATAATCTAGAGAATTTTCCCTCACAAGTGAAGTATTTCATGATGATTTTCATCATGGGGGAAAATATGTTCAACAACTGACCAAAAGGAAAGACCTTTTTGATGTTCTCTTTGTAAGGTGCCTTGAGGTAAGGCTCATATAGCTGGGCATCCAAATCCATAGTCTTAAACCATTTTTCACCCACATTGGATTTCCCTGTTGTTGCTGCAATGATGTCAGTGGAGATGGTGAAAGTCACCCTTGCTATAGTCACTTGGTTATTTTGGAGGTTGCTGATGAAAACCCCGGTCAAAGTAGGATGGCTTTGGACTCTTTGTACCCTCTTACAAAATTCAAAGCAACCTACATGCTGGAAACATCTGACAGCTAAGGGTGATGCTATTATTTCCCTAGTGTCTGTTGGCTCTAATCTCAGAATCCTCCCTCCTTTGTTGTATGTTTTCTTATCTTCTTCTGTGGCATTTCTTTCCTCCTCCATTATGTTTCTTTCTTCCTCCATTATGCTTAATTTGTTTTTAAAAACCCTAGGGAAGAAGGGGAAGGGAAATGGAGTAGGATTGTGGGGTTAGGGGATTGTGATGGGTGAGGGAAAATTTGGGGGAATGTATAAAAGGATTGGGGAGCTTAGGGAAGTGATTTGAGGGTGAAATATTTAGGGAATTAGGGTAGGAAATTTGTATTATAGGGAGGTATCTACTTGCCTAGGAAAGCACAACTAGGGTGGTAGGGTTTAGGAAATAGGGCTTGGGAATGGGAAATGAGTGAATGTATGGGTAGTGGTGAGTGAGTTAGGGTATAGGGAGGAAAATGGGGTCCAGGGGAAAACAATTATGCTTGCAAACTATAAAATAGGGTTTCAATTGCTCAAAACATGACATAAAATGTAAGGGAGGGTTTGCACCACAAAATTGACACCACAAGTTGAAAGGAGGGCTATGGAGGTGCCACTTACTTGCAAATAGTTGTAGAAACCCTGATCTGAAGCTGAGAACCTGTGTAATGAAGATTAGGGACCGTGGCTGCCTTCTGCAAAAGCGCAATGCCTTTGGAAAAAGCGTAACGTGGAACTGTGAAAAGCGCAACGCCTTTGGAAAAAGCGCAACGTGGTCTCTTGCAAAAGCGCAATGCCTTTGGATAAAGCGCAACAAATGACCCAAAATTTGATTTTCTGTGGGAAAACTCGATTTTTTGCTTGGGAGGCTGAGAGCTCAATGCTTTGAAGATGCAAATGAATGAATTCTCGGTATTTGGGAGCCTTTATACTTGTAGAAATGTCATTAAACAATCTTGGGACCCACTTTTCCTTTCTTAAAATTGACTTTACATTGCTCTTTATCTTTAATTTCTAAATTAGATAATTGAACTTCATCTTTTGATGGCTTAGGAACACTGATTGAATTTTTGGAACTTTGGCTTATCTGTTGACGAAACTTTGAGTGTGCAACTACTTGGAATTTTGAGAACTTATTACAAATTAGGAAAATAAAATTACATTTTTCTCTGAAATAAAATTTACAAATTAAACTTACTAATGGAATTTCTTTATTGGCACTCCATCATTTGATGACCTTGGAAACCCTAACACCTAATGGAGACTCTGACTGAATAAAATGCTGATGAAAATGACTGAAATGATGATGAAAACTCATGACTAATGGCACACTCAGCAAAGTGGTGAAATGAGCCAACAAGTTATAAAATTTTCAAAGGAGTGAGATCAGACCTAAATCTGCACCAAGTGACCAAAGTTTTGCATGACCTAATGGAATGACAAAAATTTTAAAATGGGACCCTAACATGAGATGAAAAGAGTTTCTTTGATCACTGGTGGAAGGATGCAATAAATGACACTAATAGAACCCACTCAACCTGATGTCATTGCCTTTGGTGTATTTCAGTCCAAGGTTGATTGTTCCTTATAGGTATCTGATAACATGTTTGGTTGTTTACCAATGAGCCCTCTTAGGTTCCACCATGAACTGACTGAGCGTATTGACAACATAACAGATGTCTGGTCTAGTGTTTACCAGATACATGAGAGAACCTATGAATTGCCTACACAATGTAGGATCAACCTCATCATCTTCGGACGTGTCAATTTTCTTCCATCTGGTAATCACTGGAGTAGCCATGGGTCTATAGTCCTCCATTTGAAACCTTTTCAGAACTTCTGTAGTATATCTTCTTTGTCGAAGGAAGATCTGACCCTTCTGCTGCCAAACTTCCAACCCCAGAAAATAATGCATCAACCCTAGATCCTTCATGTCAAATTCCACAGCTAAATTCTCCTTGCAGTCCTTGATGAGCTTAGATGATCCTGTTAGAAATATATCATCTACATATAGCACTAGTATAAGAGGCTCATCCCCTACCCTCAAATAGTAGATATTGGAATCTGTGTCACTCTTGACAAATCCCATTTTTTGCAAGTCGCTGCCAATTCGACCTTACCAAGGTCTATGGGCTTGCTTCAATCCATACAAGGCCCTCTTGAGCTTACACACGAGTTTTTTGGTCATGCATCTCAAAGCCCTCTGGTTGTTCAATGCATACTTCTTCCTCGGTCACCTCGTTCAAGAACACAGTCTTGGCGTCCATTTGGTGAATCTCCCATCCCATCTGCGCAACAAGGGATATCACAAATCTAATAGAAGTATCTCGGGCTACCAGGGCGAAGGTCTCTTCATAATCTATCCCTTTCTTCTGAGTGCACCCCTTAGCCACAAACCTGGCCTTAAATTTCTCGATGCTACCAGCTGCAACATATTCAATCTTATAGATCCATCTCGAACCTACAACGGATCTGTCCTGAGGCCTAGGCACCACTTCTCGGACATCATTCTTCATGATGGAGCTGTACTCCACCATTGCATCGGCCCAAACCTGGTGCTGAGCTGCCTCCGGAAAACTAGATGGCTCTCCAACCTGTGTGACAAAAGCTTGGTACCTGTCAGGTTGTCTATAATGCCTCTTCTCATTTCGGGGGGCTATGACAAACTCTTATGCATCCCTTAGAATTTGTCGCAATTCCTTGCTCGTCTTACCACTGGTAGTGAGTGGATCCACCTGCTCTCCTTCCTACAAGTCCTCGGGAGATGTATCCCTTGGATCCCCATGCCTTGGAGAGGCACTCACATTACCCTCCGTCGGTCATTGTGGGTAGACCAACGGATCCTCCTCAGACTACGTAGCAAAAGGCATCTCCCGAGATTTTCTGAAGGCCCTCTCCTCCATGAATTTCACATCGCGTCGTACCATAATATTCTTGCTCTCAGGAATGTATATACGGTAAGCCTTTGCGTTCTCACTATATCCCACCAGATATCTCTTTTCCGTAGTCTTATCCAACTTCTTCCTCTTTTCGTCAGGCACATGACAATATGCCGCACTGCCAAAGATCCTAAAGTGGCTCACTTCAGGCTTGCTGTCAGTGAAGACACTTTCTGGAGTGATCTTATCCAATGTGTTATGAGGAATCCTATTCTGTACATAAACAATTGTATTACATGCTTCAACCCACAAAAATTTGGGCATGTCTTGATCGTACAACATTTCCCTTGCAGCTTCGACAATAGTCCCGTTCTTCCACTCTGTAACACCATTTTGCTCCTGATTAGATGGAGCATTCCACTCTCTTCGGATACCTTCCCTTGCGTAGAACTCTGTGAAGTTTTTATCTGTGTATTCTCCACCATTTTCTGAATGCAATGTCTTGATACGCTTTCCCGTCATATTCTCTACCAGAGCCTTAAACTCATTGAATCGACCAAAGACTTCATCCTTGGTCTTCAGAAAGTAGATCCAGGCCTTTCTGGAATGGTCATCAATGAAGGTGAAAAAATATTCGGCATCACTAAGAGCTCTAGTGGACATTGGCCTATAGATGTCTGAGTGTATTAAGCTCAAAACACTCTTAGCCCTATTACTACTTCTATGGTATGATACCTTGGCATATTTTCCTAATACACACCCTCTGCAAACATCGTCTTGCTTGGTGCTTAGTTCTAGAACTCCTGTGACAATCTTCTTGAGAATCCTTAACACCCCATGATGCAAGTGCCCCATTCTCCTGTGCCATAGTTCATTCAATTCCTTTTCATCAGTGCTGCCTATTAGTGCCATTGGGGATTCGAGCTGTAACTTGTAGAGTTTATTGCTCGTGACCCTAATTTGTGCTTTGTTCTTCCAACTTCGGTGTTTGACATATACTCTATTGCCAATGAAGTAAACATCATAACCTTTGTTTCGAAGTTGCGACACCGAGATTAGGTTCATCCCCAAACCCGACACATGCAGTACATTGGTGGCCCAAAGCTTATTACTGGCTTCCGTTTGAAATACTATAGCACCTATTCCAATAGTGGTACATTTTTTCTCATTGCCCATGGTGATTTTAAATTTCATCTGCTCTTCTTGGTAGTTTGAGAAACATTCTCGCACTCCCGTTATGTGAGCAGAAGCCCCACTGTGAATATACCAGATCTTAGGAGAAGACGAGCTTGACACACAAGCAAATTATTCTTCCAATCTGGATGCCAAAACATGAACATCGTGATGCATATGTTCTTCCATGCTTCCCTTCTTCTCTAGAGAACTGTGTGAACCCTTCTTAACTACTGCAACAACGTCTGTTTTACATTTGATCACCGGTTCTCTGCTCCTGTTACTCATCTCTAGCTCTGATACCATGTGAAAATTTCAATCCAGGAAAACCTTTCTGTAGTGATAGATTTATTTCTCCTACTTATTATTTCAATAAGTTATTTACATAATTTTTCCAGTAAATTTCGAAATAAACACTATTGCAACATTCACTTATGTATATGCAGAGAAAGGAACAGTAAGAAATATAAGCATAAGAAACAATCACATGTACACACTTATTTTTGGACAATTGTCCCCGAAAAAACCCAATGTGGGAAAACCGGTGCAATAGATGAGGTTTTATATTATTATTCTTCAACAATGAATTATTTACAAGGAATATAATGGAAACTTTATTTAGAAAACACCTGAGATAGATTCTCTGGTTCCTCGTGGAGAATTCCTGACACCCAGAATACCCACTATCTCCCTCTGCGTCACTCTGTGTGCTTCCCTGCACAGTCCCTGCGTTGGACTACGTCACTTTGCGTGGGCACACTGTGTTGCAGCCTTGCGCTGCCTTCTTTGGTCCTCTGTGTCCCTCTCTCTTCCTTCTCTGTCACTGTTGACTCCCTCTCCTTCTTCTGCCCCTGCAACTCTCCCTATGAAATCGAATTCTATTCCTTCAAGATCGACTTCCTTCGGGTTACTGAGTGTATGCTCGACTTGCTTTCCAAATGACCCTCAAGTCTTCTTTTATAATCTTCTCATTGACGAATCAACGAGCCAGATTAGAAGTCTAATCAATGGCCAAGATTAAAACTTGACTTGATCTTGTTCTCTAGAAGATTCACACTCTGTTTTATTAATACCCTTTAATTATTTAATTTTCCTAAGTTTAGACTTAAGTTCTCCATTAAAATAATTAATTATTTTAATAAAACACAAACTGATTGGAATTTCCATAAACGATTTCTGGGTTCTTTGGAATACTGATGACCAAACCTCCTTACAAAATTTGAGACTTGGAACACTTGATGATGCTACAAAAATCAACAGCAGCCATGAGAAATGTCTTTCTACATCAAAGGTCTCCACTTCCTCTGATCTCTTTCATTAATCTCAATTCAACTCTGCTCTTTAAAAAATGTAACAATGAAGTCACAATCTAAAGAAGAATCATCTACTTGAAAAACATTTTGGAAAGGAAAGGATCATCACATGGATATGACTCAATTCACGAAGATAAGAATCAACACAACCAAGTTTCATTAAATGTTAAATGGTGGAATACCTGCATCCTAGAAAAATCACACTACACCTATTGGCCATATAGGTGGTTCTTCCCACATCCCAGAGTGTGGTGCGGATGCATAATAAGGCCTACTCTTGTGGCACACACTACACAAGAGGTCCCTCATCCTCAGGATATTTCCGACATCATTTCCTAATACAATGAGCTATGAAAGGGGGGAAAGGTAGCTCAATGTTCTCAATCAGCTATGACCACTCCCTAGAAGGGTCAGATCCACAAGTCCAAACTTTTCTCTAAAAAACAAGAACTTTCCTTTCAGTAAAGGCTTGGTAAGAATGTTAGCTATTTGATCATTAGTGGAGATGTGATGGAGCTCCACTTTTCCCCTCTACACCATATCATGGATATAGTGATACTTGATCTCAATATGCTTGAACTTATCATGAAACACAAGATTTTCTGCAAGACGAATCCCACTCTTATTGTCACAATATATAATTGTTGTGTTTGAAACTTGCTGAAATAGTTCCTCAAAAAGCTTCCTCAGCCAAATTTCCTCACAGCTAGCCATGTTAGCAGCAATGTACTTAGCTTTTGTGGCTAGTAGGCTAAAATTGGACTTCAAATTCGTCATATAAGTAGAGAAATCATTAATTATAACATTCATAAGTAGACACTTGAGAATTTAATCCTACTTGAGTAATTCAAGCCTCTTTTATTTAGATAATTCATATCTATTGATGCATTTTGGCATTTGGAGCTATTCTTTGGATTAATGGATGGAATATTTTGCATGCTATCTTGTAAGTGTACGTGTTGTTGAATATTTAATTTTCTACATGTTGATTCTAGGTTGTGTTAATTACGCCCTAATTTTTTGAAGATATATTGAAATGATCTTTTGCATGCATTACTCATACATAATATGTGAATTAAATGTCCCAGTGGTGAAATTTGATTAAGCTCTACCATGAAAAGTCCACTTTCCTTTGCATAGATAATTGTTTGATGCCTTGTTGCTAGGGCATCAAGATTTTTGCCTCCTTAGAAAAAACTTTGGTTGATCTCATGCATCATAGACTCCATAATCCCAAGGAATAAGGAATTGACCTACTTTGTTGATGACCAATCTCTTCCATAAATCCTTCCTCTAATTGTGACCTCTTCAGGGATAAGCTCATAATATAGGACTTAGTGTGAATCCCTAGGCAAGGGATGTTTTTGGGGTTAGATTGCAGAGCCTAAACATCAAGGGGAGGGTATTTTCCACAAAATATCTCCTTTTTGTGGGCATCCACGTCAATCTTATCCATACATTTATTTTCCCTAGTTTGTAGCCCTAAGGTTAAAACCTAATTCATGTAGCTTCAACTTAGAGGTTTGTTTGAGGGTTTCATGCATCATTGTTTCATTGAAAATCATTGTTGGAAACCCTTTCCTTGCATATTGACCTTGTGTCTCTCTAACACTTAACAAATCAATGAAACCCTACATCATAGATTTCCCTTCCCTAGGTCTCTATATAGAAAGTGAATTACCTCCAATTAGAAAGTTTTCAACCATAGCATTAAAGATAAAATATCATAACTCAAAAAAACCTTAATATTTTGACAAGTTTCAACCATGGAATTAAAAATATTAAGTTTTTAACATATTTGAACCCTGAAATTATGGACAAATTATTTGGCTAAAACAGTTTTTAAAAATGAACAAGTAAATGAAAGATTCATTATTCCAAGAGTAATTTTTATCTTAAAGGCTAAAAGTATAGCTCTTCTCAAATATTAGCCTAAGACAACTTATCTTATTGAAACAAAAACCTAAAAATTAACCATCAAAATGAAGTGTCCCCTTTCAATGAGGCATTAAATTTACAGCATTTTTAAAAATATCTTATACCAAATGTTAACAATAAATAATATCATGGCAATATCACTGTATAATTTAAAAATTCAACATTAATTTCTAATATTTGTTTACTTTCAATCAAAATATCAACAAATGATAACAATAAATAATATCATATGATCTGAAATAGATCTGATCTAAAACTGAAGTAGAATTGAATGTTTGCCAACAATGAATTGATTGTTAACTCGATCGCTTAGTGTGGAAGACTGAAGGAAAGCAATTTATTTTATGACTTAAACCAGAACTTAAGAAGCAAAATTAAACATGAATTTCCAGCAAAGAACAAAGATAGAAGACAACAAACATTGATTATGGAGTTCGTCCCTGGTGGACTACGTCTCCGGGTCCACTTTCAAGATGGTCTGTTTTATTAAGGATTAATTCAAGGAAGAATTTACACGGAAAAAAACCAAATTGAACGTGCTTGCAGGCACCTCTGGTCACTGTAAATAGAAATATCTCTCTCCTATCTTTCCAACGCCTGTCTCAGTGCCCAATTTCGCCTCTGGAAGACTAAGAAACACTGAAAAAAAAATTGCCTCTCTCTTACAGAGTCTGAACAAGTCTTCAAGAACACTCTCCTCCATCATGGTGAATTGGCTAAGGTTAATAGTTCAGGTTCAGGTCCAATATCGAACTCCTTTGGGAAAAAATGGCATGTTGGTTTTACATTAATGAGCATTGAGCTCTCGGTGCAATGGAATCCAGACACCTTAGGCAGATTACATGATGGGTTGAATTAATGCACACCGCATTTAACAAATAAGTCCCAAATTTAAACTTTATAATAAATTCAAACTCGACAGTTTGCAAACGACGGAGATTGGCTGACAACTACATGTGACAGGCTGACGTTGTCCCGATGGTCTGGTGGCTAACTGCCACATTGCAGCTTTGTTCCGATGGTTTAAGGTTGTTCCCACAATCATGTTGCAACGCAAACCTTCTGATGGTCTTCCCGACTGTTTTCCTCCAAACTGAGCGGTAATCGTAACTGTTCACATGTATCAACTGCAATCTCTGACGGGGTTAGACTGTTGCGGTTTGACTGTTATAATATAGTTTAAACATATGTTTTACAATATAGTTTTCCGAAAGATCTAATACTTAGTCTGAAAGCTTATCACTTGGGTTTTAACATAGTTTATGACACCATTTCATAGTATTTGCACTAGGTATAAACTTTACCACTTAGGCTTAGGACCATAGCATAAAGTTAATAACCATAGTTTTAGAACTTAGGTCCTTTCATGACTTAAGCTTAGGTTCCATTTAGCTTTAGGTCTTAGTACACCACCACATAATAACATAACCATGAACCACATTATTACACCACGACATAATTGAAGATTTCCTCTTTCATCCAGAACACTGGAGAACCTGACAAGTTGAAGACTGAAGTGGACTTCACTGTTGATTTGAACTGATGTAAGATCCTCCTGGATCAATCCTCTCCACTTGAAAGATTTTGGACCAACAAAAGTTTTATTTAAGCAGATATCAGATGGGGGTACAACTCCCTCACTTTTCTGATCTCCATCCACCTCACCTTGCTTAGATTCATGCCCTTGAGTCCCACTTGAAGATATTCAACATCTCCACGCCTTGAAGTGCGAACCTTCCTGTCCAAGATGGTATTTTCCTACAACTCATTCATATACTCAGGTGCCAAATCATCAACGATAGGAATCTGTGTATCTTCCTCTAGATCAATGAACATCGAAGGTTCATACAACTTCAGATTTGGTAGATTTAAAACTGAATAAATACACATGTAAGGAGGTAAATCTAACCATATTTCCTTATCTCTATGATCGTGATGTTGTGTTTCATAGGAAAGAGCATATAGATCGCCTTAAGAAAGATGGAATTGAATACATTGTCAGGGCACATAAAATGAAAAAACACTTGGATTTAGTTACTGCTAATTAGATGAAGAGACTAATAAGTTCAAGTAAGAGATATGTACTCATGGTTGTAAAAGAACAACATAAGGATCATCATGGCAATATCACTGCATAATTTAAAAATTCAACATTAATTTCTAATTTTTTTTTTTACTTTTAATCAAAATATCAACTTTGGTATATTGAATATGACATAAATTATTTTTGTAATTCATTGTTGCATTGTGGATATTCTAAACAGATGAATTCTTCATAATTAAAACATAAAATCCAACAAACATAGAAATGATTCATAACTTCATGTAAGATCATATGGAATTTCAAAATATTTATTTCAAGTTACCATGTTAACATCATTTACATAAAATGTCTTAGAAATTTATTCAAAATCAGTCATAGCTTCTGGCACACCATCAGAACCTAAATCTTTAATGAATGACTAGATGTAGATGAAGATGATCCAAATTATTCTCTTTCATTAACTAGTGCTCCATCTGATTCAGCATGCATGCCCACCATTTGAGGCTTCAAAAATATTCTAGATCTACGACTAGATTCAACTGACTCCCATCTCAACGCTATTTCTTCTGGTAGCAGTTTCTTCAAAATATCTATGGTATTCAAATGATGAGTTCCTCTCTTTGTTAAATTGAATTCATACATAAGTATGTCAACCTCCTCCAATTTTAAGAAGTCTGTGCGGTGATGATTTATATTTGTGCCCTTTATTTTTATCTTTCTGCCAATTTTTTTATCAACTACCATTTTTTGCTTGTACACACCATTGAATGGGTGGGTATTTGTGGCATGCCAATGTGAATAAATAGCTGTAATATCTTCATTTTATTTCAATGACCTTTATAACCTTGGCAATCCAAAATGGATAGCCAAGTGGATCTCCATCTGCTAACACTACTGTCATGAAACCCTCCTTAACATCCTACAGAGAACCCCTGTAAAGGTCTTCCATGGCTTCACGTTGTGCACATGATTTTCTAGAACCAATATAGGTTTATCTTTCCTCTACCTGTGGATAATTAATAATACCTTGCGATTGTTTTTGTTTAACAATGTGTCTTTCCTTATGTTCATTTGGAATATTTTTTGGCCAAATAAATGGAGTCTTCAAAATTGTATCCTAATTTAATTATCTTGAAATCATATCACTTTGATTATTGAAAAAATACTCCCACCAAACTAAATCAACAACATCAAAGTACTCATATGTATCTCTAATACATCTTTTAATTTCTTCTAGACATTCAGAATAATTTATATCTCTCTTATTCTTTCGTGCATTATGGAATTCAACAACTGATTGTAATAACAATATCTTTGATGCAAATATTGGATTCTCTGGAATTAACTTCAAAAATTCTAAACCAGATGAATGCCCCCATTTTGCAATAGTTGAATACTTCTTTCCCCATATAAGTGTTATCCCATTAATTTTTTGATACGAATTTGATGTTGGAAGCTCATGTCATTAAGTTGTTCAATCCCTTTCTCCTCACCATGTGTCCCAGAATAAACCTTTGCATGTCAATAGTTTCTTCCAACACATGAAAACAAGCTCTAGAATGTATTATCTCTTAATAATGTCAATTAATGATGCCAGTCTCCCAACATCTTTCCTCTTCAATGTTACTAAAAAATTACTGAACATTTGATCAATATGGTCATGAGTATGCCCAACAAGAAGGAAACCAACTTCTACCTTTTTAAAATGTATCAACTCAACGAGCATGTTTAGATACCCAAGAAGAATCTAATTTTTGTTTTCACGGCTTGTGTTGTCTAATTGTAGATACATAACTTTAGGAAGAATACCATACCTGTGAGAAAACACATCATGGATTATATTTATGGTCATATTTTCATAATTATGAATACTTGGAGCTATGGAGTAAACCCTTGGCAACATCTTCCCATTAAAGACCTTACAACCAACCAAGTGAAACTGAATAAAATTTTCCTCCTGTAAATTTTTCGGTGTGCGGATAAAATGTGGAAAATTTGTTTTCTTTTGGTCCATACCATCAATTATCAAACCCAAATATTTATTTTTATTATCATAACACTTCTTTCGATGTTTATACAATTCTTGTCTTTCACTTGTTTGCTAATGTGACACTCTTGAAGTGCTTTGACAACGAAATATGTCCACAAAATAAAATAAACCTATTAATAAATATTTTTTCATAGTTGATAACTATCCATTTTTTAAAAATAATGTTATGAACCCATACCTCTTTCTGCCCCTTGACATTTATCCATTTTTTCTTTTAGAGAAGCACATGTACTGCAAATCCCCATCCTTGTCTTTTTAGGAATACAAACATTGTTGTGCTTGTTCTTCCATACCCTTGTAAAATATGAATATGTAATAAAATTACCAACTCCTTCAACACCTTCTGCATATTCTTTTTATAAGTTGTATATTTCTCATCTCGATAAATTATTTGGAGTATATATTATGTCTTTATCCGGAATACACTCTCCATGCTTTTAAAAGAAGTATTTCATCCATGACATAATATTACTTACTAACGGCCCAACTTCTCGTTTATAATGCACTTTTGAATAATATGTGGGAATTTTTTCCAGTCTTTCTTGGATTCTTGACAAACGAAAATTACCAATTGAATGCAACATTTTGAAAGCCTTTCTACAGAGAAATACATTCCCAATATGATAATCATAACCTTCTAGTGTAGATTGCATGTAATCCACTAAATATGAATTTTTTATGCTTTTATTCATTGACAAATATATTTTCCTTTTTTCCAAAGCAAACTTGAATTCCATATATTTCAAGCAATACTTTCGACAAAATTCACTTGAAATCAGATCATCGATAGAACTTCTGCTTTTGAGATATGTTGTACTAAGCTTTGTATAGCTCAAATATTTTGGATTGATATGAAAGGGTCTACACTTACTCCTAGATACAATATTTTCTTGCAATGGCTTCATCGTTCCATTATCCCTTATAGAAGCATTTTCATCACCATCAGGAGGAATATTATCCTCACTATGATCATTCTGAACATAGTTAAGAAATTCATCATCATCATTGCTTGGACAATATTCATTACCATCCTCACTTGAAGAAAAATCTTCACTACCATCATCTGTGTTTTTGAAATCCTCACTCGGATGAAATTCTTCACCATCTTCATCCATGCTTTTGAAATATTCCCTTGGAGGATTCAATTATTCATCACCATGGGTGCCTTTGAAACACTCACTTAGAAAAAATGCATTATTCAGATATGTGACTCTAAAACTATCATTTGTAAGAAACTCTTCATCCTCCCCTTCATAAATAGTGCTCTCATAATCCTTAGGATTAAGATTGATTGGAAAATATGACTCTCTATTTATAGTCAAATTATTATTTGCAGGAAATTGTTCATCCTCAAATTCATTAGTGGTGGTCTCATAATCCTTAGGATTAGGACTACCTTGAAAGTTTGAATCTCTATTTAATGGAAATTCTTCATCCTCCCCTTCCTAAGTTTTGCTCTCATAATCCTTAGGATTAGGTCTAAGTGGAAGCTCTGAATTTCTATCCACTGGAAATTCTTCATCTCCCCTCCGCCCCCTCCCTCCCCTTCCTCACTGGTGCTCTCATAATCCTTATAATTAGGACTAAGTGGACACTTTGAATTTCTATTTATTGGAAATTTTTCATCCCTCCCATTCATCAGTGGTGCTTTCATAATCCTTAGGATTAAGGCGAAGTGGAAAATTTGACTTTGGAAATTCATCATCCCCCCCTTCATCAGTGGTGCTCTCATAATACTTAGGATTAAGACAAAGTGGAAATTTTGACTCTGGAAATTACTCATCATACCCTCATCATTGGTGCTCTCATAATCATTAGGAATAGGACTAAGTGGATGATGCAGGGATTCTGCACAAAACAGAACCTTGCGCACAATAATAGGGTGTGTGTTCTCCTTACATGAAATCCTTAATCACAATCTTCAATAAAGTCTACTTAGACTTAATTTAAAATACATATGCAGAGAGAGCCAAACGATAAACAAAATAATTGCATAAATTACAATCAGAAATTACAAATGCAAACCCTTCCTTGGCCGAATTTTACAATTGTTGGCCTCTCGGCTCTCTGTCCTTTACATAAACTCTCACACCATTTCTTTCTATCTCTTTGTGCCTCTCTTTGTCCTCCATCCTCACACAAACTTCATATTTATACATAATTATGGATTAATTTGAATCCATGATTTTCTCCACACAAATCTCAACCAAATCTTAAAATATCTTTATCCCTTTTTTGACTCAACTAAGTTCCATTTAAGAAATTTCTAATCCCTAAAATATCTACCCAAACGAATTCCACTCATATCCTCAATTTATTAAGAGAATATTTACAATAAACCTCACACTCAAGATATTTCTCTCAATTTATTAAAAATGAGCATAATAATTTATAAAATATTTAAAAAGACATCACCCCCTAATTACACAATATTTTAATGAAAATCAAGCAGGATGCTCCTACATCAGACTCCCCATGTAGAGAAGTTTCCATAGACTCCTGTCTATGAGGTTTGTCTCTTTTCTGTAATAATGTGACAACCACAAGTCTCCATGACTTGCTACCTCCAGGATTCCAAACTCTGTTTTGCCGCTGGTCTTTTAAAGTATCAACTCCCTTTGTAATTCATCACCAACATCACTCACTCTGTCAATCGCATTCCATCAGCCTCTCCAACAATTTCTTTGGCCAATTCCTCTGAGTAATTCCTCTTTGTTTGATTTTTCCATCTCCAATTGTACTGAACACTCAACTTTCTGAGATGAAGAATAATCAAGAACTTCTCCTTGATCACAACCATAGTCATTGATTTCCCTTATAGTAACAAATTTCTCATCTAGTGTTGCACCTGCATTCATAAACAAACTATTAGTTTTAAAAAGATAAGACCTTTCAGCCTCTTTTGATGCTTCAAGCACCAATCTCCCATCATAGTCCTTCTGGATTTCAGTAAATCCTCTTTTGAATTGTTGGTTGTTTTCATCTTTATCCTGCTGGATCAATACTTCTGTTTCCTTTATGTCTCTAAGGACATAACTTCCTTGCTGTTCCTGATCTTTCATCTCATCTCCAAATACTTTCTGCTCAATTTCTTTGATTTCGACATCATATTTATTAATGTTGCCTCCTGTACCCATAACCACATTATTATTTGAAAAGTTATAACATTCACTCAACTCTATAAATGTTAAAAACATTTCATCCCTATCGTGCATGACAACTGCAATATCTTATATATTAGGTTCTGCAAGTTTCATCTCCCCTTCAGGTTCCTTGAGCCATCGTTCCAAGAAGTCTATTTCCATGTGAAATCTTTTCAACATTTCATCACAACCTTCATTCTCAGTTTCATTCTTCCTTTGGAAATCCTCCTGAGTTATCCTGTTTTATGTATCATCACATTGCAAAATTCTTTCATCAATTTCATTAAACAAATTCACTTGTTTACCTCCTTGGAATATCACTACGGCATTTCCATTATGCCTCCACAATAGCTTCAACCCGCTGTCTTACCCCAAACATGAATTCATTTATGAATTCCTTATGCTGCAACAAATCAGTACCTTTTTCCTCTGAAAGGCATTCTCCATCATACTTCACCTTAAGAATTTCATTCATCTTTGTGACAGTTTCACTAGACTGTCCACCATCTTCTGCACATCCTGCAAACATACACAAACTGTGAGTTTTAAAAATGCAAGGCTTCATGGCCTCATCTGCTTCTCTCGTCAACATATCTTCCAATTCTTCTGAACTATTCCAATAGTCCATGAGATCTTTCTCATTGATCTCTTCACCCAGAATTTCACCCTGTTCTGGGCCACAAATGGAAACTTCCATTCTCAACTCAACCTCTCTGAGTTCTTCACATCTCAATTGCACACTCATCATCTGCTCGAGCTTCCTTAGCTCCGCTGTCAAATGTATGTTTACCTGTTGTTCCCTCTTTGCGTGTAGTTTTTTCCATTTCACTTTTTTCCTCATGGTCCAACCATGTCTCTGGTCTTTTGTATTTCTCTGCAATAATTCCATCAATAACTCAAGGTGAACTGTTACCTCAACTTTCTCCCTCTCATACTCTTCATCAGTCAACTGCTTCCATATGCCATTTGCCTTGGCATTTTCCTTCTTCTTTCTTCTACTGTGGACTTTCCCAGATCCTTTGAAATAGCTATCAATAGTCATCTTCTCCTTCTTTGCGAACTTCATTTGTTCACTTATGGATTTCATTCAATCCCCTTTTTATCAAGCCTTCATATTTTCCATCCAAAAATGAAAGCTCTCTTCCGATGCTTGGTATTTTTCGATTCTTTGTCTTGGAATCATTTCCTGACAGCTCTCTTGCTCCTCTTTGCTGCAAAACAACAACTGCAGTATTTCATGTGTTACAATGACTAACTCTTTGGGTGTCGGGCTTCGCCGATCATGCACCCAATTACATTCAAACCTTTGACTTGACTTACGATTCTTTGAATCCAGATTTGATATCAACTCTTCATCTTGGATGAAAAATGCACTCTCCTGTACAATAACTCAATGGTTTAACATGACCCAAGCCATCCAATTTCTTCATTGAACTTAACATCTTATGTGATTTCAAAGCTTGACCCAATAATTACAATAATGGATATTTTGACTCTAATTCAAGATATACAATATACCAATGAACATCCACCCTTAATGCATTTTCATGATGTAAAATCTTCACTCTACCAATTCTCTTCCATTCTTATGATAATAACATAAGTCTTTTATTACATCATCTCCCATTATCACTTTCTTTTAAGCCTTTAAATCGAAATGCAATCCATTTTCCCAAGATTTATTTTATGGTGAAAATAAATAAACCATTTAATTTTCAACATTCAAAAATACCTTTTTGAAATGAATTATCATACCATATTCTCCCTTCAAGGTTATTTAATAAACCTCCTCTTCGTGATTTCAACTCTTCGAATTTCACTCTTCTGTGTTGTTCTTATCACTGTGAATATTCGCATGCCTTTCATACGATAACCTCTTCAACACGCTCATCATCTTAGCGCAAACAGTTTTCCTGCACTTCCATGTAGCTCCTCTTTGCAGTCACGGTTCTCATGCAACACCGTCTCTCTTCAATGCACAAAAACAATTCCTTCATAGGAATTTTCCAAAACTTCCTTTTAACATAGTGGCATCAACAAACACAAACCACACTCGAACCATATTTGCACATTAATTTCTGGGATGGATTCCAATTTCATTCCTTAAACTTTGGATTGATTTCACTCTTTCATAACATTTACAAAAAAATTAACTTCTCAAATATGGCAAGGAAATTTAATCATCAAAAATTTAAAAATACTGATAAGGCTGCCCGCAACCGTTGTTTTCTTCCAGATCAATCAATAAACAAGGTTTTATAAACCGCGCACCAACATCCCACAGAATCTGTGCTTGTATTGGTGTTGCACTCGTTTCAATGTTCCACGCTTAGAAAGTTCCATAATCAGACTTATGTTGCACACAATTCTAGTCCACACGCTCCACAAATGCTATCTTACATGCTTCCACGGATCTTCACATAACACTTACCCAATGTCGTGAGCTCAACAACACTTCATAAATCTCGAGTCTTCAATAGGGTCTTCCACGCTTTCTGCAAACAATATTTCAACGCATATCTGTAAAAAAAATACTTCAACGCCTTAAAAGAGACAAGTCGACCAACCTTATCTTCTTGGTATGGAATTTGGAAGAGGGAGCCACAAACATATGGCTTTTGTTATGTTCATCTCGTATTACTGGATGCTCTTTTGCTTCGGGCACAATGGACGCCCTGAAATGCGTAATGTCAGCGCTGGATCCTTCACTAAGTAGACCTAAAACAACTTCGCTTGCATCACATTTATCACACGCAAAAACGTTCTCATGCTATGCAGAAAACCTCCAAATAGTTGTTTCTGCAGTAGTTCATTTATGCAATGCTTGAAGACTTCAACTTCTTCGCACAACTCTGATCTCTCATCAACCAGTTAATATTCATGTTGCTTTGATCCTTATGACTAACTTGCACCATGCACATTAAACCAATACACAAAAATGAATGGATTTTAAGCGAGAAGAGGAGACTACCATGTCATTTCTCATACCCATGCGGAGTTCTCCATACAACCCTTGAACAATCGTATGATAGCAAAGAAATGCGGCGTGAAACAAATGCAACGTTCAACCTGCTAAACAATGGACTTTCCAACGGTTATTTCATAATTGGTTATGCAGAAACCTTGTCAAAACTTAGCGGATCGGCTGACACCACTTAAGAATTTAAACAACAGGTACATGTAAATTGTATCGAATTTTGGGTTCAATAAATCTCCCTCACACTTCCGCAGGCTTCACTCTGATCAGGCGTTGCAGGTTCTGTCTTCTTCACGGTCATACAACCATTCTCATAGCTTGACAATGCAGCACATCAATCCACGCATCCAACGATCCACCTAAATGGAATCGACTTCACCACACAACAACGATGCAAACACGATTACAAACCCAATGATTCAACTATACAAAGTTTGGTTGCATCTACATGTAGATCCACACCTTGCCATAACTAGCAGTAAAACCAAACATGCCTTACCAAAGCGTTACCACTGCAACTGTGTCCACAAACTTCTCTTCTCCGGCTACAAATAGATTTAGCTCGGTTACTCCTCGCTCGGTAGCTTCTTATTATAGTTATCATGGTTATCAACTACCCGGTAGTTTCCTTCTGAACAACATTCAATATTGTACGTCTCTAATTCGTGTACGACCACATAATGATGTCTCACAATTCATTGCAGTAATCACCAAGTGCGACGACATCCTAAGTGGGTGAAGGTCACATGCCTGAGATGGAATATTTCAAGCATTGGAAAAATCCGCATGAGCCACAATTGTCAACAGATCGGATCACAAACCTTGAGCTCCTAAAATATCACACAGGCTTTTGTTAGCACAACCAGTAACAACAAAGATTCCAAACTGGAAGTGTACTGCAACAATGTTGTCTCCAGTGATTACAACTAAGATTTACAGCGCTCTTTCTTCTCGTGGCTTGAACCCTCATACAAAAAAGATTTATCTCACAACGAACTCAGAACTCAGTGCAACGATCTATCACACAATGACTCCATGACACCACAATCTCAACTCTAACCTTGGGCTCTGATATCAAATGATGCAGGGATTCTGCACAAAACAGAACCTTGCACACAATAATAGGGTGTGTGTTCTCCTTACATGAAATCTTTAATCGCAATCTTCAATAAAGTCTACTTATAATTAATTTAAAATACATATGTAGAGAGAGCCAAACAATAAACAAAATAATTGCATAAATTACAATCAGAAATTACAAATGCAAACCCTTTCTCGACCGAATTTTACAATTGTTGGCCTCTCGACTCTCAGCCCTTTACATAAACTCTCACACCATTTCTTTCTATCTCTCTGTGCCTCTCTCTGCCCTCCATCCTCACACAAGCTTCATATTGATACATAATTATGGATTAATTTGAATCCATGATTTCCCCCACACAAATCTCAGCCAAATCCTAAAATATCTTTATCCCTTCTTTGACTCAACTAAGTTCCATTTTAGGAATTTCTAATCCCTAAAATATCTACCCAAACAAATTCCACTCCTATCCTCAATTTATTAAGAGAATATTTACAATAAACCTCACACTCAAGATATTTCTCTCAATTTATTAAAAATGAGCATAATAATTTATAAAATAATTAAAAAGATATCACCCCCCAATTGCACAATATTTTAATGAAAATCAAGCAGGATGCTCCTGCATCAGTGGAATAATTGACTCTCGATTTACAAAAAATTATTTTTGCTGCCCTTCATCAATGTTTCTATCATCATCCTTAGGATTACGACCAAGTGAAAAAACCGACTCTCTCTTCATAGTGAACAAACTCTTTTTATATTCATTAATCTGAATAGAGTTGTTTAGTGACAAAGATGTTGATGTTGCAGAAAGAAAAATTCACTATCAGAAGAATCCATGACTTTCAATAATAAGATGTTGAATGATACAAATGCACTCTCTCCCAATTACAATATATAGCTTAAATACTGAAATTTTCTTTCTAAAATTTCCCCTTAAAAATTTTAGCTAGTTGAAAATTTTCCCTCCAAAAATTTCGTTTGAAATATTTCCCTCTAAATTTTTTGTCTAAAATGTATTTGAAAACATTTTACTAAGTTGTTTGTCTTGAAATATGTCACACAAATTTCTATTCAAAATATCCACAAAAATATGTCTTTCATGCATTCTTTCGAAACTAAAATAAATGTTTTATTTAAATGATTTAACATTGACTATGTAACTAAATTAATTTTCATAATCTATATTTTATTTTTTAGCCAACATTGAAGAAAAATTAATATAAACCAATAATATAAACTACATATTAATTTTCTTAATTTTAATTTTAATCCCACATTCGTGAAACACTAAAGCTATCTCACAATCTTCGCTATATAATAACGATCATTGTTTCTATTCCTCACATCACATCAAGTCTTCTAGGTTTTGCTAAAATGTTTGAAGCAATTTTGTGGAGGCACTGCATTAGCATTGATAACGCATTGAACAAGAGTTTTTTGCATTTGAAATGTTAGTTTTCCTTCTATTTTGACCATTTAAAGATGAATTTGGGGAAAATTTGTTCTCTTTATGGTGTTTATGCTCCAAAACTATTTTCTTTTATTGTTTTCCTTTCTTTTTTAATTTTGTTTTGCAATGTCATATTTTACGGGAAATCCCACATAAAAGCCCTATTTTTTATATTTTTATAGCAAAGAAGATGAAAAAAAACTCAAATTTGTAGGGTTTTTAGGAGAAAAAAATAAGAAAAAATATATATTTTTATGGCTGTTGGGTTCCTCCATGAAACAAAAAAACAAAAAACAACCATTCACATAAAAAAAAATTATATTTATTTTGTTTATTTATTTATTTAAATTAATATATTTTTAAAAATCATGTACTTTTATTTTATTTTCATTTAATATATGTGTGTGTGTGTGTGTGTGTGTGATGATGATGATGATGATGATGATAGTTAATGTTTCACTAAGACCAAAATTTGTTCTATCAGACCTAAAGAAAAGAATTTTTTAGTTTGTTCTAAAATTGTACTCCTATGTGCAAAGAGCTTGGAGAGAAGTGTCACGAGCTCAGTATAATTTTGGCATGTTAAAAGGCTAGGAAGGTTGGTATTGCGAAAAACATTTTGAAACTGAGATCTAATGTAGGTGTACTCAAGGCACTTTAAGAGGAAGTGATTTTCATCCTCAATGTTCATATTCTCACGGATATGGCAGATCCTTTCCACCCATGGTGTTTTAGGAACTGCCCAACGACCTGTTTCACTATGGAGCTCATGAGATTTCATTCTTATCTTGGCTATATTAAATTTTTTCTTTGAGGTAGTTAAAAAAGAGAGATACTTTTGATCTTCTAGAGTAGGGTTGATGATCTCCTTATAATATCTTAATTTTATTTTAGCCTCTAAATCTTTCTCGCGCCACATTTTCCCTTTAAACTTAGAAGTAACAATAATTTTAATGTTATTAATATTTTGCAATGCAACATTTTCATCGATCTCCAAATGGTTTAACCATGCCCTGGTATCTTTATACCAACCTTTTTTAGACTTTGGTGGTTTTAGCTGGAATTTAAAGCTAGCTTAGTAAGTCTATGGTATCCCATGTTGATTTTTTTCTTGTACAACAGGAGTCTAGTCATAGCTAGGCTCTCGATAGGGGAGAGACCCACTTCTATAAGGAGAATAGGATAGGTTGTATTGCTTTTAATTTTGAGGTTATATGCTATAAAACGCTTATGGATTTCTCAATCTTTCTCTAGGATTCTCTTGAGATGCTGCAACCCCAAACCTCACATCCATACAAGATAATATGAATGACTAAAGTTTCAAAGAGGAGCTTCTTTTTATCCCACATCACAAGGTTTACTACTTCACAATTATTTTCAAGACCAAAATAAGCTTTCCACTCTCCATTAATCCCTTTCTCAATGATATAGTTCCAGTTCAGCCTGTGATGAATATCTATTCCTAGGTACTTGTAAGAAGACACTTCCTCCAAGTTGCTATTGTCATACACAAAATTAGCATAAGTGTCTTTCTTTGATTTGATAATCATAACTTTTGTTTTGTCAGTTTTAACAGTCATACCCATGGTAGAATAGAAATCCTTAAGAAGTCTTAGTTTCTTATCAAGATCAGATGGGAACCTTTCTAGAAGAACAATATCATCAGCATAGAGAAGAAGGATGATGGCTATTTCAGCTAATATCATGCTGGCACAACTTGCTTCCTCTAAACATCCTTCTAGCTTGTCGATGTAAATGCCAAATAGGGTAGGGGAGAGGGGGAAACCTTGTTTAACTCCGATATTATACTTAATATCTTTCGACCACCCCTAATTGCTCTTAAACTTGGCAATTACATTATCGTATAACCTTATAGTGGCAACTCTCAACTCGAAAGGACCCTTTAGCTCTTCTAATCTATTCCATAGGTTATTTCTAGGTACCATATCGAAAGTCTTTCTAAAGTCCACAAAGAAACAAAAAATATTGGATTTATCATTACGGCATTCCTCCATAATTATCCTAAGCATAATAAGGTGGTCCATAGTTGAGTGTTGCCTTCTAAAACCTGCTTGGCCTTTAGCTCGCTTACCTTCACTTTCAAGCCATATTCTCCTCTTATTTTCCAAAATACTACCACATAACTTGGCTAAGAGAGGGCTAATCATAATTGTCTGATAATTAGAGGGGTTATTTGTATCCCCACTTTTAAAAATAGGAATAATGAGGCTCTGAGTCCATGGTTTAGGGAACCCTTGCTTGACTGCTTGATTAAAAATCTTGTGGATGTGAGGGATGAGGACATGACCTTCAATTTTTAAGATCTTTGCCTGGTAACCTTCAATTCCCTTAGCTTTTCCATTTTCCAGGCGCTTAACCCCAAAATCTATGTCTTCTAATGAGAAAAATTCTTCCGTTGTGATCAGTGTTTCAAATTTATCTATGACATTTGGAGATTCATAAAGCATTTTAAGATAGGAATTCTAGTCATGTAAAGAAATTATATTATTATCTTTAGTTTTTCTAGTTAGAATTTGCCTCTAGAATTTCTTAGGAGCTACCTTAGAGAGGTGTAAGAGATTTTCTTGTCTTTTATGAATATATTGCATTTTTTTCTTTTTAGTTAGGGATTTGTATATTTTTATCTTGCCAATTTTAAGAGACTCGTCAACAACTTCCTTAATTTCTCTCCTCGCACTTTTACAATCTTTATCATACCAAGGGCTGGTTTTACTATTTCTTTTATTACTTGAAACTTCAATTGAGAACTTGTTAATAGAATATGAGATGGTTTTAGTAAAATTATGATAAAGGTCTTCTATGTTGTCTATACTACATAAAGGAAGAAAATTAATTTTTAATTCATTTAGAAAAATATCATTTTTATTTCTATTAGAGATTAACTTCTTTTAACTATAAGGATTATTTTCTATGGGATCTCTATGCATGAAAAAATTGAGAGTTACAATTAAAGGTCTATGATCTGAGTCAGGCTCGTGGTCGTTTAAGATGTCAAAATTTATTATTTCATTGTATAAAGGGATATTAGAAATAAAATAGTCTACCATGTTGCTACCAAGCCCATGGATATAGGTCATATGGCTAGAATTGGGCCACTTCTTTAGACTGTTGCAAATTATGAGATCTTGAGAACTGTAGAGCTTCCCCAAACATATTTTCCCCTAGATCTTCAGAGCTTCTTTTGTACTGGCCAACTAGAGTAAGGTCTTCGTCTAAACAAATAGGATTAGGGTCGAAATAATTGCTTACAAGAATATCTTGGTTGCTTGAAGTTCGAGCATTAAAGTCACCCATTAAGAGGATATTACCTTCATTCCTTAGGCTAGAAATATCATTCTCTAAACCATTTAAAGGACCCATTTTATCTAAATTTTTTTTCTTATAGAAGTTAGAATTGATAGGGTCAAAATAACAGATTGCTATGTAGGTTTGTTTATCATTAATTTCAGTAATATCTATACAAATATATTGGTTGTAAGGGTATTTTTTTATAGAGACTAGCATGGGGGGAGATGTTCTTCCTAGTGTAACAAGCTACACCCCCAATGCCTCTACGATAGGATTTCTTGTTCCAGATTGACCATAGTACAAAGCCATCTATGTTAGGGACCTTAGATTCTTTTTGCTCCTAAGTTTCAACTAGCAATATAATATCAACTTCATTCGAGATCCAACTTAGCTTGTGGCCTTTGCTCCATGGAAAGCCCCGACAATTCCAAGAAATAATTTGGAGCATTTTGAATTGCTATTTATTAATATATTTTTGGTTTCTATCTCGAATAACGACTTTTCTATTTCTGATTATTTCCCATTTTCCTTCCTTCCTAGCTTCTTTTACCTTTTGAACCTCCTTTCTTAATTCTTCTTGATCTTTTGGAATGAGATCTTCATTTATAAATATTCTCGTTCCTTTTAGACTTGAGGTTTTACTAAGTATGTCATACTTATGGTCAGTAGAGCTCACCTTTATCCGGATCAACTTTCCTTTATTCTCAGTTAATTTACCCAACCTTGTTGCTTCTGTGAGACATGTTGTTTAAATTTGTAATATATTATGTAATTCTTTCTTGGGTATGGCTAAAGTATCCTCGTCTGCCTCCTCTTTCAGACCGAATATTATAAGGTTCGAGGCCCTTTTGTTACGTTCATGGTCTAATTCTATGAATTTCTTCATTTCTTATTTAATGGGTTTGATATTTAATTTACTTTCCACACTATGGTGAGATTGTTATTGAATTTTTCTTCTAGTTCTGTAATCATGTTCTTCATTTTAAAACTTTCTAAAGTATCAACATCTCCTTGTTGGGATGTTTGGTTCGTATCTTGGCTTTTTTTTTCTATTACCTGTAATCTAAATTCCATTGTCTCCATTTTATTCTCCAATAGTTTCATTTTATTTTCTATTTGTTTTTAGATCTTGTCTTCAAGAGATGTAAATTTATTTTCTAGCATGGCTTCTATATATTAAATTAATTTTTTTATGTATTTTTTTTTAATAACAAAATATGTTTTTCTTTTGGCCTAGTCGGGACCAGATGTCAACGGGTGGGTCGGCTTGGGCTTGGTTGGACCGCTCACTGGCGTTCGGCCCTCGGCTACGCCAAAATTTATTATTATTATTATACAAATTATTTAAAAAATAATTTTTTTTAAATTAAATATATATTTTGAAATTTTATTATAAAAATTATTATTATTATTATTTTTTTTTTTTAATTAAATAATTTGTTTTTTATATTTTAATAGTTTTGAAATTATATATATATATATATATATATATATATATATATATATATATATATATATATATATATATATATATATAAGATGACATCAAAGAAGATCTTTGTGAATGTTCTGGACCAAGGGCAGTAATTTCCAAATCTAAAGTTGCAATTGGACGCACTATGGTTACTGTTGGATGCACTATGGTTACTGTTGGATGCACTATGAATACTGTTGAACATACCCAAACTGAGACACGTAATAAAATTCAAGTATGTGATCCATCAAGTACATTCAAGATTTTTTTTGAATAGAAGAATGCATAAGAAATAAATAAAACAATTTTTTCATGGCATCTTCAAGACAGTGAAATCGATGATGGTGTACATATCTATCTGTATTGTGGTATGATTAACTTTGGTGAACCATATGAGGTGATGGGCACAGTACGAGATTTATGTTTGGTGCTGAATACAAACATTGTTTATGTTCTTGCAAGATTGGCCAATACACATGAAAAGACTAGATATCATCTCTCAAAGGTCCAATATAACACATGAAGAATCTACATAATTGTGTGTAGAAACCGCAAGAAACATTTCAAATAACATTGTAAGTATGCTTAATTATATTTATGCGTTATGCATTATTGTAAGGATCATTCAAATTTTTATAAATCATTGAAAATTTGTATTTTGTTTCATAGGATTTTGTTGACAATATTTCAATTATGTTAGAGGTGTTTATTATCTGGAGCCAAATATTATAACTGTGATCAACACTTTCCACATAAAGATAGAAGAATAATTGAGAAGGAATCAAAGACCAATAGCTTGTGACACTTCAATAGTACAAAGAGGGGATCAACAAAGAAGCACTAAGGTGGGTCAATCTAGTAAAGCTAAACGTGTTGCTTTTGAAGATATGGAAGATGAAGCTGAAAAATATGTTAGCATTAGTGAGGAGGAGATTAGAACTGTTGTTGAAAAGGAGAAAAGAAATAAAACACCAAAAAGAAAAATGGATAAGGATATCTCTCTTCTAGTTGATGATGGAATTCTTGTTTATCAAAAAGAAGATATGTTAATCGGTAAGAAAAATAAATCAAATGTTGGTCAACCTGTAAAAATCATGAGCAACAATGAAGAACAAACTGAAAGCTCTAAAGACATCAGAGAAATGATAACACCGACTACTGAGTTAGGGGATAGAATTATTAAAATAAAACAAAATTTCATTCGATATCAGCTGAGGAAGAATAAATTAATTAATGATGTCCAAACATTTGAGCTTAATGTCAACCAATTGTATAGGCAAAATGAAGGACAATCTCAATATCAAATTAGAAAGGCACATCACCTACATGTACATAATCTGGAAACATTGTTCAGGTTCAATCCATATGCACATGCACTAGATTATGTGGCTCTTGTTGATCTAGATCAAGTTTCCAACAAACAGGCATTTGAAAGGACACGATGTTTTAAATATAAATATTATGTAATTAGAGGGGACCATTCAGTAGTGGCTAAAAGACAATTGATTGAGGAATATTCCAATAACTCTCTTTTTGAAACATTGAAATGCATCATTTACGTTGGTTTAACATAAACAAAATAAAATTTATTAGCATGAATCATATTGCAAATAATGAGTACAAAATGTCTATGACTTTCATCCAAAGGGTCAAAATTATTCATCACGAATTTGTGGAAAAATGTGGCGGGGATAAGACACATGTCTGTTTAAGCTTTTAGAATGAATGTTTAATGGAAAAATGTTATCAAATTGAGGATAAAATCAATTCAAAAGGTGGAAGAGTAAATTCAAATATATTTAGAGACATGAATAACATTTTTCAATTGGCATTTAGAACTGGGGAGATATGAGAATTGATTGATGAAATTTTTGAATGCTGGGGTAATATTTCCATAAAAAATCAAGAGGTGAAAAGGTGTAAACCCATAATATGTACCAACAGTAAGACAGGTCTTGAAATGAATCAAATTCTAGATGATATGACTATCACACCTTGTAGAACAATGTGAGGAGTGAAGGATGATAAATTAGTCAAATCAATATTATGCTGTGTGAAGTCAGGTGAATTATCAATGGATGAAATGTGCATAGAATTTCAAAAGTAATTTTGTTGAATTATTTTTACAATTTCTTTTATCATAATTTTCTTTAAATATAACATGTTGTTGTTGGTAGAATTTGTTATACATATCACTATATTAACAATTTTTACTTTATTTATTCAGTTAGAAGACTTATATAAAAATAAAAGAATATATGGTTAAAATTTTGAATGAAGACAATTCGAATGATGATGTGTGCAACTACCCATAATCAAGTTCTACATCAACACTTAAATATTTGTATATTGCATTCAATAAGTTATGTTGATTTATATATTCAATTTACTCATATGTAAACTATTTTTATTTTATTACTTATAGATATATATATTTTTATGTCATTAAATATGTCGAAGAAGGATGCAAATGGAGTACCAAATACTTTCAAAAGCTTTACTGAAAAAAACAAGTTGGAGAATATGAGAAAGCAATGTCTTAGGAATGTTGAAATTGACCCTACTCTTACTCATTTCATTTGGAATGGGCTTGACACTATCCAATATCAAATAATACGAGGTGATTGTGAAGACATTGAAAAAATCATACCTAAAATGGATTATGTCTTAGTTATTGCAGATATTCCTCATGGTTTCAATTTCCCAGACATTGAAAAAATCATATCTAAAAGGGATTATGTCTTAGTTATTGCAGATATTCCTCATGGTTTCATTTTCCCAGACATTGAATATGATATTGAACCTTATCAAGATTTTATTAAAGTGGTTACGGTCTTTCAAGAAGTCACAACATCACCACTTTGGAGATTTGTGACATTTAATTCAGACACATAATTTGCAATTTTATTAACAAGCTTTAAGGGAAAAACAAAGTCAAGGATGCAGCTTACATGGTAATACATTGAAATTGTATGTTTGATTAATGTTAAAAAAAATATTTATGTACAACTTAATTGAACTTTTACTATGTCATGTTACAGTCAGAAGTCAAATCTTGTTTCTTCAGAAGATCAACCTATTATAAATTATTGTGAGTTCATCCATGTTGAATGTTGGACAAAATATGATAGATATAAGCCTATTATTCTAAACCGAGTTGTGTTGGCTCGTTTGGGCTTGACCTAGGTTCGGCTTGGACTTCACACCAACAAAACCCTCGTACATCGGCCCTTTCAGAAACGAGCTACAAGTAGATCACAGTCTCACTCGAGGTGGTTATGGGTGGTTGCAGAACTAGGTTTCTGTAGCCTTGAGGGACTGTGCGAGGTGCTTTTACTTTCATTTCTCAATAATTGTTGGAGCGGGGTACCTTAGGACCGCAATTTTGATACAAATATAGCATTTTGTGGTTTTTAGTCGTGCGCGCTAAGCAACTCATAGGTCGAGGGGCTTTGGGGCGGGTCAAAGCCCCTTCATGATTTGTAATGGGAAAAAGTGTAAAACTAGTAGTCGCAAACCACAGATTGAGGGCCTTAGATGAGCGCAGGATAAAGATATAAATAGAAGTCTAAATCGAGTCAGATAGAGAAGTTCTAAGTAAGTTTTGATAAGATTATGATATTTTGAGCTGTGAAGGGAATTTGTTTATGTGTGAAAGGCTCCTGCTGGCTCTGTGCACGAAGACCTTAGTCCAGTTGTGTGTGGACCTTGCTAGCTATGTGCATGGGTAGATCTGAAGAAGTGTAAAGGGTTTTACGACTGTTAATGAATAAAGAAATATTTTGGGATAACTCTGAGTATAATATGCATCTGTGATATGTTTATGTGATATTTGTTCTTACAATTTATGTTATTTGTAATTAGATCGGTTACGTACCTGCTTTTCTGATTACAATACGTACCTGCTTTTCTGCTTTATATGAATATTGAATGCATGGAAATGTTACTGTAAGACCTGAGTGTCACTTTACTAAGACTATTGAAGGGATTGCAAAGCCTTTATCTGTGTGCGCATAGGATAGCCTGCGTAACTTGAACGAGATCTGCCTGGTTATGGTTTCCAGTTAGGGTTTCTATTGCAAGGGCCAGTCAGTTATTATTATAGATCTGAAGACACCCACATCATTTAATTCTATATCAGGGTGTGGAAACGTAGTTCTAGTACACCTCCATACTGCTTCAGGTGAGACTTTGACCTGCGCAAGTAGGTCACTGCCGAAAGGGCTAGTAGTAAGAGGGTTTTGTTGGTTAAGCTTAACTCTGAACCTGGGTCAGGACCCCTCATGCCAACAAATGGTTCCGTTGCTGGGACCAGGATCATTTTGAGAGAGATTGGGTGATGTGGCGGCCATCAAAGCCTGAGTTAGAAGACTGGTTTGAGAAGTAAATTCAAGAATTTTCCATTAAGGAAAACATAAGTAAAAAGATGTCTATTGAAGATCGGAAACAAAATTATATTTTCATAGAGGTTCACGAGATTTTCCTTGTGACCTTTGCGCAAGAATTGCATGAGTGGTTATCAAGATTAGCTAAGTTCCAAACCTGTTGGAAGGACAATAAGGTCACTTAGTGGACACCTGAGTTGATCAAAAAGTTAGAGTAGACTGATAACTCCATCACCTACACTGTAGATCATTGATGTTTTGAAGGTAAATCTTCTCTGTAGACAGAGATGATCCCTCTAGCCCTAGAGTGGGTCTAGTAACAAAAATACAAGCTAGAGTGTAGATTCCTAATTAATGAATGAAACAGACGAGGTAGATCCACCTACCTGGAATCCAATGTTGTTGTCGTGGCTGTTGTAGTGGTAACCTCTCGATTCCTGTCTTGGCAGGTCATGATCCTTCGCAGCGATGCTTGGATACCTATTCTAAGATCAACAAACAAGAGCAGCGTACGAAGCAACAATCTCATCCATAACTACTAACCAGTCAAGGAGGGTTAAGCACATTGCATCAAATAAAATACATCAACGCAAAATGCGAACCAGACAATAGTCATGCATATGTATTAATATAAGAAAGAGTTACAATCAATCCTTGACGTCGCAGCCTCCTTCAGCGGGGTTCAGTCGAAGCGCATCTCAATGAATGTCAGGGAATTCAGACGGGATGAAGACGCAAGCCTAAGCTCTCTCAATAAGGGTCTCTTCCATTCTATCTTTCTCTAGCAACGTGAATAGAAATCTCTTCAACGTTTCTGCAACAATATGTTTAGTTTAGTTAGCACATCAATGACAGATGGCTATATTTTATAGAGGGAGAGGAGGAGGTTGGGATCCCTACTATGGTGGAAGGGATGCCTTATCCCTTGGGAGGTTTCCCCAAAAGGTGGAAACAAGAGGCCAAGGGAGGAAGGCCGTGGTTATTCAGTCGAACCACTCCCTATGACTCACCCATGAAGTTTTTATGATGGAAACTTCGCCTCTATTTTTAAAAAACTTTCCATAAACAGATTGGCGCGGGCAGCTAACTGAGACAGAGCGCTAGCTGGCGCAGGGGCCAGTGTTAATCTTCCTCATTGGCACGAGGGCATAATGTCAGAGCCAAGGCAAAAACAAGTGTTTATGATGGTCTGTTCAGGAAATTGTCAACAAAAGGATTATTGTACTCATGGAAAGGGATGCAATGATGGTCTTTGCAAGGCATGACACTTTCTTTTGGTCACAGAAATGAGCCTCCAATGTTCGGGATGGGGATTGCAGGGACAATGACAAAATGATGTGTAACAATTGGGTTGAAAGCATTTGGGTGGGTTTGTAACAGAGTTTGCAGTAGACCAGTTTGTGTCATATTCTGAAGCTGAAAGGAGGTTCTTCAAAGGATTGAGAGGTAAATTCATACACTCTCTACCTTTGTTGATTAAGATAATATTGTGTGAAAAGGGTGTTTTGTGCAGTCACACTGAGTGAATGACCCCAAACAAGCTAGAGAGCACTACAAGCAACAAAAAGTGTTACTGGGTTAAGGAGAAATGAGACATATCTGTATACAACCCTCTGGGAAACTTGCCTGACAGTGATATAAAGAGTGGTGATGCTATGCGTGCCAGAGGTAGCCCTCCTGCTACTCCACAGTCGAAATCGCGCAGGGGTAAGACATCTCCTACCCCACCACCACCGCCATTAGGACGAGATATGGCTGCGCATATGAAACTACCCACCTTCAATGGTGTGGGAGATGAGGACATTGATAGGTTTTGGTTTGTTGCAAAAGCAGTATGGACTATGCAAAATGTTAAAACTGATGTTATCAAGACAACAAAGCTAGTTATGGCGTTTGAAGGCTGTGCGTTGGACTAGTTTATGTTGAGAATTTGGAGGACTGGTGATTAATACAAATTCTCTTCTTGATATTTACTTGTGAGCTTACTTGTGTTACTTATGTCTTCTCTTCTTTAAGCGTAGTTAATCTTTCATCAAGTCAATTATCAAAATTCTCAAGACACAAAAGTTAGGCTCCTAGAGCCAGGGAAAAACCTCTCCTTCTTGGAGAGGAAAACCCAAAAGAATTCTTCTTATAGATCTTCAGATGACAAGTACCATGACCTAGAATCAGACCCTTGACCTAGATATGCTTTCAAGACCTTGTTATAGCTTCTTCAACCTTGATTCTTCTCTTCACCAATTTGCTCAGTTCTGCATTGGTACTGGAGATTTGATCTTCTCCTTACATACAATTGTAGTTGAATTGCTTGAATTGTAGGAAGGTAAATCATAGATTTACCTTCCTTACTATTACTACCTTTCTCCTTATGATCATTGTCTCAACTTCAGCATATTCTCTTTTCAAATCAGCTGCCCTTAACAATGATATATCTGCAACTTATTTCAGCTATATAGGAGCTTAGATAACATAGACAAATCCACACTCTTAACCCTGAACCAATCTATTGAAGTCTGCTCTTTAAACTCAAAAAAATATCTGCACTGTATTCTTCTTGTATCACTCCACAATCTTGCTGCACCTATCCGCACTCTTGTACCTTGTTGTGCCTATTCGTAACTGGTACCTTCGCAATCTGTACCTTGCTGTCTTTTTCCACAATCTCCTTCCTGTACATCTGTTTCAGATGTATATCCGCACTTCATGTTGTCCCTTATCCGCATTATATGTTGTCACATATCCGCATTATATGTTGTTCTTTTTCCACACTGTCTTTTAGGAAATGCCTACATTACTTGCTTCGGTCTGACACGCTACTTATATATATATATATATATATATATATATATATATATATATATATATATATATATATATATATATATATATATATATATACGGAGACTTTCCTTCAAACAAGTCGACTATATAGATGAGAGTTAGGCCGACTACTTCATGGTGAATTAGGTCGACTTCATAAGGTTTATTCCAACGTTGATAAGGTGCTTCTTTTCTGCCTTTAAAGCTTGTCTTTTATCAATTTATTGAGGGCTGTTTGTGAGCGTCTTCCACAAGGCCTTGGAGCATAAATACCTAGACTAGATCCTTCGTGTATGAGACACTTAATTCAACCTAATAGACTTCAAGAAGAAGTCTATCTACATAAAAATATTGCTCATGAAACCCATGAAGCAAGTACACCAAAAAGACATTTTATTATCTTTGACATCTTATTTATATAAATACATAATTACATAGTCAACATGAAGACCGACCTAGTTACACTTTTCAACAGTTTATGGGATATTTGGCTTAGCATGCTAATCATATCGTTGATGAGATCAAGGATGCTTTAAAGCAGCAATTCAGAAAACCAAAGTCATACTCATAGTGTGTAACACAGTTTAAGGATATCAAACAAGAGGCAAATGAATCTGTTTGGGCGGCAGATTAGTGGTTGAAGCACACTATCAACAATGGAGGATTTATCTATGATGATAAGAAGCATAAGGAATGGTTTATTGCTATGGATTTTCCACATCTTCACGGGCCTATGAATCAGCAGAAGATTGACTCTCAGGCTGTAGCCCTGGAATTTGCCATGAAACTAGAAGACACACCCAGAGCTAATGACCAATTTGGAAATCTACAAGTCCAAAATCAGTTGGAGGCGATGCACTTGGAGATTCAAAACCTGCGCAGATACAGAGGAAAGGAAGTTGCGCAGATGTATGGTGTATACGGTGTAAGGGTTCTAGCCACACAAAAGATCAGTGTACCTTGTTTCAAGATTACATGCAAGCGGGAGGGCCAAATTCATTGCGCCCTAGAGATGCTGCAGGACTGAGTGGTACTCCCCAACTGTGGTGCGCCGACTGTAAAGTAGTTGGACGACATGACACAAACCATTGCCCTTGACTAGGAAGATATGTGCCAGAACTGAAGAGAAAATGGTGCAGGTGTTTCTCTTCATTTGGTCATGATGAGAACCACTGCCACACATTCAAGCTAACGATGGACAACGCCAACCTCTATAGGGTGCATGCCGACCCATCTTCACCATCATCTCCCTCTTGGCGTGAAGGATCTCCATCAAGAGGAAGGGGAGGAGGGAGAGGTGGAGGCACAGGTCGTGGAAGAGGAAAATTAATTTGCTATAATTGTGGAGACGCTGGACACTATGCACGCGACTGTCTGAACCCTGCATGATAGTATTGCAGGTATTGTAGATAATTTGATCATGTGATTGAAGACTGCCATATTTTGATTGCTAGAATCAGGAGAAGCAACAACAACCACCTACATAGAACTTACAAATGGTTAAAGCTGAGCCACATGATGATGATCCAAGTGTAAACATAATTACACGTAGTGGTGTTGCCATCATGAGAGATGAGGGAAAGATGGCTGATGCAGAGGCCTCAGAAAAAAAGGAAGGACTCAAGTTACAGAAGGAGAAGGAAATTTTTGTAGAAGCCAGTAAGGATTTTGCTGCTGTAGGTGTGTCCACATCCAAGTCAATCACGGAAGCAAAGATTGATGATGAAGTCAAACATTTCCTACAAGCCTGTATTAAGTTATTGCGCAATCAGAAAGTGGTGGACAATCTTGAGGCGCTAATAGATAGTTGCGCGAAGAAGGAATTGCCTTGAATGGAAACTAAGGCCATGAACAAGATCTATAAGAACAAGAAGAGAAGTGGTTGGGAGATGCGCATGGCTATGCAAATTGGAGAGTACGAGATGGATCAGGTCATCTTGGACTTAGGATCTAATGAAAATGTTCTACCTAAGCAGACCTGGAAAAATATGGCCGAACCAAAGCTGGAATGGTCCACCATTCAGCTGCGCATGGATAACCAACAGAAGATCATTCAACTTGGAAGACTCCCACGGGTTCTGGTAGACATTTCTAGAGTAAAGGTACGCGTAGATTTTGATGTAATACAAATTGTGGATGATGCAGATCCTTACCCTGTGCTGCTAGGGCTGGATTGGGCAATCGTTATGGGAGGTATCATCAACCTAAAGCGCATAAGCATGATCTTTGAAAATGATGGTACTAGGGTGATAGTACCTCTGGATTTGTTAGAAGGAGAGAGATATAAAAAACCAGTGCATGAAGGGGATGATGTCGACCATATCTACAAACTGACTGCGCGTGATGAGGATTGGATCAACCCTACGACTGATGGGATGCTGAATTCCGAAAAGGATAACTCATGTTTCTCAGATTCAAATGGGGAAACGAAGAAATGGAAAAACACGTTGCATGATGTTTCTACGTTGCGCTACCTCAAGGTCACTAAAAATTTCTGATGCATCTCCTCAAAGGTAAGGTAATTACCCTATTTTGATGGTTCTGATAGTGTTGGATTACTTTTGGAAAAGTTGGAAAAGGTTGTCCCAGAAGAACGAAGGTTTTGGGCACTTGATCTTGCCATGCGTAGCTCCAGTGCGTTGGTGGGATACACACAAAGGGAGATTTAAATATTAGGAGGAATGCAACAGGATGATGAGGTTGTGCTTCAAGCAGCCCGCTACCCCACCAACTCAACTTTTCTATGGCCAAGGTGATTCATGCAAACACTTGGCCACGTGGATGGAGGTTTGGAACGAGAAGACCTGGACCGAATGGGTTCACGCGTTTTTCCATTTGTTGGGACCAATACCTACTACATGGTATTTGGAAACGGAGCTATGTGGAGGCGCTCACCATTGGATTACAATGACTAACAATTTTCTGTCAACCTTTGTCATGGTCGGGGGATCGGAGGGATTGGGCGAAGCCTTGCAGGATATAGAAGCACTTGTCTTTGATGATTCCCGGCCTCGGATAGAATGTGCTGCATCAGTATGGGAAGCGCAGATACAAGATATTGTCAACTACAGGAACTTGTCAATAGAAGATAATGAAGAATATCCAAAAAATATCAACATCCCTGAGTCAGAGGGGGAGCGCGCGGTTGCAGGGCCCTTATTGGGAATGGCGGATGTAACTAAGCCTCTAAAGTTAATGGAAGTCAACATTGGAACAGAAGAACAACCCAAGTTGGCCAAAATAGGAGATTATTGGGATGATGACATAGTGGGAAATGTTGTGGAGCTGCTGACAGAGTATCAGGATATATTCCCACGAAGTTCTCTCAGCTTAAGGGAATTGTAGGAGATTTAGGTGTTATGAAGATCACTCTGAAACCATATGTGCGCCCTATCAAGCAGCGAGCATACCAATTAAATCCTAAGTATAAGTATAAAGTGAAAGAGGAACTAGAGAAGATGGTTGCTGCAGGAATCATCGAGCCTGTTGAGCAGTCTGATTGGGTGAGCCTAATGGTAGTTCAAGAAAAGAAGACTAAGGGAGAGATAAGGATTTGCGTGGATCTGCGTAAGCTGAATGATGCATGTGTGCATGACCCCTTCCCTACTCCATTTTCAGATGAGATGTTGGATAATGTGGGAGGACAAGAGGCTTATTTTTTTATTGATGGATTTTCAGGGTACCATCATATCAGGATTGTGCCAGAAGATCGAAGCAAGATCATTTTTGCAACGGAATGGGGGTATTTTCAATACACAGTCATGCCCTTCGAATTGAAGAATGCACCTGCTATCTTCTCGCACGTAGTAGTAGCTGTGTTCAAATAATTCATGCACAAGTTCTTGGAGGTGTATTTTGATGACTGGACTATGTTTGGGCTGGTAAAGAAGCATGTGTCCAACCTACGCACGATGCTTGACACTTGTAGGAACCATCATATTTCTCTTAACTTGAAGAAATGTATATTTTGTGTTCCTTTTGGAATATTTTTGGGCCATATTGTGCACCAGTAAGGGTTGATGGTAGACCGACCAAGATTGTATTTATTATCAACCTAGAAGTCCCTACTAATGGAAAAAAGTTGCGCTCCATTTTGGGAGACACCAGATATTACAGAAAATTCATTCAGGGCTATTCTTTGATCACTGTGCCTATGGAGAAATTTTTGTAAAAGGATGTGTCATTTTTCTGGGATGAGGAATGTCAAAAGAGCTTTTAGCTGTTGAAGGAAAATATGGTTATTGCGCCCATTCTAATATTCCTATACTGGTCCAAGGTCTTCCATGTACATTTTGATGCATCTGTTATAACACTTGGAGCTTTTTTAGCATATCCAAGAGAAGGAGACATTGATCACCTCGTTGCTTTTGCTAGTAGGAAGCTCTCCAGTGCAAAGCACAACTACTCAACCATAGAAAGGGAACGATTGTGTAAATTTTTGTAGATGTTCTATGCTTGATGCAACTTTACTTTTTATCCCAATATCAGTCAATAATCACATAAACAAGAAAGTAAAATGCTGATAGAACATACCAGTAGATCGATAGAAGACAAGCCAAAATATATGTGTATTGGTGCATTACGACGGTCAACAGGATGCTTCAACCAAAAAATTCTCAGTACGGTCAACCAGACAGAAGTGTCACACAACCCTCTAGGACAACCAGATTAGTCAACCCCAACAGTCAATGAAAGTCAACGTTGTCAGTCAACGGTCAATGCAAACAACAACAGTAAAGTCAATGCATCCAAGTCAAAGTCAACATCCAACCTCAGGATTTGTGCCAAAAAATGCAGATTGAAGAAATCAAATTTTTGGGAGAGTTTCGAGTCAATTTGACCAAGTGTTGACCAAAGTCAACGCTGGTCAAGTTCTGTGCCGGAAACCCTATATAATCTGAAAGCCTAGCTGCTGCTTTTTCGCACGTGTGAGTGAAGAAGAGACTCCAATAGATGCTCGAACCAATCAGATGATGAGAGAGGATTTGATGTGATGGATGAGTGAAAATGTCCTCCAACGTTGACCAATTTATATCCATCCATGAGGGTGTGTGACACAACTGCTGGGGCTTCAAGCCTACATTTCATTTCAGGCTGACTTGCACATATTTTGAATAAATTCAAAATAAATGTTCTACTCATTGGATGAAGATGATCTTTAGATCGATCTTGCACCTCTCTGAAAGAGGAATGAAATAAAAATATTGGCATCTTCATCTGAGCATTGCAACATGGATTTTGGACCTAGTTGTCCAAAATTAACACTCCCTCTCGACTAGGGATAACTCCATCCACCTGTGCAATCCAAACATCATGCGTCATTCCGTCGTAACTTTCTTTGCTGGCTTCTTTATTTCAGAACAGAGGTGGGTCAATCACAAAGACATCATTCTTGGCTGAAAAATTCATCCCAGAGGTCCAAAACCTCTATAGGACTCAAAGAGTCTCATACCAACCGAAAGTTGGTTTACCTGACCCGAAATCAGTAGGAGGTCCGAAACCTCACTAGACTTGATTCGAGATCAAGTGGTTGGACATGTGCCATCCTAGATAGAGAGTACGACAATCTCTGATGCGTCCATCATTATTTGCTACTAGTCTCTAGCTTTTCCCATCTCACTAGCCAAATGAGAGTTACTTCCCATGAGCCCTGGACTCAATGGGTAGGATGCATATGGGGCACATATCATGAGAGGTGAACCAACTCAAACATCATAACGGTGGCGCAGAAGCACCTCAGGTTCGACAAGCCTAGCCCCGTGTGTGCTTATAGCTTCAAGAAGCTATCCCCAAAGCCCCCTAGAGCTCCTAGAGCTCATCGTCCAATAGGACCATCAGAATAGGGTCATTCTACGATACCAAGATTCTCACAGAAGGTTAGGAACTTAACCTTCCCTAGGGGCTTTGTGAGAATATCTGCGACCTTCTCATCAGTTCCTATATTATCGAGCCTTACGACGCTTCGCTGTACCATATCCTAGATAAAGTGGTACCTGATATCAATATGTTTGGATCAATCATGGAACACAGGATTCTCAGACAACCGAATCCCACTCTGGTTATCACAGAGTATCACGGTGGTATCTAGCACATGCCTGGACATCAAACTGAAGAGCTTTCACAACCAGACTGCTTCACAACAGGCCATACTCGCTGCAATGTATTCGGCCTCTGCGATGCTCAAAGCCACCGACTTCTGCTTCCTGCTCATCCGTGATATCGAAGCAGAACCAAGTGTGAAGCACTATTCCGATGTGCTCTTATGATCCACCACACTGCCAGCCCAATCGGCATCAGTATATCCATTGAGTGTCGAGCTTCCAACAGTGTATCTTAGCCCATGGTTTATCATGCCCCGGAGATATCTCAACAGATTCTTGGCACCAACCTAGTGAAAGTGATGAGGCTCAACCATATGTTGACTCAAAGTGTTCACTGCAAAATGCAGATGGGTGTTCACTAAGAACACCAGGGCCCCTATGACTTGACGATACTTAGTAGGATTTGCTATTACGGGCCCAACAGTGCTACCACTCAATTTCTTAAATTTGAGCTCCATCGGTGTCGACACGGACTTACAGTCCACCATACCAAATCTTTCAAGAATCTTCACAATATATTTTCCTTGAGAAATGAAAATCTCATCAGGTCTCTACCAAACCTCCAGGCCTAGGAAGTAGTGCATCAGTCCTAGGTCCTTCATCTCGAACTCAACAACAAACTCCCTCTTGCAGTGATGAATGAGAGGGTCAACACCTGTCAGGAAGAGGTCGCCCACATACAACACCAGAATGAGAGGCTTTTCTCTATAAACCTTGAAGTAAAGGTTCAGATCAACATTACTACGAGTGAAGCCCAACTTCATTAGGTAGCTATCTATCCTCTCATACCAAGCTTTGGGTGATTGCTTCAACCCATATAGGGATTTCTTCAACCTACAGACATGGGTGTCCCGATCCTGGACTTCGAACCCCAGAGGTTGATCCACATACACCTCTTCCTTTATCGCACCATGCAAAAATGCATTCTTCACATCCATCTGATGAAGATTCCATCCTTGCATAGCAACAAGGGCTATGATAGATCAGATGGTGGTATATCGGGCCACAGGTGAAAATATGTCATCATAGTCTATGCCTTCCTTTTGAGAGAAGCCACAGGCAACGAATCTTGCCTTGAACTTTTCAGCACTTCCATTAGATCCATGCTTGATCTTATAGAGCCATTTCAAGGTGACAACTGCTTTGTCCTCTGGTCTCGGAACTACATCCCAGACATCATTCTTCATAATGGACTCATATTCTTCGTGCATAGCATCCTTCCAGACTTGATGCTTTACGAATTCCTCGAAAGATCCAGGCTCAGATTGTACAATAGTATGCATGGCTGCTAGATACCCTTGGTATCTATTCACCTTCTTTCTTTCACAGAATGTCCCCCTTGGGGCCATATGTCCCTCGGCATCCACGAGAGTGTCCCTGAGCCATATGGTCTCTTCCTCATTGAAGGAGGTGGATCAATTGGGTCCATCGGTCCTTCAACATCAGGCACCGTCTCATCCTTCATTTCTTCTTGGTTTCCAAGCCTTGCTTCATGATCTTCCTCAGATCTCAGAATATTGACTACTTTCCTCAGGGAAGCATCTTCGTCAAAGGTAACATCGTGGCATATCTCCACTTCCTTTTGACCAGGCACATAGACTCTATAGGCCTTCGAAGTTTCGCTATAGCCCACAAACATTCCCTTCTTTCTAGATGTATCTAGCTTGCTCCTCTTCTCCTTCGACACGTGTAAATAAATAGGTGCTATGTAGGTAAATCCTCTCTGCAGACAGAGACGATCCCTCTAGCCCTAGGGTGGGTCTAGTAACAAGGAATCATGCTAAGGTGTAGGTTCCTAGATATTGGAATGAAAGAGGACGCGATACGATAGCCTACCTGTGGTCCAATGCTGTTGTCGGCAATCGTAGTGGTGATGAGAACTGCTCGCTCCCGATCCAGCAAGTCACAATCCCTTCGCTTATTGCACTTGGACACCTGCACAAAGATCAAAAAACGACAACCATATCCCACATACTAATTTCCTCCAAAATATACTAATCAGTCAGAGAATATTAGCATATTGCATTTAATAGAGATAAAACACAAGACGGGAACCAGACAATAGTCACTTATATTAAAAGGTAGAAAGAAGAGATACAACCATGCTTTGACGTTGCGGTCTCCTCCAGCGGGGCTTGGGTGAAGCACGTCTCAAAGCTCGTCGAGGAATTCGAACGAGAAAGGGACCTCTTGATGGATTTATCCTTGTTCTACCTTCTCATAACACGGTTATTCAACTATGACTTACTCTCTCAAGTTCAACACTTTAGTTGTATAGTTCTCTTTGTTCAGCTTCAGCCATTCAGCTCTGGCTCGTTCAACTAGTTTTCATCAAGAGAGAAGGCTTTTTTATATTGAGGCAAAGGAGGAGGTTGGGATCCCTACAAATGTGGAAGGTAGGCCTATCCTCTAGGAGTGTTCCAAGGGAGGTGGAAACTACTAGCTAAACGAGGAGGCCTGTGGTTGTTTCAGTTCAACCACTCCCAATGACTCATCCCCGAGGTGGTTGGAATGGAACCTCCTCCTCTATTTTTAAAAAACATTTCATAAATAGCTCGGCAGGGGCGTCACACTGTGACAGAGCGCCAAGTGGCGCGGGCTTAATGTAAAATTCCCAGGTCGGTGCGAGGAGATAAAGGGTTACTCGTGCCAAGGCAAAAATAGGGATTTTCACAGCTCTTCTCAGGAAAATGTCAACAAGGAGAATGTTGCCTTCATCAAAAGGGATGCACAGATGTAATTTGCAAAGCACGACACTATGCATTGGTCACAGAAATGACCCTTCAATGTGCATGTTGGGGATTGCAGGGACAATGACAAAATGCTGTGTAACAGATGCCCCCTAAATCATGAGGTCCAAGGGAGAGGGAGGGGCGAAATGCTTTATGAGAACACGTTCGAACCAAACACCGCTGTTAGAAAACCTGCAATTACAAGTACAACTGATATCTCTGATACATGTGGCATGGGCGCAACCATCAATAATAGTATAAAAACTGAGATCTAGGTATGGACGCAGCCATCCAGTAGTAAAGATCAACAAATAGACTCAGGTATGGTCACAACCATCCAATCAGAAGAGTCATGTAAGAAGTCATAGTAATCCACAAAGAACCCGCAACCTGGATTTCATTAGATAAAACCCAGGGTCTTGCGCTCTGTTGTCGCTCCTAGAGACAGCCTAGAGTTGTGATAGACCAGTGCCTAGGACATCTTATATTAGCAAGGAACATATGATATAACAGAGGAAGTTATCAAATAGAAAGCTCTCATGCTAATCTCTTGTAAAACAAGGAATATTAATCTGAATGGGACCAAGACCTTCAGAAACCGACACATAGAAAGGGATATTGCAGAGGCAACATTCAAAACTCCAATAATAAAGCAACAGACAATTTAGAGACAACTTACTGTAAAGAGGGCCGATTCAGAAATACTTCACAGAAATAAGTTATCAGAAGATGTATGTAGTGAATGAAATATTGAGGAGATATTAGTTAACATTGAGCTGATATCCATATACACAATACCACCATGCATGGGCTTACCAATCTAAGAATCCATACATGACAATAGCGTTTTAAAAACACCCTCCCAAAGAAACTAATATAGCAGAAATACGGTTTAGATGAATAGTGGAACAAAATATCATGCATGAGCCATATTTAAAGCGCTTGAATAATTCGAGCATGGGTATCAATTAGGATAAATCCATACCAAAAATCAGTGAGCCACTCGCATTCCAAAACATGATACAGGAAAGATGGGTGAAATGAAATGATCTATTTAAATAACACATAAGAAAAAGTTACAGACTGTGAAATACCAAAGACCAGAATCCTCTTTAACAGATGGAACTCCTCCTCACTGAAACCCTATGGGCTCTGAGCTTTCATGCAAGAGTTCTACAAAATGTATACAAAAAGCCTTTCACTGCATAATTTTCTGATAAAATCTGGAACCCTAAATCATCTGTTCTTTGGGAGCTTTATAGGAGAACAAGAAAGCTCGAAAAAGGGAGTAGGTGATGAACATTTAATTGTATCATTAAAACAAAATGGCAGAGACGTGCACGCCCATACTGCTCGATGACTTTGTAATGATGTTTGTACTCTGTGGCCTGCTAACTGAAATAAATGCACTGGGTAGAAATCTCTCCAGGAACACGGCAAAGCAGAGAAATCACATAAACATTCCGTTCTTTCCTGAAGAAAAATGGTGCTGAAAAGAAAGCTTTAGAGTATGTTTCCTGCGAATGGTACCCTCTGCCTTCAAAACCCTGAATTACGGCTTAAAATCTTTAATGCTGAATGTTGAATTCTTCTGATCTCCCACTGATACTCTTTGCCGCAACATTAATATCTTCATCTACACAATTTGTGCTTTGAATGGCTCTGCAGGGTTTGACAGATTTTAACCCTGCATCTTTAATGGAAGTCTTGTTGGCATATCTTCCCGGGCCTTTCTTCATAATTTCAACTCCTGGAAATGGTCCTTTGATGTGTCCTCTATCACAGTAATAGAGACTGTGAATCACGATAGCTTTCCGCCGCTGTAAACCTGCAAAACCCGCAAACTTGTTAAAAAAAACCATGCACGGGAAGGTGAACACAGTAGGGAAGATGGTGTGACAGCGTGACATGGTGGACAGATTGAGAAATGCAGGGCGATGGTAGAAAATGCAGCGTGTTCATGTAACACATTTTGACGAACGTGGGCAGAAAATTTAAATGGAAACATTAAGAAAATGACCCATTGAATGAATATATACGAAGGACAAGTGAATACGGAACAACTGGCACGTGGAATGGTGACTCGGAGGGAGTTGGGCAATGGCGTGGCATGTGTTTAATCTAGACCGTCCGATCTTAGGAGGAGATCGACGGTGGAAAACGTATTCGGAGGGCAATGAGACGGTGGGCCAGGGGCGCAATTGACTTGGATTAAAACTCGTGCAACTTTGGAGTGCGACAACTGTTGGATGAAGACCTCCAGATCGGACGGCTGTCATGAATATCGCGCCGTGACTTCGGACGAACGATAACGCGCGATGGAGGGCGGTTTTGGAATCGTACACGGGGACACGCGGTAAGCGATGTATGGAATTGCTCTGAATTGAGAAATACCGCCCGCCTCCGAAAGGTGGTGCGATAGATACCAGGCAGTTTTTGAACAGTGGAAGCAGGGTGGGGACCACCGAGACGGATAGGCTGCGGACCGTTGATTTAGCAGGATGATCGGACAGTTGGAATATGATTAGATGGGAAAATGGAGTGGGGACCACGTGCGCGATGGGGTTACAAAGGCCGTCGGATCTGCGTAGATGGACGATTAATACTGCTTCCGATATACATTTGTGATAAGCTCCTATTGGACTAGCTCCTAGTTTTGACTTCCGGTCGCGTGGAGAAAAAGATAGAGGGGGCTAGGAACGAAAGGGCTAGGCTTTATATATTTTCCAATGCGGGTTTTTGGCCATTTTAAATGTAATTTTGAGTTTAGATTAGGGGAACGATAGGCGGAAAAACGATATTTAGGCCAACCAGAGGGGTTTTAAAGAGAATTGTTTGTCAGAATTTAACGGAACTTAACAGAATGCTGACATGATCAACACGCTCCATCTCGACCCGAACAAAGTACAAATTCGAGCATGCGAATAGACGATTTGAAGTCGAACATGCAGGAACATCATCTGATTACCATCCAATAATGAGAGCTGTTAACAAACGTGAGAGAAACCACTAATAATGACATCGACTCTCAAGATACAAAAGGTACAATCCACGGAATGTGAACAGTGATCTGGCATTGAACACCCGCAAAATCGTCCGATCGAAGGCTGATGATGTGAACCTTATGTTGGATGCAAAGAACCTGCCATTAAGGCATGCAAGCTCCAAGGTACCTGAAGGGAGTCTCTAGATCAGCTTCCTGGAAAATGAGCTGAAGTCGACAGGAAGCGACCTAGTCGAAGGAGGGCTATGATATTTCCCACATCATTGACAAGAGATAGAGGAATATAATGATTTGCAAATCAGGACCAACAGAGAATCAGAGGGAGTTGAAAATTGCCGAGGCAAAACTTCTCTTGAACATATCGGCAACACGACACTGGATTTGGCAGTATTTGACACCAAGGGATCTGAGATCATGGTGACGTGGCAAAGAGCAGATGAGCAGTCAAAAGAGATTACCCAAACCCATTGAGGCAAACAAATGATGAAGTGCGATGTCCCAAACTCGACACAAATGTAGACAAGTGCCATGTTCAAGAGTGACATACTGCCGACTAAAATCTGGTTCCATTTTCCCCCACCATTTCTGGCAAGTACCCCAATTATTTTTGTAAACAAGCTTGAAGGGGATATCATATACTTGCGATGTAAGTTTTTCCTTCAGACAAATCCAACCTAGTACATTTTACGAGCCCTAGGAAGGAGGAACTCGAGTAACGTCATAACAACAGAGTCTGATGTCATCAGTTTTTAACGAGTCTGACAAAGGGAGAACTCGGCATCTTTTCATGTTTAGAGAGTTTGAAAAGAAAGCGAAAAAGAAAACTCCAGCAAGGCCCTTTTCGTAAATAGTCTCTCAGATTCGAAAAGGTAGAAAACAACATCCGAGAGAACCTCTTAGTCACGATAGGCTAAGGTATTCCTTTTTCGTAAATAATCTATCCCAGCTCGAAGAAGGGGTAAATGTATATTGGGTAAATATTTTTTTGCAGCCATTTAACAAGTTCAAAACGACAAGAGTCTCGGCAATCTTTTCAATTTTCGAGAGTCAGAAAAGAGCTGAAAGTTGAATCCTCTTGGAGGAACGAGTGGTATTAAGGGTAGCTACTGGTTCCGATAATGGTGGAACTGCTCAGAACATGATAAAAGTCAAGAGGCTGGCTAACAAGGCCGTTCATTGCAACGGTTCCTCAGGAATGGGTAAAACAATCAAGTGAAGGCGTATGATCGGCCAAGCAAACGGTGACGATGGAATGAAAAAACAAAGGCTCATCTGACAAAACAGGCTGATAAAATGGCAATCACGAGAGGTAAAATGGGAATTGTTTCATTTTTACACAAGCTTGAAATCAGGAAACTCTGCTTGAAGTTGGTTTCATTTTTACACAAGCTTGAAACAAAGGTAAACTATGCTTGAAATCAGTTTCATTTTTACACAAGCTTGAAACGGAAACAAACTATGCTTGAAAAAATAAGCATGCCCCCAGCATGGTGACTCAATTCGAGGTACATGCCCCCCAAGCTTCATTCCATATGAAAGGCAGATGGAGTGAAGGTTCAAATTACGAGATCAAGAGAAAGACTCAACTGGGATTTTACGAGATCTTATCAAAGACTCGAATTGAACATGAACGTGTTTCATTGTTTTAACAAGGTTGACACATTAAAAGAACTATCCTCATGAGTTAATTCATTTTTTAAACGAGGTTGACATAGAAGACGAACTATCCTCGAGACACCTTGTTTCATTTTTTAAGGAGCTTGACACAAGACAAGGAACTCTGCTCCGACAACCTTGTTTCATTTTTTAGGGAGCTTGATACAAGAAAATGAACTCTGCTCCGAAGACCTTGTTTTATTTTTTAAGGAGCTTGACACAAGAAAAACGAACTATGCTCCAAAGACCTTGTTTTATTTTTTAAGGAGCTTGACACGAGAAAAACGAACTATGCTCCGACAACCTTTCATTACGACGAAAAAGAGGTCATGGACTCCAAGATGTTCGCATCTGATGGGAGAACAACATCTTGAAAATCAGGACCCAATGCCCCCAGCACATGATGCACAATGGCACTATCACTGAATGCAGGTATGGGACAGGTAGCCACATAATTTACATGTGGCAGGGAAGATACAACTGATGGATAAAGACCCGGAAGGGACGATGGTGGACCAAATGTCACATCAGGACCAAAGAATGAAAGTTGATCAATGGTCACAATCCGACCTTTGTGTGGAAAATAGATCACACGAAAGAGGGAAGAGACAACCACCCCCATGACATAAGTATAGTCGCGCCCCAAGAGTAAACTTAAATCCAAGGGGCTTGGAACAACCATCACGTCTATATAGACAATTTTCCTTCCCAAAATAACAGGCAACTTCAGAAGGATCCCTAACAGTTGACTGGTTCCTCTGTTAAACACCAACAAATTCTGTGTAACAGGAATAAGAGGTGGAGAACCAAAAGCTTTCCAAGTAGTAGAAGACAGAATACTAATTGACGCGCCTTCATCTATAATGGTGCTAGGTATGACCAGATCAAAGGTCTGTACCGTTATCTAAAAAGGCACATAAGAAGGAAGGCGATATCCTGCAAATCGACTCCAATCGAAGGAAGTGACCAAACTACTTGGAGGAGGTACCATCGAATTGAAATGTTCGTCTCCTAGTGTTACCAAAGCAAGAGGAGCATCATCCGGGACTTCCATAACGGGAGAAGGAGGAGCAACTTCTTGAATCATAGGGACGGGAGGATCTTTCTCTGAGTCTGAGGAATCTGAAGAAATAAGAAGAACATGAGAGGGATGAGATCCACTCTCGACGGAAAAGACCTAATGAACCATAGGCGGGATCAAGTCGACCGATTCCACGTCCAATGGTTGGTCAGGAACGGATTCCTGAATTTGAATGTTCGGGGGAGCGGGATCGACCAAGGATGACTCTTGACCGATCGTGGAATCAACTAGTGGAGGACTCAAAGAAAGTTTCTGGTAACCAACTGGAAGGCAGGATGCAGAAATAATAGGGTTGTCCAACACTTTCGTGGCTTCATCCATGTACGGACAAAGGTGAATGGGATGATGCCCTTCACACAACATATAGGGATTGGTAATCTTACCTTGTTTCTTACAAGTCTTATCAGTAGTAGTTGAATATGTGTCACCAATATGACTTCCGAAAGCCAAAGACAATGACGGACGACCATCAGACCATACTTAAAGTACCATGGGAATGCCAGGGCAGTCTCGAAGAAGGTGGTCACCTTTTGCACAACATGCAAGGGAATTTGAATTTCCGTAGAAGGTTGGATGGTTGCTCAAGGGAAGGTGTCCGAGGTGCAATAGTTGCAACATTAGCCTCTCGCTTATTTGACTTCTTATTTTTTGTCTTCTTCTTCTTCTTCTTAGCCACTTGGTTACTGGAATTCAAACTTTCACCAGGCGAAGTAGAAGAGGAGGACGAAGAAACAGGCGGAGAAGGGGAGTGGTCCACCTTAGTTTCAACATGGTACTGTTCAGGTGGAGGTGATGGTCAAATAGAGATTGGGGCATTCGGGACCACCGAGGTCGAAAACAACCACACGGGCAAACCAACAGTTAACCCTGGAAGAGACAACGTTTCCATATAAGGAGCACCAACATTTCCAGAAGCAGGAAAAGGGCTAGGATTCCCTTCAGAGGGGATTCCTTGGTTGGTAAACTCCCGAAGGTTGTCATTAGAAACAACGTTAAAAGAACGCTAAGGAAACTAACTTTAACCAAGAATATTTTGTGGACAGTTAATTTTTAAACACCGAAACAAAACTCTGTCGTTTCATCTTTTAAGAGTCGAGAAACAGGCAAAAGGTGACTCTATCACTTTCAGGTTGAAACGAGCATGAAAGGACAAGTGCTCGATGATCTTTTCAAATTTAAGGAGTCAGTAAAGATAAAAAATGATTGCTCAGGTAATCTAAGCAAGAGGGTATGCCAAGTTTCCGTGAACTGCCATATACACCTTGGTGATCAAATGAAAGAGAAATGACCAAGGACTTGACGTACGTGCATGTAGTCTCTCCGAATGCTGTGTTCAATGTATCACGGTTATAGGGTGGCAGACTCAGCTTCCTATGGATAAAAGGATTGCAACCTAGAGTGGTCTCCCTTTATATACTTGATGGTACAGGGAGCACAAGTCCGTACTAGCACTATCGGAAGCTAGATGGCGAACGACAACTGCTAGGTTTTAAGACGCCAGAACACGTCTCTAACTTAGACCACTAGAATGTTTCGTTAGGTTTCAATGTTGGCTTAGGTTAATTGAAATAAATTTTAACGTTGATCTTGATTTAAGTTTCAATTTCCAGGCCTTAACGTATGTCGTGTTAGACATCCATAATTTTGACATATTCAAAGATGGCTAAAATAGGTCTTTAGCCTTCAAGAAATTTTTTTGAAGCAAATATGTGATTTCTTGAAGTCTACTGTGTTCAATATCCTTCATAAGACCCAGCTCATTAATGTCTTCACTCAAAATCCTCAAAGAAGCCCTGTTGTCTCAAAGAAAGACTGTTTCAGATTCATTCTCCATTATTTTCCCTCTGGAAATCCATCATTTATCCCTCATTCTATCAAAAATCCCCTTTAAACCATAAAAAATCCCTTTGAATGGTTTAAAACCCCTTCTATTGCCTATCGAAACCCCTCAAAACCCTTAAAACACCTTCATTTCGGCCTAATTCCGCTCCTTTAGACATTCAGGCTCAAGCACCTTTCGGCTTAGCCCTAGCCCCTTTCGTCATAGGACCCGGCGCTGTGACCGAGCGCTAAGCCCATCAGCTTATCGGCACTTCGCATCTCTCGCTTCCCCGCTTCCATCTCCCACATTCCTTTTTTCCACCGATCGCCGATCCCCCGAGCAAATCTCCACCGTTGATCCTGTTTAAGATCTAACGACTCTTGCTCCATTGGCACATCGCAATCACTCCCCCCACATCTCTTCCTCCCGTCTGTCTGGATTCCCGATGTGTGTGGCCCCAATTTAATCACAGCCATCCATTCCCCCTTATCTAACGGCCCACATTACCCCCACATTTCAACCCCGCCCTTTTCATTCTCCTTCATTGCCCGATCTCAGCCGTTGATCTCCAACGATTGGACGGTCCTTATTTCATTGCAATTTCACCATCCACATCGACCCCGCGACAAAATAGCTGACGTTACCATCAGGCCCCACTATTCTTCCGACCGCACATCTCTCTACGAGCGCGCTCATTTGCAGCCGTGGATTTGGATTGCCCAGATCGAACGGTCGAAACTCCTTTTCACACCTGTTTCCACCAAATTCTCCACCATGCAACTTCTGCACGAAATTAGTGGTTTTGTGGGGGACACGCGTCACCCACCCACCTGTATCGCGTCCGCCCGTCCCTTTACCGCTTGCCACCCAAATCTCATGCGAATACCACCCTGGTTTTCCACGAAACCACCCATCATGATTCCGCGCCAATATTCAAAATTTAAACCCTGATTTTTGCCCCCGCCATGGTTTTACATTCCATCGTTGCATTCGCACTTCCTCCAAAAATGCTCCTCCGCCTCCGCCGAGCCTTCTGTAAGCAGTTTAAGCCCAATCCGTAGGTTTTATTTAACTGGTTTGTTGATTTTATGCAGGTTTAATGGCGGTTGTTCAATAAAAGCCGTCCCACAGCAAATATAGTTGCAGAGGCCGAGGATGACGATCCTTAGAGGCCGAATTCAATGCAGAAAGGGACATAAAGGGCTGAATTGTCAAGTTTAATCAATATTTCATGAATGTTGATTACACAAGCAAAGCCCTCTAGTGCAAGCCACCTGTACATCAAATCGAACAAAGTAGTGAAAATATCAGAAGAGATCCAAGATTAAAGTTAAAAAGGATTAAAGCGCAAAGCTTGAAGATCGAGAGCCTTAATCCACAGTTCGATGGATAAAGCAACATGAAGACCAAAGATGATCCGAGAAGGCCTAATGAAGCCTAAAGCACAAATCAAAGCCTAAATCAGTGATTAAAGTGTTTAAGAGAGACAAATCAGCCAAAGAAAGCCTCCAAAGGACACATTTGCGAGGCTAATTACTTCTCAGCAACCCATAATGCCACATGCTGCCTATTGTACACTCGAAGGGGCAACTTGACAGTTACACTGTTGACAAACCCTCTTAAACTGTCAGGGAAGTTATTATAAAGGCATGGGCGACCTTAAAACTAAATGTTTCACCTAACTTGTCCTAGAAGCCAAGACAAAGTTACTGTAGTCAGAGGATATCTCCAAAAGCACACACTTCGGAGTTATTACCAGCCTACCAGATATGCCTCAAAATCAACAAAAACTACTGAATGGTCTAAACAGTTAATGCAATGTTTATTGAGCAAAGTGAAGCATTCGATGCACTTCTCCTCTGTCGTAATTGATCATTAAGATCATCTCTTCCACCACTCCTCCTCATTCACCTATAAATACTCTGTGAAATTTCATTATAAAGGCTTGGAGAGTTATTGATTGTTTGAACTGTTATTAAGTGGAAGTAGCTGAGTATTTGTAATATAGTAGGCTGGGAAGAGAAGTATTGGACTGTAGAAAGCCATTGGACTTAAAGTATGTGACTGGTCTTGCACATCAAATAAACAAGCAGATTCACAAGATCCTCGTCTATATTATTGGCGATGTTTTTCTTACTGTAATTGTTATTCTCCTTATGTTTCCATACTGTCCATTTTCTCTGACAAAGAACAACAAATTTAGAGTAGGATTTACTGCAAAGTACCCTATTTCTACTTGATAAGCTTTATCTCTATGTTTTCTTCTAATTTTTGCTTTGGGAATGATTTCAATAGAGTATAACCAGTCAATGAATGTTGGTAAGTCCATGTCTCGCTGAGTAGAACTTGATATGTCGTTCTCGAATGATCTTTTCACTGCATGCTAAGTAGAGTCTTAATAAATGAAGTTTATGGTTAGCCCTGTCCCTTGTTTAGTCTTAAACAACTGTTTTGAAGATTTCCCTTAAGAGTATGCCGAAAGCAGGATAGGTTCAAAGTCCTTACTTGATCTTAGGCTACTTTTTATGTTAATCTTAAATGTTTTCTACTTTCTGAAGGTAGTCAAGAGGATTATTGGATTGTTGTCTTAGAAGTTGGCTTTAGTAGGAGTTTTCCTAGAGAAGTCTATGGTTTGCCCTGTCCTTTGGCTTTCTCCCAAATCAACCACTTTGAAAGGCTTTTCTTGTGTAGTGAAGTTAATAGATTCTTAATTGGTTATTAGCTTTGCTTCTTTCACCACACTTCTTAATGTTTCATACCACAAACTCAACTTAAAGAGATATTTTGATATAAATGACTTGCCCTATGGAAACCCTTGAATAGTTGTTGTGCAAGTAAACCCTTTTATGACTCCATAGCCCAATGGATTGGCACTATTTCTTGACCTATCTTCTCATGCTGAAACATCCTTCTACTTATTTCCTCTTTCACTCCACATGACCTTCTCAATTAATGATCCCCAACCAAAAACAAATAAATCCCTTGTGCTTCATAACTAGCCTAATATCATATCGTGAGCCTATAAGCATATCATTCTAAAACACATATAGAGAGATCCCTCTCTGAATCCAGGAGGGCTAGATCCTATGATTCCAAAGTGGTTCTGATGTTGCCTTGTCATTTGGCCTGCCAATCTGCCAAATCACAGGTCCCCAACATAATGGCGACTCCACTGGGGATTTCGAGTGAATTACATCTTATACATCCTTAATACCTTAGAAGACCCACAAACCTCCTTAGATTGGTATTCAATTGCTGATGGTGGACAGCAAATCATCTCAAAATTTTTGAAATCATCCACCTGGCGACTCCACAACTCCTAAAAGACCAAATGACTCCACTGGTAGAAGACTCTGAACTGGTTGAATAGACACGATGACCTCTTTTCTGAATTACAAACATGATTCCAAGGATACAACGAAGATATGCCCCAATGAGTAGAGATCATATCCCTGGGTTCCCACATAAGATGCCCTAGGTGTTTTGGGATGATAACCTTCTTGTTTTTCAAGGTGAAAAGTTTGATGACCCATTGTTACATCTCATCGAATTTCATATACATGTATGGAAGATAAACACTGAATGGCATGAAGACTGCCTTACGAAAATGTTCATGTTAAGATTATATGGAAAGGCAAGGGATTGGTATGAATGGTTAGAACCTAAGAGCTTGTTTTCTTTAAAATACATGCACCAAGTATTTTATGAAAAATATAAAGAAAACTCTCCATCCTTATCATGGATTGAAAACTGTTGTGATCAAGCTCAAAATATCATTCAATACCTTATAGACAATGATGAGGATTTGGTAAACATGCATCCTGAAGATCTGTTGAAAGCCATTCAAGACTTTCATACTCAACATAACTATCATAAAAACCTAGATGAATCATTTGAGGAAGAGATTAATCAAGAAATAAAAGAAATTCCTCAAGATATCCCTGCAAGCACAAATAATGATTCATCATCCCTTTTAGTTGAGGCTCAAGAAGACATCCAGCCTCAAATTCAGTGTTCGCAAGAGAAAGAGAGCTGTTGTACTTCTTCTCCAAGAAAAACAAAAACATCTTCCCCTTTGACAGAAGAAGAAATTGATCAAATTATAAAAAAACAGCCAGCCTCTGAAACTTTTTATAAAACAAACACTCTTGCCCATTCACCTAATGAACTTTGTTGTAAAAATTTAGAAAGTTCCCTTGTAGATTAGAATAAAGAAAGACTTGCTGATAATCCAGTATGTTTGATTGGTGACATTACTTACATTAATGATTTTCCTAATTTTGATCTGTCTGATGATGATGTTCTCCAAACAAAAGTTGTTCTTGCAGGATCGTCATTAGTAGATTTGTGGGAAGAAGATCAGTTCCACCAACTCGAGAAAGTAATGAGCCAAAGCAGGCTATTTACGATACTGATGAAGAAAGCTTTAAAAATGTAGAAGAGGGCGAAGAATCTCTGAATCTTTTCTCTGCTTCATTACAACTCATCAGTAACAGTTTTCATATGATTGGGAATCAACAGTCTTTCAGCTCAAAGGTTGAGGAGGAAAACAATGAAGAACTTCTTGATCCGGTTGAAATTAAAGAACCTTCTCTTGAAAGGGTTGAGGTAATCAAAGAGACCCCTACTCAAGAATATAATGACATCTTCACCGAGTTCAGTCTACTGAATCAAAATACCCTGGGACTACAAGAGGACAGCACTGCCAAATAAGATGAGTTCTCCAGTTCAAATCACAATGAAGATGAGGAAGATTTTCTTTCTCAAAAGAATCTTTTTCTTGATCCAGTGGAAGAAAAAATAACCTTGGTTGAAACTTACCTGTCAAATACTCCCAACCAGGTATTATTTCAAGATCCCTTCGCTCATTTTTTGAAGACGTTTGAAGAAGGGATAGAGATTGTTAGGAGCAGTGTATCACCAAATGCAACAAATTTTTTTAGCACTGCTGCTAAAGAACACGTGAGATGGGAGTGGCCCTGTCTGTCCAGCATGCTCAAAGAGATGAGAAAATACCAGTCATGGAACCATCTGATTGACTGGATGTATTGGAAAAGAGAATTTGTCAGCTAAACATGTAAATATTTCAGAGTTAGATTAGGGTAGGTAGGAATGTCAATAAAGCTGATGTTAAATTTGGACAACTAGGTCCAAACTCCATGTTGTAATGCTCAGATTAAGAAGCTAATATTTTTGTTGGAATCCTCTTTCAGAGAGGTGTAAAATCCATATATAATATGTCTTAATCCGATGAGAAGAACATTTATTTTGAATTTATTATTCTTAATAAACTATATGTGCAGGTCGGCCTTAAGGTTGCACGCCCCCAGCAGATGTGTCACACGCCCCAATGATGGATATAAATACAGGAAAAGTTGGAGAGATTTTCATCACAACACAACTCACATCATCCTCTCTCATCTGAAATAGTACGAGCTACCTGGAGGATGAGTTTCAGCCACACGTGGGAAGGAGAAGGAGGACAAACCGTACGGCTAAGCTGAAGTACGATTTTTTGCTGCTAGGGTTTCGCAGAAAGTTTGACCAGCGTTGACTTTGGTCAACGCATGGTCCAATCAAGCTGAAAACTTGTGGAAGGTTCGATTTTGGAAGGCCGTACTACTTGGCACAGAAATCGAGGTCAAAGGGTTGACCGTTTTGCTGCTGCGTTGACTTTTAGCTTGCTTCCTTGCGTTGACTTTTTCAGTACAGCGTTGACTTTTGTAGAGTTGACTTGGGTTGACTCATTTGCTGATTGGAGGACTGTTGTGACACATGCTGGGCTGGCTGACCAAGGAGACTTTGCTGGTTGAAGCATCCTGTTGACCGCCGAAACGAACACACATTTTTACGGTTTCTGATTTGTCTTCTGTAAGATCTACTTATATGTTCTATCTGCATTTTGCTTAACTATTTGTATGATTGCTGTGAGAAAAGTGAAATTGCTCCTAGCATAGAACATCTACAAAACTTTACATGGTATCAGAGCTGAGGTGAAGACAAACTCTATCTTTAGCAATCATCACCGAAGAAATGGGTTCCACTAGTCTTGAATTCAAGGAGAATGACAAGCTGATTAGAAGTGATGACTTCCATGCCTGGAAGATGATATTAGACCTAAAATTGGAAGATCATGATCTCCTGGATCATGTGACAGGGAAGATTCAAGAACCTCCATCCAATGCCTCTGCTGCTGTTAGAAACAAGTATAAGAAGGGAGAAATCAGAGCAAAGCTGTTGATCAGGGAATCCATAAATAAAAGTCTGGTTGCCTACATATCTGAACTAGGCACATCCAAGGAGATGTATGACAAATTGATACTTATGTTCCAAGTAAACAATGTGAACCAAGTGCTATTCCTCAAGAACAAGTTGAAGAATATGAAGAAGGGCCGAGACGTGTCTATTCAAACTTTCTTTATGAAGTTGACCGAAACCAGGAACAATCTGCTAGCTATTGGGGAGACAATAGCTGATCGTGAGATGGTTCTCACCGCACTTGGAGGACTTCCATATGAATGGCAAGTATTCACAACTACCATTCTCAACAATAATAATATTCCTAACTTTGATGAGCTTCTGTCAAGATGTATGCAAGAAGAAACAAGGATGAAGGAATTTGATAATGAAAGAAATGCTGCCTATGGTGCTCATTCCCGAAAGAAGAACTCTGGTGGTTCTAAGGACAAAGGAAGGACTAAGACTCAAGAGAAGAAGGGTAAATGTTTCACCTGCCATAGGCCTGGACACTATGCTAGAGAATGCCCCTTCAAAAAGGATTCTCCCGATAGTGACGATAACAACAACAACCGAAGGAATGGGAATCGAAGAAATGACAAATCCAAAGGAAAGAGGAAGGCTCACTTTGGAGGAAACAATCAACCTTCTAAAAGGACCAAAAATACCAGGTATGAGGAGTCTAATGTTGTTGATAAAAGAAATGAGTATATTCTAGTATCTGCTCTCTCAGCTGCATCTCCGCCCGACACTATGGATGTCTGGCTAATTGATAGTGGTGCCTCAAGACACATCACCGGGTTCAAGGAAGCACTTTCTAACATGGTTGAAAGGGATACTAATCTAGAAATTATCCTTGGGGATAATGCCACCTATCCTGTGAAAGGGACCGGGACTGTGACCCTCCACTTGTCTCAAGGACAAGTCCTCCGTCTGCAAGATGTACTCTATGTACCTAAATTGAAGAAGAACCTTGTGTTTGTATCTGCCATGGAAGACAAAGGATTCAATGTAACTTTCTCTGATGGAAAGGTACTCATGTGGAAGAAGAGCTTCAAGGAAGCTATCTCAATTGGTTTTAGAGTTGGTACACTCTACCAAGTTGGAGGGAGTCCGTTGGGAGCTATGACTTGTGATACTGTCCGTCAAACCGAACTATGGCACCGAAGATTTGGACACCTTCATTACAAGGCTCTTCCCGAAGCAAGGAAGGTGGTGACAGGGATGCCTGATTTTGGAAATAATCATGAAGGTGTATGTAAGGGCTGTGCTGAAGGGAAACATACAAGGGGACCTTTCCCCTCAAGTGTCACAAAGACATCTGATATATTGCAACCGGTCCATTCTGATCTTTCTGGTATGTTACCCGTAACATCCCTGGGGGGATGTTCTTACTATATGACATTTACTGATGACTTCTCTCGCAAGACCTGGATATACTTCTTGAAGAAGAAGGATGAGGCTTTCATGTGGTTCCGTACCTTCAAAGCCTTGGTGGAAAATATGACCGGAAAGAAGATCAAGATTTTGAGGACCGACAATGGCACTAAATATGAGTCAAATGAGTTCAAAGACTTTTGCAGAGAAGCTGGCATTAAGAGGGAGACTACCACTGCATATACTCCCGAGCAGAATGGTGTTGCTGAACGCAAGAATAGGACTATTGTGGAAGCTGCCCGTGCCATGCTATGTGACCAGGGTCTACCAAAGTTTCTGTGGGGAGAAGCCGCAAATACTGCTGTGTACATTCAAAACCGATGCCCTCATTCCGCTTTGGACTCCAAAACTCCCGAAGAGGTTTTCTCTGGTAAGAAACCTGATGTCTCACATTTCAGAATTTTTGGATGTCCCGTCTATTTTCATGTGCCGAAAGAAAAGAGAAGTAAGCTGGATGCTACTGGGAAGAAAGGAATGTTTGTGGGCTACAGTGAGACTTCTAAGGCATATAGAGTCTATGTACCGGGTCAAAGGGAAGTAGAGATAAGCCATGATGTCACTTTTGACGAAGATGCTTCCCTGAAGAAAGTAGTAGATCTTCCTAGATCTGAAGAAAATCATGAATAAAGACCTGGAAATCTGGAAGAACCCCAGGATGAGACTATGCCTGATATTGAAGGGCCAATGGACCCTATTGATCCACCCCCTTCACTAGGAAAGAGACCATCATGGCTCAGGGACACCCTCGAAGATGCTGAGGGTCATGCTGCCCCAAGAGGGACATTCCGGGACAGCAAGAAGCCGTGTAGATACCAAGGGTATCTAGCTGCCATGAGTACTATTGTACAATCTGAACCTGGATCTTTTGAGGAAGCCGTAAAGCATCAAGTCTGGAAGGATGCTATGTACGAAGAATATGAGTCCATAATGAAGAATGATGTCTGGGATGTGGTCCCGAGACCGAAGGACAAATCAGTTGTCACCGCGAAATGGCTCTACAAGATCAAACATGGATCTGATGGGAGTGCTGAAAAGTTCAAGGCAAGGTTTGTTGCCCGTGGCTTCTCTCAAAAGGAAGGAATTGACTATGATGACATATTTTCACCTGTGGCACGATATACCACCATTCGATCAATCATAGCCCTTTCTGCTACGCAAGGATGGAGTCTTCATCAGATGGATGTCAAGACCGCTTTTCTGCATGGTGCAATAAAGGAAGAGGTGTATGTGGAACAACCTCTGGGATTTGAAGTTCAAGATCGAGACGCTTATGTCTGCAGGTTGAAGAAAGCCCTCTATGGGTTAAAGCAAGCACCCAGAGCTTGGTACGAGAGGATGGATAGTTACTTGATGAAGCTAGGCTTCACTCGAAGTAATGCTGATCCAAACCTTTACTTCAAGGTTGTGCAAGGGAAGCCTCTCATTCTAGTGCTGTATGTGGACGACCTCTTCCTGACAGGTGATGACCCTCTCATTCATCAATATAAGAGGGAGCTCGCTGCTGAGTTCGAGATGAAGGACCTAGGACTAATGCACTATTTCCTAGGCCTGGAGGTCTGGCAGAGACCTGGAGAGATTTTCCTTTCTCAAGGAAAATATATTGTGAAGCTTCTGGAAAGATTTGGGATGGTGGACTGTAAGTCCGTGTCGACATCGATGGAACTCAACTTTAAGAAGTTGAGTGGCAGCGCTGCTGGGCCTATCTTGGCCAATCATACTGAGTATCGTCAACTCATAGGAGCTTTGATGTTCTTAGTGAACACCCGACCAGATATATGTTTTGCAGTGAACACTTTGAGTCAACAGATGGTTGAGCCTCATCATTTTCACCGGGTTGGTGCCAAGAATCTTTTGAGATATCTTCGGGGCACGATAAACCATGGGCTGAGATACACTGCCGGGAGTGTGACACTCCGTGGATATACTGATGCCGATTGGGCTGGCAGTGTGGTGGATCGTAAGAGCACATCGGGATGCTGCTTCAATCTTGGTTCTGCTTCGATCTCATGGATGAGCAGGAAGCAGAAATCGGTGGCTTTGAGCACCGCGGAGGCCGAATACATTGCTGCTAGTATGGCCTGTTGTGAAGCAGTTTGGTTGCGGAAGCTCTTTAGTGAGCTGTTTGGACATGTGCTAGATACCACTGTGATACTCTGTGATAATCAGAGTGGGATTCGTATGACTGAGAATCCCGTGTTCCACGACCGATCCAAGCATATTGATATCAGGTACCACTTTATCCGAGATATGGTACAGCGAGGCGCCGTAAGGCTCGATCATATAGGAACTGATGAGCAGGTCACGGATATTCTCACTAAGCCCCTGGGGAAGGTCAAGTTCCTAACCTTCCGTGAGAATCTTGGTGTCGTGGAGAGACCCTATGATGTGGGTCCTGTTGGACGATGAGCTCTGGGAGCTCTGGGGGGCTTTGGGGATAGCTTCTCGGAGCTATAAGCACTCATAATGCTTCTGCCCCACCTTTGTGATCATTGAGCTGGTTCACCACTCATTTATCTGTGCCCCGTATGCATCCTACCCATCGAGTTCAGGGCTCATGGGAAGTACCTCTCATTTGGCCAATGAGGTGGGAAAAGCTAGAGACTATTAGCAAAGACTGATGGAAAAGACTGATGGGCATACGAGATTGCCGTACTCTCCTATCTAGGATAGCACGGCCCAACCACTTTGATCCGGGGATCAAGCCTTTGTGAGGTCTCGGGGACCTCCGGACCGATTATGTCGGGATGATGTCTTGAGACCGAATCTACTCTGCTCGAAATAAAGAGCGCGAGCAAGTTTCAAGGATGACGCACGATGTTGATTGCACTGATGGATGGAGTTCTCCCTAGTTGAGAGGGAGTGTTAAATTTGGACAACTAGGTCCAAACTCCATGTTGTAATGCTCAGATTAAGAAGCTAATATTTTTGTTGGAATCCTCTTTCAGAGAGGTGTAAAATCCATATAAAATATGTCTTAATCCGATGAGCAGAACATTTATTTTGAATTTATTATTCTTAATAAACTATATGTGCAGGTCGGCCTTAAGGTTGCACGCCCCCAGCAGATGTGTCACACGCCCCAATGATGGATATAAATACAGGAAAAGTTGGAGAGATTTTCATCACAACACAACTCACATCATCCTCTCTCATCTGAAATAGTACGAGCTACCTGGAGGACGAGTTTCAGCCACACATGGGAAGGAGAAGGAGGACAGACCGTACGGCTGAGCTGAAGTACGATTTTCTGCTGCTAGGGTTTCGCAGAAAGTTTGACCAGCGTTGACTTTGGTCAACGCATGGTCCAATCAAGCTGAAAACTTGTGGAAGGTTCGATTTTGGAAGGCCGTACTACTTGGCACAAAAATCGAGGTCAAAGGGTTGACCGTTTTGCTGCTGCGTTGACTTTTAGCTTGCTGCCCTGCGTTGACTTTTTCAGGACAACGTTGACTTTTGTAGAGTTGACTTGGGTTGACTCATTTGCTGATTGGAGGACTGTTGTGACACATGCTGGGCTGGCTGACCAAGGAGACTTTGCTGGTTGAAGCATCCTGTTGACCGCCGAAATGAACACACACATTTTTACTGTTTCTGATTTGTCTTCTGTAAGATCTACTTATATGTTCTATCTGCATTTTGCTTAACTATTTGTATGATTGCTGTGAGAAAAGTGAAATTTCTCCTAGCATAGAACATCTACAAAACTTCGCAGCTCAGCCTGTGAGCATTTAGTTAGTTTTTTGTTTTTTGATTTGAAAGAAAAATTGAAAAAATACGAAAACAATAGAAAAGAAAAAGAGGGCAGATTAGAAAAAGAAGAAAGGTAAAGCCGCATACCAAAAAAGAAAGATAGTCTGAAAGTGTGCAAGCTTAAATGCCACTACCAAAAGAAGCGCTGCTATTTAGTCATACAACCTAATCATGACTAGATAGATTTCAATTTACTGTTGATAGGTTAGTGAATCAGATTAGCCAAACAATTTAATCTTGACTTATCAATAGACTAGATTAGGATAGAAAAATAGAGATTCAAACAAGCTTAAATCCTGAACCTGTAAGTTTGATGAAGAATGGCTCAGATCAGATCAAAACCTGAGCCAAAGATACAAAGAAGACTGGTTCTAACATGCTGAAAACTTGAACCAGGTAAAGAAGAAGAAGACAACTCTAAAGGATCAAAACTAGAGCTGAAAGAAAGAAAGAAGGATGCTCGTAATTTTCAGATCTTAAGCCTTCACAATTTTGTTTCAATTTTCTGTAAATTTTAGTCTATGTGTAGCTTGTTTTTATGCCATAGTCTTATAGCAAATCAAATAGTTTAATCCTGGTTTGTTTGTATTTAAATTTTTGTTTTAGAATATAGAGTATAAGATCTGTCAGACAGCTTAATCCTGACAGATAGTAGTTAGGTAGAGAAGCTAATGAGTTCAACTGTTTAAACTGAACTCATGGAAGTTATAATGGTAGATTTAGATTAGTTTCCTGCTTTCAATAAAATAATAAAATGTTGATGTCAAAAGGTTTGCAAGTCCAAGTGCACCTTATGAAGAAAAAATGTTAGGAAAGTAGGTTGTGTAGGTAGTTGTCTGGGAAGAAATTGATTTGTTATGATGTAATGCTGATCATCTTTTCAAGCAGCATGATCAAAGAAGAAAAGTTTTTCAAAATGCAAAGCACAGGTCTACATTCCAGAGATAAATCTCTGAGGTTCTTGACACCTCCAAGGAGCTGCCATCCCCAAGTGGAGCCACTTTAGCCATCCATAATTTTGACATGTTCAAAGATGGCTAAAACAGGTCTTTAGCCTTCAAGAAACAAATTTGAAGCAAATCTGTGAGTTCTTGAAGTCTACTATGTTCAATATCCTTCATAAGACCCATCTCATTGATGTCTTCACTCAAAATCCTCAAAGAAGCCCTGCTGTCTCAATGAAAGACTGTTTCAGGCTCATTCTCCATTTTTTTCCCTCTGGAAATCCATCATTTATCCCTCATTCTATCAAAAATCCCCTTTAAACCATAAAAAATCCCTTTGAATGGTTTAAAACCCCTTCTATTGCCTATCAGAACCCTGCAAAACCCTTAAAACACCTTCATTTCGGCCTAATTCCGCTCCTTTAGACATTCAGGCTCAAGTGCCTTTTGGCTTAGCCCTAGCCCCTTTCGTCATATGACCGGCGCTGTGACTGAGTGCTAATCCCATCGGCTTATCGACACTTCACACCTTGCGCTTCCTCGCTTCCATCTCCCGCATTCCTTTTATCCGCCGATGGCCGATCCCCCGAGCAAATCTCCACCGTTGATCCTGTTTAAGATCTAATGGCTCTCGCTCCATCGACACATCACAATCCCTCCCCCCACATCTCTTCCTCCCGTCTGTCTGGATTCCCGATGTGCGTGGCCCCGATTTAATCACAGCCGTCCGTTCCCCCTTATATAACGACCCACATTACCCCCGCATTTCAACCCCACCCTTTTCATTCTCCTTCATTGCCCGATCTCAGCCGTTGATCTTCAATGATCATACGGTCCCTATTTCATCGCAATTTCGCCATCCAAATCGACCCCGCCATACAACCATTCCGCAAAGCGACAAAATAGCTGACATTACCGTCAGGCCCCACTATTCTTCCGACCGCACATCTCTCCGCGATCGCGCTCATCTGCAGCCGTGGATCTGGATTGCCCAGATCGAACGGTCGAAACTCCTTTTCGCACCTGTTTGCACCAAATTTCTCCACCATGCAACTTTTGTGTGAAATTAGTGGTTTTGTGGGGGACATGCGTCACCCACCCACCTGTATCGCGTCCGCCCGTCCCTTTACCGCTTACCACCCAACTCTCATGCGAATACCACCCTGGTTTTCCGTGAAACCACCCATCATGTTTCCGCGCCAATATTTAAAATTTAAACCCTGATTTTGCCTCTGCCATGGTTTTACCTTCCATCGTTGCATTCGCACTTCCTCCACAAACGCTCCTCTGCCTCCACCGAGCCTTCTGTAAGCAGTGTAAGCCCAATCCACAGGTTTTATTTAACTAGTTTGTTGATTTTATGGAAGTTTCATGGCGGTTGTTCAATAAAAGCTGTCTCACAGCAAATATAGTTGCAGAGGCCGAGGATGATGATTCTTAGAGGCCAAATTCAATGCAGAAAGGGACATAAAGGGCCAAATTGTCAAGTTTAATCAATATGTCATGAATGTTGATTACACAAGCAAAGCCCTCTAGTGCAAGCCACCTATACATCAAATCAAACAAAGTAGTGAAAATATCAAAAGAGATCCAAGATTAAAGTTAAAAAGGATTAAAGTGCAAAGCTTGAAGATCGAGAGCCTTAATCCACAATTCAATGGATAAAGCAACATGAAGACCAAAGATGATCCGAGAAGGCCTAATGAAGCCTAAAGCACAAATCAAAGCCTAAATCAGTGATTAAAGTGTTTAAGAGAGACAAATCATCCAAATAAAGCCTCCAAAGGACACATCAACGAGGCTAATTACTTCTCAGCAACCCATAATGCCACCTGCCGCCTACTGTACACTCAAAGGGGCAACTTGACAGTTACACTTCTGACAAACCCTCTTAAACTGTCAGGGCAGTTATTATAAAGGCATGGGTGGCCTTAAAACTAAATGTTTCACGTAACTTGTCCCAAAAGCCAAGACAGAGTTACTGCAGTCAGAGGATATCTCCAAAAGCACACACTTCGGAGTTATTACCAACCTACCAGATATGCCTCAAAGTCAACAAAAACTACTGAATGGTCTAAACAGTTAATGCAATGTTTATTGAGCAGAGTGAAGCATTCGATGCACTTCTCCTCTATCTTAATTGATCATTAAGATCATCTCTTCCACCACTCCTCCTCATTCACCTATAAATACTCTTTGAAGTTTCATTGTAAAGGGTTGGAAAGTTATTGATTGTTTGAATTGTTATTAAGTGGAAGTAGCTGAGTAGTTGTAATATAGTAGGCTGGGAAGAGAAGTATTGGACTGTAGAAAGCCATTGGACTTAAAGTATGTGACTGGCCTTGCACATCAAATAAACAAGTAGATTCACAGGATCCTGATCTATATTATTGGCGATGTTTTTCTTACTGTAATTGTTATTCTCCTTATGTTTCCATACTGTCCATTTTCTCTGATAAAGAACATCAAATTTAGAGTAGGATTTACTGCAAAGTACCCTATTTCTACCTGATAAGCTTTATCTCTACGTTTTCTTCTAATTGTTGCTTTGGGAATGATTTCAATAAAGTATAACTGGTCAAGGAATGTTGGTGAGCCCATGTCTCACTGAGTAGAACTTGAGATGTCGTTCTCGAATGATCTTTTCACTGCATGCTAAGTAGAGTCTTAATCAAGGAAGTTTATGGTTAGCCCTATCCCTTGTTTAGTCTTAAACAACTGTTTTGGAGATTTCCCTTAAGAGTATGCCGAAAGCAGGACAGGTTCAAAGTCCTTACTTGAACTTATGCTACATTTTATGTTTATCTTAAATGTTTTCTACTTTCTAAAGGTAGTCAAGAGGATTATTGGATTGTTGTCTTAGAAGTTGGCTTTAGTAGGAGTTTTCCTAGAGAAGTCTATGGTTTGCCCTGTCCTTTGGCTTGCTCCCAAATCAATCACTTTGAAAGGCTTTTCTTGTGTAGTGAAGTTAATAGATTCTTAATTGGTTATTAGCTTTGCTTCTTTCACCGCACTTCTTAATGTTTCATACCACAAACTCAACTTAAAGAGATCTTTTGATATAGATGACTTCCCCTATGGAAACCCTTGAATAGTTTTTGTGCAAGTAAACCCTTTTATGACTCCATAGCCCAATGGATTGGCACTGTTTATTGATCTATCTTCCCATGCTGAAACATCCTTCTACTTATTTCCTCCTTCACTCCACATGACCTTCTCAATTAATGATCCCCAACCAAAAACAAACAAATCCCTTGTGCTTCATAACTAGCCTAATATCATATCATGAGCATATAAGCATATCATTCTAAAACACATATAGTGAGATCCATCTCTGAATCCAGGAGGGCTAGATCCTAGGATTCCAAAGTGGTTCTGATGTTGCCTTGTCATTTGGTATGCTAATCTGCCAAATCACAGGACCCCAACATGTCGGATCTGAAATATTCCTAAATGAAAAACTATATGCAGAAGGATATCATTTTCGTTCAATGAAAGCTATATATGAGAAGGAAATAAAATTTTCAAGCAATAACGAATCTTGAAATCATGTGAAAACATTCACTAATGCATCTAATGCAATCTATGGAAAACAAAAAACTCTTTCCTAGCCAATGCAATGCTAGTTATGCGAAAGAACATTTCATTTTCAAAGTAAAAGAAATGGAATATTTTTGTTTTTTCAATGCAATAGAGCAAACAATGCACTAAATGACATAAAAAAAAAACAAAACAATATTTTGAGAGAGCGAATGGGAAAGTTGGAATGGAACGACTTCTCCAATATAAAACAAGCACAACAAACCCAAACCAATGCTATGAATTTTTCAAATCAAAGAGAAATCTCGAAAATGACCCATACAAGCAATGTAATCGGTGCTTGGAGTAAGAGGAAGAAAAATCAAACAAGCAAGGGAATGATCATTCAACCAATGAACATACTCAATAGGATCAAGGAGATCAAGAGAAATTAAACAGGGAATGAATTCGACAACTATCAAGAAACTCGATCTCCCAACAGAAGGCTCCGTGCATCAAGGCACTCAAAAACCCTAAGACCTCAAGTCACACTGATAATAAATGGAAAAAACATTGGAGAAAACGAGCTTCCAGCAATCAAAGACAATCCAAGACACTTCAATTACTCTCAAGAATAACCCAGAAACAAGTACAATCAACCAAAAACTCATGCAAAGTTCTTATCCAAAAACTCACAGGGGTCGACGCCACTGTGAGGCGGTAATCAGCGCCAAATAGGCGATGGTGCGAGTGCTACAAAAGCAACATGCACCAATCAATGCGACTATTTAAAGGAAAACTGTGCCAAGCCAGTTAACCAATGAAAAGGAAAAAACTCAACAGACCAGAGGTCAATCTTGACACTCTGGGACTGAACAAGGGTTTGAAGCATAATTAAACAACCAGAAAGGTAAACAACAAGACCAAAAACCCAAAAATGACCCAACAAGATCAAAGACAAACTCACGCTGAATCCCCATCGGTGTCGCCAACTTGTTACATAGGTAATTCTTGTCTGCGGACAGAGACGATCCCTCTAGCCCTAGGGTGGGTCTAGTAACAAGGAATCATGCTAAGGTGTAGGTTCCTAGATATTGGAATGAAAGAGGACGCGATAAGATAGCCTACCTGTGGTCCAATGCTGTTGTCGGCAATCGTAGTGGTGATGAGAACTGGTCACTCCCAATCCAGCAAATCACAATCCCTTCACTTATCGCACTTGGAAACCTGCACAAAGATCAGAAAACGACAACCATATCCCACATATTAATTTCATCCAAAATATACTAATCAGTCATAGAAGATTAGCATATTGCATTTAATAGAGATAAAACACAAGACGAGAACCAGACAATAGTCACTTATATTAAAAGGTAGAAAGAAGAGATGCAACCATGCTCTGACGTTGCGGTCTCCTCCAGCGGGGCTCGGTGAAGCACGTCTCAAAGCTCGTTGGGGAATTTGGATGGGAAAGGGACCTCTCGATGGATTTCTCCTTGTTCTACCTTCTCATAACACAATTATTCAACTATGACTTAATCTCTCAATTTCAGCACTTCAGCTGTATAATTCTCTTTGTTTAGCTTCAACCATTCAGCTCCGGCTTGTTCACCTAGTTTTCATCAAGAGAGAAGGCTTGTTTATATAGAGGAAAAGGAGGAGGTTGGGATCCCTACAAATGTGGAAGGGAGGCCTATCCTCTAGGAGTGTTCCAAGGGAGGTGGAAACTACTAGCTAAAGGAGGAGGCCCGTGGTTGTTTCAGTTCAACCACTCCCATTGACTCATCCCCGAGGTGGTTGGAATGGAAGCTTTGCCTCTATTTAAAAAAAAAAAAAATCATAAATATCTCGGTGCGGGCATCACACTGTGACAGAGTTCCAAGTGGCGCGGGCTTAATGTAAAATTCTCAGGTCGATGCGAGGAGATAAAGGGCTACTCGCCCCAAGCCAAAAATAGGGATTTTCATAGCTTTGCTCAGGAAATTGTCAACAAGGAGAATGTTGCCTTCATCAAAAGGGATGCAAGGATGTAATTTGCAAAGCATGACACTGTGCATTGGTCATAGAAATGACCCTCCAATGTGCGAGTTGGGGATTGCAGGGACAGTGACAAAATGCTGCGTAACAATAGGACATCCAAAAACTCTAAAATGTGAGATGTCAGGTTTCTTACCAGAGAAAACCTCTTCGGGAGTTTTGGAATCCTGTGGGGAATGCGGGTATCGGTTTTGTATGTACACAAAAATGTTCATAGCTTCTTCCCACAGAAACTTCGGAAGACCTTGGTCACATAGCATGGAACAGACAGCTTCCATAATGGTCATGTTTTTTCATTCAGCAACACCATTTTGCTCAGGAGTATAGACAATTGTGGTCTCCCTCTTGATGCAAAATTCTCTGCAAAAGTTCTTGAACTTGTTTGTCTCATATTCAGTGCCATTATTGGTCCTCAATATCTTGATATTCTTCCCTGTCAGATTTTCCCCCAAGGCTTTGAAGGCACGAAACTACATGAAAGCCTCATCCTTCTTCTTCAAGAAGCATATCCAGGTTTTGCGAGAGAAGTCATCTATGAATGTCATATAATAAGAACATCCTCCCAAGGATGTCACAGGCAGAATACCAGACAGATCATAATGTATCAATTGCAAGACATCAAATGCCTTTTTGACACTTGAGGGGAAAGGTCCCCTTGTATGCTTTCCTTCGGCACAACCCTGACACACACCTTCATGATCATTTGTGAACTCGAGCATCCTCGTCACCACCTTCCTTGCTTAGGGAAGGGCTTTGTAGTGAAGGTGTCCAAACCTCCGGCGCCAAAGTTCAGTCTGTCGGATAGTATCCACGTCATCGCTCCGATTGGACTTCCTCCAACCTGGTAGAGTGTATCAACTCTAAACCCAATCATGATAGCTTCCTTGAAACTCTTCTTCCAGATACGCACCTTCCCATCAACGAATGCCACATTGAAACCTTTGTCTTCCATGGCCAATATAGACAGAAGGTTCTTCTTTAAATTAGGTACATATAGTACATCTTGCAGGCAGAGGACTTGACCTTGAGACAAGTGGAGGGTCACAGTCCCTATCCCTTTTACGGGATATGTGGCATTATATCCAAGGATAATTTTCAGATTAACATCCTTCTCAACCATATCAGAAAGTGCTTCCTTGAACCCAGTGATGTGCCTTGAGGCACCACTATCTATCAACCAGACATCCATAGTGTCGGGTGAAGATGCAGCAGAGAGGGCAGATACAAGAATGTATTCATTTCTTTTATCATTAACAACATTTGATTCCTCAAACCTGGAATTTCTCGACCTTTTGAAAGGTTGCCCATTTCCACCGAAGGGAGCCTTCCTCTTTCCTTTGAACCTGTTGTTCCTTTGATTGCCATTCCTCCGGTTGTTGTTGTTGTCATCATCATCCGGAGAATCCTTCTTGAAAGGGCATTCTCTAGCATAGTGTCCAGGCTTGTGGCAAGTGTAACATTTGCCTTTCTTTCCTTGGGCCCCTGCTCTTCCTTTGTTCTTCGGACCACCAAAGTTCTTCTTGTTAGTACAAGCAGTGAAGGCAACATTTCCTTCAGTTTCATATTCCTTCATCCTTGTCTCTTCTTATATGCATCTTGATAGTACTTCGTCAAAATCAGGTATGACATTGTTATTGAGAATGGTTTGTTGTATACATGCCATTTGGATGAGAGACCTCCAAGTGCAGTGAGAGCCATCTCTCGATCAGCTATTGTCTCCCCAATAGCCAGAAGATTATTCTTGATTTCAGCCAGCTTCAGAAAATATGATTGAATAGACTCATCCTTGCCTTTCTTCAGATTCTTCAATTAGCTCTTGAAGAATAGGACTTGATTCGCATTGTAGGCCTTGAACATGTTGACCAACTTATTATACATATCCTTGGATGTGCCTAGCTCAGAGATGTATGCAACTAGACTCTTATGAATTGAGTCCCTGATCATCAGCTTTGCTTTGATTTCCCCCTTCTTGTACTTTGATTTGGCAGCAGCAGTTGCAGTGGATGGAGGCTCTTGGATTTTACCCTGCACATAGTCCATGACATCTTGGTCTTCCAAATTAAGATCCAATGTCATGTTCCAGGCATGGAAGTCTTCCTTCCCGGTCAATTTGTCATCAGCCTTAAAGCCATTGTAGTTTGAGGAACCCATGCTCTTCTTCGGTGATTGCTACAAAATAGGGCTTTGTCTTCACCTGACCTCTGATACCATGTAAAGTTTTGTAGTTGTTCTATGCTTGATGAAAATTTACTTTTTATCTCAATATCAGTCAGAAATCACATAAACAAGAAAGTAAAATGTTGATAGAACATACCAGTAGATCGAGAGAAGACAAGCCAAAATATATAAGTGTGTTGGTGCATTACGACGGTCAACGGGATGGTTCAACCAACGAAGTCTCAATACGGTCAGCCAGATAGAAGTGTCACACAACCTTGTAGGACAACCAGATCAGTCAACCCCAAAAGTCAATGAAAGTCAACGCTATCAGTCAACGGTCAACGCAAACAACAGCAGCAACAACTCAACGCAGCCAAGTCAAAGTGAACATCCAGCCTCAAGATTTGTGCAAAAAAATGTGGATTGAAGAAATCGAATTTTTGAGAGAGTTTCAGATCAATTTGACCAAGCGTTGACCAAAGTAAATGTTGGTCAATTTCTACGCTAGAAACCCTAGCTGCTGCTTTCTATTTTTTCCCACGTGTGAGTGAAGAAGAGACTCCAATAGATGCTCGAACCAATCAGATGAGGAGAGAATATGTGATGTGATGAATGAGTGAAAATATCCTCCAACGTTGAACACTTTATATCCATCAATGAGGGTGTGTGATACAACTGCTGGGGCTTCAAGCCTACATTTAATTTTAGGCCGACCTGCACATATTTTGAATAAATTCAAAATAAATGTTCTTCTCATCGGATCAAGATGATATTTAGATTGATATTGCACCTCTCTGAAAGAGGAATCCAATAAGAATTGTTGGAACACCTAATCCTCCATGGGTAGGTGTGGAATGCGAAAAGTCACAATGGAGTCCAAGTGGCCTTGGAATATGAAACCAAGAGTCACACCATTGTACTATAAATGTACATCTTATGTAATGGAAAAATAAGAAAGCCTCACGCTTATCTTTCATTGTGTGTTCTCTCTTGTGTGTGTGCTCATCTTCCTCATACACCATGTGTGTGCTTCAACATGGTGTTTAACATGGTATCAGAGCGGGCGATTTTTGGCCCTGCTCCACTTTGAGTGAGCCATTTGTGTTTATGGCCTATGCATATCTGCAAAAATTGTTGGTTTTTTTGCAGCACTCAAGTTTTTGCAGCAGTGTTTTTGCCGCCATTCAGAATTTATCTTGGAGAAGAAGAAGCATTCAGAAGAAAGAGCAGCATTCAGAATTTGTTTTGAAGAAGAGCAGCATTGGTTTTGAAGAAGGCAGCACTGCCCATCTGAAGGTGCATTTTCGGTTGAAGCCGACACCCTTTCTTTTTTGAGCCTAAGTTGTTGAAAATGGCCAAAATCAATGAGGTATTAGAGTTGTTGAATAACCTCATTCATTCAAATGTTCATGACATGATAAAAATGAGCAAGGATGCTCTTTGTAATATTCAAAGTTGTTTGCAAGATGCACAAGAGAAGATCGAGTTTTTACAGTTGGAAACTCAGCTCCAACAAGACGAACTTCAGCAAAAGAGTCACCATTCTGAACCTGTTTCTGTTCATAACATTGTGAAGGACTCTCATCAGAAGAAAGAAGATAAAGTTGCAGATGATTCACATTCAGCTCATTGTACTAGAGCAGATTTACATGCAGATGCAGCCACTCAGCCTGCACTTCCTAAGCCCATCATCAGACCTTGGGAAGAGCTTGTCCACAACAAGCACAGAACTGGTCTTGGATATGACAAGGATGTGTCCTTTCATATTCCAGACTACACAAAGCCTATCAAATTTCAGAGTGCCGGATTCATGTATGACAGTTCACCTACAGCTGTTCCAGATCCTGTTCCACTTCCACAACATATTGAGAAATGCCAACACCGTGATCGAGTTGGCCATATGAAAGATCACTATTTTGATCTTCATCCATGCAAGCACTGTGGTCGGCACACCCATTCTTCAGACAGATGCTTCAGAAACAAGCCTCCTGCAAGAACCAAGATTCATCTTGGATGGATCGCTTCTTGGCAATGGGCATCAGCAACCAAGAAGATGTTTACGACACATGTTAGAACTTGTTCACGGATATTGAGCAAACTTGCAGTTGAGTTTTTTCCATCATCTCACCTTGTCCCTGACAGGGGGGAAAATGGTGGTCATGTACAAGCTTCAACGTCAGATCAAGCGAGCCTGAGCCACAATATCTCATTCCATGTTCAGAGTTGTAGCCAGCAGTTCAAGCGAGCCTGAGCCACAATTCGTCATTCCGGATTCAGAGATGTAGCCAGAGACACAGATGCCCATGAGCATGCCTTCGGTTGGTGGATAACCTTAAACCATCATCTTTGGTTGGTGGATAACCTAAAACCATCACAAGTAGTAGACCTCCCTTCTTTTAGGTCGAAGGTCTCCCTTTCATATGAGGAACACTTCCTCTAGCAGAAGCCTTCAGCTTAGCAGCCTTCAGCTTCTTGCCAGCATTGGTTGAGTTCTAGGAAATGCTTCAAAGCATTCCAGAGTTGTTGGTAATCCTAAAACCATCACAGGTAGTAGACCTCCCTTCTTTTAGGTTGAAGGTCTCCCTTTTTTATGAGGGACAATTCCTCTAGCAGAAGCTTTCAGCTTCTTGCCAGTTTTGGAAGAGTTCCGGGAACTGCAACAAGTATTGCGTTCCAATGTTTGTGGTCATCCTAAAACCACCTCTTTTTTCCAACATTTTCAGAGAGTTGATTCAGCCCAAGTGCTGCCATGTATACTTTGCAGATTTGTATTACAACTCTTTTCTTGGACTCACACATACCCCTTCGGATTAAGAGGGGATGTTGGAACACCTAATCCTACATGGGTAGGTGTGGAATGCGAAAAGTCACAATGGAGTCCAAGTGGCCTTGGAATATGAAACCAAGAGTCACACCATTGTACTATAAATGTACATCTTATGTAATGGAAAAATAAGAAAGCCTCACGCTTATCTTTCATTGTGTGTTCTCTCTTGTGTGTGTGCTCATCTTCCTCATACACCATGTGTGTGCTTCAACATGGTGTTTAACAAGAATAACGGCATCTTCATCTGAGCATCACAACATGGAGTTTGGACCTAGTTGTCCAAAATTAACAGATTGGCCATGGAATATGCTCTGCAAAAATATAGGCACTATCTACTAGGAACAAAAGATTCTCTCCACGCACAGACAACACAACAGATAGCAATAGCAGAGCGTGCAGAATTGGAGACTCTCATTGACATACTTTGTGGTGACTTGCTAGAGGTTGTCATTCCTACTTCAGCCACGCTATAGGCTAAAGTTGAAAGTCATGTAGCAGCACTAAAGGCCTCCCGATCAAAAGTACAAGAAATAAATGTGGAATTTGAGCAACAAATCGCAGAGTTGCAAGCCAAGCTGCAGCCAGAAACTCTGCCAGAAGAACGCACGCAGTGGGTGGCCTTAGTCAAGGAAGCTTCAACAAGTATTCCCGCCACAGTCGACAAGGGAACCAAGTTTCTAGAGACATATATGGGCCTGTGGAAATCCGTGCAAACGTATCCCCTTGTCCGGAAGATTTTGAAGGAACTATGCACCAAGGAGCAGGTGTTTGATGACGTTCAGGAGGCACAACCTACCTTTGTACCTGCTTAGCGCATGGCCCGGTTGCAGACAAGCCAAATATTGCACGATAAAGTTGAGGAGCTACGATGAAAGAATCACATTGTGATAAACCATATGAAGCCATGGGCTGATGAAGCGATGAAGCTATCGCAGGATCTGGATGTTGTTGTGAAGAAATTGAACCAAACTTATCAAAGCATAAATCTCGCCGCAGAAGGGCTGACTTCACAGAAATTGGTGGACACATCGCATATTTCATCTAATCAGAGCGTGGGCATCCTGGAACCCTTCATTGCTGCCATCGATGAGCTGTAGACAAAGATGAAAACCCCAATACCTCTGTGACTCGGCATGAGTCACAAGATTGTGTTGGGGACCTGTTGGAGCGGGGTCCCTTAGGACCGAATTTTGATAAAAATATAGCATTTTTGCAGTTTTTATTCGTGTGCGCTAAGCAATGCATAGGTCAAGTGGCTTTGGGCGGGTCAAAGCCCTTTCATGAGTTGTAATGGGAAAAAGCGTAAAACTAGGAGTCACAAACCACAGTTTGCGGGCCTTAGATGAGCACATGCTAAAGATATAAATAGAAGTCTAGATCGAATCAGATATAAAAGTTGTAAGTAAGTTTTGATAAGATTATGATGTTCTGAGTTGTGAAGTGAATCTGTCTATGTGTGAAAGGCTCCTGCTGGATGTATGCACGAAAACCTTAGTCCAGCTATGTGCAAACCCTGCTGGCTGTGTGCGCGGGTAGATCTAAAGAAGTGTAAAGGGTTTTATGACTGTTAATGAATAAAGATGTATTTTGGGATAATTTTGAGTATAACATGCATCTATGATATGTTTTCTTACGATTTATGTTATCTGTAATTGGATTGGTTGTGTAACTGCTTTTCTGCTTTATATGAATATTGAATGCATAGATTTGTTACTATAAGACCTGAGTGTCACTTTACTAATAATGTTGAATGGATTGCGAAGCCTTTATCTGTGCGCTTGCAGGATAGCCTATGTAATTTGACCGAGATCTTCCTGGTTAGGGTTTCTGTTATAAGGGCTAGTCCGCTATTATTATAGATTTTAAGACACCCACATCATTTAATTCTCTCTCAGGCTGTGGAAAACTGGTTCCAGCACCCCCGTATATTGCTTCGGGTGAGACTTTGACCTGCGCAAGTAGGTCACTGCCGAAAGGGCTAGTAGTAAGAGGGTTTTGTTGGTTAAGCTTAACTCTGAACTTGGGTCAGGGCCCCTCAAGCCAACAGTAACTAACCAATCTTCTAATAGATAAAAAACTATTGCGCGGTATAGCTTAATGAATTACTTCGCAACATTTAGAAAAACATAAATACATTACAACATAATATAAACTACTTTATTCAACATATACTTGTAATCATTACTTCCCATAAACAGATAAAAACAGAATATGCCTAAAGCTTCTTCTTCTTTATTAAGATGGATTTTTTCAATGCATACAACTTCTCCAACCTGCGCACACAACTGCAGACTCTTCCAAGGTCTCTGCACATTCAGCTGCGGAGCCTTCCCTTAAGGCCCAAGACAGAATAAAGACAAAAGATACAATGAATTCTGCTCATCAACTATCACAATAATTAGTTCAACAAAGCCTTACATCACTTTATATATATTTACACCATTACAAAACCATGTGTTAGAAAAAACCACCCAATACCCATTACAAAATGAGGGGCTTCGACGCACCCCGAAGTCGCTAAACACTTCGCGGTAGAACAAGCTCACGGTACCGCACACTCCACTCCTCAAGATGTAGAGACTTTGATCAATAATATACCAAGTTGGGTTGCGCCCAATAGGCCCCCAACACTCATATGTGACTCGTCTTGAGTCACTCAGATGGTATGCCCCAAATATTTGCTGCTATGTTGTTGTAGGCCTCATTGTAGGGCTGACGCATCTCTGGAATATTCTTTTCTTCTTGGCACACTTCTTTGAGCAAATTCTCTATTGTTTGTTCAGCTGTTTTCTATAGTACATATTGATGTCTCTGTTACAACTCCTTGATATTTCCATCTGCTTTATGTGAGAGTTGAATGGCCTCATCCTTTCATGGCTGAGTCCTCTTTGTTATAATCGTGTGTTTCCTTTGAAGATCTTTGATCTGTTTGTGCAAATTATTTCCTTCTATTATCCTAGTGAGTCTCTGCAAGACTGCTAAGGTCCTCATAGTTGCCCGGATTTCATCCAAGTACTTCTGCTTCGTCTGAATCTCTTCTTCAATTTTATGAATGTTTGGATTTTCCTGAAGTGCGGTCCAAATCTCTATTGTGTCATCAAATAATTTTCCACATTCTTCCATTGTGTCGGCGATGCCTTTCAGTGCAGTTTTGAGATTTGCTTCCCTATGCTCACATACCTCCGGTGGCGTGATTGGTTGTAGCCTTAGTTGCATCTCAGTAATCTGGACCTTATATTCAAACTTAAACTTCTCAATCTTGTCCTTTGAATCTCTAATTGTGAGGGCAAGCTTCACAACCTTTTCCACTGGTGGCTCTTTTACGTGGACCTGGACGTCTGGTACTTCACTGCAAGTTTTCCCAATGGATTCTTCTAGCTCTTGTTATTGCTAGCTCCTTATTTATTTCATCGATCATCTGATCGAGCTCCTTCATCGGATTTCTTTCCTATTTCACTTGTATGTTTGTCTGCAAAGTATGTTGTTCTCACCCTTTTAACTCTTCTATGATGCCTGGATGGAACTCGTACAATGTTTGTGTCAGCAACACACCGATGTTCATACTGACTATTACACCAATTTTTGGTCATCTAACCTGTTACTATTAGATAGACTAAAATACACCATGTAAGACCAATTTTACCATAGTAAAATTGCTTTCACTGTGAGAAATAGTTTAATAACCCATAGTTTATTAAGGTATTTCTAGTCTAAATAGGAAACCCCATGAGGAATAATTAAATAAATCCTTATTTGTTTGATTTTCCTCTAGGGATAATTAACTAAACCATTGTTTAATTAAAAATTTTGGTCATCTTTAACCCAAAACAGGGGAATTAATTAGATAAATTATTATTTATCTTATTGTTCTCTAGGAATAATTATTTAAATCATTATTTAATAATATTCCTTGTTAAATTTGACTAAATCATTTATAAATAATTGAATAAATTATTATTTATTTAATTATTCCTTAACCTCATCCTTGAAATAATAAATAAATCATTTATTTATTTATTATTTCTAAATAAAGGGATTTAACCAATTCTAAATTCATTTTCCCTCCACCAAAAATAATAAAATATTCCAAGTAACTTGGATCTAGATTTGGTTAATAATATTTTAATTATGCACCAATATCTAGAATAACTCAATATTTTGTTATAAATAGAAGGCTTTTCCATTCATTCACTACCTTTTGTCACCTTTTGATCACCTTTTGATCTATGCTTTTGGTCTAACTTTGATCCTTCATCATTGTCATATTTTTTCTACTTTTGCTTGTGAGCTCCCTTTGAGTTTTATTTTGTCTAAGTTTTCTACACCATCAAGAGAGAGATATATCTTAGATCTGAAGCACTGAGGACATACAAGAACCCATCCCATTGAGGGGGAATGGTAACATATTTTTGTGTTCCCTTCTAAGGTGTCATAATACAAAAAATTCTTTATAAATTCTTGTCTTGTCTATTGGATGTATGGAGCAACTCTTGTTTATTTTTTTTTGTTTAATGTCTTTAACTGCATAGATTTAGATTTTTGTAGCATTTAATATGATCACCTACTACATATCTAAGGAAATTAACAGCCTCATTTGATGTTAGTGTTGTTTGTTATGCACAACTAAAGTGAGATTTTTTTGTATGCTTGCGATTATAATTCACACTAACAATTGGCGCCTCCACAAGGGTTTTTAATTACGACTGTTGTCATTTTTCAGATCCCTGCATGACCAGCTGCTTCAGCCCCTAGGGTTTTTCTTCAGCTTCTTATTTTGCATTCCTTGATGTTTTTTTTAAACCTTTTTAACCCTAAAACAGTAAAAATTCTAACTTTCGTGTGTTTCTGGGCCATTTGCACATGTAACAGGTATCAGCCGCGACAAAGATGATACTTTTTTATGAAACTTGCCCCCAAGACATCTGGAAGTGCAGGTCGCACATTTTGGCCCAAAACCTACGGCCTCAGCTCTCAAGTAGTGGATAACTACCAAAAAACTGTGACCTCAGTAGAAATCAGGTCATAACCTGTGTCCTGTACTTTTTGCAGGATTTTTTCTGAAATTTTCAGGGTTTGCTGAGGGCACTGTTCAGGGTTGTCTGACCTCCGTCTTTACCCATCTTGGACCTGTACTTGCTCAGTTTTACTCATGGAAGTAGGAATAAAGCCTCTTAGGGCTTCAATACGCTTCCACCTTTTTAGTACTTTAGCTAAACCAGGTCTTCTGAGATTTCAGTGTTTTTCAGCAATTTTTCAGATCTGAACCTACATTTTCAAATCCATTTCAAATCAGTTATTTTTCCATCCAAAACACCTCTTTTTAGTTTTGTTTTGTCCTCTCTTTAGGGACCTCTACGTTTCCCTTTAGGTTGTAGCCTTTCACCACCTATTTTTCAACTTTTTTCCCTCTAGTTTCTTATTGTTTTCTGCACCTCTTTTTAGTAGATATGACCTTTAGATCCCTGTCCCTCTTGACCTTAGATCCATTGGCCATTTTGTGTGTTTTGAGTAGATTTCGCTCACCCATAGACTAATTGTTGGGAAGCCCTCCTTTCTGGGTTTAAATTTATGCATCTTTAGCTATTTATTTTATTGTCGCTTTCAGTTTTATTTACAGTTATACATAATTTTTTTTTCCTTTTTCTATACACACATCTGGGCTTAATTAAAATTAACACACTTATCACACACACACACACACACACCTAAAGGGAAGAGCGGCTGGTTTACACTGCCAAACCAAGACTAAAACATTGTAATCAATTAATCTGCACCTCCATGCCCTTGTTTACTTCTCTGCCTTATTGGGTTCCGTGTATATTTTCCATCATTTTTCCCCCAAGGCGTTTATCCTAGCGAATCCAAGGTCTTCATCCTCAATTTCCGTTAGGAAGACTTACCCCACTGCGTAGGATCCGAGTTAGTCCTCCGGCGAGTCCCCATTCCGACTCTGATTCTGGTTCATCGAGTTCTCCTTCTGTTTCTATCCCCGGTTCTCCTCCACCTTTCACCTTCATCATGTCTGGTGCAGGACTTACCATTTGTGGTGGCCCCGGATCTAATGATGGAACCGTTACTAGTGGAGCCACAACGGGAACGATTCTGACTGCTCCCTTGCTTCCTTATATGGCACGCCTAAGCCTTCCCGAGTTAAGCTAGCTGATTAATGGCCCTATAAACCATGGTCCAGGTTGGCCTGCTATGCCAACCAAGCTTCCTTCAGAAATCCCTAAGTTTGGAGGAAATGATGGAGAGGATCCTACCAACCATGTTCATTCCTTCCACATGTGGTGTTCGTCCAACTCTATCACTAATCACTTTGCCCGTCTTTGGTTATTCTAGTGTATGCTTACTGGATAAGATTCCAAGTGGTAATGTCAACCAGGCCGCTGCCTCTCATGCTACTTTTGCGACTCTTGCAAAGGCGTTTATGTCCTACTACCATCTTGCCCTTCGCTATGACAACAGTATCGAACTTTTGACCGCTTTCTGTCAAACTTTTGCCACTCGCCTATCTGACCATGTTCAAAAATGGTGCAGAAGGAAGAGCTTATGTCGAGCTCCAGTTTTCGAAGACCGTGTCTACATGGATTGGTTTCTTAGATCCCTTTTTCCCTTTATCGATAAAGATGTCACATCTCACTTTCCTTAGACTGAGGAATAAGCCCTCCAAGTTGCGTTGAAATATGACTTGATCTACACACAATCTTGTTATGTTTATACTATCTTACCTGATCTCCCTAGACCTGGTGGTGCCAACACACTGAATGCATCTCATGCCACCAACAGTATCGTTGGATCCCTTTCAAATCCATATACTAATCCTCCTATGGGTTATGGTTTCCCTTAGGGAGGGGCCAACTCCTCTATCACTTTTCCCCCTCCCGAAAGCATGTATCCAGGACACGGCATGCCTCACGCCGTTGCCCAACTGCATCCTTCGATGCCAGGGTCTGATTTTGCCCAACTTGTTTACCCTATTAGTGTCAGAATATGCATTCTGCCATCAGTGCTCAAAATCACTCATTTCATTATCATTTTAGGTGTCTCACTCTGAAATTTTTATATCATTCCATTAGGTCATGCTAAAAATTGCTTCACTGATGGTAGCCTCCCTCAATTAAACTTCACTCTCCCTTAGAGATTCACATTGCCGACTCATTCTCATGTCTCCTTGAGCATAACAACACTTATGGAAATTCTCTTTTCACCAGGAATTCTTTTAAATCAAATGTCATTCATGAAAGCCAGGTCTAAAGAAGTCCCATTAGGTCATTAGGTTTTTTATTTCTCAAGGTCACTCCTTCATTTCAGATGAGGTCAACAAATATATGAGAGGGACTAAATAAGAAATCTTGTTTTCCTATGTAGAAGATTTTCATGATGTAATTATCATATTTTCATAGTTATAATTTTTGAGTTTAATGAATTTTATATCAAAATGTCATTTTGATATAAAATTCAATATGTAATTTATTAATATTTTTCCAAATGTAATTTTATGTTCTCATATGTAGTAAATTCATCCCAAGCTATCAAATGCAATCATTTCCGGCCTAAGTGGAGCAAAAAAAGCCAAACTCCATGACTTGATCAAACTGCAAAATGCCAAAAGCTAGAGAGATAAAGAGTATCAGTGCCAAAGTTCAAAGGGAAAAGTGAACATAGGAAAAGTGGGTAATTCAAATGGAAAATTCAAAACCACTAAGCTATAAAGTCATTCAAACACCTCAAAGAAAGTCATTGCCTCCATTCATCCATCAGGAGTTTTCGGCAAAGGAGAAATTTCAAGTTTTCAAGCATTTTGAGTCAAATTTCAGGGTCGCTGCGCGTTTTCCCGGATGTTGTGCGTTTGCCCGACAACTGTTGACCAAATTACACAGGCACTGCGCGGTTACCCTTGGTCACTGTGCATTTTCCCGGGCGCTACGCGTTCCTCCAGGACGCTGCACGTTTGCTCATGCAGGGTTTCAAAGGATTTCACAACCTCCAGCAAGTTTCATTTCCTCACAAATTTCTTCAAAGGGCTTTAAAACAGTAAGTGAACCCTATGAGACCTCTCCTTTAATATATTTGGTGTTTCATAAGAAATTTGAATTGAAGTGCTTATTGCTATGAAACCCTAGCTTTCATTTCCTTCTCATTTTCATGCATCATATCCATATTCATGTCCCTAGACACATATTAGTCATAAACATTGTTCAATCCTAGGGTTTTAATAGACCTAGGTTTTCATTTAGATTCTCTCCCTCCATTTTCCTAAGCTATTCATTTCACCTCTCACTCCCTTCATCTCATTCCATTTACCCTAGGGTTTTCATAGACTTCAAATTCAAAATGTCTGAAGAGGAAGACAGAATTGTCAGTGAGGAACAAACACCAAAGAATAAATCATGTAAGAAAGAAGGAAAATTCATTAGATATGAACCAACAACCACAAAGGAGCTCATGTCTTCTCCCCTCACTGTGTCATGTTTTAAACATGTTGGTTGTTTTGAATTTTGTGAGAGGGTGCAAAGGGTCCAATATCACTCTATGTTAACAAGGCTATTCATCTCAGGTCTTCATGATAGGCAGGTCACTCTTGCGGGGGTTACTTTTACCATGTCTACTAATGCCATTGCAGCTGCTACAGGGATCCTTAATGTGGGAGAGAAATGGTTTAAACAAAGAAAACTTGATCAGAGCTACTATGAACCATATCTTAAACCTAGATACAAGGATGACAAAAAGACCATTTTCCCTTTCTCTCATCTTCTTGACCGATATGTCCCTATGATGAAAATAACCATGAAATACTTCACCCGTGAGGGGAGGTTTTCTCGACTCTATTCATATCATATCTGACTCCTCATGCACTTCACTAGAGTCAGAATGCTTCACATACCCTACTATCTCTCCCGCAACATTGACAAGATGGCATACAACGGTACAAACGAGGGATTATAATCATCAAATGCAGAGTCTTTTCCACCACTCCCTCATCAAGATGATAGTCATGCTTTAGCTTGAGAAAAAGAACATTCCATGGGACACGTTCATAGCAAATGAAGTTTTCACTACCCCACTTAGTTAGCATGAGCAGAGTATCCCCTCATCATCTCATCGTCCCATATCCACTCCTCCATCTCAGCCTATTTCTCATACATCATCACCAAGTTAGTTTCATTCACCCCATGTTGATCCTTCTTCTTCACATTTCTATTACCCTTCACCATCATCACATCATGATTCTGAGTCATCAAGTAGTGAGGAGGACATTGAGGCAACTTGGGCTAATTTGACTGATTTTGAGCCATTTCCCAAGACTTATCAGAGAGGCTACATGCATGTGTTTGCTTCATTTGGAGTGAAAGGGGCCATGCCTTAATCATCAACAAAACAGGTGGAGAAAGGCACGGAAAGGGATAAAGAGCCAATCATTGATTAACAGGAGGAAAAACATGAAACATAGCATGAGTTTCAGCTGATTGACCTAGATGAGGAAGATGAGGGAAAAATCATTAGTCCAGCAATCAAAGCCAAAGAAGCAAAGATTAGTGAACTTCAAGCTAATCTTGAAAGGGCAAAATATGTGATTGATTTTCTTGAGCAAGAAAATCAGCAGCTGAAGACCAAGCAGATCATCAATGAGGTAAAGACCATCAAAGCACAAAGGGAGGAAGAAAAGGCCAAGGCCTTTTTGGAGGAGACTTTGGAAATATTTGGTGAGATTGATGATGAGGAGGATCAACCTCCAAGACAGAAACAAAAGACTAGAGGGCTGAAAAGAGCTCTAGCCCTTGAGAGACACAAAGAAGTTGAGTTGGTAGAGAAGATCACACCAAGTGAGATGGTTGCCCTAGAGATTAGAAAGGACAACAAATCATGGCTTGATAGAGCCAATATACATTTGGAGAGTTTGCTAGAGAAGGCCAACAAGGACAATGACTTGTTGAGGACAAGAGTCAAAATTCATGCACGGAAAGAGAGAATTGCATTGGCCAAAGTCAAAAGAGCTAATGCTAAAATTGAAAGTTTAACTAAGCAAGGGGAGAAAGAGAGGTTAGATATACTTTTTGAGGTGTCTCTTCATGCCTCAAGCACTTGATAAGCAAGTACCCTCACAAATTTTGGTGAATTTTGGCACACTTGGCACTTCATTTCATTTTTGGTTTTTTGATCTTTTTGGCACGTAGAAATTCTGCCAAACGCGCAGCGACCTAGACGTTGTGCTCTTTTTTGGGGCCTCCAAATGAAAAATGGCCACCACCATCATGTTTAGAATGATGAAGATATCAACCCTAGCAAGTTTTAGAAAATTTGGAGGAGAACTGGTCCCTCAAAAGTGCAAAAAACTACCAAATCTTCATGTTTCTACCTCCTTTTTGACCTGGTCACTTCACGTTTACCAGTCTTGGGAGATTGACTTTTTGACAGGGAAAATGAGCACCATTTTGGAAACTGAAGGTAGATTTGGAAACTAGACTCAAAGAGATTTCCAATGAGCTATCATGGAGCTGATTTGGACACTGGGAAGGGACTCAAAAGTTGCTTGCAAAAGAGGCCATTTTTTCTGCCTGGGCGCTTCGCATTTGACAAGGGAATTGCATTTTTCACAGTCTTCAACAAATTTTGAAGTTTCACTCCAGTTTTACTTTTGCTTTGGCAAATGAAGAAATTACTGATGTAATTGGTCATGATGAATGTAAATGTCACGTTTTTACTTTCATCTAAGGTAGATACATTAGGTGACTCCTCTAGAGGTCAAATGAATCAATTTCCTCTCTTTTAGAGGCAAATTGTTGGGTCTTCCTAGTCTTCAGTTTCTTGTTTGGCATTAGGTGAAATTGATCCTCATCTCATGGATTCGACCTGCTGAGGCTAGGGAGAGTGGTTTTGAGGTCTATATGATGTATTTTCTCAGTCATTGTAATGGTTGGACTCATTTGGATTTTTGGCTTTTGAAGAGACAAAATTTTGTATTAGTTTTGGCGTGGACATTAATCAAATTTGCAGCTATTTTTATGGGATCCATGTGGTATGGTGTTTAGTTTCAGTTTCTTCTTTTGTGCTCAATTGTTAGAATGTTTTCTTTATTTCATTCATCATTTCATAACTTCTAAGTGAATGTATGCAAGTTAGATAAGCAGAATCCATTCTCAGATGCTCTGTTTTGGGTATACATTCATAGTCTGTTAAATTTCTTCAGTTTAGAAAGAACCCATGATTGCACCATGCTCTTTCTAGCCCCTCACCTATCTTAATCATCCCATAATAGAAATCCCTAAAGTGTTAAGCATTGTACCTACCTTGCCCCATAGAATACCCTGCAAATATTGACCTAATTTCCTTGCCCTGACTGTTTGACTCCTCCTGATCCAGCATAACCCTATACAATCAAAATCAAAACCCCGAGCTACTATACCTAGCCTAATATCTTCTTTCCTCAATCATCTTGGTTGTGATCTATACGCAGAGAGCCCTCTCCTTGCCTAGTAGGGCTAGCTACTCAACTAAGCGTGGTTTGTGGCTACCTCAGGATTGCCTTCTTCAGCCTGAGGTTCAATCCGTGTGATAACATTTTGGCAACCATACTGGGGAGCGAAAGATCTGATCTTCCTTGGGAAAGAACGACAAAGTTTAGATCTAAATGTTGATGGTGAACAACAATTGGACACATATGAAGGCTGAACCGTTCACCTGACGACTCCATTAACTGAAAGATCCAGAAAATTAACATTTCATGGCGACTCCACTGCATGAAGATCAGTAGCTTCAAGAATTTTCAAGATGGAAACTGTTGCAAGAAGGTATGCTCCCATGAGCCAGCATCACATTCTAGGTTTCCCAAATAAAATGCCTAAGGTAGATTGGCAAAGGAATTTGCCTATGTTTGAAGATGATGATAGGAATGATGCTGTTTTACATCTGGTTAAATTTCACATGCATACACGCAAGTTGAAGGTTGAATCTCCTGAAGATTTTCTTTTAAATATGTTCATGGCTTCTCTTGAAGGAAAGGCACGATCTTGGTATGAATGTTTGCCACCTGCCAGTGTTTGTTTTCTTAGAGTTTTCCATTCAATATTTTATGAAGAATACAAGGAGTCCTACCCTTCTTTGTTTTTGGTTAATAATTGTTGTGATCAATTTGAGGTTTTCATTCAAAACCTAAAGGATTATTATGATGATAGTGAGTTCATGGATGAAGAGATCTTAGAGGCTTTGCATATAACCTTTTTCATCACCAACAAGAATCAATAACTCCCTCAGATGAGACAGACTGGGACCAAGAAAGAGAAGTGTCAATTCCCGATCCTAAAATTGAAAATCACAAAATCAATGTAAATTGCTTTAAAACTCAGTTTTCTCCTTTGTCTGAAGATGAGATAGATAAGCTCCTGAACATTCATATTACAACCCAAGTGAATGTAGATTTGCAGCTCTTATAGTGTTCACACAGTCAAGAATGTGTGATTGAAGCATCTTCCATTATTGAAAATGAAAGTCTGGGTTTGAATGATGATAGTCATGAGACTGATGAAGCCATATAGGAAGTTGTTGTGAGTAAACCGATTTGTGATGATGATTTCCTGCAAGGAGATCAACTAACATATATTGTTTTCTCTCACGAAGAAGATATGGCTGTCATGTTTAACAATCTTGAAGAATGTTTTTTTTTTAAAGATGATTTAGAATATGAATTTGAGGAGTGTGAGCCCAAGAGAGAATATGCTAGAGAAAGAATCATATTTGCTCATGCTTCAGGAATTTGCAGCCAACACTCAGATAGCAGAAAGTCATACTTCCCTATACTATCCTATGGATCAACAACCAAGTGTTCTTTCATATCAGAATGAAGATTGTGCTTGTGTTTTTGCTGAATCTCAAGACAAGGTAACATTTCATATTTTTGAAGATCATTTTATTGATTTACTACAGTTAGCAGGGAAGATGTATTTTCTTGTTTTCATGGACCAACAACACATGTTCAGTAAACACTTGGAGTGGCCTAGTTTTTTTTTTTTTTGGCCTGCTCGAGGAAAGTGAGAGCAGAATTCAAGCAAGTAACCATCTACTGGATTGGTTACACTGGAAGGATCATGTCACATGATTGTACATATGTCTTCAGCAGGCAGGTGGTTGTCATCAAGATTTGAAGCCCTCAAGTCTCGATGATGTACTTCCATCAATAAGTAAGGTAAGTTCAGTTTTTGAGTCTTGTTTCAATCAATTCAAATCAAATTGATCCAGTTTCATTAAATTTGTGTCATTAAGTTGTCAAATAGTCAGTCCTGCATTTCAACTTCAATTATTTTTGACCGTATTTGGCCCAATGGAATAAAGCACTGATCTTTTCAACTCAAAGATCTGCGGTTCTTGACACCTCTGTCAGAGCTGCCATCCCCAATAAGGCCAATGTTAGTGTCAGAATATGGATTCTGCCATTAGTGATCAAACTCACTCATTTCATTATCATTTTAGGTGTCTAACTCTGAAATTTTTATATCATTCCATTAGGTCATGCTAAAAATTGTTTCACTGATGGTAGCCTCCCTCAATTAAACTTTACTCTCCCTTAGAGATTTACATTGTTGACTCATTCTCATGTCTCCTTGAGCATAACAACACCTATGGAAATGCTCTTTTCACCAGGAAGTCTTTTAAATAAAATCTCATTCATGAAAGTCAGGTCTAAAGAAGTCCCATTTGGTCATTAGGTTTTTTATTTCTCAAGGTTAGTCCTTCATTTCAGATGAGGTCAGCAAATATATGAGAGGGACTAAATAAGAAATCTTGTTTTCCTATGTAGAATATTTTCATGATGTAATTATCATATTTTCAGAGAATTGTAATTTTTGAGTTTAATGACTTTTATATTAAAATGTCATGTTTTTACTTTCATCTAAGGTAGATACATTAGGTGAGTCCTCTAGAGGTCAAATGAATCAATTTCCTCTCTTTTAGAGGCAAATTATTGGGTCTTCCTAGTCTTCAGTTTCTTGATTAGCATTAGGTGAAACTGATCCTCATCTCATGGATTCAACTTGCTGAGGCTAGGGAGAGTGGTTTTGAGGTCTATATGATGTATTTTCTCAGTCATTGTAATGGTTGGACTCATTTGGAGTTTTGGCTTTTGAAGGGACAAAATTTTGTATCAGTTTTGGCCTGGACATTAATCAAAGTTGCAGTTATTTTTATGGGATCCATGTGGGATGGTGTTTAGTTTCAGTTTCTTCTTTTGTGCTCAATTGTTAGAATGTTTTGTTTATTTCATTCATCATTTCATAACTTCTAAGTGAATGTATGCAAGTTAGATAAGAAAAATCCATTCTTAGATGCTCTGTTTTGGGTAGATATTCACAGTCTATTAAATTTATTCAATTTAGAAAGAACCCGTGATTGCACCATGCTATTTCTAGCCCCTCACCTATCTTGATCATCCCATAATCAAAAGCCATAAAGTGTTAAGCATTGTACCTACCTTGCCCCATAGAACACCCTGCAAATCTTGACCTAATTTCCTTGCCCTGACTGTTTGACTCCTCCTGATCCAGCAACCCTATACAATCAAAATCAAAACCCTGAGCTACTATACCTAGCCTAATATCTTCTTTCCTCGGTCATATTAGCTGTGATATATACGGAGAGAGCCCTATCCTTGCCTAGTAGTGCTAGCTACTTGTCTAAGCGTGGTTTGTGGTTACCTCAGAATTGCCTTCTTCAGCCTGAGGTTCAATCCGAGTGATAACATACCCCAATTTTTCTCAACCTCCTTACTATCCATATCCACATCCAGGTGCTCCAGCTCCTCCAGCACAACCACCTTCGCCTGCCATGCCTTCTTAAGCTCCGCAATAGTAGCCACCCCCCACCCCACCCCCCCCCCCACCCCCCTTGTCAGGGTCAGGTGTATTCGCAGCAGAGTGACTAATCCTCCCACTTCCAAAAAAGAAGAGGAAAGGCAACTAGAACCAACCTGCTCTAGGTAATCCAGGAAAAAATTCCCAAGGGAATACATCTAACAATGCAACCCAGAAATAGGGTGATCAGCTCAAGCAGAACAAGATTCTTCACACGAATAAGGCTTGTTTTTGTTGCAGTGTCCTTGGTTACTATACCCATGATTGTCCCATTTTACCTCAGATGCATCAACTATGGGAAGCTCAAGCAGCATCTCAAGGAAAACAAGCCTCAACTTCGGTTACTCCTAATGCTGCGCCTACTCAACCGACTATGTTTACCAATCCTTTCTCGCATCAAGGATATGTGGCTGCCCAACCCCCTGAAGGTCAGGCGGCTACTCAACCTCTTTTGTCTAGTACCTCTAATTAATATATCCTCATGATGCACTCTGACCATACCAATACCGTCGATCTCAACCTTCAAACTTGGTCGTGCCAGTACACCAAGCCTCCCGCTACATCCGCAACCGAGCTCCCGTCTTCAGGTCCCACATAGCCAATTTCGACACCCAATGGTCCTTTACAGATCCCTCAGCCTAAGGCAGAGGTACATACCAATATCCCCAAAGGACCGTTACGCCGAAACACTGCTTCCGGTAAAGCCACCCATACCTACAGTATAATAGATGACTTGGCACAATGCGCTACCACCATGTCAACGCTCAAAGTCCTCCAGTCGTGCCCTTCACAACGTAAATATATACTAACTGCTATGGGTGTTGTGGATCCTTCAAATGATCGTTTGATTGTCTTCGATGTTGACAAGTAAGAGCATCCACCCCTTCATGCATCTGTCGCCTTCCAAATACCTGTCAAGATCTGGAATACCAACGTCTCCCACTGTATCATTCATGAGGGGGCATCCACCTGTGTGATGTCCGCTTCTGTTTGGAAAAAACTTGGATCACCCGAGTTAGACCCTTCCACTATCACCTTTCGTGCATGGGATGGCCACTCTTCCTAGCCCCTTGGCATGTTTCGCAAATGTCCTATTACTCTTGCGGGTAAAACAGTTTGTGTTGACGTTGAAGTTATTGATGCCTCCTTAGACTACAACATTCTATTGGGTCGTAGCTACACTTATGCGATGTCTGATATCCAATCTGCGGTTCACCATAAGATGTGTTTTCCTCACAATGGAAATATACTCAGTATCGATCAACTGACGTATTACAAACCGAAGTCTCAGACCTCTCCATAGTCCATTATTTCTTTGGTGGCCAATAAACAAATAGTTGAACCCCCGACCAGTGTCTCACCTGGAGTCTATAAATATTCCTCTGTTCTTGGTTCCTTCCCTAGTCTCCCCCCTCTTATCTCTGAACCTAGCTCGTCGAATGTTTGCATGATGCAATTATCTCGGTCCGACCTCAAACGGTCTGGTTCGACTAGTCAGCAACCTCGCCCTCTTTAACCTGCTCCTAGTACTTCGGCTCAACCTTCGAGACCACCTCCTCAAGGCCCTTCATCTGTAGTTGGTGTCCCTGATCCTCTTTTTCCTCCTGGAACGGTTCCCCCTAGCCTTAACCATATGGGAGATATTCCGCCTGGCCATTATCCCTTCAGTCAGATACCGTTTCTTTCTCCCCCTCCAAGGGTATTTTCGGTACTTGTTATGGATAGCTTGACCCTTTCCAACATGACCTTAGGGATCCCAGTCTGGTACATTGATCCTCCAGCCAATACCCCACCTGGTTAGCTCAAACCTTACATAGCTTTGACCCCGGTGCAGTCGGTCGCTATGACCCCTCCCTTTGCTTATGTGCCTCAGCCACCTCAACAAGAATCTACTCGTGTTGTGAAAGCCTCGAGTGAGGGGGGTAAAGCGTGCAAAAAGGCACCTAAGGACAAGGCTAACCATATAACACCTGCTCCTACTGAGCCTCTAAAACGTACACCTCCATGTTCTTTGTGTGATGATGTCGGTCATGCTACCCAGAATTGTCCTGAATTGCCTCGTATCAAACCCATGGTCAGCAAAGCGTTTCCTGATTCTGATATCCCAGAAATCCATGTTACTTTACCTACTTCAACCAAGAAACTCAAGACTTTGCACACAAATCACCCTTGTGCTTTGTGTGATGTCCATGGCCGCTATACTCACCTCTGTCCCCACCTCGAATATTACCGCACCTCCTTGGACGTGGTTCGCTAATACGAGGCCGAGCGCAACACTTACGCCTCTCCCTTACTTGCGCATTATGCTTCTGAAAAACCAGAGGAAACCTTATTCAGGAATATGACAACGAAATCAAGAACGTTATCTATTATGTTAGTAAGAACCTTGTACGCCCCCCTCTGTCCTACTCACACGAAGAGAAATTAACGCTGGATGTTGTGTTCTCGGTCCACAAACTTCGTCATTATATTCTCATGCGTTCCACTAAGGTCGTGACTAATTCCAACCCTATGGCCTTCCTATTGAGTCGGCCGTTCATCAATGGGAAGTATGCCCCTTGGATCGTTATCCTTCAGGAGTTTGATCTTGAATTTTTCACACCAAAGAGTAAGAAAGGTTTAGCCCTTGTTGAACTCATTTCTGACTTACCTACCGGTACGCAAGGTCCACCAATTAATGATGATTTTCTCGATGAACATTTGTTTTCCATTACTTTGGATGACCCTTGGTATGGTGACATCCTCACCTATCTGCAGACCGAAAAGTTTGCCCTCCATCTTGATCTTGACGCTCGACGACGTATCTAACACCAGCCCCCCCGCTACCTTCTCATCGGTGACGACCTCTATCGTCGCGATGTAGATATTTTCTTTCGTCGTTGTCTCATGCATGCTGAAGCTGAGCAAGTCCTTAATGCCTGCCATAGCGGCGCTTGTGGTGGCCACCTCTTCAGTCTTGCTACTGCCTAGAAAATCATTAGGGGAATTTTGAGGTCTAAAATGGGCTTCCTAAGGAAATAATAAAATAATAGCTAAACCAATAAAATAATATTTATGAATTTGCAATTCACTTTTTGCACCAAAATCCATGTAACCATAGTTAAATTCAATTCAAAAGTTGTACCAAAATAAAATTAATAAATAAATTTTATTGATGTGACTATAAATAAGAATGAGATTTTCAAGAAAAAATCATTATCATTGAACAACTAATGCATTTTTCCTTTGCACTTAAATAACTTAAAATAAAATATAAATATAAATTTATAAATTCTTAATTATATTATATTCTATTAATTAAAATTTATATTATTTAAATTGTATAATAATATGTAATTAATATACTATATAAAAAATAATATAATATAATCTAATAAATGTATAGGGCTATGCATTGTTTTTTTCAAGAAATATGAAATGAAAATAATATATTTTTATTCAAAAAGTGTGAAATGAAATTTATTATGAGTACTTTACTTTGATTTAAAAAATACTTAGAGCACTACAATGGTTAACCATGAGTTTTTATCCACCATTGAGAATGTGACAAGTAAGTACCTTTAACTCAAGAAATGTCACTTCAACCATTAGGGATGATGTCATCCCTTAAAATGTGATTGGTTCTCAAAAAGTGAATTTTAATTGTACATTTTCCTTAGGAGGCCCATTTTAGACCTCAAAATTCCCCTAATGCATGCGCGCTAGGTATTTTTTTCCTTCTCTCTTTGGTGATTGCATTGAAGCAGTCAAACATTGTTCCAATTGCCAACATTTCGCCCCAAAGGCTCGAGCCCCTTCGAATCCCCTCCATCCGGTCATCTTAGCTGGTCCATTTTGTAAGTGGACCATAGACTTTATGGAGTGTCGACCTCCATCTACTGGTAACAATAAGTATATCATCGTGGCAGTTGACTATTTCACCAAATGGGCTGAGGCCATGCCAATGTTCAACAACACGGCAACTACCGCTACCCTCTTTTTATTTAACCATGTTATCACTCGATTCATAGTTTCGAAACAATTGGTCTTTGACCATGGCCTAAATTTTGAAGATGAGATATGGCGTGAACTATCCTCTCTATTGGGCTTTGAGCACCAATATTTATCGTCTTATTACCCCCAAGGTAATGGCCAAGTTGAAGCAGTCGATAAAATCCTTAAAACTATGCTTCAAGAGACGGTGAACAAGCACAAAACCAACTGACACCGTATGCTCTTCCCTAATTTGTGGGTCTATAGAACTTCTGTTAAAACTGCCACCTGTTTTACTCCTTTCCACCTTGTTTTTGGCGAGGAGGCAGTCTTACCGATCGAGTGTGGAATCCCTTCCCTTCACCTAGTTGCCAAACTTCTCCCTGACACCCAACCATTATAACAAAGACTTATCATGCTTGAGTGCACATCCGAAGATCGTTGTGTTGCATTGCAAACCACTGAAGCGGCTAAGAAGTGCACCAAAGCTCAATATGACAAAAAATTCCACCCTCGTACTTTTCACGAAGGCGATCTTGTTCTAATGTATGATCAGGTTCATGATTTCCTTGATCATGGGAAGTTTGACTCATTATGGCTAGGCCCTTACATCTTTAGTAAGGATTTAGGTAAAGGGGCATATCTTCTAGATGATTTTGAAGGCCACCCTTTTCCTAATCCTCGTAATGCGCTCTACCTTAAGAAAGTTTACCCTTAGCATTTCCCTCTTGAAATGCGCATTTTATTTCTTTTAGGTATCTTTTGTTTTTGGAGATTTGATACTTCACTTGTAAGCCTTTTTTCCAAGAAGGGTCACTTTGCCGCTTCTCAAAATCGAATTTCTTCACTTGCGAAACTTTTACTTGGGGCACCACTTGGCCTTCATACTTGTCGATGCTCGTGTCGATTTCTGTCGTGAGTAACCATCTTTTACTCATGTTTTTATGGTCCCTACCAGGCCTATTCTGTGTGTCGGCATCATCGATTCACCCTTGTTTAGAGCTTCCGAGTGGAGTCATCATCGCATCCATGGAGTCTATCCTAAGTCCCTTTTGTCTCCCGCCACATTCTTCCATCATTCATCGCTTTGTACCTCTCTCGTGTCGCCCATTTTTTCCTTCAGTCATATTGTCCACTATCCCCTCCGAAGTCGAGTCAGTAGCTTCCAGGTCATCCATGCCCTTTATGCTCTAACAAGGGAAGTCATTAGCCCACTACTCAGTACTCCCCATTCCACCATAATCCATGGTTTCAGTTTATCAGCCGCTCTACTATTATCCTTCGTGCCTTAGTTGATGATTCCCCATTGCCTCACCTATGGCGGTCCTCCTTCTGTCTACATCAACTCATTCATTCCACAAGATAGGTCTAGAGGGCAGTGTACCTTGGCTCCAGCTTCCACTCTTGTTCGGTGCCTCAGACCAGGCAAAGAAACCATTTATTTCCCTTTGACTTGATCGTTTCTCTGTTCCAACTCGTTATGGCATGATCGAGATCAGTATACTTGATGGTTCAGTGATGCAGCAGATTGTACCAGTGATTCTCGGGTGTGTGTGAGATGTTTCAGACCTCATGAGGGGGTGGCCCTTCAGGTAGCCCCCGACATAACTGGATGACCTCTTTACTACAACCTTGGATGCAGCTCTACGGATTTTATGGTTCTGACCTTAGCCGCTTGCAACACCTTTTTAGTTTGCATGTATCATTCATATTTTTAGAGCCCTTTCCTGTTTTATAGGGCCTCTTTGGTCGTTATTATATCTCAGGTGCTCATATATTATTGTATAAGTCCTGGATGTTGTCCCATGCATAGTATGTATGTGGGATCCATTTGTTTTTTATGTGGCCCATGTTTATGCCATCATGTACTATATAGCTCAGTCCCATGTTTGTTGGGTGCACCATTATTCTTTGTAGTTTGTCATCTCGGCGAGCATAAGTATGCTTCCCCCGCTTCATTCAGAACATGAACTCACTCATAAAAGAGACTTGTCACACCTGTAAGTCTCGCCTCCTCAGGGTCGTGTCCTCTCTCGCTTCGGTCTGTCTTATATTTCTCTCTCTCTGACTCCCTTTCGGTGTCTAGTGATTGTGTTCTTACAACCTACTTCGGTCATACGGTTAGCTCCTAACGCTCACATGTTGGGGGGCAATCTGTTACACCAATTTTTGGTCATCTAACCTGTTACTATTAGATGGACTAAAATACACCATGTAAGACCAATTTTACCGTAGTAAAATTTCTTTCACTATGAGAAATAATTTAATATCCCATAGTTTATTTAGTTATTTCTGGTCTAAACAGGAAACCCCATGAGGAATAATTAAATAAATCCTTATTTGTTTGATTTTCCTCTAGGGATAATTAACTAAACCACTATTTAATTAATATTCCTGGTCATATTTAACCCAAAACATGAGAATTAATTAGATAAATTATTATTTATCCTATTATTCTCTAGGAATAATTATTTAAATCATTATTTAATAATATTCCTTATTAAATTTTAAGAAATCATTTATAAATAATTGAATAAATCATTATTTATTTAATTATTCCTTAACCTCATCCTTGAAATAATAAATAAATCATTTATTTATTTATTATTTCTAAATAAAGGGATTTAACCAATTCTAAATTCCTTTTCCCTCCACCAAAAATAATAGAATATTCCAATTAAGTTGGATCTAGATTTGGTTAATAATATTTTAATTATGCACCAATATCTAGACTAACTCAATAATTTTTTATAAATATAAGGGGTTTCCATTCATTCACTACCTTTTGTCACATTTTGATCACCTTTTGATCTATGCTTTTGGTTTGACTTTGATCCTCCATCATTGTCATATTTTTTCTACTTTTTCTTATGAGCTCCATTTGAGTTCTATTTTGTTTGGGTTTCTACACCATCAAGAAAGAGAGATCTTGGATCTGAAGTACTAAGGACATACAAGAACCCATCCCATTGAGGGGGACTGGTAACATCTTTCTGTGCTCCCTTCCAAGGTGTCATAATGCAAAAAAAAACTTTACAAATTATTGTCTTGTCTATTGGATGTATGGAACAAATCTTGTTTATTTTCGTTGTTTAATGTATTTAACTGCATAGATCTGGATTTTTGTAGCATTTATTCTGATCACCTACTGCAGATCAAAGGAAATTGACAACCACATTTGATGTTAGAGTTGTTTGTTATGCACAACAAAAGTGAGTTTTTTTTGTACACTTGCGATTATAATTCACAATAACACTAACATTTTCCATCCTTTTGCACGCTCTCTATCTTTTGCAGCTTCAAACTATAGATCTCCTAATGGTACTTGAAAAATTCTAAAACCAAATATTGTCTTGATGCAACGCTCTGGCTGCGCTTGTGGCCTGGATGTCTACTCTAGTTTTCTGGTTGTCTGCTCTAGTTGTCTGACTGTCCACGCCAGTACTTTGAGTTCTACCATTCTTTCCTCAACCTCGTTTAGGAGCTTGTTGTATCGATCCTTGATCCTCTTCCATGACTCCTCTACCACTTCTTGAACTTTATCCCCAATATTGTTGATCTCCCCCTTAGTGAGGACAAGTGGTGTTGCTCCTCTAGATTTTCTTGTTTTTTTATTCTTCCTTAGTCTCGTCATAGTCACTGTAGATACCCTCTTCTAGATGATGAATGATGAATCTTCCAATTCTACATCACTGGGAGGGTCTTGGCCACCCTGGTCATGCTCTGGCTCTGTTCCTTCAGTCTGCTCTTCTATGTCTTTCCATGTCTCTTCCTTGGTTTCCCTTCCTGTATCTTTCCCACTGGTACCTACATGTTTCACGGTGTCTTTTTCTGCTTCACTACCTCCTATGGGTGGATTGATCCACTCCACTGACCACCGCTTTATTTTGTTGACAAGGTCATCCTCGGTGACTAGATATGATAGAGGACACCATTCGTCTCTCAAATCCTTTTTCGCCCTAATTTATACCTTGTGAAAATCAGCCTTGAAATCAATGATGTTCCAGTACTTCTCATACAAACAAGGTGACAACCTAGGACATTGATTCACCACCATTCACAAATCCATCTCCATCAATACCCAAAATATTTTATTTTCCTGTGCACTTGTCGGCTCCTCGGAAAACCAGAGCGAGGAGTATCACGCAGCTTCGCACACATCTGGTTCAACTGTAGGAAACTATGACTATGTTGTTTTCTTCCATGCCAATAATCTAATGATTAAGAGAATCCACACATAGTGAAAATTATTGCCATCCTCCTGTGATTCGTGGAAATCCTCTAAAAAATAATTTCATAAGTATCCGTCCTACTTGAAATAAACCCCTTTACCACATTGCACGGCTAAGGAGACTACAACGACGAGAATTTTGTTGGCTCTGCATTTTCTCATTATCTTCCGTGCGAGAATGTGTGTAGTGAAGCACACTTCTTGGTCACTAATAGAGTTGACATCATAGCCTGTTGACTTCTTTACTAACCAATACTTCTTTTTTATCTCATATGTGATCGCCTTGTCTTGAGTTTTGCTAAAAAATTCTTCAGTGGGGTCCTTTCCTTGATATGGTAGCGCGGTGATCCTTATGATCAACATCTCGTCAATTTGGATCCTCTCTCCCAGCCAAAGGTACCAGTGATGCATTAAATCAAGCAGTTATTGAAAACAGACCGTATCGATGATGCTTCGATCGAAGTGTGGTACATTCAACATATTTAGAAACCATGCCCTTTGCAATCCTTTAGTCCACTGGTGTGACTCCAACCTAGTGAATTTACTTTCTGGGTAATACACTTGGTGTAAGTACTTGCTTGGATCAAATTGTGAGTACTTGCTTCGGTCGTTGAAATCCCAATATTCCATTTTTAGTTGCAGGATTTTCCCCAACACTTATCCTTCAAACAATAACTTATTTGGTAGCAAGAATGTGAAGGTGTCGAACATCACATTTTTAGGATCCTTAACCAGTTTAGCACCCAACTTCCTTGGCAACAAGTATATGGTAGCACAGAGGGAAGTCTTTCGCCCTCTGTCTCCATCTCTGGTACCTCAGTTTCTTCCTCACTGTCATCGATCTCCACTAGTTTCTTCCCCTTCTTCCCAGGTTTCTTGTCTTGTTGCTTCTTCGTCTGATGCTCCTTGGCTACTTTCTTCCATGGGTATTGTCTAACTCCATAGGTCGTAGCTAGTCTCTTCTCCTGTTTCTTCTTCGTCTCTTCTTCTGTGGCTGTGTTCCTTCATTGTGACTTTTGCCGCCTTGGGGATACTGGTACACTTGGTTTTGTAGCTTATATAATTCCTACTAAGCCTTTCTTTACAAATGCTCTGGAAAGCTCTTCAAAACTCCTCTGAGACATACAACAAGATGCTCGATTCTCACTTGGTCGCAAATTCACAATTTTAATTTTCAGAAAGAAAAGTGTAAAACTGTGGAGCAGGACCAGGCTTTTATAGAAAATTTGAATTTAAAATCCCATGATTTTCTTAGATATTGCTCATTTAATGCATATATGGCGGCAAATTCGACCAGTTGTGCTTCATAAATGTATCTCTCCCGCTCCTTTTAATGGCAATTTTCGTTTTAACGGTAACTTTTTCTTTCCAATGGCCATATTTCCAGCTATCTTCATCGTGTTCCATTCTATGTCATAGTAACTTTGTCTTCTTCATTTTTCATTTAGACTTCGACATACTCCTAAATATCACGCAGTAATCATCCTTTAGTGTGGTTATTTCAGACTTCGACATACTCTTGAATATTAGACAGTGTTATTCCTTTGGTGAAGTCCCTTTTTGCAAAGTAGTTTATAGTCCAGTTCCCACTTTCAACTGCATGTGGCACTAAATTTTTCCTCCCTTTGTCTTTCAGTGCACAACTCCATGGAAAAAGTCATCCCTATATACCTTCAGTCTACTACCATTCACTCAACCTAGAATCAACTGATCATCTAACTTCGTGAGTTGAACTGCGTCGCCATCAAATATGTGTTTGATGATATACGGTCCCAAGCAATGTGTTTTTAACTTTCCTGGGAACTTCGTGAATTTTCTATCATACAATAGGAAAATATATCCTTCCTTGAATGCCTTATGCTTGATGTGCCTGTCATGTCAGGATTTCTCCCTTTCTTTTTGTACTTTCTGATGAAAACCTCCTATAGAATTGTCTTCTTCCAAAGCAAGCAACTGTACCATCCTTTCCTCCATTATATAGGAGCCTGCCATATCTGTGAATGTTGCAATTCTTAAACTTGGCACAATGTACTCCATAGGCATAAGTGCTTCTTATCCATATACCAACCTAAAAGGTGTATGGTCTGTCATTTTCTTGCATGTTGTCCTATATTCCCGTAACACCATTGGAATCCTTAAATCCCAGTCATTTATGTTCACATTGGACACTTTGTGAGTGCATTCTCTAGAATCTTATTGAAAGCTTTGATTGTCCCATTCACTTGAGGATGATAGAGTGTACTCTTCTGATGATGCACCTGAAATTATTCAGTCAGTGCCTCAGTAGTCTTATTTAAGAAATGTGAACCCTTATCACTCATCAAGATCTTTGGACGTCAAAATATGGACAGAATATACTCAAATATGAACTTTGTAGTGGTATATGAATTTTAATCCTTCATTGGCTTTTCCTTGGCCCACCTCATCAAATAATTAATTGTAGTGATTATGTATCTTACACCGGTCTTCTTTCCGAGTGGGGTAATAGGTCCAACAAACACAATAGCCCATTTGAAAAATTCTTGCAGCATCACTTGTGGATTTAATGGCATTTTTTACCTTCTAGATGACTTTCCTGTTCCCTCGCATGCATCACATGTTCAATAAAAATCCCTTGCATACTTATGCATTTTTGGCGAACATAACCCAACTCTCAAGATCTTTTGTGTAGTGGCCTTTCCTGCATAATTTTCTCCTGAAATTCCTCTATGAGCTTCTTCCAAAATATTTTTTCGTTCATGCTTAGGGAAGTATCTGCATAGTATTTCATCTAGTTCCATTTTGTATAAATGTCCTGCAATCAACGAGAAATCAACCACTTTTATTACCAACTCCTTCTTTTGTTGCATAACGTATTCCGCGGGCGCCATTCCCGTGGCCAAAAATTGAATAATATCTGCGAAGTGATGATCTACGACCCTGCTTGTGAATAATTGTGCATCATACAAGTTATCCTGGATACTTGTGGGTTATTCTCCCGTCTCTATCCTTGAAAGATGATTAGGCCTAGCATTCAATCTTCCTGGTTTGACTATAACTTCGAAGTCATACTCCTGAGAAACAACAACCATCGATATATTTTTTCTCCTAAAATAGGTTTATTCACCAAATACTTTAGCGTGGAGTGATCAATGAACATCTTGAAGTGCACTCCCAACAAATAATTCCTGAAATTCTATATTGCATAGGCCATAACTAACCCTTCTCTTTATGTCGTAGAATAGTTCTTCTCTGCCTTGGACAATTTTTTTCTTGCAAAAGCTATGAGGTGATCAAATTCTCTTGCACCTAGTTGTTCCAGTACTATACCCAATGCTATGAATGATGCATCGACATGTAGATGAAATTCCTTATTACAGTCTCAGAAAACCAGAGGCGCAATTACCATCTTCTCCTTTACTATGTTGAGGCTCTTCTGGAATTATTCATTCCATTAAAAAGTGACATCTTTCTTCAATAACTTCTCCATTGGCGCAGTTATCTACGCAAAACCATTTTAAAATTTCTGTAATAGCCAGTGTGTAGTTGTTTCACTGTCTTAGGTGCATCCAGGTTTACAATAGCAACAATATTTGTAGGTTCCACCATGATTCCTTGCTTACAAACAATATGCCCCAGTAATATACCAAAAGGTACAAAAAAATATACACTTCATCAAATTCAATGATATTTGATATCACCTACATGTATCCAACATCAACCTCAAGCTTGCAACATGATTTTTCAACAACCCAAAGACAATCCAATCATCGAAGTAAACTTCCAGAATTTTTTTTTTATATTCTTTGAAAGCTACGAGTACAACTCTATGAAATATGGCAGGAGCATTATTCAAACCAAAAGGCGTCATCATATACTAGTAAGAACCCCATTTTGTGGCAAAATTTGTCTTATGTCTGTCTTTTGGCGCAATTCTGATATGATGGTAATCCGAAAAGCCATCTGTGAAAGAATAAGCCTCTTGTCCTCCTACATTATCCAATACTTGATTTGTGAATGGTGTTGGAAATGGGTCATGCAAACATGCATCATTCAATTTCCTTAGGTCCACACATATTCTGATATCGTCTTTTGCCTTCTTTTCCTAAACTACCATGGGGCTTACCCATTCAAACTCTTCGACCAGTTCAATGATCATATCTTTGATCATTTTATCTTACCCTTCATTTTTTACATGTATTTCAGATTCAGTCTATAGGGTATTTTCTTTATTGGCTTTACGTTAGGTTTCAGAGGAATCCTCATAACTCCTAGGTCCCCTACTATGCGCTTCAATTCAGAAAAATTTGTGGTGAATAGCTCTTGCTACTCATGTAGCAACTCTGCAATTTTAATAAATATGTCTTCATCCCAATAATCTCCAATCATTGCAAATTTTGGTTCTTCTTCTGATCTGATATTCACCTTCATCGTTTTTGCAGGCTTCACTATATCAATTATTTCAGTTTATGTTCCAACAACTTCGTGATGTCCTTCTAATTCTATGATATCAATATTGTGAGGATCCTCATCATCCTCTTCCACGATCACATTCTAGCATTCCAGTACGTGTTGAAACTGCGCGGTCCAATCTGGTTTCCTCCATGTTAGCGCAATTGTGTTCTTAAAAACCCCTTCTCTGACTTTTTGAAGGGATTCATCTATGCATGGATAGTCATCTTCAAAACTAAATGTTAGTATGAATCCTTTGACCAAATCTGTCAAGTTCATCATTCCATGTCGTAGTTCTGTCTCAAGCTACCAATTCATAAGTATCATTTCCAATGTTTGAAAAAACACATGTACCCACCTTTCCATCATATTTTACTTCTATTCTGGTATCTACTGGCCCAAATATGACCTTCATCAGCCTTCGATACTCTTCCCAACTCCCTATATTCTCTTTATGAGTACCCCACCATCTAGCAGGTGTAGACCTCAGGGCTACATCCAAAGCTTGGAACCTTTGTTCTTATGTTATTTTTATTTAAAATTTATCAAGGAAAATACTTACATCTCCTATCCCATCATAATAAGTAAAATCACATACCTCTGAAGTTATGCAGCTAAATGATCTTGTGATTTGAGCACATCGTCTTGTAAACACTTCATGCAACCTGTTATGCCAATTTTGACAATTCATGATCATATCTCATTCTTACCGAAAGTAATGTTTTACAAATTATGGATCACAGAAGCAAAATTCCAAAAATTTTCCAATTCTTTGTCGGAATATGAAGTGTAGGAATTGCCTTATTCCCATCTTAGTTTACCTTCTACAGTGGGATTATTCCAATCTTGCTCCTTATTTGTTATCTTGTAAATGTTTTTGACATCTGCGTCGTAGTACACATCATGAACAGGCTTGGTATGGCACAGTCCTTCTAATGCGTCTAGAGGAACAATTACCCTCAGATCGTCCTTTTCGAACACCATTTGTCTCTTCTTTAAATTGATTATCGCCATAGTGTCAAAAGCCAAATCCAATCCAAGAAGCGTCGGATATGGATTTGTATCATCTACAATTTCAATCACTTTGAAATCTGCAACAACGTGCACTCCTTCAATATCTACTACAACGCCAAATAACCTTCCCATAGGGATGATATTCTGTTGGTTGGTCATCCTCAATTGGATCAACGACCATTGAACCATTGGTTTTCCTATTCACTCCCATTTTTTCTTAGGTAACACATTGGCATAGGATCCCAAATCTAGGATTATCTGATCCATATCATATTCCCTAATATGCGCAGTTAATCTCATTTCCTTCCATGTTCCCTTCTTATTTCAATGTAAATTGTTTACTGCGTGTTGATCACTTTGTGGCACTTCTTTATCAGTGCAAGAGTTTAACAACTCATAAATTGTTTTAAAAACCTTTTGATTCCTCAACAACTTCATGCAAGTCTATAAGAACGATCTTAAAGTACTTGGATCTAATTCTTTCAGTTGAGTAGTTACTAAATTGTTGTCCTTCTTTGGTATTAAATTTTTCATTGGTTGCGCTTTATATGTTGAAGCTCCAAGATCCAATAAGCTTCACTTCAACTCCACGAATCTTTATTTTTACTGTTGAATACTGAAGATAGAGGATTTTTCTTCGGTATTTCTTACTCATTTATATTCTATCGACTTCTTACCTTTTTCTTTATCATCTCCCGTCATGGATCCACTCCTTGTTACAATATTGATGTGTGATTCATCCTACTTGGGTTCAGTGATCATCATCTGCATATTTTGTGTGGCATGCTGGTTCCTTTTCTCTTGCATATTTTTCATAAGGACTGGACATTTTTTAATCACGTGATCCAAATCTTGGCAGTACTTACAGGTGGAATTAGGAATCTAACAATCTCTTGCATAATGTCTTTTCTGTCTGCAGTTATAACAGATAGTTTGGTCATTCCCTAGACCATCTCCTACTCCTCTTCCTCATCCTCGTCCTCATCCTTAGAAACCTCCTTGACCAGTATGTTGTCCTTGATCTTCGTGCATATATCATTTAGCTCTCATTCGATAAGCATCAACAGTGTGTTCATACTTAGACAATTCTTCTCATCATGTCCCATTAATTTACAGAAGTTTCAAAATAGTTGCTTGGAGGTCTGCACATACTTATGTAATAAATAGAATTGTTCTGGACAATGTTTTCCTGCAGTTTTCCTTATCTCACACCAAAGGCTTGATCTTGGATTCAATGGATTAGGTGCTCCACTAGCCATGTAATCTCTGAACATAGGGCATTATTCGTTAGAATGGCCTTATGCTTTGGACTTTATACACCAAACTTTTGTTCTGACTTCTTGACCTTTCTTCATATCTTGTTGTTCCAAGGTTATGAGTCTGAATCTATTGTACTCCTGCATGAGTATCTCCCATCGGAGAAGCTTCCAACTTCATTGCAATTTCCAGAGCTTCATCTTGAGTTGCTATTTTATGTTGTGTCAAGGGTAACATGATATGTGGCAGCAACACAACTATAAACTATTCCTTATGCTTCTCTTCGGGAATGATACAACTCACTTGTCCCATTAACATTTTGAACCTTTGATCCAACTCCCAAACAAATGCATTTGTGATCTGTTTGATCTCCTTCAGTTCAGTAATACATTGCAACTACGATTTTGGCTTCTTAAATTTTGAAGTCATCGCTTCCTTTGTATCATCCAGTGAAGTAGCCTGATGAGTCGTAGAATACTTTATGTACCATGTCAGTGTTATGGCAATCTATGCCTTCTTTACATATTCGTTAGTAATCTATATTTATTTCCATACTTCCTTAGCTACAAACCAAAATTTCTCAGGATCCTCTGATCCGAGCCCTCTAAAGATAGGTAGCTTGATATCATCAGCCATGTTCCTCGAGGGGTTAGGGGGAGGGGGAGGGGGAGGGTGTGTAGGGGAACTATGGGGAGGGGGATGGGGGTTGAGGGGAGTAAAGGGATGGGTAATCCCAGAGGTTCCATGATTATTCCCACCTCCTAGTAGTGAAACACCTCTAGGGGTTGCGGGGTTACTTATTTCTTCTTCACTCTCAGATTCACCCAACAAGGGACTATAATTAGTATCAATAAAGTTCTTGTGATTTACCCTGTATCTCTTTCCACTCTGCGTATTTCCGGCTCCAGAGTTAAGCCCAAACACTAATCTGACTGCATTCATAGTACGCCCTCTTCACATAAAATCATATTAGTCCACAACTTCAAATAATTTAGATACTTACCTTGTAGTCCCTTGAAAAATATTCGTTCATCTTCATTGTAAGATATGGACGTGTCTATGGCAAACTCAATGATAAATCCTCCCAAGCTACTATCGATCCAAATGTCAACAGCTCCTGAGATGTTGTTACTGGTATCCTTGAGTCATTTTATCAATTACGGCTCCACGTAGTAGACTTGTCATTTTTAAAGAAAGAATTGTTCTCAGTTAGCCTAGACAACCATTCATGTAGTTCATTAGCAATTGAAGTGAAGGAAATATCGTGTTGTTCTGTGAAAATATACCTCTGCAACCAGGCTTCAGTCCTTAATCCCAGATTTCTGTTTTCTTGAGCTGCGAACTTTCGTTCTTTCTGATCTACCCAATCTTGTATTTACTTCTTTAATGGATGTTGCGTCTACATGTCCCTAAAACATATCTCGGTCCTTGCAACAAAACCATTTTTTGGCTTGTTTTGTCTTTACCCAGGTTCGGCTTGGACTTCGCACCAAAAAAAGCCTCATACACCGGTCCTTTCAATAACGAACTGAAAGCAGATCACGGTCTCGTTTGAGGTGCCTATGGGTGGTTGCAGAACCATATTTATTTAACCTTGACGGACAACACGAGGTGGCTTTACTTTGATTTCTCTATAATTAACCGATATTATAACATACAAACAAATACTGCGTGGTATAGCTTGATCAATTACTTTGCGACATTCAGATAAACATAAATATATTACAACATAAGATAAACTGTGCTATTCAACATATACTTGTAATCATTACTTCGCATAAATAGATGAACACAAAATATGCCCAAAATTTTTTCTTCTTTATTAAGATGGATATGTTCAATGCATAAAACTTCTCCGACTTGTGCACATAGCTGCAGGTGGTCTATGCACTAAGCTGCAGACTCTTCTAAGGTCTCCACGCACTTAGCTGCGGAGCCTTCCCTAAAGCCCAAGGCAGACTAAAGACAGAAAATAAATGACTTTCCCTCATAAACTATCACAATCATTACTTCGACAAAGCCTTACATCGCTTTATATATATTTACATCATTAAAAAACCATGGGCTAGAAAAAACAACCCAATACCCATTACAAAATGAGGGCTTTGACCCACCTCGAAGCCCCTAAACACCGCTCCTCAATATGCAAAGTCTTTGACCAAAAATAGACGAAGTTGGGTTGTGCCCAACAAGTAGATGAGAAGAGTCATAGTCAAGTACAATTTCATGATGTTGTCGAAATAAAACTAATATATGAGGATAAAGATGAAAAATGAGAGATAGTTAACATTTATAAAAAACCACAAGCATTGATTGACTATCTTATAGATCTATGTTCAAATGAAGGAGATTGGGTTTTGGATTTATTCTCAGGTTTAGGTAAGTTTTATATATAAAATTGAATTTTAATATTTTCTATTTTTGTTTTTATTTGGTTATATGAATTTTCTTAATTATTTCTTTTGTGGTTGATGATTAAGTAAAACACTAACATGTTGCCTACAAAAATGGAAATTGCATTGCCATTGAAAAAGACTCACTGCAATGAAATTTTATTCAACAAAAAATAAATGTTCTTTAATTTATTTCAGATGCAATGCAAGAAGTTGTTTTGAGGAAAGTGGATTTTAATGAATCGCGTGTGGCAAAAAAGGAAAAGGAACCTCAATCGTCGTTATATGGAAGTATTGGAAAATGATACCTTGGAATATTTGTAGACATCAAATATCCATTAGAAGAGGACAATGAACAAACTGAAGCAGAAAATGTTTTGGAAGAGGACATTAACGAAGGTCTAGAAGATGTTGAACATGGATTAGTTGATATTATTTATTAACTTTAAGTTATGCTTGCAAATAAAGCTCAATTTTGAGAGTTATTCGTTAGTTTTACTTATAATGTTTCGACTTTGATATTTTATGAGAAGAACAATTATTTTTTGCAAAAACATTGTGATTACTATTAATTTTTGACATAAAATTAATAAAAAAGTGCTATTTTTTAAAGGTTTTTTTGTTAAGATTTCCCCATAAAATTCGTTTATTTAACATGTTATTTTTAACAAAAAGTATCAAAATGTGTATTGTTTTCACTCTATTTATATTGAAAATGTGTATTTTTTTCATATGTTTAAAAATATTTGTTTTTTAGCGAAATTTATTTGATGTGCATTGAAAAGTTAAGTAACAATATATAAACATATAGAAAATCATAACTTTAAAACATTGACCATTTTTTAATTTTTTTAATTATGCGAAAAAATGGAGATTTCATTACCAAAAAAAATTAAATTTGAATTAAAAAAAAAACAAGTACATAAGTACACTTAAAAATAAATATCTCAGGGAAGAAGAGGAATTAGAAAATGTAAAGTGTCAAAAATCAACCCTCTAAAAAAAGGGGTTGATTCTGCATCACCACTTTTCAAAATCGACATGAAAATTAATGACATTTAAAAACAAAAAAAATCATAAGAAAACTTAAATTGCAAAAATATGCTAAAAAAATTGATTTTGCATCACCACTTTTCAAAATGAGGTGCTTTTTTTGCTACCTCAAGAAAGCGTGTAATCAGTAATTTTCTCGTTTGATTGATAACTTTGTTGAAACTCTAGCTTAGCAACTTCCACTTGATGCTTTTTGGTCACATATTGGTGCCAATCTTGGTACTGTGTGATGAGATACCCAAACTAGATGATGGTGTCTGGCTTCAAGTGGACTCTAGCCTCCATAGCATATGAGTACAATGATTTGGAGCCAGTTTTAACTTCCCTCTCAAGCAGGAGCAACATTGTTCTAATATGCACATGACCATCGATGTAGTTTTGCATGTTTTTTCTGTTGAACTCCAAATCCTCCTTGGTGGAAATTTGTCTCAGCTGCTCCAAGTACTCTTTGATTTCCTACTTGACCTGGTGTCTATGTTTGGCTTTAGTGAGCGATCCAACTGATGGGATCTCGTGTGCTTTCACCAATAAGTCAAAACTATTGTATAATCGTACATATGAACCCAGAATATTTCTAATGAACGAGGTGAGTTACTTGTTGTTCTGAATTAATATTCAAACTCTTGATTTCTCCTGCTCTGCCTGTGGCTTCATTTTCTTTGGAAATTTAAACAATGCTAATTTGTATCGCATTTTCCATCCCTGCATGGTGGTAATGGCAGCTTATACATACTTAATAGTTTTGAAAAAGTATTTTCTCTACTAATGCAAACCATGCAAGTCGAAAAATGCCTTATGTATGGTTATGAGCTCCTCATGGAGGTCCTACATGGTCTCTCCAAGTGCGTATACTTCACCATGTAACCCTTCTCTCATTTCCTCCATGTAGAACTATGCAGAAGTTGCATTTTGTGTTGTTGCGCAAAGTTGTTCTATCTCTTATCGGGAAGCTTGTAAGTTATGTGCCAATTTATTATTCTCGGTCGTCAAATATTGAGTGTTTGATCTAGCTGCACCTGCAAAGGCTAAGTTGGCTTCGGAAATGGAATTTCGATTCTTGTTGGTGTCTACCACTATCACCCTCTCTCTAGTGAATGTAGGTGAACATGATCATTTGGAAAATGTTTTCTCCATGCTTGTACAATTTTCTTTTGGAATTCATCATAAGATAGATAGTACAAGTCCATTACCAGATCATCGTCAAGAGGAAAAACATCCCCTTCTTGGCTCGGAGCTAATTTTATTGCTAGAAGTGGTGGAGACTGAATGGTGACCTATGGTGCACTCAGCATGAGGTCAACATCCTCATTTTATGGCTCCATTTCCAACTCCATATTTGCAACTTCACTCAAGTCTTCAGTCTGCTGATAAATCTCTTGATCCTACATTTGTTCACCCTCCTCTTTTGTTGTTAGTTGGTTATGTTCTTTCTCTTAAACCTGTATAGGTGTTGTTTTTTCTGCTATGGGCCTTTCCTTTCTTCTTCTTCCTACTTATGCTTCTATTATTGTTCTTTCCTCCTCAACTCTCATTCTTCCTTCAGTTCTTGTTTTGTTTTCCTTAATCTTAGTTCTCCTTCTTGCAAGCTCTTTTGTCTCTCTTCCTCTTCTTTGTTATCTTTATCCTTTGCTTCCTCTTCACTTCTGCTGCTAATTTCTCTTTCATAAGGATTTGATCCTCTTTCATATTGTAGCTTTGTTCTCCTCTTGGAATATCATCAACCTTTCTCTTTCCCTTATCCTATATGTGGTTGTTTCCTTTTGCTGGTGTTTCTTCTAGAGTTGTTTCCTTCTACGAGGTGGCCTATGAAGTCCCTACTAAACTGACCGGTTCATAGGGTTTCGAGGAATTGTAACAATTCCTCCATGGATCCTCTTATGACTAGTGAAATGTCTCGTTAGGCCACTAAAAGTAAATTCTCGTGCAATGGTCTTCGAAAATTCTACGAGGATCATACCGATTAAAGTCTCGAGTACTGAATGCAAACTTCAATATCTCCTTTCCCTCGGTACCCACAACTTTCAATTTCTTTACTCGTATAATCCAATTTTCAGAGGAAGAGTTGGCCAAGGTGATTTCTTCTTCCTGTGCAAATCCACTGAAAACCTTGTGGTGAGATGATATGACACTTCTTGCATGGAAAGATTGTCGGTGGCATAGCTTCGAAAAACATGCAATGACTTCTCTCCACTGAACACTCTAAGGAAGGTGCCATCCGGCGAGGAAAACCAATCTGTGATCTCTGCTATTGCCTCCATTTCTTCACGTGAAATGCAAGGGGGTTATAAATATGAGCTTGTAAAGTGCATTGATGAAATGGTCAATTAGTTGTTCCATTACTCCTCTATGATTGCAAGCTGAAACCATTTTACAATATATATGCATGACATTTTCTCGTGGTGTCCATGTCGATTTCATGTCAGGAAACTGATTATGTTCACAGATTGATTCTAGTAAATATGCATACATATAAAACCTTTCTTTCTTTCCCTTGGGAGGATTCTATGCCTGTGTTACAAGGGATCTCCACTGTTGATCCAACAATTTTGACCAGTTGAAAGGTTTCCCCTTTCTCACAACTTGGTTAAATAAGACTTCCCACCCTTCAGGAAAGTTCTTTGTGCTCTATTGACCATGGATCCTGCAAGCTAAAATAACCAAGAGTTGGTAGGTCTTCCTACGAGACTTTATCGTGTATAAATTGGTGGGTGTTTTTCAAAAATTTGATGACTCTTTCACCCAGAATTTAACAATATCTATTATGTTGACATAGTTGTTGGTTACATACAAATATGATTCCATGAGCTTTACTGGTTCGGGAAAATGATACATGCGCTAATAATCTTCTTCCAGAAAGGTAGCAAGGTTTTTTCCACTGGCATTGCTCAATTTCATGGTCTTCACATCAAGGTGTGAAACAATCCAGTTGATGACATTTGCACATGGGAAGGCTGGATATCTGCATGCAACCCTAAGTATTCCTAACTACTGGATACTGAGATAAACCTACCAGTCCTCTAGATCTTCCTCAAGGCTCTTTGTTGAAATATTTGCATTAACTTGCTGTCATGTTAGTGTTGACTCCTTTTCTATAAATAGTTGAGTGTTTGCATATACTGGAAAGCCTATTGGAGTTTACTCAACTGATTCCAAAATACTAATGTCAGTGGTCTCTTTTGAAGTGGCTCCCTTTGGTTCCATGGTAACAATGACTGTTGGAGAGAAGCACTCAATAATAGCATTACCTGTGGGGAAAAAAAGACACTCATGTCAAGAAAACATCAATTTTGCTAATATACTTTCAAGGAAAGATTAGGTAGAAAATTGGTTGACTAATGAGAGGGATTATTAATTCTTCATGCACAAGGGTGTAGCACGATGCTTGAGACTACGCGATGCGTAGAAGGAGCTAAACCAGAATCAGTGGGAGAGGCGCAAATTTCTGTCGCTCAGTATCAATGGCTAAGGTGATTGGTTGAGCCCTTGAACTGTACAATGCATAGTTGGCTAGCTTGTACTGTCCATTGTGCAGTCTCAGAGGCCAATATCTTGGCTTGAGCCTGAGGATTGCACAGTGCCCAGTTGGGCAAGGCAAAATTTGGCTAAGGAAAGTGCAGATATGCTTAGTGGGAGTGTGGAAAATGGGAAGAACTAAGTGATGATGTGAGCTTGAATGCAGATCTAACTAAGTGTGGATGAATCGATGTGAATCAATTGTAGAAACGTGATAAACAAAAGAAAAATTAAATATGTGAGGAGACTCACCGCAACAATTACCATCGGTGCAAAAACAAGAAAAATGATGAGACACTTGAGAGAGGAAAATGATAACTTGAAAAAAAGCTTCTAAAAGCTAAAATAAGTTAAAGCACTACCAACCATGAAGAGAAATAAACAAAACATCACTCACACAAGAAAAATGACAAAAAGAGATAGAAAAAATGGCAAAAGCAAAAAAAACAAAACGCACCCTGAAAAGAGACGACAAATGCACTGAGGCTTCCTTGATATCCTCAGTAATGCTAGAGCTCCAATATCGAATGTAGAAATGAGCTCTTTAAGCGTTGATTAAATATATTTAAGAAAATTAGTGTTTATGATGCACATGCCTAAAATCAAGGAAAAAACGATAGTTCGCGGAAGTTTCTAAAATTAGCAAATTTTCCTCCATCAGGATACAAATAATGGATCCATATTTTTTAGGGATGATTGTTCTCTTTTTTTTATTTTTTTTATTTTCCAAGAAACTTTCCATGCACATGGTTCAGAAATATTGTGCAATTTTGGCGAACTAGGAAACTTTTCGGCTTAGTGCACTACACAGTTTCTGAGCTTAGTGAGGGATTGTACAGTTTATGGGATTAGTGTTGGCCTACCTTCCATGACTGCAAAATTTATGAGATCAAGGCTAACTTCCGGTCTTAACTACGCAATTCCAATCATCAAGGTTGCTTGTCCTCGAGGATTGTGCAGTTTCTGGAGGCAAACATCAAGACATTAACTTTTGACTTAGAAAGACCAGTTATGTGTATAAATAGTCAAACAAAAGCACAAATGAAAAGGATAAGTCTCAATCAAAGCATGAATACTTGATAATAGTACAAGATAGGCTCCTTTGGATAGGAAGGAAGGCTCGAAAGTCAAAGCATAGGGAAAATTTTGGAGGGTGGTTGTAGCCGCTACAACACTTGGCGACACACTGATAGAACTCCATTTCTCTGTATGAATCTTGTCTCTTACAAATAGGTCTGACTCTTCTGGAAGTATTGTTCATTTCATTTATTACCACATATTTTTTACTTATTTTGGGTTAAAGACATAGTTCCTACCATTATCTTCATTGGTGTCACACTATCCAAGCCAATTCAAACTGAGTTGTTTCGATTGAGGATGAGAAGTATATAAATGCACAAGTAAAACAATTTTTCAGAGTCTTAGTTTTCATCTTTGGTTTTGCTCTGCTGCCAGCAAGCTTGGGCAGTACCCCAACAGGGTCACTTCAAGGATAAAAACATTGCTCCACTGCCAACAAGCCTAGGAAGTACCCCAATAGAGCTGCTTGCTTCACCTCTTTGAACAGAAATCCTTTCTCTTCTTTCGCCCTTTATTTTATTATTTTATATTATTTTTTCATTTTTCATAGAATTGTGCATAGGAAATTATTTATTTCATGTGGCGGAAGAGAGATATTAACCCATTGAGAGCAGAAGAGGCAGTTCCTTCAGAGAAGGATGTTTATATACACCTCTAACATACTTACTAAGGTTTTCCTCCCCTCCTTACTGTACTCGACTTAGTTGACAAGGATTAACCAAAAAAATAAAAGACCGATTAGAGTAGGCAACACTAGCTAAAATTCAAACATCGTGATTTCACTGCAATTTCTTCGAAAATGAATGTATTTTCCATCATAGTATCATCGACTAAAAGAATGCAGGATTCACGCAAAGAGAGGGATTAGAAAGAAAATCGAGTATTGATAGTAACACAACTTCCTCTCATATTTCACCATGCTTTCTCGGAAGCTGACCATGGCCTCATGTTGAAACTCTCCTATAAATGAAAAGAAAACAAACAAAAGGAAAGAAGTGGAATGGAAAGAAAATCAAAGTAAATCAATTCAAAGAAAACAACCCAAAAAAGAAAACAACTACTCCTTCTCCTAACCTAATCATAACATAGTTCAAACTCATGTGAAGTGATGCTTCCAATGCAACCATCGACGCATTGGTTGGCATATGTACGTGAGGGAATGCATGTCAAGAAAGATATTCAAGCATAACAAAATAAATAAATAAAATAAAAAAATAAAAATAAAAATAAAAATAAAAATAAATAAATAAATAAATAAATAAATAAATATATATATATATATATATATAAGACAATGCAAACCAAAATGTGTGAAGTTTGGAAGTACACGTAGAGAAGTAAGAACAAAATGTGCATGGGAGGAATTGTGCGGGTGCATTGTGGTGTTTAGTCACATTGCGACCTAAATACATGCAAGAACAAACTTTCGAACCGTGAAAAAGGGTGAACATGAAGGAAGAAGAAAAAAAATGCAACAACGCTCGCCTCGTGTGAACCTTCTAATGACCAAGCGATAGGATCGTGTGATACAGGTGGAGGAATCGAAAATTGTAAAACAGATTGATTTTGAATGTGTGCGAAAGAGTGATGAGGATCCTAGAAATATTAAACACATTTCTAATCAGAAGTGGAACTGATAGCAAGACTACAATAACCTGGCATAACTATCAGCTCGGGATGAAGTTCCTCGACAGCTTGGGGAAGTTCCAACTCATCAGAATATGGATCATCAAATATCGATGGCTTGGAAAAATCAAGAGTGGGAAAATAAAAATCATGGCAGAATGAATCAATGAAAAGGTCATGACAACCACTATCAGAGATTTCAATATAAAAAACAGGGGCATCCTCATGATCTGGTGAATTGTAAAGAGGGGAATATTGAAAATAAGAAATTTCACACTCTATAATTTTAGAAAGACGAGATGAAATATTGGGGGAATCAAGAGTAGAAGATTTGTCCTCTCTGCATTCAAATTAAAAAATGGCATTCCACATGTTTTGAGAATGATCGAGAGTAGTAATAACATCAGAAACTAAATTTTCACAAGATTCAACATGAATGACTGAATTGTGGAAAATGTGAGGATAATGCGGAAGAGGTTCAAAAGGAAAATAATTATCCTTCATCACAAATTCTTGTTCAGGTGTAGAATCCCACACATAATCATCCTAAATTATATCACAAGTTGTTTTCTCAACACTAACTCTATCCAATACTTGATCCTCATGAACATCAAGAGAAAGATTCGAAACAGGTGAACACAATAACTCACAATTCGGAGGACCGAAGGAACCAAAGGATGGAGGACGAGGAGATAACACTTCATCTTAACCATTAGATTCAAAGTCCAACCATATGCTGAAATTATGAGTATGTGGGGTGGGATGGGATGGTGGTAGTTCATCAAATCAATTCTCAAGCTCTCCCACCTCAACTTGTAGAGCTAGAGGTGTTTTATGAGAAGGTGACAGAGGGTCACTTAGAACAACAACTTTGTTCATCATAGATTTAGAAGTTCTAATACAAAGGTATGTTGGGAGGGGTTAGAAATATTCAAGCTCGTACGGATTATCTGAAACATGAACAAGATATATAAATTTTTCTACCAAGAAAGGCAAATCAACATCTTCAATAAATTCAAAGAAAAAATGAATAAAATGATTGTGAAAATCTTGGGTAGATTCATGAGGCGCCTTTTGCAAATTAATAATTTTCTTGCACAAAGTTTTGCGATCATACATATCAAAAGCATGAAACAATTCCGTGAAAACATGTTCAAGAGTATGCATCTATTAGGAAATGTGTTACACCATTATCTTGCACTCCCTTCGAACGTGACAATGAAAAACCTACAACCAACATCCTCGCAGTGGATGTTGTGTTTTGTGCATAATTCAAGAAAATGAGCAGTGTGCTCAAATAAGTTTGTTTCACCCTCACCATGAATTTCAGATTTGAAAAGTCATGAATAATTATCGTCAATACTTTCAGGTTTGCAGGTCTAGAAAAACATGTCAGGGTTTTGATTTGGGGTAGATCCGTAAATGAGTGTGGAAATTCAAATAGACTTCATGGGCTTAGATTGTCGTTTGTCCCTCCTTCTAGCACTAGAAATGTTGACGGTGACGGACCCGCCAACATTCAGGGGATCTCCCCAATATGAAGTCGCAACTAAAGCTTACATTTTTTGGATTAGGAGTCCCATCAGTGGAGTGTTAATGATCTTCCTTGGTTGAAAACAAGTGCACGGTGTATTTGGTGACAACAAGTGTGTGACCCTGTGGAAAGTTAAGTGCGATGCATGAATGTTCCAACACATGAAGGGAAAAGAGAGTGATCCCCCCAAAAGCCTGTAATATTATGCAACTTGAAAGGAACACATGAGCATAATGACATCACAAGATAATATGTGGAATATTCCACAAGTTAACTGTGATGAATCAATACAAAAGAACACATTCAAAAAGATTCGTACAAATGCAAATTAAGTATCTCATAAGCATAAGCGTAAGTTAAATAACATAAATTGCAAATACAATAATAATAGTCATGCTATATTCACAACATATGCTTTAGAGCATGACAACTCAAAGTTTTATTAAAAGTGAAATTTCAAATCATACATACACCATTGAAGAACCACTAACCCTAATAGTGGAATATCAAAGTCAAAAACACCTACTCCTCCAAAGAAGTATACTCCCTCTACGCTATGGAGAATCCAAATCTCTCACAAAACTCCAAAGTTCTCTCGAAGCCTATGCCTAGCCAATTGCTTGGCTCCCAAAATCCCTTTACATGATTTATGAGGATATATTTATAACAAAGGGGGTGACTTTTCACATACCCCTTTGTGAATCTTGGAATCCTCTCATGAATCTTCAACATATTTACAGAATGACTCATTACATTACATCATGACTCTTCACATTCCAATATTGAAACTTGGAATTTCACTTTACACATAAGTACAAATAATATTACAATATACACTTATAACCATATAAGACAAAATAGGGTAGAGACAACTTCACAACCTAACAAGAAAAAAAATTATGATGCTTGAGTTTGGGGGAAATCTAGCTTAGAAACTTCCACTTGATGCTTCAAGGTCACATGTTGGTGCTAAGCTTGGTATTGTGTGATGAAAACCCAAAATTGAGTGATGGTGTATGGTTGGAAGCGGACTATATCCTCCATAGAAATCGGGTACAATGGTTTGGAGCTAGTTTTAACTTCTCTCTTAAGCAGGAGAAACACTGTTCTAATTTGGACAAGACCACTAGTGAAGGTCTAAATGTTTTGTTTGTTTAGCTCCAAATCCTCCTTGGTGGAAATATGTCTCGACTTCTCTAAGTACTCTTCGATCTCCTACCTGACCTAGTGTTTGTGTTTGGCTTCGATGAGCAAGCCAACTAATGGGATCCCATGTGATTTCACCAAGAAATCCAAACTTTTGAATAATCGTACATATGTAGCTTGAATAATTCCAATGAACGAGGTGATTTTCTTGTTGTTCTGAATCAATATTCAAACTCTTTTTTTCTCCAGCTCTGCTTATGGTTTCATTTTCTTTGGAAAGTTAAGCACTCGCCCTTTATATTGTATTTGTAGGTTTTAACCCTGTACAAAAATTATCTACAAACAAATTCTTAAAGACATAAAATAAACAATAGCGAGAGCATAAAACATAAAATATATATACACAAATATTTTTCCCCTGGATCCCAAATCGGGACTACCAACTTGATTTTTCATTATATTCCTTTTAGTGTTACAACACACACACACACACACATATATATATATATATACATGTCGAAGCATTCATAAACCCCAATCCATTAACCCTGGATTAGAACATAATCGTAGTTCCGTTGACCGGATCTACAAAATACCAGGGGCTGAAAACCATCATGCCTCAAAACCATGTGCAACCAACCCCATGCACAAAACCATAAGCGGGCCTGCCCACCTTAAATAGGTGTTAACACTGGAAAATCGTACAGTAGAAGAAAACATTAATTAATGTCTGGAAAAAGGATTTGCAGGGCTGAAAGACATTACATAATCTGGAAAGTATTTAAAAATCTCTGAGGTCTGAGGAAAATCACATCTGGACAAGTCCTAAATGCTCTTTTCGTGTATAATCTTTCATGAAGAGCACCTTTTGCATGCTTTTTTCCCGATATGCATGCAATCCTGGGAGTGGCGAAATGTAATTATCCGAGACAACACAGAGCAAAAGACAAGTGACCCCTTGAACTTGCCTAAGAACAACCACCAATGCCTCCTTAGACACTAAGTGAGCACACAATGGAATATTTGGAGCACACAAAGGAATCATACTCCTCTTGGGTCACCATCCAAAATGTACTAAGAGAGGGAAGGGAGAATTTGAAATATCCTATATAAGGTCACCATGAAATGAAGAATCTGTGAACACATTGTTATGCTGACCAGAATTTCCCAAGAAATACTAGCAGTGTGTGAGCCGGAGCTGAAGATAGAGGGAACTCAGTTGTTGGCCATCCAAAAAGTTCAGCCCAACACAGTAGACAGAGAGGGAGACTGCACTGAGGAAAGCTTGGGATAAAAACATCCTTGCATCGGGACCTAGAACCCATGGTCTAGGGGCCCTTTGGCAAGAGGGTAAATTTTCACTCTTCTTACTACCAACGCTCAATAAGAGGGGCCTAGAGTCACCATTCGTATTATTGTTGTCATTTGAATATTTTCAGAGCTCATGTTTATTTGTTTTAGTTTTTAGTTTAGTTTTAGTTTATATATGCATGCTATTTCTCTATGTAGTATGCTTATGATTCTAGCTTGTTCCACTAACTTGCTTGACTTCACTTCTTTTTCTGCCTGTTACCAATAACTTAGGTGGGTAGACCACACCCCTTAAGTTGGTGTGATTTCGTACATACGTGCACCAAACACACTCCAACAAGATTGGCGACTCTACTAACATTTATTACCAAGTTTATGTGGTTGTGCCTTTTTTTTGTAGAGACCTCTGTCTATGCTGTGGAGTGGAGCTAAATTTCCCCTGATTTCTCTTGCAGACCCTAGTTCATCCCAAATGACAGACTGAACCAGAACAACTACAAAAAATTTCTCTTGCAGGAATTTGCACGCGTCTTCTTCTCATAGATGCGCAAGGCATGCGTTCAGAGATGACCCACGTGCAGACAGCGTGCCTGTTCCAGCCTTTTGCGCACAAAATACAGAATGATAAATTTCTCCCTTATTTCTGTCTTTTCCTGCTTGCAAAGTGCTTGGTAACCCCTAATACACCTGCCAGCACTAGTTGTGGTACCCTGCATCTTGTTAAAGCTCACTCTTACCTGCTTTTTGTAGGCTTAGTGTCAGTTTTACTTCAAGATGATTTTTGTAAAGTTCACACAGAGTTATGGGGGAAAAATAACTTGCATTCCGAAGAAATTTTATGTTTTGAAAATTTTGGTACTTACACACCTAGATAACTTGCTAAAGCAAGTGGCCCAAGACCACACACGCATAGCTAGTTTTCTTTTTTCTAGTGTAAAAGTTTTAGTTTAGTTCAATTTTTGCACTAGGAATTTCGGGGCTAGGATTGAATTGTTTATAGAAGAGCAAGTAATCTCTGATACCTTTGCACCCTTTGGTGATCCTAGGTAAGGATATGAATGCTCCCTATTCACAATTCACCATCTCCCTATAGTTGATCACATAGATTAACTAGGAAAAATTGAAAGCTGCCCAATATCCGCACATGTTTTCCTTTTGAGCCAGGAACAATACAACATAGTTTAAATAGGGGATTTTGTAAAGGATCATCGAATATCCACACATTCAAACTATGTGCTTGTCCACTTTATGTTCACACACACTCACCCACTAATCGAAGCAAAGACACCTAAAACTAACTTAACCAAACTCACTAAATTCTCCCCACAGGGGCCACAAAAGAATTTATAGCTTAAGTTAGGATCAAAGGGGTAGGCATCCAATAAGCCTCCTTTATCATACTTCATCTTGAAACATAGAAGTATTCTATTTAGGAAGCTTCAAATCCACCTATTAGCCCACGGCAAAGAAAACCCGAGCGCGACAGAGACCCGTTTTAAAGGGGGTTAGGCTTAGGCGCAATGCATGCAGTATCAGTTGGGGCTACCTAAACCAGCTGATAATTGATACTATTCGCTGACTTACCAAGAAGCCCAAGACTTGAATGTTCACGTGGGATGGTGGTTCTTAGTGTCCCAATACTAGGGCATCCTTTCTCTATAGGTGACGGTGCAGGAAAGCACCAAACCCTCTACCCTTACCTTGGTGGATTTTTTTCAGCTGACTGGGGGCATCTCCAGCTCTTACGGAACGTTGTGCCAGCACTCGCAAGAAATATTCTCAAAGCCCAATTACATTTGAGTGTGTGAGGACAAATAGTTCTTCTAGGATTTTGAGTGTCATACGCAAACAAACAAAAACCACTTTTTTTTATTGCTTGATCACATAGCTTAATTTAAAGGGAAAATTTATTTTATTTTCGATTTGTTTTATGTATGTAACCATAAATTTGCTTTGATCATAGACTCTATCCTCTAAATTTTTATCCAAAAACCAAACCTAGTTGACACCAGGACGGACTCAACGAGACCTCATCGATTTAGGCGTCTATTGGACCTCCCCCCATTACCGGGAGGGGTTCTAGGCCTTTCGCCATTCAGACGTCAAAGACGGAACACTGTCACCATTATTGTTTCATCCTTTATTGGGGAAGTCGTAGTTTGGAACCCTAGTCAGTCTCGCAATGCCACACCACACACCACTCCTCCCATGAACCTTAGGGGGCAAAGGAGTGCATCCCATTCGGGAAGCCAGTCAAATACACAACAGGGTACGTCGCAGACCAACCCTCTTCCTAACGAGAAATTTGTGTTTTCTCACAGTGCAATGACTTCAACCTCCCAGACACATTTCTTAGCTTTGTTGAATCTACCCGATTTAACCAAGCTGATGAATGACCCCATCGTACACAATCCTACATGGCCTCCCATGCCCACGAAGCTCCCTTCGGATATTCCAAAATTCGAAGGCAAGCAAGTAGAAGACCTAGGTAATCATGTCATGAACTTTCACCTGTGGTGCTCATCAAACAGTATCATTGACAACACTATTCAATTGAGATTATTTCAACGCACTCTTACAGGAGTAGTCGCAAAGTGGTACGTGGAGAAACCCTCTGCTTCACATTGAACCTTTAGCGCCCTCGCTACCGCATTCCTATCATATTTTCAGTTCCCATTCACCAAGATTATGGAATGGAATTACTAACGCATTTTAGACAAACCCCCGTTGTCCATATCTTGGACCATCTCCATGAATGGAGGTGGCGTCACAGTTTATGTAAATCTAAACTCGATGATCGGGTTCTCTTAGATTTGTTCTTGAAAACTCTTACGGTAGAGATTTCAAAGGATGTGGCATAGCAGAAGCCCATATCTGAAGAGGACGCTATCAGCAAAGCCCATCAGCTTGAGCTGATTTATACGCAATCAGGATACATTTATATCATCCTTCCTAACGCCCCGCGCCTACAAACCTATCAAGAATTTCCAGGCGCGTCAAACTTTGTAGACGGACTAATTGGGTCATTGACCCAAGGTTACCTAGGCAGCAGTAGTCAAAACTCCGGTTATACATACAGTTATACCCAGAACATACCTCAACCCGGTTTTCAAAGTCATCATATGCCTCAGCAAAATTTGACTAATAGTGCACCAGCGTATCACCAGGGAGGACCTTATCCTTCGGCTCAAGGGAATCAATACATAGAAAAAAATACTGATGGAAGAGCTCCCCTCCAATAGCCAGGTGCAAACCAGGGACCACATTATTCTCAATCCCCAGCACACGACCCACCTATGAAAACCAATGCACAGGTGAACTTTGTGCAGCCGTCCCAAAACCAACCACACCAATACAACCAGGAGAACTACCCTCCTAACATGGTGAAGAAAAAAATCCAAAAACAAGCCAAATGGGAACCCTGGACAGGGGGGCAACAACCAGTAGCACCCACCACAATTCTAGACTGGAGGCACTTCCAATCGAAATTAGAGCCAGGAGTCGAGAAATGCCTAATGGCAGAGCAAAAGGCCACCTCTTCGAACAAACCACTCTTGTTTGATATGTGGTGAGTACGGTCACTATACTCACCACTATCCCAATCTCCCTGAGCTAAAGAAGCTACAGAGTAACCGAGGACAAGGAGGATCTTCCCAGCAACCAACTGTGATGCAAGAACCTTTCCCCCATCAAGGGACGGTAATAACTCGACAAGAGAATACAGATGACTCTAGGAAATGTAGCCATGAAATCTACATGACTGGCGAAGAGATTTTTTTCCAGAAACAAAATCGCAATTACGACACCCCACCAGAAACCAATACGCCAAGGGCAAGTAACAGTGCACCAACTGCACCTTTGACCATTTCAAAGATGCTTATAGAAACATTGCCAAAGATGGTGAAGGGACCTAATAGGCGAGTAGGAAACTACTCCAAAGAGGCCCATAATTATAGCATCATGGAAGATTTAGCTCAATATCCCACTGCTATGTCAGCTTTGGAAGTATTGCAGTCATGCCCAAAACAATGGAAAGCCCTACTTTCCGTGTTAGGCGCTATCGACCCTACCGATACACACTTAATGGCTTTTGACTTAGACAAAGCCACCCCTAGTGTTGAAGAGGTAAATCCCCTCTGCGGACAGAGGCAATCCCTACTCGCCCAGATCAAGTCTAGCAACAACCGAGTCACGCTAAGACGTAGGTTCCTAATTGCAAAAGACCAAGATGCGACAAGAGGCCTACCTTAAGTTCTACACTGCTGTCGTTTGTAGAGAATATGGCGCTTCTGTCCTTCATTGTGGCAGATCACAATTCTCCCGCCTAGCACGTTCGAACACCTACACATACACGAAGAAACAACAAACACACAAGCGTAAAACCTAATACATGCAACTATGTATCAGTCAGAGAAGATACAACTCATAACATAAGATATGAACATATGAGTGGAACCATAATCGAAGTCTTTTATTATTAATCAGAACAAAGAAGGATACAACCTGAGATCTGACGCTGGATCTTCCTTCGGCGGGTCGATAGAAGAGTACGTCTCGATAAAGCTTGTCGGGAATGGGACAAGTCTCTTTCTCTTCGACTCTCTGACGATAATCTCCTTACTACTGATTCAGCTCTATTTAGGCTAGCTTGCAAAGGGAAAATGAAAAGCTTATATAGATGGTGGAAGGGGAGTTGGGATCCCTACAATGGTGGGATTGGCCCCATCCTCAAGGAAGCTTCCATGATAGGTGGAAAACTACTTCCCCTACATGGAGATCCGGAGCCAAACCTCCCAACTCGTTTTAGAGACTCGTTCAGGAGTTGGTTGGAATTAAACTTCTGCCATTTATTTTTAAAAAACAATCCTTATTAAGCCTGGCGCGAGTGATACATTGGGACAGAGCTCCAGTTGGCACGTCCTCTTTGGTGGATTTCCCCCATTGGCACGAGGACTGAACTGGCTAGTCGCGCCAAGGCCAAAAGGTCTATTTTTATGGCTTTTCACAGGAAATTTTTTTCAGGGGAATGATATTCCTTGTCAAGGGGGATGCCATGAAAGTGGTTTTAGGTCATGTCACTGCTCACAGGTCACATAATAGGCCCTCCATTGTGCGGGACGGGGATTGCAGGGACGGTGACAAATTGTTGTGTAATAGATGCCCCCTAAAGCATGAGGCCCGATAGAGAGAGAGGGGTGAAATGCTTTACGAGACTATGCCCAACTGAAAACACTTCCATCGGAAAACCTGCGTAGACAAGTATAACTGATATCTCAAATACATGATATATGTGGTATGGGCGCAGCCATCCATAACAGAGTATACAATAATCAAGATCCAAGGCATGGACGTAGCCATCCAGTAAGGATCGATAAATAGACTCAGGTATGGTCGCAACCATCCAATCAATGAGTCATGTAACCAATCATAATAATCCACAAAATCGTAGCCTGGATTCTAACAGACAAAATCCAGGGTCTTGTGCTCCATCTCGACCCGAACAGAGTACAAATTCTAGCATGTGAATAAGTGAGCTGAAGTCAAACATGCAAGAACATCGTTTGATTACCAGCCAATGATGAAAGTTGTTAACAGACGCGAGAGGAACCACCAATAATGACAATGGCCCTCAAGGTACTATAGGTACAATCCACGGAATGTGAACAGTGAGCTGGCATCGAACACCCGTATAATCATCCGATCAAAGGTCAATGATGAAAACCTTGCGTCGAATGCGAAGAACCTGCCATTGAGGCATGCAGGCTCCAAGGTACCGTAAAGGAGTCTCCAGATCAGCTTCTTGGATAATGAGCTGAAGTCAAAAGGAAGTGACCTTGATCGAAGGTGGGCCATAGTGTTTCCCACGTCATCGACGCGAGACAAAGGAATATAATGTTTGTGAATCAGGACCAGATGAGAATTAGAGGAAGGTTGAAACTTACAGAGGTCAACTTCTCTTGAACATATCGGCGACACGATAGTGGATTTGGCAGTACTTGACATCAAAAGATCAAAGGTCATGATGACGAGGCAAAGAGAAGATGAGAGGTCAAAAGGGATTACCCAAACCCACAGAGGCAAGCAGAGAATGAGATGAGATGTCCCCAATCCGACACTAATGCAGACAAGTGCCATGTTCAAGAGCGACATACTGCCGACACGACGATGATACTTGTTCCATTTTTCCCCACCATTTCTGGCGAGTACCCCAATTATTTTTGAAAACAAGCTTGAAGGGGATAGCATATGCTTGTAATATAAGTTCGTCCTTCGGATGAATCCATCCTAGTACATTTAACGAGCCCTAGGAAGGAGAAACTCGAATATTGTCATTACGACTAAATCCGACGTCATCAGGGTTTAATGAGTCTGACAAAGGAAGAACTCATCATCTTTTCATGTTTAGAGATTTTGAAAAGACAGTGGAAAAGTAAACTCCAACAGTCCCTTTTCGTAAATAGTTCCTCAGATCCGAAAAGGTAGAAAACTATGTCTGAGAAAGCCTCCTAGTCGCGATAGGCTAGGGTATACCTTTTTCGTAAATAATCTATCCCAGCCCGAAAAAAGGCTAAACGTATACTGGGTAAATGTCGTTTCGTAGCCACTTTAACGAGATAAAAACAACAAGCGACTCGGCAATCTTTTCATGTTTAGAGAGTCAGAAAAGAGCTGAAAGATGACACCAGAAATGACTTTTTCGTGTTTTTACTGAGTCCGAAAAAGTATAAAATACAATTCTTATCGTTGTCCAAGCTGCGTAAAAACCTGTTGCTGCACATGAAGGCGAGCGTAAAATCCATTTTTCGACAAAATATAATAAAATATTTGAAAAATGACTTTCAAAACCTAATTTTTACTTTGAAAAGTTATAAATATGCCAAAAATAGTAAAACATATTCACTTTTACTTTTTACCTCTTTTGGAGAGCAACAGTGAGCTTTTGCTGTGCAAACTTGCGGCGGTGATTGTGACCAATCCAGTACATCATTCCGGTTCTCGTTCGTTCCAGGTAAGAGGCGCTCCCCTAAGCTTTGTTTTGATTCATTTTTTGTGGATTTCCATTGTGTCTTTGATCCCTGGGGGAACCCTTTGCAAAATTAGGGCTCGGCCAATTGGCGCGGGTATCGAGCACGGACCCGCACCAATTGGCTCCTTTTGCAAAGGGGTCACGCCAATTGGCGCGACTGTTAGAAAAACAGTTGCGCCAATGGCGCAACTCAAATTTATGCCTCAATTTATCAAAATGTGAGCCAATCAGATGAATTTATGAGTGTTGCAGAGATCTAATAAGGTGTTTTTGACCATGTTGGTGCAGATACACAGCCACAATGGTGATTGGGTGGAAGGAGAGGGAGTATGGTGAAGAGGATGAAATGGCCATGCAAAACGAAGCTTGCATGACTACCCTCCGAAACTGTGGTCTCAAAAAGTTCTTCCTCACACCGTGTTTAAGAGCACAACCTGAGCTATTGCAATATTTGATTAGCATTTGGGACGAGAACGAAGAAGCGTTCAGGCTTCGAGACCAAGTACTAGAACTTGAGGTCTCTGATGTTTATTTCATAACCGGATTGTCCCGTAGAGGCCCAGTGCCAATCATGACAGGCAGTAGATCTTCTGGTGAAAAAATGGAGATGGTAATGGCGAGAGTGTGCCCAAGGGCATGGACAGGATCAGGCAGTGGGAAGGTTGATATCCACACGGTCCAAGATCTAGCACTCCGAGTAGTGCTCCACACCATTACACGGGCTATAGGGTCACAGGCGCCACATGAGGCAACCAAAGCACAACTCCTACTTGCCTCTGAACGCATGAACCCTACACTTTTTGATTGGGCCACTGCCGTAACAACAAACAACAAACGACAGCTGACAAAGTGCAAGAAGGCCAAACTGAAACAGTTTGGGTATGGTTCCATCCTGGTGTAGTTCATTCTCGAACGATTACTAATTTTCCAGGGCCAAGGGGCGATAGTCGTCGAGCCATCATTGAGGGAGCTGAGGATGGCTCGATGGGCAGCACTCATGCCCAGATCAGGAGGGGGCCAGCAGATGTCCTAGAGGCTTGAGTTTTTTGTATGGCTACGACGACAGCTAATCATTGTTGAGGACTGCCCTATGCTGGTACCGACTTCACGGGAGACCCAGATCTTCTGCTCCCGGAGGGGGATGACTGGGACGAGGAGCTAGGTAAAAATCTTTTTGATTTTTATGTATTTATAATTTTTTTTTTTGGTGATACATGCCTATTCTAAAAAACAGTTATATATGTATGTAGTTGTCGGCCCAGAGAAGCCTGCCGGAATGTCGCCCATTGCACGGAGGACCCCCCTCGCACACGATCCTCAAGATGAGGGTGGCAAAGGGAGCGAGTTAGTGCAGAACCTAGAGGGTATCGCCCGAGGGATCCCAGATTACGCATGGCTAACATACATCCTGATGGCTTACCAGAGACACACTGTGGGGGTGCCTAGTCACCTCCATCGATTACTGAGGCGATTGGTGCGCGTGGTGACATGCTACCACGAGCACCACGCTGATTAGTCATCTAGGGCTTTTATATGCATATTTTTGAGAGACATGTTGTCTCCGGCTATTATTAAAACATACATGTATATTTTTTGATTTTATGTGATGTACACAAACTGCAAACTATTCGACATATATATATATATATATATATATATATATATATATATATATTTCTGGATGGATCTTTTTACATGTGATGATGTTTTTACAAGTTGCGCAAATGTCTATCTAAAACCAAATTAGCTACTGCATCTATTAATGCATTCACGTGTCTGGGTATGTGTTGATATGTAATGTAATCAAAATTTCTTTCTAGTAAACGAATACGTAGATACAGACGTAAAATGGATGGGTTTCTAACTTAATAATGACAGTTAAGTTGTAGTACTACAAGCTGTGAGTCCAGATACACAAGTAATGCACGAATACCGAGGTTAACAGCCTCGTTCAACAATTCCAAAATGGCACTATACTCCACAACATTATTTGTGGTAGGCCCTAGACAAACAACTTACAAATTAACCAACTCACCAGCAGGATCGTAGATTACCCAGGTTGCCAAGGACAGATTCTTGGTACTGCGGGAGGCACCATCTGCGAAAACGACGAAAAGAGTACTAGACATTTGCATAATCAGGAAGACCCAATCAACAGAAAGACGCTTACAAAGCACACCACACCACACATGCACAAAAAATGAAATCACTCACTTATGTACACACACACCACACAAGAATAACTCAAGCGTAGTACTTTTTGAGGTACAACCCATTCCTAGGCTGCACCAGAGGAACTCCTTCGTACTCGATAAGCTCATAGGCTCCATTTTTTAATACTCGTTTAACTATATAGGGCCCATGCCACATGGGCTGGAATTTTCTTGTTCCAAGTTTATCGTGTGCTTGGTCATATAGGAGGACGAGGTCCCCTTCAATGAAAGAACGTGGAGAAACCGATTGATTGAAGTGGGCTTTGACCCACTTTTTCTGTGCCTCAATAACCAAGGCAGCTAAGCGACGGGTTTCATCCAGTCGTTCCAAATACAAGAGACGTTCTTCCTTCGGAGAAGTGTCAGGCAATAGTTCCACATCCAGCTTCAGGGAAGGAATTTCGCATTCAACCGAGAGAGTCGCTTCCAGACCATACACCAATCGGAAAGGTGTGAATCCGGTTACACTCTTTACAGACGTTCGATAAGCCTAGAGAGCTGAGAACAACTGGAGATTCCAGTTGGATTTGTGGATACCAATCGGTCGTTGAAGCATCGTGACCAAAACCTTGTTCACGACCTCAACCTGGCCATTCACCTGGGGGTAGTATGGCGTTGAGCTATCATGACGTAAACCCAACTTTGATGTCAGCTCAGCCATCATGTAATCCTGAAAATGAGTGCCATGATCGGTGACAATGACCTGAGGGACTCCGAACCGTGTAATAACATGGTTGAAAAGGAATTGGGCAGCTGTCTTATCGTCGGAAGCTAATGTAGGCATCGCTTCGGCCCACTTAGTGAAGTATTCCATGGCGACGATTATATAAGCATGCCCCCCAGTCGAGTGAGGGTTACATGTCATAAAATCTACGCCCCATTTAGCAAAAGGGCCCACGGTAATGACAAGATGCAAGGGTAGGGGTGGCGCGTGCATCTTGCGCTGGAAGACCTGGCATGCATGACATTTCCGGACTACGACAATACAGTCTTTGAATATAGACGGCCAGAAGTAACCCGCACGCAGAATATTCTGGGCGGTGGCATATCCGGACATGTGACTGCCACAGGCGCCACTGTGATAGTCATTCAAGACTCTCTTAGCCTCTTCCAGGTTCAAGCACCGGCAGAGCACAGAATCAACTCCGACACGGTACAAGGTATCTCCTACAATGCGGTATGGTTGAGATTGATGCCGAATCCGTCGTCAAGCATCTTTTGTCAATTCAGACCGGAACGTGGATGTTTGAAGATACATGATAATATCACCGTACCATGGGTCACGAGTGCTGATAAGAAAGATTGTTTCATCCAGAATATGATCCTCGGATTGGGATGGAATGGAGTCTGTTGGGAGAGAGAAGATAAGATCAGGAAAAAAAAATGATTTCGTCGACTTAGTAGTGGTGAACTCTAAATCAAACTCCTGAAGGATTACAATCCACTTGGAGTACTTTCCCCCCAGCAATTTTCGAGACAAGATATACGTCATGGGGTTGCATTCAGAAACCACGGTTACGGTACGCAACAGGATGTAATGGCGGAATCGCTGAACGGCTTGAACCGCAACGAGCGCCAACTTCTCGACGTGAGCATAGCACATTTCTGTGTCGAGAATATTCCGAGATAGATAGTAAACTACGTGTTCATTTCCATCATCGTCATCCTGTACTAAGACCATAGCTATCGTGCTAAACGCAATGGCCAAATAAAGGGTAAAATCGCGATGATAGTTGGGAGGACGTATTAGCGGAGCGTTAACGAGCAACGTTTTAAGCTTATCAAAAGATCGCTGGGCAATCTCATCCCAATGGAAGGGAACGTCTTGTTTCAAAAGTCACGTAAAGCCCTTGGCCACTTCCGCATAGTTTGGAATAAAGTGCCGTAAGAAGTTAGCTTTCCCCTGCAGACTCTGCAATTGATGTAACGAGGAAGGGGATGGGAGGTTAACAATGGCCTCGACCTTGAGGGGGTCAAGGCGAATTCCGTCTTTGGAGACGATGAATCCCAAAAGATGGCTAGAATCCACACAGAAGACGCACTTATGAGCATTGAGCCTAATATTGTAGCATCTGCAATGGAGGAAAATCTAGCAGAGGTGTTCAGGATGGTCCTCACACCGAGCTGAATGGGTCGGCAAATCGTCTAGATACGACTGAACAATATGATGTATGTCATGGAAAGCATAAGACATAGCACACTGGAAGGTGGCCCCAGAGTTTTTTAAACCGGACGGGAGCTTTTTGTAAGCGAAAGTACCCCAAGGACAGATAAAGGCAGTCTTATGTTGATCAACGGGTAAAATATTAATTTGATTGTACCCAGAGAAGTCGTCCATAAGGGAATAAATCTCACTCCCCGCACATTCATCAATGATCTGATCTATAAAGGGAGTTGGGTAATTGTCCTTAGGACAGGCCCGATTGATGTCTCGGTAATCAAAGCAGACCCGTATAGTGCCCTACTTCTTATCTACAGGGAAAAAATTTGAAACCCATTCTGTGAGGGGAATTGGATAGATAAAGCTCGCGTTAAGAAGTTTTTCAACTTCTGCCTTTATAGCTGCGGCTTTTCGAGGATGCACTTGGTGTAGGCATTGACGCACGGGTTTCACACCTGGATAGGTAGGAATCTCGTGCACGAATATGCTAGGATCAATCCTAGGCATCTCTTCATAGGACCACGCGAAAACATCTCTGAATTCGCGAAAAAGGTTCGTATAAACTTGTATCTCTTCAGGAGAACAAGTCACTCCCACATGAATATTCTCGACTACCCCGGTTTGACGGAGATGTCGATTGTCATGGTTTGAGTGGTATTACTCTGGTTTCCCTCCGAAAGGACCTCATGAGTCAATATCGGTGTTTGAAGAGGCGGAGTGGGAACCTGAGATGTGAAGCACTCTAGACAATCAGACATTGCCCCCAGGCCATGCATGAACGAGGAACGATGATGTCCATCATTCCACGACAGATCTTCAAGAGAAATTGTTTCTATAATAGCTTCATCGGAAGGGAAAACTTCTCTTAAAGGGTCAGGTGAATCTGCATCGCCGAGCCAAGGGGTTTGAGAATATATATCCAGAGCCATGCTCGAAGGAGCATGTTCAAGAGGAGGAGGATCCGATGCAACAACGATTTCACAATAATTAATCTCAACTGGAGTCAACGGCATCGATTCTCCGAAAGAGGTCACCTATTTAAGCGAAGGGATGATCCAAGGGTCGTCGGACCTAGAGATCATATTAATTTGAACGGTGTGCGGTGGTGGCGCGGGAAAAATACCCATGAGGATGGGGTCCTTGAAAAGACTGGGTCCTACACTGTCAGGGAGATTGGGGATCTGATCCACGTAAGGAACGTTGTTCTTAGAGGATGAGGTGAAGAAATACAACTGATCCACAGTGATGATTTTTCCCTCATGAGGGAACTTTAGAAGCTGGAAGAGGGTGGACGGAACGCGACCAAGAAGGAGATTGTAGTTGAGCTTGGTGTCAACCACTTCTACTTATACGTTGACTGTCTTCCCCTGTAACGTGATCGGTAAACTCTTGAGAACACCCAGGGGTTTTGATTCCTGACCATCGAATGCCTCTAGGGCATTGGGAGACGATGTAAGAGCTGGAGAGCCAATGGCCTTCCAGCAGGCGGATGACATAACGCAGGTGGAAGCACCTTTTTCCACAACAGCCCTATGGATGTTGAGGCCATTGATCCCGACTTGGATAACAAGAGTGATTTGATGTGGAAGTCGGGGGACAAAATTTTCTAAGTCGAAGGTGAGAAGATTAGAATCGGCGGGATCGATTCCACCGATTGCAGACAACAGAGCTTTCCGTTGCGATGGGAAAATTTGAAGCACTTCCAATGCAGACATTGCAGAAGGCGCCTGTGCCAAATCCTCAACAATATTGTAGTGCTAAGCGGCACGATCGTTTGGGTTGTAGGAATATTTTCACAAAACACCTTTAGAAGGTGGCGTCACAATAGGTTCAACGTTGGGCTTCTCAATTTCTAAAGGACTAGAGACAAGTGGGGGAGGTGGGCCATCAACGACTTACTTCCCGGCTGCCTGGCGTGATTCGACATAATCCTTCGAACACGTAGCAATTGAAACAGGTGCAGCACCATTCATCATAAAGACCTGGGACCCAAATGGTACATATGGTGAAGGCTGCTCAACCATCTGGGTCTGCTGAGACGGGAACGGTTCTTTAAGAACTGCCGGAGTCCCTTTGGAGCCTTTCAGAAGTTGATTAACTTCAGCTCGTTGGGGAAAATCTTTGGTATAATGGTCTCCTTCACAGATAAGGCAGGGGTGCTTCGGTTTACGTTGGGACCCATTGTCAGCACGAGGTTTATAAGACCCTGGTTTCGGGGCATCGGGTTTGGATTTTCCTTTGCCCTTCTTCTTTCCTTTGGAGGCCTTTTCGTAGGATTAGCCTTAACAACGTTGACCTCCGTAGTTTTACCAGAATTCGGAGGGGCAGGACGAGCAAAATTATTGGAAGAATTGGACTTCTTCTTCCCATTAGAGGATTTCCGAGAATTTTGAGAAACGGAACCAATAACACCATCCACTGCTGGGGTAGGTGGTGCTTAAGAGGTCCTTGGCCGGAGAGCATCAGTCAAAATATCATAAAGCGTGCCAGACTGAGAGTACACTAGATCAAGGTACTGGGCACGCGCGATGGCTTGTTCTTCGGTCACACATGCCCCCATAGCAATATCTTGAGCGATCTTGTTAACGAAGGAGGTGGTGAACCAATGAGTTAGTAGCTGATCAGGTATATCAAACTTGATCAATCTACGACGACATCGCCACTCATGAATATGATTAGATATGTGGGTGGTTTTATCCTACTTCAAAGAAGTCAGGAGATGCGTCTTGGATTCATAACGAATTGGTAACTGGAAGTGTGTCAGAAAAGCCACAGCTAACGTATTGAAGTCTTGAAAGATGCCGCGGGGAAATTCTATATACCACTTGGCGGTAGCACTGGTAAGAGTGCACTGGAAGAGACGTAGACGAATTGAATCATCCACCCAAGAGTTGGACGAACACCATAGATGGTAGGTCATTACATGAGCTTGGGGGTCCTCTCCAGCTTTACCTTCAAACTTAGGACAATCACCGGGCACCTTGGTCGGAACCGGAGGCCAATAAGGATTGTGAAGAATCGGATCATTGGTTAATTTAGAAACGTCCGGTAATTCCAAGGTGGCCAGGAATGGCAACTGAGGATTGAAAGGCATACCAGGCCCTCGATAAGGACCTGTACCTGTACTCCACCCTGGTTGAGCATAACCTTGCCCCCATTAGTTCTGTCCCGGAGGATTCTGAACATAGGGGGTGTAAGCCGTATAATTAGTTTGATACAGTTGCTGATAACCAGTGTATGGGGGTTGATAACCAGGGTATGGACCCTGATTATATGTTGGCCCCATTTGAGCAGTATACGGATTTGACTGCTGAGTATAGGTATAGCCTGGTTGTTGAAGATAATAATTAGAACCTTGGGGCGGGCTGTAAATTGGTCGAGATTGACCTTGGAGATAATAACCGCCTTGGGGTTGAGCAGGCTGCTGATAAGTGGGGCCCTGCTGAGCCTGATAAGTGGGGCGCACAGGAAGATTCTGCTGTGGCATAGAGTAAATCGGCTGTTGAGCAGGGTTGACAGGATGTGCAGGCTGGCCTGGTTGGACAGGTTGACCTGGCTGAACGGGCTACCCTGGTTGAACAGGTTGACCCGGGTGAACAGGTTGCACTGGTTGAACAGGTTGACCTGGCTGATGAGGGACACTAGGCTACCCCGGACGGGCCGGTTGGCCTGGTGGTGGAATAGGGCCAGGTTGTGCCTGATAACCAGTTTGACTTGTAACAGGACCATAAGAGGGCCCTGGCTGTGCAACATTCAGACCAATAGGAAACTGAGGTTGCAGAGGTTGCACCATAGGTTGAGAGGGTTGGATTTGCCCCCCAGGACCGTATAACGGCCCCGGCTGGTACCCCAGTTGACCTGTGGGTCCTTGAGGTTTCCCTAGTTGGACCACAGGGTGAGGCTGTATGGGTTGACCCTGAGGGTTGTAGGACTGTCCTTGCGGACTGTATAACAATCCCTGCTGGCCTGAAGGTTGGCCCTGTAAGGGTTGTCCTTGTGGGTCATAAAAATAACCAGGTTGGCTCGAAGGTTGGCCCTGAAAGGGTTGTCCTTGCGGGTTGGAAGGTTGCCTAGCCTGGGCAGAGAGAAAACCTTGAACATACTGATAAGCCTCTGGAGCAGGAAAACGTAGAGGGTTTCCCTGCTCATCGTATTGATTTGGAAAAATGTAGATGGGTGTACCATCCCGTGCATAATGCGAAAAATAAGGAAGGTTGGGATCTTGGGAGGATTGACCAACCTCGGAGTTCGATTGCTGTAGGGAAAACCAATACTCCTTAGGATAAATGTTCTCCGGAACAACAGATGCTATGTATACGTCTTCGGGAAGTGACACAGTCCTTACGGATTGAGTAGTAACAGCGGGTGTAGACGCGGCCACACAGACAGTGGGCCTGACAGGTACTGATGTGACCTGAGGAGATGACGTGAGGGGTGTCCTTGGGGACATCCCTAATGAAGGAATAATCGGCCTCGTAGACGGAGTTGATACTCCCATAGAGGCGACAACGGTCATAATCTGACTTAAGGATCTATACCTTGGTGGAAGCGAAGGACTAGGTGAAGACATGACAGATAACTCAGGTTTGTCTTCTGGGAACAACTAGTAATCTTCACCAGATGTGGGGATTTCCTAACTAGGAGAAGGACTGGATGAGCCCATATTTGAGCCCGCCGCTAGATCTTCCAAAATACGGCGAGGACTAGGAGGAATAACATCATCTAGAAAAGGCGAACCTGATGTAAGAGGAGGGAAATATTCCCCTACTCCAAATCCAAACCAAGCGTTGGATAAGGACCAATTGAACTCAACTAGTCCTCCAAAGGGAAGCTCAGACAGAACCAGTCCCCCATCGGGAAACTTGGAGACAATGGGCTGCTGGGGTTTAGTAGAGGATTGAGAGACCTCTGATGAATCGTCTGTGTAAGGACTACCAGTAGACGAAACTGAGGGTTCCGCCACTGTGACAATAACGACAAGAGGAAGAGATCAAACAAAAAAACACGGGCTAATAAACCAAGGCACACAATCAAACGACCGACAAGCAAAATCTAAAAGGGTGTGTGATCACAGGTATTTATTTTACCACATTGGAACTTAGAAACTTCACCGTTTCATGTTTTAAGAGTCGAGAAACGGATGAAAGGTGACTCTATCTCTTTCAATTTTGAAACAAGCATGAAAGGACAAGCGCTTGATGAACCTTTCAAATTTAATGAGTCAGAAAAGATCAAAATGACTACTCTGGAACTCTAGGCAAAGGGTGTACCAGATATTCGTGAACTGCAATATACACCCTGGTTTCAAAATGAAAGAGAATTCAACCAAGGACTTGACGTACGTGCAGGAAATCTCCCCGAATGTTGTGTCCAGTGTATCACGGGTATAAGGCGGCAGACTCGGCTTCCTACGAATAAAGGATAGCAACCTAGTGGGGTCTCCCTTAATATATGCGATGGTACGGGGAGCACAAGTTCATACTAGTGCTGTCTAAAGCCAAGAGGTGAATGACAGCTACTAGGTTTAACGACGCCGGAACACATCACTAGCCTAGACCTCTAAATATTTCGTTAATGTTTCAATGTTGCCTTAAGGTAAATTGAATAAATTTTAGTGTTGATCTTCAATTATGTTTCAATTTCCAGGCCCTACTGAATGTTATGTCTCAAAATCCTCTAAATGCACACTACATGCCACAATGTATCATTTCGTTCGATGAATAGCTAACTATGGGAAGGTTGAGAGTTTTCACACAATAACAAAATGATCACAAAACAACCACTAGTGTCTCTAATGCACGCTAATGGAAACTAAAAGCTTTTCATTCAGAGTTATAAATCACTAATAACACAGAAAAGTTCTCAATTTACATTAACTAATCAAAAGCAAAAGAGATTTGAAATTTTTTTATTTTCAATGTTTAAGAGCAAAGTGCACTAAACAAGATAAAAACTAATGAAAAGAACAATTTGAGAAGTGATAGCGAAAGAGCAAAGACAAGCAAGCTCACTCAATGCCAAACACACAATTAGACCTCAAATTGATGAAGAAATCCCTCAAATGAAAGAGGAATCCCAAAGACTCAAATTAATCGTGTAATCTAGGCCCAAAACGAGACAAAGCGAAATTCGAATGAGGAAGAGGCCAATCACTTAGATAACGCAACAAAACAATGGAAAACCACCAAACGAATGTAGAGAAGCAATAATGAAATTGACTGATCAAACGAGAACCAAAAGCTCCCACGGGAGACTCGACACACAATAACACCTAGATGCCCTAGGGCTAGAATGTAAAACCGATAGTAGAGGGAAAACAACCAGAGGATGAAGGTCACACACAGTCAAGCAAGGCTCCTAAACACTCAGGCAGTCGAAAAAATGACACCAAAACCACAAATCAAGCTCAGAAAGCTCAGAAAGAAGCAAACCCTAGCACCACACAGGATTGGCGCGACTGTGAGGCTGAAACTAGCGCCAGAACAGGATTGGCGTGGGGGATAAATTGGCAACATGCACCAGCTAGCGCGACTGTCAGGGTAAAAATTGCGCCAGTCGAGTTTACTAATGCAAAAGGTGAAAAAGAGCAAGCAGGGAGCAGATCAGGGATGGTGAGGCTAAACAAAAGTTTAACACTAGAAAAGAGCGAACCAAAAGAGCTGACCAAGCAGGCAAAGACCAAAATCAACCGAAAAGACAAGACAAACTCCAATCAATGTCACCCCAGTGGAGTTGCCAGTTTGTTGGAGAGCTAAATCCCCTCTGCGGACAGAGGTGATCCCTACTAACCCAGATCGGGTCTAGCAACAACTGAGTCACGCTAAGACGCAGGTTCCTAATTGCAAAAGACCAAGATGCGACAAGAGGCCTACCTTAAGTCCTACACAGCTATCGTTTGCAGAGAAGATGGCGCTTTCGTCCTTTGTTGTGGAAGATCAAAATTCTCCTGCCTAGCACATTCGAACACCTGCACATACACGAAGAAACAACAAACACACAAGCATAAAACCTAATACATGCAACTATGTATCAGTCAGAGAAGATACAACTCATAACACAAGACATGAACATATTAGTGGAACCATAATCGAAGTCGTTTATTATTAATCAGAACAAAGAAATATACAACCTAAGCTCTGATGCTGGATCTTCCTTCGGTGGGTCGACAGCGGAGTACGTCTCGATAAAGCTCGTCGGGAATGGGATAAGTCTCTTTCTCTTTGGCTGTCTGACGATAATCTCCTTGCTACTGATTCAACTCTATTCAGGCTAGCTTGCAAAGGGAAAATGACAAGCTTATATAGATGGTGGAAGGGGAGTTGGGATCCCTACAATGGTGGGATTGGCCCTATCCTCAAGGAAGCTTCCATTATAGGTGGAAAACTACTTCCCCTACATGGAGATCCAGAGCCAAACCTCCCAACTCGTTTTAGAGACTCATTCAGGAGTTGGTTAGAATCAAACTTCCGCCATTTATTTAAAAAAAAAAATCCTTATTAAGCCTGGCGCGAATGATACACTGGGACAAAGCGCCAGTTGGTGCGCCCTCTTTGGTGGATTTCCCCCATTGGCGCAAGGGCTGAACTGGCTAGTCGCACCAAGGCAAAAAGGTCTATTTTTAGGGCTTTTCACAGGAAATTGTCTTCAGGGGAATGATTGTCCATGTCAAGGGGGATGCCATGAAAGTGGTTTCAGGTCATGTCACTGCTCACAAGTCACGGAACAGGCCCTCCAATGTGCAGGACGGGGATTGCAGGGACGGTGACAAATTGTTGTGTAACACCTAGGCTTCCTTCCATAGTTTCCTTCTAGATACCAGTGTCAGTCCAGAATATCACAATATATCGATTTGTCAGAGACGAGGGTGCATCCTCATGCATCATGTCAAAATTTTTTTGGTAGAAGTTAGTTTCTCCCAAACTAAAACCCTTAGTCATCACACTTTGAGCATACGATGCTCGTCCATCAACCCTCGTCAGCCTCTACCCAAACATCCCAATCTGCTTAGCCGGAAAGACGGTCCACATAGACATTGAAGTCTTGGATGCTCACCTGGACTACAATATACTCCTTGGACGGAGTTATATATATGCCATGTTTTCCATAGCCTCCTCTGTCTTCCGCATTATGATGTTCCCCCATGAGGACCACATCATTACTGTAGACCAACTGACGCATAGTGAGAAGCAACCCCTAACAAACACTGATGTAATTCTACCCTATGTAGATACATCCTTGGATGCTCTCTCACGGTACCAAGAATATGGCCCCGGCCAATTCAAACTGTCGTCCATTCTAGGGTCATTTCTAGGAGATCCTCCCATAATCCCTGAGTCATCACCCAATGTCACAGGGGCTCCGGTGTGCATGATGTCCACATCAAGCACCGAAGCTATTCAGGACATAGACACAAGCAGTAATGTTACCGAGTCATCAACCACGATAGCCTCTCTAGCCTACGCCGCCTCCCAAACCCCTTTCCTCTACCCCCTAGTTGGTTTCGTCTCCCAGCAGATTTTGGCAACAATGGTATTACCCAACATATCATTGGAAATCCCAATTTGGTACCTCGTTCCCCTTGCAGGAACAGGAGCCACCCACATTAATACCACAGTATTGAAGCCCCTCAGTCCTGAGAAGGCCCCACTCATCCAAGAAACAGTCGAAACCACCCCTGCAAAGGAAATTCCCATTGCAAAACTGGTGATTACGGCTAAGAAAACTGAGAAAAGAGGAAAGAATATGGTGACCCCCGTCGTTCAACGAGAATCATGAGTCTGTGCCATATGCGACATAATAGGTCACCCTACCCATATCTGTCCAGAGCTGGACGAATTAAAACCACTCCTTGGATCTGAGACAGACATTGCGACATCGCGTTCTCGTAAAAAGGAACCTACCACCAAAGGTAAAGGCAAAGCGCTGCGTACCAATCACGCATGCGCTCTCTGCAGCAACTACAGGCACTATACCCATCATTTCCCAGAGATCTCATGATATCGGGACACCTTACACACCATCGAGTGATCCTATCAAGAGGATCCCTCTACCTGGTCATTCGGAAATGAATGTCATACCATCCTGTACCTACAAGAGGAACAACCAATGGCACAATAAAGACCCCCAGTCATGCCCGTTATACATTGCACGCTATGCGATGAACGTGGTCACTTCCTCGATGAGTGCGCAGCCCTGGAACTCATCGACATATGGTATCCTATAGAAAGGGTTTACTACATTGGATTGCGGGCAGTGCAATTCACATGTATGTTATGTGCTGACAATCACCTTTTGGAGAATTGTCAGTATATCCCCCGATTTCGTCTAGCCCTCGCTAGCTTACGCTTCGCCATAGTCTGCCTCTCTCAAGAAGATGATATGGATGCGGAGTCCATGGACAACTCCATAACCCAAGAAGATGTGACGAGCAGATCCATCATGTTCTTGTCCGTCGAAGAGACACCGATCAGGGAACCCATAGTTACCCCTAACCACTCTCTATAGAGAAAACCAGCATGCACGTTATGCAAAACGCCCAATCATGCGGTCGTCACTTGTCCTGATTTAGCAGCGTTATGATGCTTGTTCCCCGCCAGACCTCAAACTGAGCACGACGAAACCCTCATATCAAGGATATTTTGCCTTATATGTCAAGGAAATCATTATGAGCGGCACTGTAATTATGCCTCGTAACTTCATCCCACCATTGACATGATTCATACCATAGAGAAGATACATGAAGACCTCCAGGAATGGCATAAAAAGTACATCGCTAGGTCAACATCCCCACCCCCGCAGTGGCGTAACACGCAAGATAAGACAACACACCAACCAAGCATGACCCCGGCCAAGCCTAGGATAACATGCAGACTATGCGACCTGACTGACCACCAGGTCAACCAGTGTAGAGAACTGAAGCACCTTGCAAGCAGTTTTCCTATAGTCTCTTCTCTCCCTCAGAAATTTCTCTCTAACCAAGAGAAAATCACGCGTACCTATTTCCAGATTTTTTCACACTTTCACCATATGATTGAATGTGTACACCTCCCTAAGCTACGAGCGGAAAGAGCAGTGTTGAGTCTACACTCCCCCAAAGAGGTAGACACACCCAAGCCAAAAATACGGAAATGGAAACAGAAGACAACCTATTTTGCGACAGACCCTTTCCAAGCGTCCACATCAGGAACAACGAGTAGTGTAGAATCTCACACATTCTACTATGTTGGCACAATGATACCATGCGCTATTTTCACTGGCCAAAATCACACACTAGAGGTATGCTCGCTAATTGAAACATTCAGGCACCTCTACGGCAGGCACAATTTCCACCTACCAGAAATTGACCATCCTAGTGGGGAACCTAACTTTGCGCTTCCACAAATTCTTGTCACGGAGATTCTTCCCCCACCGAACATCGATGACACAATCCACCATATACGATTTTTATCATCACATATTGGAAATATGATTCCAGCCGCCCCCACATCCTAGGATTTCCATCCTATTCTTGTCACAAAGGTCAAGGTACATTGCACTTTTGCATTGATTTTTGCAATATCCCAAATTTACATGCCCCCATTGAACTACTCGATGACACCTAGCCTCTAGAACAACGCCTATTACAACTAGAGCTTGCGAGGAAGTCAAATACAGTCACTGCAACACAATGAGGCCCACAAGAAAAGGGTAAAAGCATCATTCGACCACCACATCACCCCTCGCTCATTCACCAAGGGAGAATTAGTCCTCCACTATGATGTCACAAAAGAATCCCTAGGGCCAAGAAAGTTCAAAAACTTGTGGAAAGGAACCTACATCATCAAGCATTGCCTCCGAAAGGGGGCATACATCTTAACGGAACCGAACAGGACATGCCTTAGCAACTTCGTCAACGGCCTTTACCTCAAGAAGTTCTACCCATAAGGGCCAAAACCGCCCTTCCCTAGAGTGAACGTACACAACCCCAACCACTCAAAATTTTTGACCAAAATACTTATTTAAAAGCGCTCAAAGTGCCATCATCGATCACCAACCTGAACCTTATTTCGGATTTGCTGACGGAGCATCAAGATGGTCTCAAAGTTTAGCCACAACTGCCTGGGTCATTTACCACCTTGACTGACCGCCGCACTGCTCAAACGATGTGTGCATCGATTCAACAACAAACAATCAGGCAGAATATGACGTCGTCATCGGACTTATGTGTGATGCCCTCCATCAGGGTATACACCATTTGCATATCTACCTCGATTCCCAGTTAGTAGTGTCGCAGTTAAACCAAACATTTGAGACCAGAGATACACATTTGTTTATAAAATATTTGCATGCCAAAAGATTAAGGAGACAATTTTACTATATTACATTTACATATGTACCAAGGAGTCAAAACCAAACAGCTAAGCGCGTAGCTAAAAATATCCTAAACTGGAATGCATCTCGAATAAACCATCATACATAAAAACCAAAATTATAGATATCCATCAGCATAACATCATACATAAACCGAAATAGGTGACACATCATATAGAGTCGCAAAAAATATCTCTCATATATCTATGTCACAATGTATATGTCTAAGTATAGAAATAGTTTCGCTGGCCCAATAGCCAGCCTAAAGATACAAAAGTCGTTAAAAATAAGGGAAGCATCCTCATAATGGGTGCTTTCCCTGTGTACAAGAATAATCTAGGGTGGTGCCCCCTCAGAAGGGGCACCTGGACCCACAACCACTCTCAGTGCTACCATTGGAGCTGCCATCGCAACCTAGATCGCCACCCGACATAGAACGGATCGATACTCCCTCTCGCGGGCCATCATGGTCTCCAACCCGACCACCTCGAAGTCATCCATAAGTCCTCGAGTAGGCACCCCCTGGGTCAAGCGGTCCACTTGACCCCGACACCACCAAACTGAAAAATTAAAGTGCAGGACGTCATGGAGGTTACTTGGGCATGATCTCATCAATCCCTTGTGCTCAGGCTGATCGCAATGGCAAGAACTGCTACGTAGAATCCTCTGACCTCTAAAAAACTTAGAAAATAGAAATGAATTGAATTAGGGCCATATCCACCTATATATCTCCCTTTTGAAAAAATTCGGAGGACCATAACGAGAGATCAGAAGGTCCATTCTCTGAACCGTAAGTTGCACCACAGTCAGCACTCCATGATGAATAGAGGTGATGCCACACATTCACACTCTCGAAAAAAAAAATTCAGCACCGACAGGTATTCCCTCTCTGATATTCTTTTTAAAAAGCTCATGATTTTCAATAAATTTTGATAAAGAAGATGCTTTCACTTGAGGTAGTTGTTTTTGCAGGAAAAGCTTGCAAACCATCCACAACATCATCTCTTGAAAGTTCTAGAGAAGGTGTCATTCTACCCTCAGCATGATAGGGTCCCATAAAAATATGCATATCTTGACATCATTTCTCCATAAGAAATCAACCATAGGGTCCTCATATCCTACCATATTTATCATCACCTCACCCTACACATGATAAACATCCTCGTTTGTCAGTAGAGCCTCCCCTCCATGGCTCTCATCACCCACAGTAGACCATATATCACAACAAAAGTGACGTCATGGCCATACCACTTTATTTCGGGAAGCACCTCATTCCCATCCACTCACCATGCATAAGGTCAAGTTTACCATACAAGCTAAAACCCCTTCCCGGACGATCAAGTTGTACATGTAGATCAAGAGTGCACCACCACACCTCGCATTTGGCCCACCATACCTCCACCAGCATAATCCCATCTGCGATACTTTCTCATCTGCTTCATCAACCCCGCACATTAGACCAACCAATGGGACCCCCACCCTCAACAAAACACCTTCCTCACAAAATCAGTGAGCGAATACTTTCATGTTTTGGGGTAACCGTCTTTATGTTTTGTACAAACAAAACCCCATTTTTTTAATTATTTTGGTATGTGTATAAATACCCTGAATGGTGCAATACGTCCTTCACCCTCTCATTTCATCTTTTCTCCCATGGCAGCAGTCATTGAACACCCTTGGTTGGAGTATTGCACCCCCACGCACAAGCCACCTTGACATTCATAGCCAGTTTATACCCACCCTGGAAGTCCTACCGACTCCAGGGATTTCCCCATCAGAAATAACTATGACTACTACCAAGCTGCTTAGTACACTCCGACCTTGGGCCTCTGAATCCCCATCATCAGTTTTCAGTGGCCCCTTGCCAACATGCCTATGTTAAACCCATCAGATCTAGGTCCCTGATCCCTCATATCGGCGACCCCTCATTCAATTGAGGCTTCCTTTTTGTCTACTTCGACACCTATTTTCCAAAAAAGAAGCGATACCTTGGATCACCCCTCTCCATACAAGGGGCATCCTCGGGTGGCACTGTGGGAGAAATCATTGTCCATAGATGTCATCAATCCTCCTAACATTCGACTACGAAAAAATATTTCATGTCAAGATGGTATCGTACCTTACAACCATTGCACTTTGATCAAATCCGTTGAAGACCCGTACCTCAATAAGAATCTCTATCAAACAATGCTTACACGGGAAGGTCCCAGCCAGCACCTATGCGTATAATGTGCATCTATATTCCATACCAATTTTATGCATATGGGTACCATATTCCACTTATTGTCAAAGAAAAAACGCCCCTGAGGGTGTCAGCAGTCGTTGTCAACAACCACCAGATCACTACCACATCAGTGATACCAAAAAAACATGTATCTGCCAAAATAAATTTGTTTAACTAGCCACAACATCACGAGGATGGGACATTCCCACCTCGTAGAAAATTTGTATATGTATTGTATTATATTTGCTTGCAGGGGTTCCTTAGGAAATGGTCTTTCTTGGAACCGGTGCAGGGTGTTTTCAATTTCAAGCTTCACGCGGGTCTCTCTCTCTCTTTACGCACGATACAGAAAAGAAACTATAATGTATTTCGGCTATATAGTACTTCCTAGACCTCACACATTACGGGGAAATTGTTAACACTGGAAAATAGTACAGCAGAAGACGACATTAATTAATGTCAGGCAAAAGGATTTACAAGGCTGGAAGACATTCAAGAATCTGGAAAGTATTTAAAAATCTCTAAGGTCTGAGGAAAATCAAATTTGAACAAGTCCTAAATTCTCTTTGTACGCATAATCCTTCGTGAAGAGCACCTTTTGCACGCTTTTTGCCCGATATGCGTGCAATACTGGGAGTGGTGAAATGTCACTATCCGTGACCACACAAAGTAAGGGACAAGTGAACCCTTACTTGATGCCACCTAACACCAATGCCTCCTTAGACACTAAGTGAGCACACAATGGAATATTTGGAGCACACAAAGGAATCATACCTCTCTCTTGGGTCACCATCCACAATGTGCCAAGAGAGGGAAGGGAGGATTTGAAATCTCCTATATAAGGCCACCATGAGATGAAGAATTTGTGAACACATTGTTATGCTGGCCAGAATTTCCCAAGCGATACCAGCAGTGTGTGATCCAGAGCTGAAGATAGAGGGGACTCAATTGTTGGCCATCCAACAAGTTCAGTCCAATGAGTAGAGAGAGAGGGAGACTGCATCGAGGCAAGCTTGGGATAGAAACATCCTTGCATCGGGACCTAGAACCCATGGTCTAGGGGCCCTTTGGCAAGAGGGTAAAGTTTCACTCTTCTAACTACCAACACTCAATAAGAGGGGCCTAGAGCCACCGTTCGTATTATTTTTGTTGTTTGACTCTTTTTAGAGCTCGTGTTTATTTGTTTTAGTTTTTAGTTTAGTTTTAGTTTATATATGCATGTTATTTCTCTATCTAGTATGCTTATGATTCTAACTTGTTCCACTAACTTGCTTGACTCCACTTCTTTTCTGCCTGTTACCAATAACTTAAGTGGGTAGACCACACCCCTTAAGTTGGTGTGATTTCATACATACGTGCATCAAACACACTCCAACAATAGGGTCCAAAAAAAAAAATTCCCCGAGGCGCTTCCTCGGACTCTGCATAGGGGCCTACCCACCCCCTATGACCCCCACGCACGTGCAAATATTTTTGGAAAGAATATAACACATACCCAACTACATTTTCCATTCCTGCACAATGGAAATGGAAGCTTATAAATTCTTAATATTTTTGAAAGATTTTTTGCTCTGCTACTGTAAACCATGCAAGTGGAAAATTTCCTTGTGTATGGTTATGAGCTCCTCATAAAATTTTCCGCATGGTATCTCCAACTGTTAATACTTAACCAAGTGTCTCTGCTCTCATTTACTCCAAGTATAAATTTGCGTGGAAGCTACGTTTTATGCTGTTGCGTGGAGTTGTTCTATATATTTTCAATCATCTTGTAAGTTATGTGCTAATTTCATATTCTTAGCTGTGAAAAACTCAGTGTTTGATCTTACTAAACCTAAAAAATCCAAGTTGGCGTCGACAATGGAATTTCGATTCTTCTTGGTGTCTACCATTGTCACCCTATCTCTAGTGAATGTAGGTGGTGAATGATCATTTGGAAAACACTTTCTTCTTGCTTGTACAATTCTCTGTTAGAATTCATCATAAGAGAGATTGTACAATTCCATTACCAAATCATGATCAAGAGGTACAACATCCCCTTCTTCACTCGGAGCTAACTCTACTACTGGAGGCGGTGGAGACTAAACCATGAACTGTGGTGCACTCAACATCTAATAAACATCCTGATTATGTGGCTCGAGTTCCAAATCCATATGTACAACTTCACTCAAATCTTCAATTTGTTGAGCAAGCTCCTAATCCTGCATCTGTTCACCCTCCTCCTCTGCTGCTTGTTGGTTTTTTTCCTGCTCTTCAACCTATACTGTAGTTGTTTCTTCTACTATGGAACCTTTCTTTTCTTCTTCTTCCTCCTCCTTATTCTCTTCTTATTCTTTCCTCTTCAACTCTTGTTCTTCCTTCAGTTCTTGTTCTGCTTTCTTCAATCTCATTTATGCTTCCTGCAAGCTCTACTTTTCTCTCTTCCTCCACTCTGCTCTTTGTATCCTCTACTTCCTCTTCACTTATGTTGCTAAAGTTTTTTTCATAAGGATTGGATCCACTTTCATCTTTTAGCTATGTTCTCCCCCTAGACTATCAACAACCTTTATATTTCCCTTATTTTGTACAGGGTTGTTGCCTTCTACTCGTGCTACTTCTAGAGTTTTTTCCTTCTGCGAGGTGGCCTATGAAGTCCCTGCTAAACTATCTAGATCACAGGGTTTCGAGGTACTATAACAATTCCTCCATGGATCCTCCTTTGGCTAATGAAATGTCCCATTGAGCCATTGAAAGAAAATTCTCACACAATGGTCTTCACAAATTCTATGGGGATCATATGGATTAAAGTCTCAAGTACCAAATGCAAACTTCACTATCTCCTTTCCATCGGTATCTGCAAATTTCAAGTTATCTATCTCGTATAATCCAATTTTCATAGGAAGAGTTGCCTAAGGTTATTTCTTCTTCTTGTGAAAAGTTGCTGAAAACCTGTGGCGAGATGGTATGACACTTCTTGCGTGAAAATCTTGTTTGTCACATGCCTTGGAAAAACATGTGGTGACTTATCTCCAACGAACACTCCAAGGAAGGTGCCATCCAGTGATGCAAACTAATCAGTGATCTCTATTATTTCCTTCATTTATCCACATGACATGTAAGGGGGATCTTCCTGAAAGATGAGCTTGTAAAGCGGAATGATGAAATGGTTAGTTAGTTGTCCCATTACTCCTCGATGACTGTAATCCAAAATTGTTTTACAATATATAGGCACAAAAATTTCTCATGGTTTCCATGTCGATTTCATGCCAGGAAACTGATTTTATGCAGCAACGAGTAAATATGCAGACATATAAAACCTTGTTTTCTTGCCCTTGGGAGGATTTTGGGGATTTGCTACATGGGATCTCACTTATCGATCCAATAGATCTGACCAGCTGAACGGATTCCCCTCGCTCACAACTTGGTTCAATAAGACTTCCCACCCTTCATGAAAGATCTTTGTGCTCTGTTGACCATGGATATTTCAAGCTAAAATAACCAAGATATGTTAGGCCTTCCTGAGAGACTTTGTATTTTATTTATAGGTGGGTGTCTATCGAAAATTTGATGGCTCTTTCACCCATCCTTTAATAATATATCTCGTGTTCACATGTTTTTTGTTGGCATAGAAATATGATTCCATGATATTTATTGGCTCGATAAAATGATACAAGCTCTAATAATATTCTTCCAGAAATATAGATAGCTTTAGTCCACTGGAATTTCTCAATGCCATGGTCTTCTCATCAATATATGTGTAATATCCCAAAATAGGTAAAATCAGCAGTAATGGGAATATCTTATAATATCCCAATTTGGACTGCTTAGCAAGGCATGCCTGAAAAATGCATTTTTCAGGAATGTATGCTACAGGATTGGGAACCAACCCTTGGATCCCTTAGATATGACAATCTAATACCTGAATCCAATAGGGTATCAAAAAAAAATCCTTCTAGGTGGGTTAAATAGGTCTCCCCACACCTAGTGTAGTTGGAAAATGCCCAAGGAAGGGATTGCAAGAATATTTAACAACACTGCTCAGAAAATAATGCAGTTTAATAAGAGTAAGAGCAAGAAACCAATATGGAGGTTCAGAAATAGCTTATACATCAGCAAATCAGAGTTATAATGTGGCCCATGCAATGTACAAGAGAAATATAGAAGACTTTTGTGAAGAAACCCCTCTAAAAGAGGCATTGCAACAATTTATTTCACTACAAAAGGCTTGACATCGTTATTTTTATGAGAATATAGTAGCTGTAGGTTAAAACTCAGATCTAGAACATATCTGTGTACAAAATATTAGATCTATATCAGATCTGTACACTAGATTGTCTCTATTTTACACAACCCTTGGGGTTTTCAGCAAAACATGAAGCATATGGAATAGATCTGAGATATCATGCAGCAGATCTGCAAATTTCTTCAGAATTTATGAAGCATATATAAGAGTATTCAGATCATATCTGAATAGGATATGGAATAGCTCAGAAATCCATGGATCACCATAGTGAAGGGCAAATCCCCATCACTAGAGATCACTCCTCAAAGTTTGCCAAAACTCCCTGCAAATTTCCTCTTGCAGATAACGTAGTCCTAGAAGATAAACTACGTTGTAGACTTGATGAACAGTTTGGCCTGATGCGAAGGTATGGATCTAAAGCTCCAATGATCCAATACACTCTTGCCAGGGGAATAAAAGGCTTTCCCACTGAAAAGAGGCACTAGAATGGCTTAGATCTGAATAGATCTAGCCTCCACTTGCTGCAGCTTACAAAAACAACCAAACCCTCAACAACATCTGCGTTGTAGTTGGAAGAAGAGCTTGGCCACATGCCTGATAGTGGACAAGAAATGAAAGACTCCCTCAAGAGCTACTCAAAGAAGGAGGTGGGATTCCCGATCAGGAACACCTAGTGCTAAATAACACAATTCTCTGCTAAATAGCCAAGAGAATGAGAAATGTCTAAACATGCATGTTCTTCCAAAACAATATGTTCAAAAACCTTCTTTTTTTGTTCTCCTCTTTCTTTTATAGGATAAAAGCCTTGCAAAACCCTAAACCATCTCAAAGGTTTAGCTCCTTTCACATGTGTAGCCTCCAACTAGAACTGCGCTGTGCATCTAGGAGGTACATTGCATATGGACAGCGTTGTGGATTTGGTCCTGTTGACCCAGTGAATTATCTCAATCCCTTTCACACATAAGGGAGTTTTATTAAGGCAGCCCATATTTAGCCTTGTTCACATGGGGCATTGATTTATTTTGTTGTTTTAGGAGTTTATTGATCCTCCTTTACAATTTTATTCATGCAACAAGAAAATTGAAGCAAAATTGTATATTCCCATTAGCTTAGGCTAATTGGGAATATTACAGTCCTCCCCACCAAAATGTTGCTTGTTCTCAAGAAACTGATAGAGTGAGTGTTGCAACTCCTTTCCTCTTCCATTGGTGACACCATTAAGTGATAAGCCTCCTCCATGAGCTGAGTGTTCACCAAACCATCCTTCCATGTATTGTTTCTTCAATGTTTTTATGAGAGGTAAATGACCCATCCCATAAGGAGTTAAGAACTCAAATGAAACAATCATGGCTGAACCAAAACTCTCCCTAAAACATGTAGCATAAGGTACATGGAGAGTCTCCCTCCCATGAGGTACATACATGCTCCCTATCTTCCCTCCATACAAGCCCATAAATAGTACAAGTATATCATCAATGTATGGAATCAATTTTTTTTTCATACAAACAGAAAATTGGGCATGAGCAGGTGGGTCATAACCCACATATGATACCAACACAGTGCATCTCCTGCCTGCCTCAAATTAATACATGGTAAGTGGTTTCCCCACCACTTGCTGCACATGTCATCTCACTATGGCTGAAAGTGTGAGATATGTTTGGTGCTTTTGGGAAGCATCCATCATGAAAGTAAATCTCCCTTTGCTCATCAAGGGAGTGGCCAAGTTTAGAAATTTTAGTGGCCCAATGATTGCCATGAGATTTACATGATACATTACTCCTTTTAGGTGTCATGGCCTGCATTAAAAGGGTAAAAGAACATGTACAATCCGAAAATAAAACTTGCTTTACATGAACATATCCTTTACCAACAAAGTTTCTCATACACATGGAGTTGTGCATGGATCTTTCTCCTCTTTCCAAAGAACGAGGAGATGGCTGAAATGACTCTTGCATAGAGTCCCATGGCTGCCCCAACTCCACATAGATCATGCATTCTTGAAAATGCTGATATAGTTCCTCTTTCAAGCCTTCCCAATCAAAGCTCCTCATGATGTTGTATATCCTCATGGAATACATGTGGCTGAAACAGAACTCTTTGTATGTTCTTTGTAGTATCTTATGCTTGAGCTTAGAAGCTCTAGACAAAAATATTCTACCATGATGATAGATGACTCCTCCTTAGACTAAGTAGCCCTCTTCATGCAGCTGGTCATCAAGTATCATACATGTGTGAATATCTTTGGAATAATCCACTAGAAGTTGGTATTTCCAATACAGATCTACATTGCTCAATAATGACAGTGCTGATGATGCATCAACCAAAGTGTTTGTCATGTTGCTGATCCTTCCTTGGAAACCTCCTATGCCAAAGGCGTGTGTTGGAAGGTTGTTCCTTCCATTCTTCTCCTCCCACAGTGCAAATCCAGAAATGAGAGTGGGTGATGATGATAAGGGAAGAAAATTCCCCTCCTTCTTGAGCTTACCCAAGTCTCCCAGTGCTGCAAATTTGCCTTCAAGTGCTCCAATCCCTCCTGGATTTGTGTTTGGAGCAGCAAGTTGTGAGGTCTTCCCCAGAGAATCTGAATCAGGTGGCCTCCCAGGTGGTTTGCCACTAGATAATGAGGTTTCAGGGACCATCCTCTTATGCAAAATAGATGGGATCCTCATGCACTTGCTTCCACTACGTAATTTAAACTATGTTTCATGTGTGGAAGTCTCATGAAATTTGGAGACCCCTCTTAGTGGTGTAAGAGTGCCTCTAATTGGAGCATTTGATCCATTCTCTTCTAATAGTGGATTAGCTTTGTGATCCCTCCTTTGTTCTGTCTCATTGTCTTTTAGCATAGACACGTGTTGCTCATGTCCTTCATGTGGAAGATCCTCAGGAACTCCTTGCAAAGATGCAAGAGCCTCTCTAGTGGAAGCCATTACTTCATCTCCATATATAAATGGAAATAACTCTCCTCCTAGTATCACAACGCTGGAGGATCTTCTCTGCTCTTTCTCTCCCTTCTCCTCATCATTAAGAGACCCCTTTCCTTGACCTCTTATTGAAGAAGGAACCCTCATGTTTTCTCCTTGAGAAAAGAGATCTTGTTGTAGTGGGGCTTTTGCCTCTGGCAAATTGTGCAACATATCTTCAACCCCCTCAACAATTTTTAGAATTATGCAAAGATTCAAATTTCTTGGGCATGATTTTCTTTCCCCAAGAAGTCTTAGAATGTATTACATCAAATCTTTTCACTAGTCTCCTAGTGAACTTTGCATAAGAAGAGATATTTACCCCTTTCAAGGAAGAAGACTCAAATAGCCACCAGGCATAAGCCTTTCCTTGAAGATGTAGAGCTGATACTCTCAAGGCTTCTTCTTCTGAAACTTGATGCCGCTGGAAGTATGTGTCAAGCTCCCTTACCCAAGACTTGGCTGAGTCCTTAGGTGACCCATCAAAAGTAGGTAGATATAATCTACCCAAAGTGTGCTGCATGCACCCTCTTCTTCTACTGTAGCTGCTAGATCTTTCTTCTTTGAGTTGACAGAACTTTGGGAAACTGAGATTCACTTTGAATCTCTTTGATTGAGACTCATATTCTTGGAGATAATCACCAAGAGATTCCTCCTTTGGTGTTCCTCCTTTTCTTTTTTCTTTTTTACAATAAAGTAGGCATGCTCCAACATTGCAGATCAGGTTGTGTGGCTGAATGCTCACACACATAGTAAGAAGTACTAGGGATTTCTTGATGTAAAAATCCTCCTAAGGGATTTGCATGTCTTTCCTTCTTCATTCCCCATATTTCTTCTTTCAGTACATACATAGCTTGAGAAAGAGTTTTAGAGAACTCTTCTATTTGCAAACTTCAAGTTAAAGGGATCTTACCCTTTTCTTCTATGTCTTTAGTATAACCATACTTCTTCATCAGTATTTTCTTTCCATGAAAAGACATATTGGCTCTTCAAGAAAAAAAAATCACAGGCTATGCTAAGATGATTTCTCTGATACCACTGTAATATCCGAAAATACGGAAAATCAACAATAATGGGGAATATCTTATAATATCCCAATTTGGATTGCTGAGCAAGGCATGCCTGAAAAATGCATTTTCCAGGAATGTATGCTACAAGATTGGGAAAAAACCCTTGGATCCATTAGATCTGAAAATCTAAGACCTGAATCTAAGAGGGGATAAGAAAAAATCATTCTAGGTGGGTTAAACTGGTCTCCCCACACCTAGTGCAGTTGGAAAATGCCCAAGGAAGGGATTGCAGCAATATTTAACAACACTGCTTAGAAAATAACGTAGTTTAACAGAGTAAGAGCAGGAAACCAATACAGAGGTTTATAAATAGCTTATACATCAGCAAATCAGATTTACAATGTGGCCCATATAATGTACAAGAGAAAGATAGAAGACTTTTGTGAAGAAAACCCTTTAAAGGAGGTGCTACAACAATGTATTTCACTGCAAAAGGCTTGATAGCGTTATTTTTAAGAGCATACAACAGCTGTAGGTTACAAATCAGATCTAGAACATATATTTGTACAAAATATTAGATCTATATCAGATCCGTACACAATATTGTCTCTATTTTACATACCCCTTGGGGTTTTCAGCAAAACATGAAGCATATGGAGTAGATCTGAGATCTCATGCAGCATATCTGTAGATTTCTTCAAAGTTTCTGAAGCATATATAGTAGTATTCAGATCAGATCTGAATATGACATGGAATAGCTCAGAAATACATGGATCACCACATTAAAGGGAAGATTCCCATCACTAGAGATCACTCCTCAAAGTTTGCCAAAACTCCCTACAACTCTCCTCTTGAAGATAACGCAGTCCTAGAAGATAAACTGTACTGTAGACTTGATGAACAGTTTGGCCTGATGCCAAGATATGGATCTGAAGCTCCAATGATCCAATACACTCCTGCCAGGGGAATAAAAGGCTTTCCCACTGAAAAGAGGCACTAGAATGGCTTAGATCTGAATAGATTTAGCCTCCACTTGCTACAGCTTACAAAGACAACCAAACCCTCAATAGGATCTACATTGTAGTTGGAAGAAGAGCTTGGCCAAATGCCTGATAGTGGATAAGAAATGCAAGACTCCCTCAAGAGCTACTCAAATAAGGAGGTGGGATTCCCGATCAAGAACACCTAGTGCTAAACAGCATTATTCTCTGCTAAACAGCCAAGAGAATGAGAAATTTCTAAACAAGCATGTTCTTCCAAAACAATATGTTCAACAACCTTCTTCTGTTGTTCTCCTCTTTCTTTTATAGGATAAAAGCCTTGCAAAACCCTAAACCATCTCAAAGTTTTAGCTCCTTTCACATGTGTAGCCTCCAACTAGAACTACATTGTGCATCTAGGAGGTACATTGCATCTGGACAATGTTGTGGATTTGGTCCTGTTGACCCAGTCAATTGTCTCAATCCCTTTCAAACACAAGGGAGTTTTATTAAGGCAACCCAGATTTAGCCTTGTTCACATGGGGCATTGATTTATTTTGTTGTTTTAGGAGTTTATTGATCCTCCTTTACAATTTTATTCATGCAACAAGAAAATTGAAGCAAAATTGTATATTCCCATTAGCTTGGGATAATTGGGAATATTACAGTATGAAACAATCCACATGATGAAATTTTCACATGGGAAGGTTGGATATGTGCATGCAACCTTGTGTAGTCATGACTATGGGATACTGACATAATGTAAATTTATGTAGATGTTTTATGCTTGATGCAACTTTAATTTCTCTTCAATATTAGATAGAAATCACATAAAAAATAAAGTAAAATGCTGATAGAACATACTAGTAGATCGACAGAAGACAAGTTTGAAATATTTAAGTGTGTTGGTGCATTACGGCGGTCAACAGGATGCTTCAACCAGAAAATTCTCAATGTGGTCAGCCAATCAAAAATGTCACACAACCCTCTAGGACAACCAAATAGTTAACTCAAAAGTCAACCCAAAAGTCAACATTGTTAGTCAATGGTCAACGCAAACAACAGTAGCAGCCAGGTCAACATTGAAAATTCAAAGTCAACGTCTTGCCTCAGAAATAGTGCCTAAAAATACGGATTAGGGAAATCAATATTTTGGGAGATTTTCGAGTCGATTTGACCTTGCGTTGACCAAAAGCAACGCTGGTCAAAATTTGCTGCAGAAACCTTAGACCGAAAAACAGAAAAGTGTTGCTGCCAGATTTCCCACGTGTGGAGAGAGAAGAGACTCCAAGTGATCGAACCAATTAGATGAGGAGAGAGAATGTGTGAGCATGAGATGAGTGAAATGTCCTCTAACATTGACCTTATTTATATCCATCATTGAGGGTGTGTGACACATCTGCTGGGGCACAAAACCTTAAGGCCAACCTGCACATATTTTGAATAGATTAAATATAAATTCAAAATAAATGTTCTGCTCATCGGATCAAGATGATATTTAGATCGATCTTGCACCTCTCTGAAAGAGCAACCCAATAAAAATATTGGTATCTTCATCTGAGCATCATAACATGGCGTTTGGACCTAGTTTTCAAAAATTAACACTCCCTCTCAACTACGGAGAACTCCATCCACTTGTGCAATCCAAACATCGTGTGTCATCCCACCGTAACTTTCTTTGCTAGCTTCTTTATTTTAGAACAGAAGTGGGTCAGTCACAAAGACATCATTCTTGGCTGACAGATTCAGCCGAGAGGTTTGAAACCTCTATAGGACTTACAAAGAGTCTCATACCAGCATGAAGTTGATTTATTTGACCCGAAGTCAGTAGGAGGTCCAAAACCTAACTAGACTTGATCCCAGATCAAGTGGTTGGACCGTGCCATCATATATAGAGAGTACGACAATCTATGATGCATCCATAAGTATTTTCTACTAGTGTCTAGCTTTTCCCACCTCAGTGGCCAAATGAGAGGTACTTCCCATGAGCCCTGAACTCAATGGGTAGGATGCATATGGGGCACATATAATGAGAGGTGAACCAACTCAATCATCACAATGGTGGGGCAGAAGCACACCAACAAGGTTCGACAAGCCTAGCCCTGTGGTTGCTTATAGCTCTGAGAAGCTATCTCGAAAGCCCCCCAGAGCTACTAGAGCTCATCGTCCAACAGGATCCTCAGAATAGGGTATTTCCATGATACCAAGATTCTCATGGAAGGTTAGGAACTTGACCTTCCCCAGGGGCTTAGTGAGAATATCCATGACCAGCTCATCAGTTCCTATATGAGCCTTACGGCACCTCACTGTACCATGTCCGGACAAAGTGGTACCTGCTTGGATTTATCGTGGAACACGGGATTCTCTGGCAAAATAATCCCCCTCTGGTTATCACAAAGGATAACGATGGCATCTACCACAGGCTCGAACAGCTTGTTAGTCATCCATAATTTTGATTTTATCCAAAGATGACTAAGTTGAAAATATCAGATTTCTAGAAATAAAATTTGCAGAAACATTGTGAGTTCTAGAAATCTCACTGCCTTCATTATCCCAAGTTTATTAAATCACCAAAAATCTTCACTCAAAGCCTCCATGTTATCCCGCCATCTCAGAAAAAACTAATTTCAGGCTATTTCCACCATTTCATCTCCATTTCATTCCCCCATTTTATCTTTTTACCCCTATTTTTCTATCAGACCCTTTTCCCTCTATAAAACTCATTTTCCCTTCATTAATTCCTTCGTTTTCCCTAAAAAGCCTCTAAAACTTATAAAAACACCTTTTGTTTGGTTTAAAACCCCCCCTTTTTTTTTTGAAACTTCCAAAAGGGCTTAAAAACCCTCTTTTTGACTTATTCTTCGCCCATTTAAGAAAATATGCCTTAAGCCCTTCTAGGGCTGAAGCCCTCTACCCTTTTTCTCATATGATTTGAGGGTGCGACCATGTGCTATTCCCTCAGCCCTTTTCATCTTGGCCCCGGTCCCTTTATTCCCCACGGGGCCGCGCCTCCCCTTTTCCTTAAGCCCCTTTGCTATTTTCTTACCCCGCCCTGCTTCGCTTACTCCTGAGCAATCCCGACTGTCGATCTCGTAAATCCAACGACCTCCATGCCCTCGTGACTCATCTACCCCCCCGATCCTCCTCCCATCCGTTTTTCTTCGTGGAGCGATCTCCACCGTCGATCATCCCGATCCGATGGTTGTCACATCTTCCCACCATTTCTCTGTGAGCACCTTTTCCCATCGCGCTCACCCTTCGACGTCAATCTGGCTCCCCCAGATCCGATGACCCACGATCAATTTTGCATCCGTTTTGGTGCCAAAGTTTAAACACCCATTTCAATGAGAAAAAAAGTGGTTTTTTCCTGGGATAGGTGTCAGCTACTGAATGGTATCACATTCTCTGGAGCCAAAACCGCTTACCACTCGACCCTCGCCCGAAAACCACCCACTTTCGCACAAAAAAGCTCTTCCTCGTTTCGCGCCAGAATTCAAAATTCTGTCCTTCCGCCTGGTTCCATCCACGGAACACTTCATTCTGTACATTTTCTCCCTCTACATTGCTCCATCGCCTTCTCGAGCTTCTGAAGCAGTTTTAGCCAAAATGCAGGTTTTATTTAATGTTTTGTTTTCTTGCAGATTTTAATGGCGGCCCTAAGTCAAAGGGCCCTCCCGCAGTCAAGTTTACAGTGATATGGCCTCGGATGACGATCCAAAAGGCCTATAAGCGAAGAAGAAAGGGATCTAGGGTTTAAAATTCATCGATCAGTGCCTCATGAGTGTTGATCCTTTTTTTTTAAAACCCTCCAGCGCACCAAAAAGTCTCCTCCACACAGAAGCAGAGAAGATCAGTTTAAGTTTGAAGACCGAAGGAAGAAGACAATGATTAAAATATTAAATGAAGATTAAAGGGTAGAAACACAGTTAAAGACAGATGAATAAAGGTTTAAAGCAATCAGATAAAGAGTTAAAGACATCATGATGAATTATGAAGGCAAAAAGCAAAATCAGGCCTTAAATACAGTTTAATGATGAAATAAAGGAAAGTTAGGCTAAAAGCAACCTCGAATACATCAACCAAGAGCAGTTATTCACTCAGAAAATCAACTGACACCTTTAGCCTATTTTATACCTACAAAGATAAAACAAACAGTTATTACACTAAAGAAAATATCTAAAACTGTCAGGACAGTTATTGTAAAGATAAGGATAAGCCTTGAAAGTCAATCCTTTCTCCTATCTTTCTATCAAAAGTTAAGATAGAGTTATTGAAACAGAGAAGTAGTTGAACATATTCCTACCTTATGCCTGGCATGGTTTTCAAGGTTAGGAATGCATTTACTCTATAGTTAATGAACCTCAAACCCTAGATCAGTTCCACCTCCTCATTTGCAGCATAAATACTGCGCTGGAACTCATTGTATGGTTTACATTTGGTGACTCTTTGAAGTAATACATAGTTCTGCTGAAGTTGAAAGAAAATTGATGTTCTGGAACTTGTGGATGTCTTGACGTGTTTGTTAATGGAGAAAGCTCTGTCATTGGATTCCCGAGCTTGGCTGTTGGTCAAGTAATCTAAATCTGTTATTGTTATTTCCTGTTCCATTATGTTTCACCATTCTCTGTTGCAGTAGAGTAAAAAGTTTAGGCTAAGAAATGTATTTTGAAAGCACCTTAGTTCTGTTTACTCTTCACTGTCTTAATGTTTTCTTCTGCTAAGATATTCTAGAGAATTTTTAATTGCTCTCTAAGAACTCTTATGCTTGTTTATTTTTTAAATAGTTCAATACAGTTGGTCTCAAGAATGATTTCTGTTTTTCCCTGCTTACTTGCTGCCACTTAAAAATTGTTTATGAAGTCTCTCTTTAAAGTACCATTGTTTAAAGTCTGCCAAAGAGGTTTTGTTCCGATCATACCCTTTGTACTTGCTTAAATAGTTGTTTTGAAGGTATTTATAGCTCTACTCAAAGATGTCTAGGAGTTCCCTCTTCTATGAATGTAGTTATGTGTGAATATTGAATGTTTTCTTATCCTTGAAGGTGAAATCACTAAAAGTTAAATGAGTTTCTCACCTTCTATATTTCATTGGAGAAGTTTGTCTTGAAATTATTATTTGCTGAAGTGTGGTTTCTAGAATTTATGGTTACTCCTATCTATGGAATGCCTCTTTATGTTCAGATAATGTTTTAAGTCCCTTTGTTGAGAAGTACATATAATTAAGGATTCTTAATTGCCCTTAGTTCTACTTTTCATTCTAAACCATTGATGTCCATTTAATTTCACCTGAAAGACCTTGAAGATCCATTGGCCAAGTTATATTTTCCCTTTGATACCCCTGATCCATTTAAAAAATTGTTACAACTTCCACTTGATTCCATTTCCCAATGACTTAGAGATTTCTCTTTTTCTATCTATGCTTCCTAGATCATCATGTCCAATCAAACAATCAAACAAACCCATGCTTCATAACTAGCCTAAAATCAACCCTTAAAAGCAAACAAGCACACACCTTTGCAAACAATTGAGAGATCCCTCTCTGAGACTAGGAAAGCTAGGTCCTAGAGCTCTAAAGACTGGTTTTGATCTTGCCTTGTCACTTGGTATGCCAATCTACCAAATCACAGGACCACAACATATTGGAAATCACAGTGGGACTCCTTTTTGAGTAAAATTCCCTAAATAAGACACTCAGTATTCATCCAAGTGAAATATAACTTCCTTCAAGCACTACCAATATAATGGTGATCATGATAGGACTTGTCTGAATCAGTGGCAATCTAAGTAACCATTAGGATTCTAAGAGACCCTTATCAAACCTTGAAGAAATCAGCTAGTAAGCCATAGAGTAGACTCTGTTTGTTTCACCACCTTAGCTAGGTGTTGAATCAAGTATAGGACACTCTCACAACCATAGAAACCACAAAAAACTCAGAAAACCCAAACCATTTCAGATTAGTCTTTAAAATAATCATTGGTGGCGGACCATAAAACATTTTTCCTTCAGAAAAGCTAAAAATTTCCACCTGGTGATTCCAATAGCTCCAGTAGGCCTATTACTCCTCTAGATCTCCGGATTTCCTTAGGACTGTGTTAACCAGCCCTAAAGAAGTTCAGAAGTCTAGTCCCACATTTTAGAAGTTCATTAAACACTGAGAGAGGTCAATCTTTGAAAAGCAGTCCTTAAGCTTTTTTAGCCTCTTCAAAAATTTGAAATTGAAATCTGGCTTCACATAGGATTCATACCAGATATCATCCAGATCCTAACCCTCCTACCATAGTTGATAATCTAGAAAGGATTTTGTGGCAAACTTCTAGATCTGGAAAATCAACTACTGATAGGACCATCCCAAGAACAAGATTTGTCCCTGAAAATCTCACAATCTTGAAAGATCCTCACTTTGACTTACCTCATACAAAGAACCTATTTAGAAATGAGTCCCAAAGTGATTTGAATCAAAGTGACTTTGAAACCACAGATTTGCAACAGAGCTTTAGCAGAGAAATCTCACCTTCTACTCCACCTGATTCTCAGCTTCTCCATCACTTCAGCTCCTTCCATAATAAATTTCCTCAAAATCAGTTTGTTGGTCCAAGTGTTTCCTCCACTCCCATTCACACATCCACTATTCAAAACACTCCAGTTCAGCCCACTTTCCCTCTTGTAAACCCACCTCTTGCAAATCCCCCATTATTTCCTGTCATGGTAGCATGGTATGCTCCACTAGTGTTACCACAACCTCTGTTTCCTCTACCCAATGATTACCAATCCAAAATTCCCCATTCCACTGGAAATGAACCTACTACTACTCAGTAGCATGTAGACAAAATGGATGATGCTTTTGACTATATGGAAATAGAAGAAGAGACCATTAAGATGAGAATTTTTGCTCAAATTTTAGGAGGAGAAGCCAAAAAATGGTTCAAAGGCTTAACTCCTCACAACATAAATAATATCCCTTCCTTATATCAAACATTCACAAATAAATAGGAAATTAAAAAAAACCTCTCCAAATACTGTCAGACTATAATAACCTCAAGAGGAATACTAGGGACAGTGTTCAAGATTATTCCACTAGATTCAATAATGTGTATAATGCACTTCCCCCAAACATGAAGCCTCCACTAGGCCTAGCTTTAGCTAAATTTCCAGAAGGCTTTGATCCAGAAATGGCCTACCAGCTAAGAGAGAGAGACCCCTTGAATTTAGAAGATATGCAGAGGGGAGCCTTAAGTGTAGAAGCAAATCTGACTAAGAAAAGAGATAGGTTAAAAGAAGAGAAAATAGTTACATACAGGGACGAAACAATGGCATCAACCTCATCACCCGATTCCAAAATTGACAACTTAGTGAAGGTAATGGACAAAATGTTTGAAAAGATAAATCTGAATGACAGAGTGCCTCCTAGGGAGAACCAAACCAATCCCCAAAATAGAAATATAAATCCAAATCCTAGAAGAGATCCTAATCAAGATAGGCCCCCCTTCCAACAAAATTATGTAGATCAAGAGGAGGAAAGGGAAACTGAAAGGTTGGAAGAAAATCATGTAAACCTGATAGGATCTGACAGTGAGACAAATGTTTTTCTCGATAAAGAAGAACAAGGTTTCTTCTCCTCAAAGAAAACTGAAAACAATCATGAGAATTCTGAAGATTATAGATTGGGGTTTGAAAATGCAATAATGGAGGTACACAAAAAATATAATCTTAGAAGCAAAGGGAACCTAGAAATTCCAAATGACAAAAATATTAGTACTGATGTTAGGAAAACTTCAGAAAATCAGCCTAAAAAGACAACAAATAATACCAACACAATAGCCAAGAAAAATTATTTAAATAAAGACAAAAATAGCCAACAAAGTGTTGAACGAAGCTGCCCTAGTACTTTTACTATTAGCCCTAACAAAACTGTCCCAAATAACAGTCCAAATAAATTTCAGCAAATCAAAATTGTTGAAAGAATTGTAAATGAAAAAACAAATGTAAATACCTCAAAAACAATAGTTCCTTTCAGCCTTGAGGCTGAAATTTCCAAGATCAAAATTACGATACCCTTAGCTGAACTGGTATCTCAGGATGTATACAAAAATCAAGTTTTGAAAGCTTTGAATATAGGCAGTGACACTGATACTTTGAACTTGACAAATGATAAACTAGAATTATTGTTTGGTCCTGAAGTTGAAGGAAAATACCAAGAAGGGACTGTTCCTCCCTTCTATGTCAGCTTGAACATACATTATAAGATCTTGCATAATGCCATGCTAGACTGAGGTGCTTCTCATAACCTTATGTCCAAAGTAGTAATGGAAATCCTAGGCCTAGAAATTACTAAACCATATAAGGACCTGTATTCTTTTGATTCAAACAGAGTCAAATGCTTGGGCCTAATCAAAGATTTATGTGTCAACTTAGCACAAATTCCTGCTAAAAGGTCTAGTTATGGACATAGTAGTAGCTGACATTCCCCCAAAGTATGGCATGCTTCTATCTTGATCATGGGGAGCCAAACTTCAAGGGAGCCTTCAAATGGACATGTCTTATGCCACCATCCCAGTTTTCAATCAAACCAGAAGACTATACAGGGAGTCTCATATGAAATATATGGTGAGCAACATAGATAGGCCAAACAATACTCGTGTTTACTCCATTCATTCAGATTTGGATTCCTTTATCTTATATAATGAAGATAAAATTAGTCAACAAGAAAAGGAAAACAAGAAACAATTCAATCCACCAGAACAATCCAATCTTCCCTCAACTCAATTGCAAAATAACTCAAACTCTATCAGCCTTGAACAGCAGAAAGGAAATGAAAATGAGATTGAAACATCTTGGAGAATAAGCTTTGATGGCTCTTGTAGAAAACTAGGTTCAGGGGCTGGTGTATGGATACACAACACAAACAAAGGATATTCCTATAAACTAGGCTTTCCATGCACAAACAACATTGCAGAATATGAATCCCTCCTCCCTGGCCTACATCTGCTCAAAGAATTAGGAGACAAGAAAATATCAGTCCAAGGAGATTCTGAGCTAATCATTAGACAAATTAAAGGGGAGTATTCAACCAAAAACCCAAAACTTAGAGAATATAGAAATGTTGCCCTTGATCTCCTAAAAACTTTTGAAAAATATGAACTCATTTTCATCCCAAGAGCTCAAAATCATCTATCAAATGAACTTTCCTTTGCTGCTAGTAATTTCCAAATACTACAGATAAATGAAAAATTCAATGTAAAGGTAAAAAACAGGCCTGCGATACTTGACAATGAAGATTACTGGCAAGTGTTTGATGGAGATAAACACATAGATGATTTTCTGCAATCAAGAAATGATTTTTCCATACCAACACCTACTTCAGGCCATAAAGAAAACTGTTTAAATAAGGAAAAAATCCCTGAAACAGAGATGTCCTCTTCTGCTGATATAAAACAATTTGAACATATTTTTAAAACAGAAATAGTTGACAATACAGACCAAAAATACCTGGAGGTTTTACAATGTGAAAATGATACAATTCCAAGAGGTCTTACACCATTAGAGCAGCTTCTTGATTTTAATGACGTAGCCAAAGAACCAAGAATGGAGCTTGTAGAAACAAATATAGAAGAACTAACATAGGCAGCCTAGCAGAACCCAAAATGATCAAGCTATCCAACACTCTTCCAGCTCATATCAAACAACAATATATAGAACTTTTCAAAGAATTTAGAGATGTGTTTGCATGGGGATACAAGGATCTGAAATCATATGATACCAGCATCATTCAACACAAAATTCCTCTTAAGGAAAATCAGAAATCTTTCAAATAAAAACTTAGAAGGATAAACTTTGTTTATTGCCTTTAGTTGAGAAAAAAATCAGGAAAATGTATGATGCTGGGATCATAGTTCCCCTCAAATATTCAAAATGGGTTTCCAACTTAGTATCTATCAGGAAAAATACTGGGGAAATCAGGCTCTGCATTGACTTTATAAATCTAAATAGAGCCTCCCTGAAAGATAACTATCCATTTCTAAAAATGGATCACATACTTCAAAGTGTGGTTGGGTCTAAAAGAATATCACTGTTGGATGGGTTCTCAGGTTACAATCAGGTATTAGTACTCCCAAGTGACCAACATAAAGTTGCTTTTACTACACCTTACGGTGCATTCATGTATGTCAAAATTCCATTTGGTTTGATGAATGCAGGGGATACCTTCAAAAGGGCCATGGACATAGCATTCTCAGAAGACATAGGCTATTTTATAATCATTTACCTTGATGACATTACTGTTTTCTCTAAAACTGATGAAGAACACTTGATTCATTTAAGGAAAATTTTTTAGAAATGTAGCAAATATGGCTGATCTTTGAATCCCAAAAATAAACTCTTTGGTCTCCAATAAGGAAAGCTTCTTGGTCACATAATTTCTGAAGAGGGAATCAAAGTAGACCCTAAAAGGATTGATGAGAAACCTCAAAGAATTGCAATCTTTCATTGGGAAGATAAAGTTTTTAAGAAGGTTCATCCCAACCTTGCTGAGCTATTAAGAAGCATCACAAACATGCTAAAAAAAGAGATAGGTGTTAAATGGACAATACAAACTAAACAGTCATTTGAACTAGTGAAACAAGCTCTTACTCAAACATCGGTTCTTATCAGTCCTGATTTCACCAAATATTTCTACATCTTTTCTTTTGCATTTGTACATACAATAGCTGCAGTATTACTACAAATGAACACTACGGGGAAAGAACAACCAATATCATTTTTTAGTAGGGCCTTAAGAGATGCTCCACTCAAGTATAACATCATGGAGAAACGAGCCTTAGCCTTGGTAAAAGCATTGAAAGACTTTAGAGTCTATATTTTACATTCTCACATGATTGCTTTTGTCCCACATACTGTTGTCAAGGACATTCTAAGTCAAGACCCTGATGGTAAAAGGGGAAAATGGATCGCTATTATTCTAGAATATGACTTAGAAATCAAGCCCACCAAATTAATCAAAGGGTAGGGATTAGCAAAAATCATGGCTGAGTCAAACTTCCAAGCTTTAGATATGAATATGGTTGATATTTTGGAAGAAACAGAAGAATTCACAGCTCCATTTATTGAAGAAGATTTTGTGAATTCACTTTGGTATGCTGATATCATATATGTGTTGCTTTATCTAAATACCCGTCCTTCTCTTTCAAAAAATAAAGCTAGATTTTTAAAACAGAAGGCTTTGAATTATTTCATATTAGATGGGGTTCTATATTGGAAAAATGTTGTTGGAATATTGCTTAAATGTTTGCTTGAGATTGATGCAAGAAAAATCAAGCATGAGCTGCATGAGGGAAAATGTGGAGTACATCTTTACTAGAAGACTACAGTAAATAAAATCCTTAGATCTGGATATTATTTGCCCACCATTTTTCCAGATACTCAGAAGCTTGTCATGTCTTGCCATAAGTGTCAAATTTTTGATGGCAAGAGAAAACTCCTACCTCTACCCTTACATCCCATCAGTGTTGAGGCTCCCTTTCAACAATGGGGCTTGGATTTCATTGGGGAAATTCACCCATCATCATCAGTCCAACATAAGTGGATCCTCACTGCCATTGATTATTTCACCAAATGGATAGAAGCCATACCTTCTAGGAATGATATTAAATCTGTCATTATCAAATTCCTTGAAACCAACATACTATTCAGATTTGGTTGCCCTAGAAAAATTATCACAGACAATGCTGCTGCCTTCAAATCCAAGAAAATGATTAACTTTTGCTATAAATATCATATCACATTAGGTCATTCCACTGCCTACTATCCCCAAAGAAATGGATTAGCTGAATCCTCAAAGAAAATCCTTGTCAATATTATCAAAAATCTATTGGAGCAGAATCAGAAATCATGGCATAGTAAAATGGTTCATGCTTTATGGGCTGATAGATTAACCACCAAGAAGTCAATAAATATGTCCCCCTATCAACTGGTTTATGGCATGGATGCAATTTTCCCAACCTATTTAGGAGTTTCAGTCATGAAACTCCTTCAAGAAGTACAAACTGAAGAGAATGATATTCAGAGAAGGATCAATCAGACCATTCATTTATAGCAGTCCAAAGAAGAAGTGTACAAAAGAACACAAACAGTCTAAGAAGGCATCAAGAAATTATTTGATAAAAGGACTAAAGAAAATGATTTCCAAGTTGGAAATATAGTTTTAAAGTGGGATTCCAAAAGGGATGAGAAAAGTAAACATGGTAAGTTTGAAAATGTATGGAAATGGTCTTACATCATTCATTCTATAAGGGGTCATAATGCATTCTTTCTGCAAGAGCTAAATGGAGAAGACATATTTGGAGGTCTTGTCAATGGCAGGATGCTCAAGCACTACTTCTGTCAAGAGTCTTAGCTTCAAAAATTTTATTCATTGTACATAACCCAATTGAAAAGAAAATCATGAAAAATACAAAAAACAATAAAATAAAAGAAAAGGAAAAGAGGTTAGATTCAAAAGAGGTACAACCCTATACCAAAAAAAAAAAAAAAATTCTGAAAGTGAGCAAGTCTAAATGCCATTGCTGATTCAAAAGGACATCTTGTTCGGTCATCTAGCCTAATCATTGCTGAACATGCTTTAAATTTATGTTGATAAGTTAGTAGAAACACTGATTGGTAAGATTATTTCAGACTTGAATTATTCAAAAAAGATAGATTAGGAGAATATAAAGATATTGGTTCCACATGCTCAAAACAGAACCAAGGAGATAGATAGAGATGCATTACAAAGAAAAAATCATGTCCTTATCTTTATAGTTTACTTTTTATGCAAATAATGTTTGTGTGCAGCTTTTTCAAAATGCCACAACCATGGTTAATCAGACTGTCTAATTCTGATTTGAACCATGCTTTAAATTTTTATGTCAATAGTTAGAGAATCAAGATTGCCAAACTGTTTAATCTTGGTAGTCAAGTAGCATAGGTATGGAATAAAAGAGTTCAACAGTTTAATATGAAATCTTGGAAGCAATAAGGATAGGATAGTTAGTTTATTTTTCAGTTTTCAAAATTAAAATGTTAAAGAGCTTGCTAGTTCATATGCACTCAAGAGGAAGAAAAAATGCTAGGACAAGTAAGATTGGGTAGGTAGAGATGTTGTTTAGAGAAATTACATGTTGCAGATTGATTGAAGCTGTCAAAAATAAAGAAAGATTAGCAAGTAAAAGAAATATGCCCAATGGATAAGGCACTGATCTGCTGAAACTCAGAGATTTCATAAACTGAGTTTCTGGAAACCTTGAAAAGACAACTGCCCTCCCCAAGTGGAGCCACTGTTATTCATCCATCATTTTTATTTTATCCAAAGATAACTAAGTTGAAAATCTCAGATTTCTAGAAACAAAATTTTCAAAAACATTGTGAGTTCTAGAAATCTCACTGCCTTCATTATCCCAAGTTTATCAAATCACCAAAAATCTTCACTCAAAGCCTCCAAGTTATCCTGCCATCTCAGAAAAAACTAATTTCAGGCTATTTCCACCATTTCATCTCCATTTCATTCCCCCGTTTTATCTTTTTACCCCTATTTTTATATCAGACCCTTTTTCCTTTATAAAACTCATTTTCCCTTCATTAATTCCTTCATTTTCCCTAAAAGGCCTCTAAACCTTATAAAAAAACCTTTTTTTTAGTTTAAAAACCCTTTTTTTTTATCGGAAACTTCCAAAAGGGCTTAAAACCCCTCTTTTTGACTTATTCTCTGCCCATTTAAGAAAATAGGCCTTAAGCCCTTCTCGGGCTTAAGCCCTCTACCCCTTTTCTCATATGATCCGAGGGCGCGACCATGTGCTATTCCCTCAACCCTTTTCGTCTTGGCCCCGGTCCCTTTATTCCCCATGGGGTCACGCCTCCCCTTTTTCTTAACCCCCTTTTTCTATTTTCTTACCCTGCCCCGCTTCGCTTACTCCTGAGCAATCCCAACCGTCAATCTCGTCAATCCAACGACCACCCTGCCCTCGCGACTCATCTACCCCCCCCCCCCCCTCCTCGATCCTCCTCCCATCCATTTTTCTTCGTGGAGCAATCTCCACCGTCGATCATCTCGATCTGATGGTTGTCATGTCTTCCCACCATTTCTCCGCCGAGCACCTTTTCCCATCGCTCTCACCCTTTGTCGTTGATCTGGCTCCCCCAGATCCGACAACCCACGATCAATTTCGCGTCCGTTTTGGTGCCAAAGTTTAAACACCCATTTCAATGCGAAAAAAGTGGTTTTTTCTCGGGATAGGTGTCAACTACTGAATGGTATCACGTTTGCTGGAGCCAAAACCGCTTACCACTCGACCCTCGCGCAAAAACCACCTTGTTTCACACAAAACTACTCTTCCTTGTTTCGAGCCAGAATTCAAAATTTCGTCCTTCTGCCTAGTTCCAAACATGGAATGCTTCATTCTGCACATTTTCTCCCTCTGCATTGCTCCATTGCCTTCCTGAGCTTTTGAAACAGTTTTATCCAAAATGTAGGTTTTATTTAATGTTTTGTTTTCTTACAGATTTTAATGGCGGCCCTAAGTCAAAGGGCCCTCCCACAATCAAGTTTACAGTGATATGGACTTGGATGACAATCCAAAAGGCCTATAAGGGAAGAAAAAAGGGATACAAGGTTTAAAATTCATCGATCGGTGCCTCATGAGCGTTGATCCCTTTTTTTAAAAACCCTCTAGTGCACCAAAAAGTCTCCTGCACACAGAAGCAGAGAAGATTAGTTAAAGTTTGAAGACTGAAGGAAGAAGACAATGATTAAAAGCTTAAATGAAGATTAAAGGGTAAAAACATAGTTAAAGACAGATGAATAAAGGTTTAAAGAAATTAGATAAAGAGTTAAAGACAACATGATGAATTATGAAGGCCAAAAGTAAAATCAAGCCTTAAATACAGTTTAATGATGAAATAAAGGAAAGTTAGGCTAAAATTAGCCTTGAATACATGAACCAAGAGCATTTATTCACTCAGAAAATCAACTGACACCTTTAGCCTACTTTCTACCTACAAAGATAAAACAAACAGTTATTACACTAAAGAAAATATCTAAACTGTCAGGACAATTATTGTAAAGATAAGGATAAGCCTTGAAATTCAATCCTTTCTCCTATATTTCTATCAGAAGTTAAGACAGAGTTATTGAAAAAGAGAAGTAGTTGAACATCTTCCTACCTTATGCCTTGCATGGTTTTCAAGGTTAGGAATGCATTTAATCTATAGTTAATGACTCTCAAACCCTAGATCAGTTCCACCTCCTCATTTGCAGCATAAATACTGCGTTGGAACTCATTGTATGGTTGGCATTTGGTGACTCTTTGAAGTAATACATAGTTCTGCTGAAGTTGAAAGAAAATTGATGTTCTGGAACTTGTGGATGTCTTGACCTGTTTGTTAATGGAGAAAGGTCTGTCATTGGATCTCTGAGCTTGGTTGTTGGTGAAATACTCTAAATCTGTTATTGTTATTTCCTGTTCCATTATGTTTCACCTTTCTCTGTTGCAGTAGAGTAACAATTTTAGGCTAAGAAATGTCTTTTGAAAGCACCTTAGTTTTGTTTACTCTTCATTGTCTTAATGTTTTCTTCTGCTAAGATATTCTAGAAAATTCTTAATTGATCTCTAAGAACTCTTATGCTTGTTTATTTCTTAAATAGTTCAATACAGTTGGTCTCAAGAATGATTTATGGTTTTCCCTGCTTACTTGCTGCCACTTAAAAACTGTTTCTAAAGTATCCCTTTAAAGTACCATTGTTTAAAGTCTGCCAAAGAGGTTTTGTTCCAATCATACCATTTGTACTTGCTTAAATATTTGTTTTTAAGGTCTTTATAGCTATACTCATAGATGTCTAGGAGTTCCCTCTTCTATGAATGCAGTTATGTGTGAATATTGAATGTTTTCTTATCCTTGAAGGTGAAATCACTAGAAGTTAAATGAGTTTCTCGCCTTCTATATTTCATTGGATAAGTTAGTCTTGAAATTATTATTTGCTGAAGTGTGGTTTCTATAATTTATGGTTAGTCCTGTCTATGAAATGCCTCTTTTTGTTCATATAATGTTTTAAGTCCCTTTGTTGAGAAGTACATATAATTAAGTATTCTTAATTGCCCTTAGTTCCACTTTTCCTTCTAAACCATTGATGTCCATTTCATTTCACCTAAAAGACCTTGAAGATCCACTGGCCAAGTTAGATTTTCCCTTTGATACCCCTAATCCATTTACAAACTTGTTATAACTTCCACTTGACTCCATTTCCCAATGACTTAGAGATTTATCTTTTCTATCTATGCTTCCTAGATCATCATGTCCAACCAAACAATCAAACAAACCCATGCTTCATAACTTGCCTAAAATCAACCCTTAAAAGCAAACAAGCACACACCTTTGCAAAAAATTGAGAGATCCCTCTCTGAGACTAGGAAGGCTAGGTCCTAGAGCTCTAAAGACTGGTTTTGATGTTGCCTTGTCACTTGGTATGCCAAATTTTCAAATCACAGGACCACAACACAACTCACTAAAGAGCTTTCGCAACCAAGTGGCTTCACAATAGGCCATACATGCTACAATGTATTCAGCCTCAGCGATTCTCAAAGCTACTGAATTATGCTTCCTGCGCGAAGCAAACACATGTGTGAAGCATCATCCAGATGTGCTCTTGCGATCCACCACACTGCCTGCCCAATCGGGATCAGCATATACACAGAGTCTCAAACTCCCAGTTGTGCATCTCAACCCATGGTTTATCATGCCCCAGAGATATATGAAGAGTTTCTTAGAACCAACCCAGTGAATGTGATGAGGCTCAACCATCTGTTGACTCAAAGTGTTCACTACAAAACATATGTCCGAAGGGGTGTTCACTAAAAACATAAAGGCCCCTACGAGTTGAAGATACTTAGTAGGATTTTCTAACACGGGCCTAGCAGCGCTTCCACTGAACTTCTTAAAGTTGAGCTCCATTAGTGTTGACACGGACTTACAGTCCACCATACCAAATCTTTCGAGAAGCTTCACAATGTATTTTCCTTGAGAAAGGAAAATCTCGCCAGGTTTCTCCCAAACCTCTAGGCCTAGAAAGTAGTGCATCAGTCCTAGGTCCTTCATCTCGAACTCAACAACGAGCTACCTCTTGCACTAATGAACGAGAGGGTCAACACCTGTCAGGAAGAGGTTGTCCACATACAACACCGGAATGAGAGGCTTCTCTCTATCAACCTTGAAGTAAAGGTTTGGATCAACATTACTACGAGTGAAGCCCAGCTTCATCAGGTAGCTATCTATCCTCTTGTACCAAGCTTTGGGTGCTTGCTTCAGCCCATAGAGGGCTTTCTTCAACCTGTAGACATGGGTGTCCTGATCCTGTACTTCTAACCCCAGAGGTTGCTCTACATACACCTCTTCCTTTATCGCACCATGCAGAAATGCAGTCTTCACATCCATCTAATGAAGACTCCATCCTTGTGTAGCAGCAAGGGATATGATAGATCGAATGATGGTATATATCCACTTCCCTTTGACCAGGCACATAGACTCTATAGGCCTTCGAAGTTTCACTATAGCCCAAAAACATTCCCTTCTTCCTAGAAGCATCCAACTTGCTCCCCTTCTCTTTCGGCACATGAAAATAAACAAGACATCCAAAAACTCTAAAATGTGAGACGTCAGGTTTCTTATGAGAGAAAACATCTTCGGGAGTTTTGGAGTCTAGTGCGGAATGCGGGCATCGGTTTTGTATGTACACAACAGTGTTCGCAGCTTCTCCCCATAGAAACTTCGATAGAACTTGGTCACATGGCATGGCACGGGAAGCTTCCATAATGGTCCTATTCTTTCATTCAACAATGCCATTATGCTTAAGATTATAGAAAGTTGTGGTCTCCCTCTTGATGCTAGCTTCTCTACAAAATTTCTTGAACTTGTTCGTCTCATATTCAGTGCCATTATCAGTCCTCAAAATCTTGATCTTATTCCCTATTAGATTTTCCACCAAGGATTTGAAGGTACGGAACCACATGAAAGCCTTATCCTTTTTCTTCAAGAAGTATATCCAGGTTTTGTTAGAGAATTCATCTATGAACGTCATATAATAAGAACATCCTCCCAAGGATGTTATGGGCAACATACCAGACAGATCAGAATTTACTAATTGTAAGACATCAGATGTATTTTTGATGCTTGAGGGGAAATGTACCCTTGTATTCTTTCCTTTGGCACAACCCTGACATACACCTTCATGATTATTTTAGAACTCAGGCATCCCCGTCACCACCTTCCTTGCTTCCGGAAGGGCCTTGTAGTGAAGGTGTCCAACCTTCAGTGCCATAGTTCAATTTGTCGGATAGTATCACATGTCATCGCTCTCAGTGGACTTCCTCCAACCTGGTAGAGTGTATCAACTCTAAACCCAATCGTGATATCTTCCTTGAAGCTCTTCTTCCACATGCTCACCTTTCCATCATCGAATGGCACATTGAAACCTTTGTCTTCCATGGCCAATATAGACACAAGGTTCTTCTTCAAATTAGGTACACAGAGTACATTCTGCAAGCGGAGGACTTGACCTTGAGACAAGTGGAGGGTCACAGTCCCTATCCCTTTCACGAGATATGTGGCATTATCTCCAAGGATAATTTCCAGATTGGTATCCTTCTCAACTATATCAGAGAGTGCTTCCTTGAACCCAGTGATGTGCCTTTAGGCACCACTATCTATCAACCAGACATCCATAGTGTCGGGTGGAGATGCAACAGAGAGGGCAGATACAAGAATGAATTCATTTCGCTTATCAACAACATTTGATTCCTCATATCTGGAGTTTCTCGACCTTTTGAAAGGTTGAACATTTTCGTCGGAGGGAGCCTTCCTCTTTCCCTTGAACCTATTGTTCCTTTGATTGTCATTCCTTTGGTTGTTGTTGTTGTCATCACCATCGAGAGAATCCTTCTTGAAAGGGAATTCTCTAGCATAGTGACCTGGCCTATGACAAGTGTAACACTTGCTCTTCTTTCCTTGGGCCCCTTCTCTTCCTTTGTTCTTTGGACCACCAAAATTATTCTTTCTAGAACGAGCAGCGTAGAAAGCATTTCCTTCATTTTCATACTCCTTCATTCTTGTATCTTCTTGAACACATCTCGATAGTACTTCTTCAAAGTTAGGTATCACATTATTATAGAGAATGGTAGTGTTGAACACATGCCATTCGGATGAGAGCCCTCCAAGTGCGGTGAGTACCATCTCTCAATCAACTATTGTCTCCCCAATAGCCAACAGATTGTTCCTAATCTCGGTCAGCTTCAGAAAATATGATTGAATAGACTCATCCCTAACTTTATTCAGATTCTTCAATTGATTCTTGAAGAATAGGAATTGATTCACATTGTTGGCCTTGAAGATGTGGACCAACTTGTCATACATCTCTTTGGATGTGCCCATCTCGGAGATGTAGGCAACTAGACTCTTATGAATTGAGTTCCTGATCATCAGCTTTGCTTTGATCTCTCCCTTCTTATACTTTGTTTTGGCGGCAGCAGTTGCAATGGATGGAGGCTCTTGGATTTTACCCTGCACATAGTCCATGAAATCTTGGTTCCAACATAAGATCCATGAAATCTTGGTTCCATGAAATCTTGGTTCAGCCTTGAAGCCATTGTAGTTTCAGGAACCCATCCTCTTCTTCGATGATTGCTACAAATTAGGGCTTTGTCTTCACCTCACCTCCGATACCATGTAAATTTATGTATATGTTCTATGCTTTATGTAACTTTACTTTTTATTCAATATTAGATAGCAATCAAATAAACAATAAAGTAAAATGCTGATAGAACATACCAATAGATCGACAAAAGACAAGCCAGAAATATATAAGTGTGTTGGTGTGTTACAACGGTCAACCGGATGCTTCAACCAACAAAGTCTCAATCTGGTCAGCCAACCAGCAATATCACACAACCCTCTAGGACAACCAAACAATCAACTCAAAAGTCAACATTCTCAGTCAACGGTCAATGCAAACAGCAGCAGTTAGGTTAACGCTGAAAATTCAAAGTCAACGTCTTGCCTTAGAAATAATGCCAGAAAATGCGGATTAGGGAAATCGAGATTTTTGGGAGAGTTTCGGGTCGATTTGACCTTGCGTTGACCAAAGTCAACACTGGTCAAAGTTTGCTGCAGAAACCCTAGACCGAAAAACAAAAAAGTGTTGCTGCCAAATTTCCCACATGTGGAGAGAGAGGAGACTCCAAGTGATCGAACCAATCAGATGAGGAGAGAGAATGTGTGAGGATGAGAAGAGTGAAATTTCATCCAACATTGACCTTGTTTATATCCATCATTGAGGTTGTGTGACACATCTGCTGGGTCACAAAACCTTAAGGTCAACCTGCACATATTTTGAATAAATTAAAAATAAATTAAAAATAAATGGTCTTCTCATCGAATCAAGATGATCTTTAGATCGATCTTGCACCTCTCTGAAAGAGGAACTCAATAAAAATATTGGTGTCTTCATCTGAGCATCACAACAAGGAGCTTGTACCTATTTGTCCAAAATTAACACATAAACATGTCGGTACTCTAGATCTTCCTCAAGGCTCTTTGTTGAAAGAGCTTCATTAACTTGTTACCATGTTAGTGTTGACTCCTTTTCTATAAATAGTTGAGTGTCCACATATACTAGAAATTCTACTAGCATTTTCTCAACTGCTTCCCCAATACTGCTTTCAGTGGCCTATTTTGAAGCAACTCTCTTTGGTTCCATGAACAATGAATGTTGGAGAGAAGCGCTCAATCAATGTGGTACCTCGATGACAAAAAAGACACTCATGGAAAGCAAACATCAGTTTTTGCATATCTACTTTCAAGGCAATATCAGGCATCAAACCAGTTGAATAATGAGAGGGATGGTACAATATTCATGCACAAGGGAGGGGGAATAACTGTAGGGCTATGCATTATGCAGTCCTAGCAGCCAAGGGTGCAGCCTAAGGCTTAATACTGCACAATAGTTCAACCTAGGCACATACTGCACATTGCACAGTCTCAGTGGCCAAGGTGATAGTCTGATCCCTAGAAATGAACAATGCTTATTTGGGACAATTTGTAATACACATTTCACAGTCTCAGAGGCCAATCTCTCATCTTGAGCCTTAGGATTGCACAGTGCCCACCTGGGCAAGGAAAAATTTGGCCAAGGAAAGTGTAGATCTTCTTAGTGGACGTGTGGAAAATGAGAAAAACTAAGTGATGATGTGAGCTTGAGTGTAGGTATGACTATGTGTAGATTAATCAATGTGAATCAAGTGCAGAAACTCGACAAACGAAAGGAAAATTAAGTATGTTAGGAGAGTTGTTGCAACGGCAACCATCGGTGCAAAAACAAGAAAATCGATGTGACACTTGTGAAATTCGAACGATAATTTGAAAAAACACTTCTACAAGACAAAATAAGTTAAAAATTTAGGAACCATGAAGATAAATAAGAAAATAAACACTCACATAAGTGAAATGACAAAAAGTGACAGAAAAAGCGGAAAAAGCGACAAAAACAAAAATCACCCGGAAAAGTGACGATATCTACACTGAAGGTTCATTGATCTCCTTAGAAATGCTAGAGCTGTGAGATTGAATGTAAAAATGAGATCTAGAGGCTTCGATTAAATATATTTGAGAAAATTAGGGTTTATGATGCACATGCCTAAAATCAAGGAAAAAGTGACACTTGGTAGAAGTTTCTAAAAATAGAGAATGTGCCTCCTTCAGGATACTAATAATGGATCCCAATTTTTTAGGGATAATTTTTATATTTTTATATTTTTATATTTTTCTTTTTTTGTTTCCGGGAAGCTTTCCATACATTCTTCTGGGAAAGATTATGCAATTTTGGGAAACTGGGAAACTTTCTAGGTGAGTGCATTGTGCAGTTTATGAGATCGATGAGGACTTGCATAGTTTTTGGGCTCAGTGTTGGGCTTCCTTCCATGACTATGTGGTTTATAAGCTCGTCATTGACTTCCAGTCTAAAATACACAATTCCAATCATCAACTATTCTTGCCCTCAAGGATTACGTAGTTTATGGATCCAAGCCCAGAACAATTGTAAGACCAAGTCGGGAGATTATCTTGTGACTTAGAAAGCTTAGTTAAGTGTAAAAACAGTCAAACACAAGAACATATGAAAAGAATAAGTCTCAACAAAAGCATCAATACTTGATAACAGTACAATATAAGCTCATGTGGATAAGAAGGAAGGCTCTAAAATCAAAACATATGAAACATTTTGGAGGGTGGTTCTAGCCGCTACAACACATTCTCAAAGACTTATATTTAGTTTTTACAAAATATATTGTGTTAATTTTTGAAACTAAGGTCAAATTCCACATGGGATAGCTCAAATGATTAAGATAATAACTTAATTATATTCCTCTTTCTGAGAGGATCAAAATCGACCTATAGATCACCCCAATTGTTTAAGTATAAGTTAAGTTATGAATTAATTTATTATTTTATGGGCCGGCCTAACCGCATGTTGATCCGGTTAAAGCCCTAATCGGTCACTCACAAAGTTATAAATAGAATCGACCTCAAGTTCATTTGCACACATTCGCTCATGATATATTCTCCATGCTATTTTTCGTTTTTTATCGTATTTTTGATTTCTTGGCTCACATAGGTATGTCAGAAGGAGCTCGCACAGTGGATCAGAGTCAAAGACTGATGCACATTTAAGATATGAGTCTACTGAAGAAGAGCCACAGGCAGGTAAGGCCCTGGTAGCGGCCCTGCTGAAGTAGAGCTACAGGTAGGATGTGTTATTCTCACGGCCAAGGTGCCAAATTATTTGGCACATCATGTTAAGGGCATGGCAAAAGCCCTGAGGACATATCAGGCTATTTTGAAGCTTAGTCGCGAGCACATGGTGTTGTGGTAGCGGCTTAGAGACCTAGAGCTGAGGGATAAGCGTGTTAAGGCCGAGACTCAAAAGAGTTATCAGTAGATCATATTTGGATCACCTTCAGTTGATTGCACAATGCTTCCAGACTTTATTCATTCAATCACAGTTGCATCAGAGCGTCATTGACAGACTTCTAGATTCAAATCTAGGATTTCGGAGTTGAGATCACTTGACAGTCTTTTATATTTGTGTTTTGGTATTATAGATCTGTAGATCTGTAGATCAGATTTTTTTGTTTCTGTTTCAGATGTATCTTCAATCCTCAATCATTATCAGTTGTGTTCATTAATTTTCTACAACCATTGTCAGTTCATTTCAGTTCTCAAATTCAGTTTCCTTCATGTAGAAGTATGGGTATGATTTTAATGCTTGTATGTTATTTGTTTTCTACATTGTAAAGATATGTACTTATGGATCATTTTACTCTTTTTTATGAATCATTCAATGAAGATCTAAGAAGATTAATTTCCAAGGGTTTTCCCCATAGTGGGTTTTGCCCTGGTCTCGGACCAATTTTTGTGTCTCTATGTCTTCATGCTTCTCTTCCTTTGATCTTTTATTTTCCGCTACTTAGATGATGATGATGATGGTGGTGGTGTTATTTCTACATAGTTTCATTTTTTGATGGTTACTGATATATATTTGTACAATGGAAAAAGTATTTTGGGTGAATATAACATGTTAATGAAGAAATGTAACTATCAAAGTAAATATAATTTTTTCTTTATGAAAAATTAACATGGTATCAAAGTTGTTTGAAGAAAAACCGCGAGGATCACCCTAAGGAGACACTTCTATGGAAGCAAGTAGAGGATGGTAGAGACCTAAAAGAATTTTAGGGTATGAATAAAACCTGATGCACAAGCATCCTGCTTGATTTTTCATTAAGATATTGTGTACATAGGGGGTGATGTATTTTTAATTATTTTATAAATTATTGTGCTCATTTTAATAAATTAAGAGAGAAAATTGTAAGTGAGGATTATTGTAAATATTCTTTTATTAAATTAAGGATATGAGTGGAGTTGAATTAGGTAGATAACCTAAGGATTAAGAATTCCTTAAACGAGACTTAGTTGAAAAAAAAAAGGATAAATATAATTTAGATTTTAGTTGAGATTTGTGTGGAGGAAATTATGGATTGAAATAAATTCATTATTATGTATAAATATGAGGAGTGTGTGAGGATGTAAAGGCAGGGAGGAATACAGAGAGAGAGAGAAAGATGGTTTGAGAGCTTTTGTAAAGGGCTGAGAGCCAAAAGGCCATCCATTGTAATATCCGGCCAAATAGTTTGAATTTGGAATTTCTTGTGTTAATGTATGTCAGTGTTTTTTTTGTATGGCTCTCTTTCCTTTATGTATATTTTGAGCTGAATAGTAGTTTTTAATGAAGAGTTTTTTTGAGTATTTTCATGCTGAAGGAAGCACACATGCTATTATATGCTAGGATTTGTTTTATAGCAGAAGTCTGGCATCATTTGGTATCAGAGCCAGAGTCAATCTTGGAAGCATCTGAGTGAGTGAGAAAGAAAATGTCGTGGTCGCCTTTTTTTTTTTTTATTGGATGTTCTGTCCGAAGTAAAGGAAAACCAAGAAGACTAAGATAGAAGCCAAATACAATTATTTTGTTTAGGGACATGATTCACCTTCTTCAGAAATTAGAGAACATAATTCAGATCCTTTCCACTATATTTGTGCAAAATGGAAATGTTATGCTCGTAATTTAATTGTGAAAGCGTTAAAGAAGCAACGTGAGTGAAATGATAGAAGCTAGCATGCATAAAAGTCCTTGAGCAGCGGATAATGAGTGAGCTGGTGTGATTGTCAGAATTTGCAGACGTTGGATGCAGATGTTTTGAGCGCAGGTGTAAAGGAAGCTGGGATCGACGATACAAGTACACCGTTAACACCCCTGCAAAGCTGCGATGGGCATATGCATAGGCTGTAAGAGTTTAAATTTTCTTGACCACAAAACACAAAAGCACCATCCAAAATTTGGTAAGATGACTCATATGGCAACGCTTTAGCAACGCAGAGAAATGCGTACGACATTTTTCTTCTCTGTCCTGATGTCTCCCATTGCTGGCATTGCAAAGGCGTGGTAATTGCGTTGAGATCAGTGCAGTCACCCAAGAAAATACGACTTACAGAGCTAGGCTATAGATATTGGTGTTTTATGTGTTAAATTGGTTGGAACTAGTGTAATATAATTGTTGTGTGAAAAATGAGTAACAATTTCCTTATTGATTGGGTCGATATTTATAATAGAATGAAAATTTCATTATTGGCTAATGATGATTTGTGTGGACCGTGAGCTCAACAAAAAGGCTGCATTTAAATTTTTTTTAAATGAATTCCACATTTTAAATGCAACGAATTTTGATTCCCATTTTTGTATATATAACAGTGATATCTTGTGGAAGCCAGTCGTATCAATGCACTTAAAAAAGGCATGTGTGGGGATTGTGAAAGAGGTGCAGTTCCAGTAGAATATTCAAGGTATGGATCCAGTGTTTCCACGGTACCACTTTCCAGTGTAAGAAAATGTCACTGGGATTGGTCGAGGTAAGGTTTTTGCAAATAGTTCATGTACGTTTTTGGAGCATGTAATCTTGGAAGGATATTTGGTTACATTAAGGTTTCATGTTTCCAAAGCCAAGAAATTGAAATTGAAGAGAAACCCGAGAGATTGAGATGAGGGAACTTGGCTTAAGCTAAGAGGGGAGATTGTGCGTACCTTGAAGGTTTACAAAAGGTTTACAAATATTGTTTGTTGGGAAATATTTATGTTATAAAATTGCTGGGAAGAGATTTATTTGATAGGGGAGAGAATGGACCTTGCACATTCAAAGTAAAGTAACACAAGAATTCAATCTCATATGAAGAGTCTAATTTATTTGGAATTATATATATTATAATTTCTTGATACATTAAATACTAAAATGTGCATTGGTTGATTGCATCGAATTTTGGTGTGGAGACAAAGTCTGTAGAGGCTTGAATGTATTTCTAAAAGAATACGCGAGAGAAGGGTTGGATCATTTCAACCACAAGAAGATTCAAGGCAAGTTCTCATTTAATGAATCAATATTCATTTGAGTAAAGGTATTTTAAAATTTGGTTGATTAGATTTCCTTGCCATACTCGAGAAGTTGATCTTTTGTAAATATTATGAAAGAGTGAAAATGTTGCAAATGCGGAGGTATAAACTAATGGAAAATGAATGGAAAAGGAGAATGGGCTATCCTGGGTGATAGAAAAAGAAGCATGCATTTTTATGTGAGAGGGTTTATTATGCATAATGTGGATTCTTCGCAGTTTTGGTTAAGTCATTTTGGACCAAAACTTGTAGTTGGAATGGAGAATTCTTTTGACTTGTGTTTAAGATTGAAAACCCAATTGCTTGATGTTGTAGAATATTTGTTTTTACCATCATGTGGTGGCATCTAAGGAGGTATTATTAAGGATGGACACAATGTACAAGTTGTACATCATTCATCAAAGAGGTTGAAATATGAATATCTTATTCTTTGTACACAGGTGAAGAGATGTGAATTGATGTTGTATGGTGCATAAAAGTGCAGGAAAATGTTTGCACTAAAATGACGAGCTTATGGTATGAAGGGCATGCGAGTATTCACAGTGACAAAGACGACACAGAAGAGTGGAATCCAGAGAGTTTCAAATGCAAGGGAAAGGTTTATTAAATAACCCTGAAGGGATCATAAGATATGATAATTCAGAAAGGTATTTTTGAATGTTGAAAATTGAATGGTTTATTTATTTTTTACCATAAAATAAATCTTGGGAAACCTGGATTGCATTTCGGTTAAAGACTTCAGTATCATGTGAAATGACAATGGGAAACTGATGATATTTTCATAAAATTTAAGTATGAGAGAGAGTGAATATTTTACATCCTAAAAATGTATTAGGGGTATATGTTCGTTGGAAGATTGTATAACTTGAATGAAGTCAAAATATCCACTATCATAATTATTGGGTCAAGCCTTGGAGTCAAAACAGATGTTAAGGTCAAATGAAAGTTTGGATAGTTTGAGTTAAGATTGAGTATTTTTCATCCAAGATGAAGAGTTGATGTAAAGTCTAAAGTCAAAGAATCGTAAGGTCTGAATGTAATTGGGTGCATGATCGACAGAGCCTGACACCCAAAAGGTTTGGTCATTGTAACACAAGCATTACTAAAGTGTTGTTTGCAGCAAAGTGAAGCAAGAGAATTGCCCAGAGATGATTCCAAGACAAAGAATTAAAAGTGATCAAGTGTAGGAAGAGAGCTTTCTTGTTGAATGGCAAGTATGGAGGCTTGTTGAGAAGTGGATTGAATGAAATCCACACGTGAACAATGAAGTTCACAAAGGAGGAGAAGATGACTATTGATAGTCATTTCAAAAGAACTGATGAAAACAATAGCAGAAGAAGGAAGAAGGAAAATGCCAAGGTAAATGGCATATGTAAGCAATTGACTGATGAAGAGTATGAGTAGGAGAAAGCTGAGATAGAAATTCACCTTGAGTTGTTGATGGAATTTTTGTAGAGAAATATGAAGGACCAAACACATGGTTGGGCCATGAGGAAGAAAGTGAAGTGGCAGAGACTGCACGCAAAGAGGGAACAACAAGTAAACATACAGTTGGCAGAAGAGCTGAGGAAGCTCGAGCAGATGATGACTGTGAAAATGGGATGTGAAGAACTCAGAGAGGCTGAGTTGAAAATGGAAGTTTCCATTTGTGGCCTAGAATAGGGTGAAATTTTGGGTGATGAGATCAATGAGGAAGATCTCATGAACTATTGGAATAGTTCAGAAGAATCTGAAGATATGTTGTTGAGAGAAGCAGATGAGGCTATGAAGCCTTGCATTTTTAAATCTCATAGTTTATGTATGTTTGAAGGATGTGTGAAAGATGGTGGACAGCCTGGTGAAACTGTCACTGAGATAAATGAAACTTTTGAGGTGAAGTGTGATGGAGAATCCCTTTCAGAGGAGGAAGGTACTGATTTGTTGCAGCAGGAAGAAATCATAAATGAATTCTTGTTGGGTGTAAGATAGCCAGTTGAAGCTGTTATGGAGCAGAAGCATAATAGAAATCCCGAAGTGATATTCCAAGGAGGTAAACAAGTGAATTCATTTAATGAAATTACTGACAGAATTTTGTAATGTGATGAAACAGACAACATGATAACTCAGGAAGATTGCCAGAAGAAGAATGAAACTAGGAAGGAAGGTTGTGATGAAATGCTGGAAAGATTTCACAGGGAAATAGAGTTCTTGGAACGATGGCTTAAGGAACCTGAAGGGGAGATGAAACCTGCAGAACCTGGTCCAGAAGAGATTGCAATTACCATGCATGATAGGGATGAAATGTTTTTAACAGTTATAGAGCAGAATGAATGTTATAACTTTTCAAATAAAAATGTGACTGTAGGTACAGAAAACGACATTAACAGATATGATGTTGAACTCAGAGAAATTGAGCATAAATTATTTGGAGTTGAGATGAGAGATCGGGGGCATCAAGAAATTTATGTTTGTAGAGACATAAAGGAGACATAAATATTGATCCAGCAGGATAAGGATGAAAGCAGCCAGCAGTTCAAAATAGGATCTACGGAAATCTAGAAATTCGATGATGGGAGGTTGGTGCTTGAAGCATCAAAAGAGGCCAAAAGATCTTGTCTTTGTAAAACTAACATTTTGTTGATGAATGCAGGTACAACACTGGATGAAAAATTTGTTGCTATAAAAGCAATCAATGACTATAGTTGTGGTCAAGAAGAAATTCTTGATTATTCTTTGCTTCAGAAAGTTGAGTGTTCAACTCAGTTGGGGACAAAAGCATTAGACAAAGAGGAATTACTCTGAGGAATTGGCAGAAGAAATTGTTGTAAAGGCCGATGGAATCCGATTGACAGAGTGAGTGATGAGTTACCAAACATAATTGATACTTTAAAGGACCATCGACAGAACAGAGTTTGGAATCCTGGAGGGAGAAAGTCATCAAGACTTGTGGTTGTCGCATTATTACAGAAAAGCGATAGACCTCACAAGCAGGAGTCTATGGAAACTTCTCTACATGGGGAGTCTGATGCAGGAGCATCTTGCTTGATTTTTCATTAAAATATTGTGTACATAGGGGGTGATGTATTTTTAATTATTTTATAAATTATTGTGCTCATTTTAATAAATTAAGACAGAAAATTGTAAGTGAGGATTATTGTAAATATTATTTTATTAAATTAAGGATATGAGTGGAGTTGAATTATGTAGATAATCTAGGGATTAGGAATTCCTTAAACGAGACTTAGTTGAGTCCAAAAAAAGGATAAATCTAATTTAAATTTTAGTTGAGATTTGTGTGGAGGAAATTATGGATTGGAATAAATTCATTATTATGTATAAATATGAGGAGTGTGTGAGGATGGAAAGACGGGGAGGAATACAGAGAGAGAGAGAAAGATGGTTTGAGAGCTTTTGTAAAGGGCTGAGAGCCGAAAGGCCATCCATTGTAATATTCGGCCAAATAGTTTGAATCTGGAATTTCTTGTGTTAATGTATGTCAGTGTTTTTTTTGTATGGATCTCTTTCCTTTATGTATATTTCGAGCTGAATCGTAGATTTTAATGAAGATTTTTCTTGAGTATTTTCATGCCGAAGGAAGCACACACACTATTATATGCTAGGATCTGTTTTATAGCAGAATTCTGGCATCGAAACCCTAGAAAGTTAGTGGATAAGGTTTTAAGAGAAACCCTGGTTTATGGAAAAGTATTGATATTTGGTTTATGAAACCCTCACATGGCCTTTGTAAAGATGCTCAAGCACTTGGATCGGTTTGACATAAATGACCTAGTTATTGATAAAGTTGTTGATTGAAGGCAACCCTACTTTATGATCTGTGGCTGACTCTTGAAGGATGGTTCAAGAGGAAGAGGATCATCTCTCATTGAAAATAAGTACTCCTTGACTTATAACCCTTACCCTTGTTTATTCTTATAGATATGATTTCTATAATTATTGTTTCTAGTCGTTACTTCTTACATGTATATTTGAGCTCCTGGATATATCTAACCTCTGTGATGAGATATGATGAGAGGGTCCCTCTTGAGGATATTTGTAAATGTAGGAAAGATACCTAGATCAGGAAATGAAGGAAAGTTGGGTAGATATGGAAATGTAGCCAGATCTAGAAATGGAAAGATGGCTAGATCCGGAAAAGGTAAAGAGACACTTGCACACTACAAGTTTCCTATGTGAAGGTGCACAGGTAATATCGTAAGGCATTCATGGTATATTATTTTAATGTTATGATTTAGATACAACATTGGATCGCTAGGTAAGCCCTTTGGTATATTGATAATGTCTACTCCTCAGATGGATCTTGCATGCACATATAAGAGTGATTGGGATTATCTTTAATATGATGAAATAGTACACCTGGTATTGAATGGTATGATCACGATTATCTGCTTTATTCTGCGAGAATAATTGATGTGATTTTCGATCATGGATATAGTATCATAATTTAATGTGTGGCTAAGATCTATTGTTTTGAGATATTGATTCTGATTTTTAGTGGATGGTACTCTTGATTCTTGATTCACATAAGATCTGTTGTATCCCTTATGGAAGTTTACCTCATTGATATGGTATTGATAATACTTGTGATCAACATGATGAAAGCTCATAGAGAAGATTAATTTCACCTTTGTTGGTTTAATAATTAAACTAACTTTATCCTATTGATTAGTATATGCATGGTATTGGAAACCATGATTATAAAGGGATATTTATGAGATTGATGTTATAGATTGATGACTATCTGTGGTTATAACATGTGGTGAAATTAAATACTTTAACTTGATTTATTGTTATTGGATATTAAGGTTGTGTTATTATATCAACCTGCCACCATGATATTTCTAGTCCAACCCTTGATGAAATATGGATGACATGATATTGATGATCATGATAGATATGTGTTTATGATAGATCTTCTATTGCTTGATCCTTGTAAAGACAAGTTGATGATATGAATGAAGTGGATTCTCATTCAGAAGGAGAACCTCTCTCCTAAAATATTCTTACACATGTTGCTATTGAAATATGATTTATGAATGCTTGACATTGGTTAATTCACAACAGAGTTCTGAGCCTCATTCGCACAAAGGAAGGCTCATAGATGTGACTATGCTTAGTAGAAAAAAAAAATGAATTTTTGTATAAGGAATTTAGTCTATACTCTGAATCCATGGATGTCTGATTTTTCTTGTTGTTGTGACCTAATTTCTAGAATTGCTGGAATTGAGCATGAAATCACACGGTCACTTGGAAGGTATCAGTTCTGTAGATGTATTGCAGATGCCAGTAAGATCAGTTAGCTGGGAAAGTTCGTATGTTTGAATCGAACTTGTGTGTGCAGGTGACCAAGACATTCATCTGGATATGTATATGTGTTTAAGGATTGTGCATCATGTTTTGGATGATTTATATTGATAAAATGTGTTTGGTGCTTTTGACATGATGCTTAATTATTGAGACATGTCTAGATTTATAGATATTACCATGATTCCACATTTTGATTTGACATGATTTGATCTGGTGATGATTGATTTTCCCATATGACTATGTTTGACATATTGACCTTCAGTATCGTATGTGAGTATACAGACATATGGTTCTATATTGGCTTCCTTGTTCCTAGCACAATGGTTTTTGTGACGTAGTATGAACATGCACGATCTAACCGTAATATGTATGCACTTACATCTAATGACAAAAATGGCCTATAATGACATGTTAAATGAAAAACTGACATGAAATGAAGTCTAGACTTTATGTGTGTATTACCTGTCTCTCATTGAAAGAATTGATAACTATGAAATCAATGTCTTTGATAATAGTTGTGATTGGCTTCTAAACCTGGATGAGTTTATTTAGTTAACACAACATTGATTTGAGTAAGGCTGGATATGACAGCATGATAAGGCCTTAGGCTCATAGAGAGTGTTGCGTGATGCAAAATCCTTGATTCAGATTTTTTTTGTATTTGACTAATATCTGGTGAATTCAGGTTAATGAGTTCCATGGTATGGCCTTGATTTTTGGCTTTGATTATACATATTAATAGTCTATCATTGACATGTATTGGAGCGGGCCCCCCTATGCCGAATTTTGATATATTTTTGTAATTTTAGCCGTGCGAAACACAAGTCAAGGGGATTTGGGGTGGGTCAAAGCTCCTCATGAATGGGTCAAAAGGGTAGAACTAGGGGCCACAAACTATAGTTTGCAGACCTTAGATGAGCACATGATAAAAGTATAAATAGGAGTCTAGTTCGAGTTGATAGAGGAAGTAGTAATGTTTATGATAGAGATATGACTCTATTTTTATATCTGAGCGATATTGTCTGGGTTAGAAGGATCATGTTGGCTATGTGAGCGGATGAAGTGAAGGTGTTGTAAGGGATATCTGAATTGTTAATGAATGAAGAATTGTTTTGGATGATATCTGGGTACAAAATGCATCTGTTATTTTCTTTATGATCATTTCTGCATGTTATTCCTGATTACTGTGTTAACTGTATTCAAATCAATTGCGCAACTGTTTATGGCTTTAGATGAATGATTATTGAATGAATCTATTACTATTGGGCTTTAATAATATGTATTAAGTATTATTACATGGATTGTGGACTCTGTTTTAGCATGTGCACAAGGTATTATTTATAATTGACCTAAATCTATATGGTTAGGGCTTCTGTTCTGAAGGCCAGTTCATAGTTGTTTTAGATCTAAATGCACCCACATAATTTAATTCTCCCTCAGGGTGTGGAAACCTAGTTCCACCACCCCCCCCATACTGCTTCGGGTGAGACTCTGACTTGCGCAAGTAATTCACTACCGAAAGGGCCAGTAGGAAGAGAGTTTTGTAGGCTAACCTTAAGAGTTTTGTAGGCTAACCTTAACTCCAAACCTGGGTCAGGACCCCTCAAGCCAAAAAATGGTTCTTTTGTCGGGACCGTGATCACCCAAATTGTATATCATTGGGTTGACAACATCTTGGGTGGGTTTGTGATAGAATTTGCAATAGATCAGTTTATGTCGTATTCTGAAGCTGAAAGGAGAATTTTTGGGGGATTGAGAGGTAAATTCTTATGAGCTTTGTCTCTGTTGATTAAGATGCTATTGTGTGAAAACGGTGTTTTGTGTAGCCACACTGAGTGAATGACCCCTGATAAGATCGAAAGCACTACGCGCAATGGAAAATATTATCGGGTCAATCAGAGAGGGGATAGATCTGTATACAACCCTCTGAGAAATTCACTTGATATAGAGAGTAGTGAGGCTACATGCATCATAAAATATTATTGGGTCAATCAGTGAGGGGACGGATACGTATACAACCCTCTCAGAAATTTCCCTGATATAGAGAGTAGTGAGGCTATGCGCGTTGAAGGTAGCCCTCTTTCCACGCCACAGTCAAACTCACGCAGGGGTAAGACATCTCCTACCCTGCCACCACTGCCACCTACGAAAGATATGGCCGCGCATATGAAGCTAACCACCTTTAAGGGTGTGAGGGATGAGGATATGGATCAATTTTGGTTTGTGGTTGATGCAGTGTGGACTTCGCAAAATGTTAATACTTATGTTCTCAAGAGAGCGCAACTGGATATGGCATTCAAAGGTCGTGCTTTAGATTGGTTCATGGGATATCTCACTCAGAAATTTGATCCCAATTTTGCACAGATTAAGGATGCCCTGAAACAACAATTTAGGAATCCAAAGTCCTCCACACAGTGCATGATATAACTAAAATATATCAAACAAGGGCCGAAGGAATCAATTTGGGAAGTTGATCAATGACTGAAGCGCACCATCATCGAAGGAGGTTTTGTTTATGATGATAAGAAGCATAAGGAATGGTTCATTTCCATGATATTGCCACATCTGCATGCACTGATGGGACAAAAGAAGATTGATTCTCAGGATGAAGCCCTGGAAGTTGCTATGAAATTAGAAGTTGCACCTAGAGAAGATGCTCAATTTGAAGCACTGAAAATTCAAATTCAATTGGAGACTATGCACTTAGAAATTCAAAACTTACGCAGAGATCAGGTTAAAGAAGTTGGTGCAGATGTATGGTGCATACACTGTGAAGATTCTAGCCACACCAAATATCAGTGCCCTCTGTTCTCGAATTACCTACAAGCGGGGGGATCAAATCCACTACATCCCAGAGATACTGCTGGGCCAATTACCCCCACACTATGGTGCGTTGATTATAGGATAGTTGGACGACATGATATAGACCTTTTCCCTAGACTAGGAGCTTATGTGCCAGAGCTGAAGTAGCAGTGGTGCAAATTTTTCTCTTTAGTTAGTCATGATGAGCACCACTACCGGACGTTTGATTTAATGATAGACAGTGCGAACCTCTATAGAGTATAGGTTGACCCTTCTTCACCAGCATCTCCCTCTAGACGTGGAGGATCCCCAACAAGAGGAAGGGGAGGGGGGAGAGGTGGAGGCACCAATCGGGGAAGAGGGCAATTAATCTACTATAACTGTGGATATGTTGGACACTATGCATGCGACTACCCAAATCCAACACGACAGTCCTGCAGGTACTGTAGGCAATTCAATCATGTAATTTAAGATTTTTCTGTGCTGATTACTAACATGCAGGAAAAGCAACAGCAGACACCTACGCAAAACATACAAATGGTTAAATCTGAACCAAGAAATGATGGTCTAAGTGTAAACATAATTACACGTAGTGGTGCTTCCACCAGAGGAGATGAGAAAAAGAAGGCCGATGCAGAGCCATTGATCAATAAGGCATCTGATAAGAAAGAATGACTTAACCTGGAGAAGGAAAAGGAGACTTTCATGGAAGCTAGGAAGGATTTTGCTACTGCAAGAGCATCCACATCAAAGTCTATCATGGAACCGAAGGTTGATAATGATGTCAAACCATTCCTACAAGCCTACATTGAGTTACTGTGAAATCAGAAGGCAATAGATAATCTTCAGGCCCTGATAGAGAGCTGTGCGGAAAAAGAAGTACCTCGAATGGAGACTAATGTTGTGAACAAGATTTATAAGAACAAGAAGATAATCGGTCAGGAGATGCGCATGACTGTGCATATTGGAGAGTAGGAGATGGATCAAGTCATCATGGATCTAGGCTCTAATGCAAATGTTCTACCCAAGAAAACCTGGTAGAAGATGGGAGAACCAAAGCTGGAATGGTCCACCATTCAGTTACGCATGGCTAATCAACAGAAGATTATTCCACTTTGAAGACTTCCACAGGTCTTGGTAAACATTGCTGGAGTGAAGGTCTGCAAGGATTTTGAAGTGATGCAAATTATGGATGATGCAGACCCCTACATTGCGCTTTTAGGATTGGATTGGGCCATTGATATGGGAGGGATCACAACTTGAAGTGTAGAAGCATGATATTTGAGAATGATGGTACATGGGTGATAGTCCCACTGGATCCAGTAGAAGGAGAAAGATATACAGAACCAGTACATGAGGGAGATGATGTCGACCATTTGTACAAGATGACTGCATGGAACGAATATTGCATCAACCCTACAACTGATGGGATGTTGAATTGGGAGAAGGATAGTTTGTATTTCTCAGATTCGGATGGTGAGATGGAGAACTGGTAGAATCGGTTGCATGATGTTTTTGCGATATGCTACCTCAAGATTGTTAAGAACTTCTGGTGCATCTCCTCAGAGGTAAGAGAACTACCCTCTTTTGATCGTTTTGGTAGTGTCAAAGTATTTCTAGAATAATTGTAAAAGGATTTCCTAGAAGAAAAAAGGTTATCAACACTTGATCTAGCTATGTGCGCAACCCCAACGTGTTGGTGGGATATGCACAAGAGTGTGTTTAAGGATTGGGAGGAATGTAGCAAAATGATGAAATTCTGCTTTTGTTGGAGCGGGGTCCCCTATGTCCAAGCTTGAAGAAAATTTTGATATATTTTTGTAATATATTTTGTAATTTTAGTCGTGCTCAGCACAAGTCAGGGGTATTTGCGGTGGGTCCAAGCCCCTCATGAGTTGTAATTGGTAAAAGGGTAGAACAAGGGGCCGCAAACCACGGTTTGCAGACCCTAGATTAGCGCAGGCTAAAAGTATAAATAAGAGTCTAGATCGAGTCGAAAAAGTTAGTTTTTGGATAAGTTTGAACGTTGAATGATAGATCTATTTATCTTGTGATATTTTGTGCATATTTTTCTGGGTATAAGGCTCCTGTTGGATGTGTGCACGAAGACCTTAGTCCTGCTGTGTGCGGACCCCGCTAGCGGTGTGCGTGGGTGAACTAAAGATTTTTTGTATGAAGGATCTGAACTGATATGAATAAAGAACTATTGTTGCGGATATCTGAGTCTCAAATGCATATAATATTTATGTTATGAAGGTTTCTACATATTATTTCTTATTCTTGTATTTTCTGTATTTACATCTCTTGCACAAATGTTTCTGGGTTTAGAAGAAGGATTATTGGATGGATCTAATTTTATTGTGGTCTGATATTAATTTTTAAGAGTTATTACATGGCTTATGAATCCCTTGTTAACCTGTGCGCCAGGTATTCCGCATAATTGACCTAAATCTGTCTGTAACAATTTCCTGGTTAGGGCTTCTGTTGTGAAGGTCTGTTCATGGTTATTTTGGATCATACATAACCCATATCATTCAACCCTCTCTCAGGGTGTGGAAACCTAGCTCCATCATCCCCCCATACTGCCTCAGGTGAGACTTTGACTTACGCAAGCAGGTCAGTGCTGAAAGGGCCAGTAGTAAGAGGGTTTTGTTAGTTAACCTCAACTCCGAACCTAGGTCAGGACCACTCAAGCCAACAAATGGTTCTTTTGTCAAGACCGGGATCATTTTGAGAAAGGTTGGGTGGTGATGAAAGGTTAGTGGTAGCCATTAAAGCCTAAGCTAGAGTACTGGTTTGAAAAATAGATTGAGTAATTTTCCCTAAATGAAAACAGAAGTAAGAAGTTGTCCACTGAAGAGTGGAAGAAAAAGTATCTTTTCACAAAAGTGCACGAGATATTCTTCATGACCTTTCTGCATGAATTGTAGGAGTAGTTTTCAAGGTTAACATAATTCCAAACCTGTTGGAAGGACGATCAGGTCACGCAATGGACCCCTGAATTGATCGAACAGTTGGAAAAGACTGATAATTCCATTACCAAAACTGTATATCACTGGGTTGACAACATCTTGGGTGGGTTTGTGATAGAATTTGTAGTGGATAATTTTGTGTCGTGATGGAAAATTTGTAATATTCCTTTTTTTGGTATCCACCTATGATAGGGTTAGGATGGACTTCGAGGAGGGAGTAGACGAGGTCTGAGCCAAGGGTTGGTGTCCTTGATAGGGCCCAAGGGTTTTGTGGAGGAGTTTTGAGGAGTTTCTATGAGGACCGATGGCATTCGCTTGATATATTCCATCATCCACATAGTTTTCCCTTTGTTCTGGTGTGTTCTGGCAAATTTCAAAAAAATGAGTTATTTTTGGGCTTAACTCAATTAATTACACTCAAGGTGGTATTCCGGGAGGAATAAATGACAGGACACCTTAGTGTAATAGATCGTTGGAACCAGAATTAGGATATATTCATGATGGGATGCTGAGAAGCAACTTACAGTGGCCAGAGATAGTACCATGGGCGATATACTATTTTCCTTAATTAAAAATGACTTTAATTAGTCATTTAATTAAAGGAAAAATAATATTTAGAGGAAAAGGGGCCAAAAGTGACTTAAGTGAAATATAATTAAATTAAATTCACTTTGATATAGTCAATGGAGGATCTTCTAGAATAATAATAAAATAATAAAATAAGATGCTTCTAGAGGATTTTATATCTATCCATCAGATCTATAAAAGGAGAAGCGAAGGTCATTTGGGGATATCTTGGTTTAGATCATTTTCTTGTGTGAGAGGTTTGAGAACTTGGTTCTCTACTCTACTGGTAGCCCTAGGACGAAAACCATTGGGTGATTTGTGAGCATTGGACGAAAACCCAACTCTCTTTGAGGAGAATTCATTCAGCAGTTTCACAGAGCTTCAGCGATATTGGAGTGAGGATCATTTAGATCCTCAATTGGTGTTCATTGATTTTCAGTTGATTCAGTGGCGGCTGTTGCCGGAGGGAGAGTGCAACAGTTCAGTTTTGGGAGCCAACACGGTATTGTAGCATATCCTTGAGGCTAATTCTATTTCAATTATCTCAGCTATTTCTCATTTCAGCATGTAAAACCAGTTATATTATAATAAAACTAAGTTATTTCATGCATTATGGTGTTATGGATTTTCATGTACTTGTATGGTTTGTTTTACATGGAAATCTTCTATTAAATGCATGATAATTTAATGGAGAAATTTTGGTTGAGTTAATTTCTGAAAAAATCTATAAAATATCCCATTTGGGATATTACAGTTTCATCAGAGCTGGTGATCTTTCCAGCCTGAGGTTTTACTTTCCAAATTACCAGAAAATCCAAATTCAAGGGTTTTACTACAACTCAATTTTAGAGGAAGATCAATGGTTTATTATTTTGAGACATTATTGGAGGATGCATTTGAGTTCTTGTGTTTGCTGTTATTTGCAAGGTTCATTAGCTTACGAGAGCTATAAGCGAACCTCCAGGGCTGAGATTGATATTCTATTTCTGGAACAGTGTGGCAATCTCTAGGCCAGCACAGAAGAGGAGAGTTGAGACTAGTTGTGGAGCAAAGTCTCAACCATCTAAGATTGTTTTGTTAAGGAAGTATAAGAGCGATTAATTGCAGCACATTTGGAGGGTTTCTGAATAGTTCATTGATCATTCTATAGACAACGTATTCAGCAACTACTAGGAGAGCGTAGAGCTTATTGGGGTCAATTTTGGAGCATCGTGATTTGGCCAAACCATTTATGGGTTTTGGTCAGATTGGCTTGAGGAGTCAGAGAATAATTTTTGAGAATTTTCTGAGAACCAGATGTAGGTATTTTGGCTAATTCATTGCAGCAGCTAGTGAAGAATTGCTGCTAGAGAACATTTTGCTGGGCCAAATTTATATTGCAGGGCCAAAATGATTCAACTAGAATTTGCCCAATATTTTTATGGGTTTTTATGGGTTTTTTAAGTATAGTTCATGCATAAAACCCCGACATTTTCTGAGTAGTATATTAGCCCATTTACGCAGTCCCTACTCAGCTAGAAGTTGTAAGCGCTAAGCAAAAAGGGCATTTTGAAAGTTGGAATTAGAGAAAAATATTTTTGGGTTTTTCCAGGTTTTGTGAGTAGATTCTATGGTTAAAATACCAGAATTTTCTGAGCAGTATATCTTCTCATTTACAGAGTCCTTGCTCAACCAGCAACTATAGGAACTAGGAGAAAAAGGGTCTGATCTTGAAGGTTGGAATTCAAGAAAACTGTTTCTATGTTTTTCTAGGTTTTAGGGAAGGATCACCTTCCCAAATTCCTAGAATTTTCTGAGCAGTAGAAGCAGTCTAACCGACAGTCTGAAGTCACCAAGCAACAACATTTCCAATAGTATTTCCAAAGTCAGCGCAGAGCTGAGGAGAGATCATTCCATTTCATTTGGGGTAGCATTTTTTATCTTGCTTTACTAGGATGAATTCATCTTGTTGTGAAAAAATGATTTTGCTAGAGCCCAATTTATTTTCCAGAGCCTAAATGATTTGTCGGAGCTAGATTTATCTGTTGGGGTAGGGTATTGTAATGAGAAATGTATTAATGTATGTAGGGTGTTTTTGTGGTACCTTTCATTGTTATCGTAACCTTGTATTGTTTCCATAAACATGGAGTTCTTAAAATACCTCCTAAACTCACATGGAAACACAACCATTGAAGCTTTGAACCACAATGTTTCTATGGACCAAAAACCCAAGAAGAACAATAGACCTTTCTCAAAAGGGGTCAATATCATTCTTCAAAATGGGCAATCCAGGGACCTACAGAAAGAATCAGAGATAGGGCACAAAATCCTTGCGCTTGGGAGAGATTTGAAACACATGAAGATCACATGGAGAGTTCTTTCCAAACGTGAGGAACTTAATGAACTCCTTTCCAAAGTAAAACAGTTAGATGGGAGAAAATTAATGTGAGTCTCAAAACCATGTATGCTTTCTCTCATACAACCCAATTTCTTGGATGAAACTTGTGGAGGGGTCACACTTCCAGTTGCGGCTTGTCTCAGCAACATCATGAGACTAACCATACCTACAGCCCCTTACAATGATGACATTATGAGGAGATTTTTCTGACTGATGGTAGGGACCTTTCAGGATTTGGACAACAGTGTAGGCTCTACCCTTGGGAAGAAGCTTGAGGTTTTAGGAGGTATGGCCACATTCATAACATATTAAATCATGTATGATCTTGAATGTGATGGCTTGATTCTGCAGATTTTCCAATGCTTCTTCAGCAGTAGGAGACATCACGTTGACACAGTCATAGCACACATGTAGTCCATACTATCATAATGTATGAGAGAGTGTGAGGCCATTTGCCGAGAGTTGAAGACTAGGATGTTGAGCATTTGGAGGATAGAGCAGTTGGTCTCACCTGCTCCTTATGAGCTAGCCCAAGGGCTGGTCAAGAAGAATATTGGGCTATTCAGGAGACAATTGACCACGGAGGAGTTGCTCCAGTTTGGTGGATCAAGCAGCAGAAATGAGTTGAGGAGGAAGGGACTTTGCTTCATCTGCAAAGAACCTTGTGGGCCTGATCACACATGCTTGAGTGATGCAGATGATGTGCCAGAGGCAGAAGAAAAGGACATTCCTTCGATATGATAGGATGATGACTCTTCGTTAGATGAGTCCATTGATCATATGAGAATGCTTATGGGGAGCGAAACTAGTCATGCGGAGTTGATGACAATAGGTTGGAGTTGTATTCCAATGTGCAAAGTGAGCAGTCAGGGTTCTCTACAGGAGATACTTTGGGTGATGAGTCACTTCTGAATATTCAATCGGAGCAGCATATGATGGAGCATGAATCAGCAGAGAAGGAGGCTATGACATCATGCATGATAGTCCTTTGGGGGAGAGCCAGATGGAGGTTCACATTGAGTTTTTGATGGATGTATGACTACACTTAGGGTCAGCCATGGGTGAGGTGCAGACGGATGTACGGGCATCTAGTAGGGAGGCAGTAGTTGCAGATACTTATCCTCATGAGATGTTGGAGGTTGATGGGATAGTTTTGCAGGAGGCTAGTATCCAGCAAGAGCATGAAATTCCTGATCAGGAGAGGGATGAGTTGTTGGAGATGGTGGAGCATCCATATTCGGGTCGATACATAGATGAGGTTCATATAGATGCATGTGCAGTCAGTAGAGCAGCAGTGCTTTCAGGGAGTAGCACTCTCTAGGAGTACATCGATGGGGCTTGCAACATATCTCACCCATTTTGGCCTTGTATAGAGAGAAGGGTCGTCCTCTACAGGAAGATCTTGTCAGCAGACGAGACAGAGCAGCGTGAGTTGAGTATGGGCTGGCGAAAATACTCCAAACGTCTTCCGTATGTAGATATCACTACATTGGATTCTTCTTCCAGGTTAGATTGGTGGGACATCATGATTTGGTACCCTCTTGATAGCACGATCCTCTTCGTAGGGAGCATAGAAGAGCAGGGGCCCTTAGACATGACAGATGCTATAGATTCCCGTTGGTCGTGGGGCACATGCCGACAGTTCTTCAGTATTCCAGCTCAACTTCAAGATAGTATGGTTAGTGTTATTGCCTAAATCTACCTCAGGCTGAAAAAGGCAGAGTTCAGGTTAACATCAAACCACGCTCATTCTGGTAGCTAGCCCTACCAGAACAGGAGAGGGCTCTCTCCGGGTCAATCTCAGCAAAAATTAATCAATAGGGCTTGAGATGACTGAAATAAAAGCTAATTTTAGGCTAGGTATATGAATAAATGAGTTTGATTTAGTTTTTGGGGGTTTTATGTTGGATCAAGGGAAAGGTAGTTTTGGGTGCGGGGTTTAGGCCTAGTTTTTGCAGAGTTCTAATTGGGGAAAGGTAGGCAATAGTTTTGATGCTTTAAATTTAGTGGATGGATGGATCAGACCGGTGAGGAGCTGAAGAGGGTAAGAGGGTATCAAGAGTCCTCCTCAAACAGATGAAAACATGAAAAACAAAACAAAGATGAAGGCAGAGCAAAGCAACCAATGAATTCTACCTTTATAACTTGTTTGTTCAGTTTAAGAAGAAAGAAGAATGAAAATGGTACACATAAACATCAGTGAACTTACAGATACATAGAGGAAAACACCATCAAAACACAGAGCCACAAGGATCCCAAAGAGGGCTGCAAACCCTGGTCTATTCCTTTGCCAAAATTGCAGAATGAATTTACAATGAAGTGTTGAGCAATCCCAAATGTCCAACCCTGAAAATGACTGAGAACATTCATCATATAGACAAGCCTAACCCATTCCCATGCCTCTAGGGGTCGATATCATCATTTTAGGAGTTGTTTCAACCATATCTAAACTAGGAACTAGAAAATAGGCCATGCAACAACTTGCCTCTATATGCTAGGAAACTGATCCATTCATTCACATTTCACCTTTTAGTGAATGAATCTTCTAGAACAAGTAAAAATGTGCCAAAATTACATCATGAACATGAAATTACATCAATGTATATCAAGATTTACGAGAAAAAGTGAAATTGGTAAAAAATAGGCGAAATTCTGAGCTTTGGAGTGAAAAATAGGCCAAAATTATCTATGCGTCGCGCCCAAAATCTCTATGCGTATCACAACTTTGGAGCTGAACTTGAGGCACTTCATGAAGTTCAAATTCAGCTCATGATAGCTCGTTGGAAATCCCTGCCTGTCTACTTTCCAACCCAAGTGGAATTTCTGGATTTGGTGTCCATTTTCCCCTCCAAAAGTTCAATCTCCCAACACTGCTTCCTGTGGGTGCAAAAAGTGGCAGAAAGGCCATTTTCAAGGTGTTTTTGACCCTTTAGGCAACCCAGAACTTGATGAAATTCTTAGGCCATTCCTAAGCATGCATAAATTTTCATAAAAATCCAGAAATACCAAGTTTCCCTCCAGAGGATCTCCCAATCGTAAGCGCGCGCCAAGTGGTGCTACGCGTCGGGCAGAAAAACCTGTTTTGTGACCAAAAAATTCAAAAATGACAAAATTTTCTCCAAATTCCTTGAAATTTGGACTGAAGGTCCCTCATCAAGCGCTATGCTCAGCCAAAGAAGCTTCGGCCAAGATTTGGAGCCTATCATGTTTTTGACGACGTTTCAGTGCCCTCCTTAGCCTCGCTTTCAGGATCTTGATTTTCGCTTTGCAAACATGTGTGCGTGCCCAATAGTGATTTTTCATGTGCCTGAGTATATTTTTCTCCTTTTTCACCTTCTCCAACAGCTTCTTGAGATGAATTTTGACTCTCTCGAGCCAAGTTTCCCTATCGGCTTCAACCTCCCACTCAATAGGTGTCATCTCGGATGGGCTTCTTCGGGCAGCTCGTCGGTTTTCATGGATGTTTTGCAACTCCATGATTGTCTGCTGATCCTCCAACTGCTTGTTGCGCTACTCCAGATATTTTATGATCCACTGAGCTCTCTGCAACTTGTTATTCAATGTGTCGATCTCATTTTTCTGCTCCTGAATGATCTCCCTCAGTTTTGAGCTTGGAGAGCTCAAATCCTCATCAAGCAATATGAAATCAGCATCATGGCCTCTTGAAGGTCCCTCCTCCTTCATAGGCCTCTTTCCTCTGTCTTGTACCTGTACCTGTGCTGATGACGACGGCAACGAGACCCCTTCCACCCCGGGTGGAGATAGTACTCGTCGGCTGCTGCAAATAATGCTCTCGTGCCTCTCTGATAAGTAACAAATACTGGCACACCAATGATAGGCTCTGTCTCGGGACCTTCAAACTGATGTGAAGGCTCACCTGCATCATGAACAATCTCTAGAGGAGGCTGAGGGGCTGTAAAGAAGTCACGGGAAATGAAATCTTCCCATTCAATGCCCTGTAATCCAAGCTGATGTACCACAATCATCTTGATGAGCGCATAATGATAAATGCTATTGTACTGCTGCTCTGGAGTCTTCTTCTGCACAAGAGTAGTCATCCTCTCTATGTTTTGGTACATGAAATATGGAATATTCATCATCCTTACTCTCATGAAATGCATCAATAGTCTAATGTGGTATGCATAAAGGCGTGAGAACCGGCCCTCACAACTGAAGTACCTGATAATGAAACTCATCAATGGTGCATAAGAATACCCTACTGAGCTGCATCACATAGCCAGGCCTGATGTATGGCTCGTAATGTACTCTATCCACCTGCTGTCTTTTGTTCCACTCCTCACCTACATTCGGTATTCCTGTTGCCTGAGAAATGGTTTCTGGTGTCAAGGTGAAATTTACACCAGCGAGTGTGACCTGACCATCTTGCAAATGTAAAACAAACAACCGGGCTAACTCCTAATGATGCTGAGTTTGAGCAACCCTCTCACAGTACTGATAACATGACTGCTCTTGGAAACACGCCATAGCAAGTGGGCAAGCCTGTAACTGAGTCAATGAGGTGGGCTCCTCTCTCACATGTTTGCCTCCTTTACGAGGCCTTCTCGGTACATGAAGCTTTGTGGTAGAATCATTGTTTTTCTCATATGATGAATCTGTGTCCGTCATGGTGTTGCAATGTGTATGACAAGTGTATGTTTGATTGGTTGAAAATGAGAAATGAAGACTTGGTGTTTATTGCCTCCAATTTTCAAATGTATGCCAAGTAGGAAGGGACTGTGGGAAAAAAGGGACAGTGGGTATAGTGGAATTTCAAGTGAAATTAGAATGCCATAACAGTCACTTGACTATGTTTTAGGAATGTGGGGTTTGGGAATTAGGAATTTTGCAAATTATATGGGAGATGGTAGGGTTTAGGGATAGGGAAAATAGGACTTTAGGAACAAGTGATATGAGTGATTTTATAAGGGAATAGGGAAAAAAGGGAAGGCACTGTATGATGATATGACAGTGGTGGAAACACAGGTGAAAAATGGAATGGGAGGGTTTTGGCACCAAAGTCAAGTTTTAACACCCAAATTTCAAACCCTAAGAGCAGTTTTTGACAAATATAGGGTTTATATTCTCAAACTCCAAACTTTCAAATTCCTCCCTCCAAACAACACCCAACACAAGCTAAAATCAATGGCAAGAGTTTTCAAACTTACTTGGAGCAAAAGAAATTGAGTTGTTCTGGTTTTTGATGTAGCAGTGACGAAATTCTGCTTGGAGGCTCTGTGCGCTGCGCACAAAACCCAGTGCGTCGTGCGTGTTATATGCGTCGCACAAGAGAAAATTAACACTGTGAATCACGACTGTGTGCGTCGCGACATGTCAATGCACCGCGGCCTTTCTCCTGTGCGCCGCGCAGCACTCCAATACACAGTCTCGGCTTTAAACACAAACTTTCGCTCTTCCACGATATAAACCGACTTCTTTGATATCTCTTGAGTAAAAATGATTTGATAAACGTGAAGTATACTTATGTACACAAGGATTTTGATTTTGATTTTGAAAAAACCCACTTTGTAATGTTTTGGCTTTGGCACTTTTCACTCTCTAATACAAAATCTGTTTTTTGTTTCCATTTTGACTTTTTTGAGCTGAATGATGAAACTTTTGTCGATTTCTTGCAGGGATGATTGGCATTGGATTTCGGCAAAGGATGACCAGGGCTACGCCTGAAGTATTTCATGACTGAAAAACTTTAAAAATTACAAAGGATGAAATTACATTTATTACAAAAAATAGATTTGACGATTTCTTCTTCAAAATAGAGTTTTGAAGAAGAATCATTCTCAGCATTATTGATGATGAAAATTTTGGAATGAAAACTTATTAGAAACATCCTCATGTGCCTGCTGGCTTTATTTGACATTTTTGAAGACGAAACCCTAGACCTAATGACTGAAATGACTCTTTGCTGACCAAAATACCATCCATGACTATGAATGACTGTAAAATTGACTTTGATGAATTTTGATGAACTTTAATAATCAAACACAAACCAGCAGATACATGACATGAGGGAAAATGAGAGACAAGACCCTTCTGTCAGATAATCTATGCTTCTAATGGAATGCAACTGATTGGATGAATGAGACACCTAAAATGAAATGCAACAAAGAGTTTTTTGATCTCTGACGGAGGTATGACTATACCGACTCTAACATTGGCTCCAATGGGGATGGTAGCTCCTGGGAGGTGCCAAGAACTACATATCTTTGGAAAGCAGACAGTGCCTTCGTCCATTGGGCGATGGAGCCCATTATTTCGAAAAAGAAACACAAGACTGTTGACTGATTTATTGACTAATAATCTGACTCAAACTGACTCAAATTTTAAACTGAAATTACTGAAAAAACCGACTCAACAAACTCAAACAAAGATGCAATCCATCTTCAGAATTATAGCCTTCACTTCGGGCCCCAAACTGAAGAAAAGATCACAATGCACACTTGCGATGAAACTGAAATAAATGGTATGTACAATGACAATGTGATCAGCAGAAAACATCTTAGAAATGGTACCGCTTGAGCAAACCGACCATTGACCGGCCCTCCTGGACAATCTTCCTCGTTCATCTCCTTCAGAAGAAAAGCGTTCTGACCTCGATATGTTGCAATCTTAAAGCGTCCTTTCCAGAGATTTTCGAACTTACCGTGCTTACCTTTGTCCTCATTTCTGGCATCCCATTTCAGCACCACTTCTTCCAACTGAAATTTATCCGCCTTTGCTTTCCTGTCGTAGATCTTCTTAATTCTCTCCTACAGCTTGAATGTGTTTTGAAAAACTTCTTCCCTCGTCTGCTGCAAATGGATCATTTGGTTTATCCTTCTCTGCATATGATCTTCTTCACTGCCAGCTTCCTGCAGAAGTTTTACCACCGGGACCGCGAGAGAGGTAGGGAACACTGTATCAACTCCATAAACCAACTCAAAGGGGGACATACCAATGGATTTCTTCTGACTCACCCGATCAGCCCATAATGCATTGACCAACTTTTTATGCCAACTCTTCTTGTTTATATCCAGCAACTTTTTAATGATATTGACCAAAGATTTGTTGGAAGACTCCGCCAATCTGTTTCCTTGCAGATGATAGGCGGTTGAATGCCCCAAAATGATTTTATACTTGTCACAAAACTCAATCATATTTTTTGATTTGAAAGCTGCTGCATTGTCAGTGATCAACTTGTTCGGGCAACCAAAGCGAAACAAAATGTTATTCTCAAGGAAATAAATAATTACCGAATCCGTAGCTTGCCTTGTGGGAATTGCTTCAATCCACTTCGTGAAATAATCCGTCGCTGTTAGGATCCATCTATGTTGTCCTGAAGAAGCGGGATGAATTTCGTCGATGAAATCCAAACCCCACTGCTGAAACGGAGCACTCACCTCAATGGGCTTAAGCGGAAAAGGCTGTAATTTCTGTCTTCCTTCAAAAATCTGACACTCATGACAGCTTTTGACAGTCTTATACACATCAGCAAACAATGTCGGCCAATAATATCCCGCTCTCAAAATATTATTGGCTATTGTTTTCCAAAACAGGTGACCGCCACAATCTCCCTTGTGAAAATCCTCCATTACCCGCTTTGCTTCTTCTTCCACCAAACAGTTCAACAAAACACCACCGAGATCTTTCCAATAAAGTGAATTATTTAGAACACAAAACTTAGCAGCCTTCAACTTCAAAGTTCTACTTTTTTTTCTAGCCATGCCGGGCGGTGGTGACAAATTTTGAAGCAAATATACAATATCTGAATACCAATGAGATGTCACAAAGATTTCCGATACCTGAACTGATGAAATTTCCTCATTATCTTCAGACATAGCAGCAATAAGATTGATGTCCAAAGCGTGCAAATTCGTTTCATCCATTAGCTTTGCCAGTCCTTGTCCTTTGATAAGTTTCGTAGGCTTTATCTCCACATCATACTCTAACAAATCTGTTATCCATCTACCCCATCTCCCTTCCGGATCTGTTTGCACCAAAACATCCTTAACAGTAGCGTTAGGAACATAAGCAATAATATGAGAATGCAGAATATACACTCGAAAATCTTTCAACGCTTTCACAAGAGCAAGAGCTTGCTTTTAAATTATGTTATATTCAGGGCTGCATCTCTTATAGTACGACTGAAAAAAGCAATTGGTTTCTCATGCCCATCTCTTTTCTGCATTAACACCGCTGCCATCGTATGCTCCAAAGCAAAAGAGAACAAAATAAAATCCTGAGTGTAATCCGGGCTGATCAAAACTGGAGCTGAAGAAAGAACCAACTTCACTAGATTGAAAGACTTTACCGCCTCTTCACTCCACCTTACTACACTATCCTTCTTAAGCATGTCTGTAATCTCTCTTAGATGTTCAGCAAGGTTAGGCACAAAGCGGCGTAAAAAAATCATCTTACCATTAAAAGACTGAATCTCCTTCTTATTCCAGGGAAGATCAATTTTCTGAATTGCTTCAACTCGAGCTGGGTCAATACGGATGCCATCTTTTGAAATAATGTGACCTAGAAGTTTGCCCTCATCCATGGCAAACAAACTTTTCTTGGGATTGAGTGACACACCATACTTTCTGCATCGCTGAAAAACAACTTTCAAATGGTAAAGGTGCTCTTCATCAGAATTGGAAAAGACCTTCAAATCATCAAGATACACAACAAGGAAAACATCTTTCTCATTCGCAAATGCCAGGTCCATTGCATGCTGAAATGTTGCACCCGCATTCTTTAAACCGAAAGGAATTTTGGCATAATGGAAAGTTCCCCACGGAGTGGTGAACGTAGTTTTGTCTCTATCATCCTCATGGACCAAAATTTGGTTATACTCGAAATAACCATCGAGCAGTGACATACGAGATGCTCCAACTACTCGCTGCAATATATGATCCATTTTGGGCAGTGGATAATTGTCTTTCAAAGAAACCTTGTTCAAATTCCGAAATCAATGCACAAACGAATCTCACCTGTCTTTTTGCGAACGGGCACCAAATTGGAAATCCAATCTGAAAATCTTATAGGAACAATGATACCAGCCTTGTATAATCGATTCACCTCTTTCTCAATTAAGGGCAACAACTTCGGATTGATCCTTCTCACCTTCTGCCTGAAGGGATTCTGATTTGGCTTAATAGGAATGGTGTGCTGAATTATATTGGTATCATACGTATTTAAATCTGAATAATCCCAAGAAAAAGCATCAGCAAAAGAAGACAACAAACTCACATATTTTTCTTTTACCTCCGGTGGCAATGATTTGGATAACTTCACCATCTTTGGATTCTCAGTTGTTCCAATGTTCACGTCTTCAACTCCCTTTTCCGTTGGCCGCAAGGTGGGCTTTCTAGTTACTTCATCTTGATCAAAGAGCTCCTCTAAAGGTATCAAACCCTTAGGAATGAAATATCTTTCAGCTGTAATACTTCCATCTCATTTATTTTCACATCAGCCTCACCGTCATCATATTCCATGTCAATTGAGGTACCTTTGAATTTACCTTTGTTTTGCAGAAACTCATCAATCTCATCATCATCTTGGAATACTTGCCAAAATCTTTGATTATCCGGGACAGTTGGATGATGTTTCACATGGATTTCAAACTTATTACTTGAGTTCATTGGGATCTTCAAATTACTAGCTGCCTTAGCAAGAGCATCCGCAATACCATTCTAAATGCGAGGGATACAAGTCAAAGTATAATCTGAAAATAACTTCAAGATATCAAGAACATCATTTCGATAAGCCCACATTCGAGGATGCTTGGCTTGATACTCACCCTTCATTTGTTTAATTACTAGCTCGGAGTCGCCATAGACTGCAATTCTCTTAGCATTCAACTTCCTAAGTATTTTCAGACCAGCAATCAAAGCTTCGTATTCTGCCTCATTATTCGAACAATCAAATGCTAATTTGTAAGAACAAAATCTCACATTACTAGGTACCTTGTTTGGGGCGGAAAAAGGATTGCGTACCCAAATACCGATTCCAACACCATCACTCCCAACTGCACCATCGAAATCCATAGTCCATAAACCTTCCTCATCTTCTTCCAAGTGCTGAAATTTCGTTTGCTCTGTTATTTCTGTTTGCTGTCCCTCAACTTTATGCTGCTTCTGGAAGGCTGATTGCTAAGCGGAACTCTCAAGTTCTTGTCTCTCTTTCATCAAAACTTCTCTGAAATTTTCTGTGATCTTCGAAATGTCCTCTGCTTCAACTAACTGACTATCTATATCATTGAAACTATCTGAATATAAAACAAAAGACTATAATTCTGTATGTACATAATTTACCGGTTTCTCCTTGCTGGTGATCATATAATTCATCTTCTGTTCCCGATATAATATTCTCATCTGACCGAACACAGGAATGGTAGCATAGGAGAAATCGAGCTGCAATGCTCCCTTCAATTTCATTCCCCAAGATCTGGAAAGAAGCATGCCAAATCTTGGAGGTATGTCTGCCACAACCACATCCATCAAAACATTCTTCGCTGGAATCTGATCTAAACTTACTGCTAAATCTTTAATGAGCCCAATGCATCTCACTCTACTGGAATCAAAAGAATACATATCATGATATTTCCAAGTGATGTCCAATCCCAATTTCTCCATAATCGCCTTCGGCATGAGATTGTGAGAAGCTCCAGAATCAAACATGGCATTATGTAACACAAAATCATGCAATCTAAGGCTGATATAAAAAGGCGGCACATCATTATTGGGAGACTCACCATCCAATGCTGGTCCAAATATCAATTCAGGTTGATCATCTTCCACATTCAACATATCAGACATTGGATCGAAATTCAAAATTTTAGATACTTGACCCTTGTAGCTGCTATTTCTCATCAACTCAGTCAAAGGAATGGAAACTTTCAACTTAGCTATCTCACTCTCTAAGTTAAAAGCTGAAGTCTTTTCTACCTCTTTGACTAGAGCATCCTTCTTTTCAACTTTCTACTTCGATACAATTGGCTGATTTGATCTTTCACTTGCTGCTGGAGACTTGCTTGTAGTAGGATCAACTACATCTTTTCCCTTCTTTTGTGCAATGGGTGCATCATTTTTTGGTGTTGCAACTTCTTTTCTCTTCTGGATTGGGTTGATAGGCACATCTCTGTTTCTAAGTGAATATTGTTTCTGCTGGGCCGACAAATCATTCATATAACCTCTCTGATACTCATCCGACTCTTCTTCAAGAGCTGTCTCACTTGCCAAGATAAAATCCTCATCTTTTTGTACAGCTGAACTTTCTGCAAACTCCTCCTCTTCAATGATAAAGGTTGGCATGTCATCAGGTGTAAAAAAAGTGATTTTCTTCTCCTAGTACATTATCTTCATGATCTGATTCCGGGCCAACAAAATTCTGTTGTAAAGGAGTCTTTACCTGCTGTTGTGCTGGCGGTGGTTCTTGTGCTCGCTGCTCTCGTTGTTGATCCTGAACTGAGGTTGATGTTGTCCACGAAAATTGGGATTTATGATCTGCGGTTCGGGCTTATCAAGTGTCATTCTTTCAAACATCTTCTCCACTTTGCGAAGTAATTGATCTGAAGTAGAAGCTTCTTCTTTAATTGCAACTTTCTTCTCTGCTTTCAATCTAGCTCTCTTGTCATTCAAATTCGCTTCCACACTCACCGCAATTTTCTGCATATCCTCCAAAGTGGGTGGATCTCTTTCCCGTAATGAATAGGCCATGTCCGGATCAAAACCATCCGGGAATTTAAGCAAAGCTGACTTCTTAGATGGCCTCAAATCATCAGGAATTGCATTATAAACCACATTAAATCTGATAATATAGTCTTGGACGGACTCACCAACATTGTGCTTGATCTTGGTATATTCAGAAGTGATTTGAAGAGGATATTTCTTTACTTCCCACCGATCTAAAAATTGTCTCTGCAGCTCAGCCAATGTAGCAATACTTCTAGGCTACAAAGCTCTGAACCACTTATGTACTTCACCACCAAAAGTTTGCACAAACAATCTCATAGTCACATTTTCTTCATCAATTTCATGAAGATCAAAGAAGTCTGCCATTCTGTCAATATGTTTTTGAGCAAGAACACTTTGTGGAGTACCATCAAACAATGGGATCTTACTTTGGTAATCAGCGGGCATAGCATACAAGTTTGGAGGCAAGACAAGGGGTGCGAATCTAGCAGCCATTGCTCTTGGTGGATTAATAATCTGTCTTGGAGAAACGGGCAGAGTAGGAGCAGTAGATGTATGAGGTGTATGTGGTGGGGAAGGAGGAGAAACTACTACAGATTGTTGATCAGATATAGATGGTTGCACAGGAATGGTAGGAATGAAAGGCTCAGTGTGAACTTGTGAATCAGAAGTAACTGCTGATGGACCAAGAGTTTCAGAAGAAGATTCGATAAACTCAGGAATATTTGTTACCACAATTGAGTTTTGAATGTTCAAGATGTAACTATCAATGGATCTATTAGCTTGTTCAATCTCAAGATACTTGATAAACTCAGGATTTATGACAGTAGAACCAATAGCACTTTCAGATTTTGTTTCAAACAACGACAACTCAAATTGATCATCAAACTCAATATCTTCAAGGAATTCAAATACAGTAGGGCATGAATGAGATTTGAAAAGAGGGATCATGGGACTTTCTCGATGAAGAATTCTTGAAATCAGATTGGGGTTCTCATACACTGGAGGTGGATCGGGATCCAGATTTGCTCTAGTATGTCTTCTGGAAGCCAGTGTGTTGGATTAATTTCAAAATCAAAGGGACAAAACCAACTTGTTTAGCCTATCAAATTCTAGACTCATCACCCAAAAGTCCAGAACGATATGATATACTGGGGTAATTCACAAGTCAAGTGTCACGTTCACAAGCTAGACCGGAGATTGACTAAAGCAACGTTTATCTACTTCCGCTAATGCAAAGCAAAAGCATTTCGAAGGCTACCTGGCATAACTTCAGGCTCCGTCTGTAGCTTACAAAAAAATTAACACCAACAACCAAACCATTTTCTTCTTCCCCAGTGGAGTCGCCACTATGTTATTGCCTAAATCTACCTCAGGCTGAAAAAGGTAGAGTTCAGGGTAACATCAAACCACGCTCAGTCTGGTAGCTAGCCATACCAGAACAGGAGAGGGCTCTCTCCGGGTCAATCTCAGCGAAAATTAATCAATAGCGCTTGAGATGACTGAAATAAAAGCTAATTTTAGGCTAGGTATATGAATAAAGGAGTTTGATTTGGTTTTTTGGGGTTTTATGTTGGATCAAGGAAAAGGCAGTTTTGGGTGCGGGGTTTAGGCCTAGTTTTTGCAGAGTTCTAATTGGGGCAAGGTAGGCAATAGTTTTGATGCTTTAAATTGAGTGGATGGATGGATCAGACCGATAAGGAGCTGAAGAGGGCAAGAGGGTCTCAAGAGTCCTCCTCAAACAGATGAAAACATGAAAAACTAAACAAAAATGAAGGCAGAGCAATGCAAATGAATTCTACCTTTATAAATGGTTTGTTCAGTTTAAGAAGAAAGAAGAATGAAAATGGAACACATAAACATCAATGAACTTACAGATACATAGAGGAAAACATGATCAAAACACAGAGCCATAAGGAACCCAAAGAGAGCTGCAAACCCTGGTCTATTCCTTTGCCAAAATTGCATAATGAAATGTACAATGAAGTGCTAGCAATCCTAAATGTCCAACCCTGAAAATGACTGAGAAAATACATCATATAGACAAGCCTAACCCATTACCATGCCTCTAGGGGTCAATCTCATCATTCTAGGAGCTATTTCAACCATATCTAAACTAGGAACTAGAAAATAGGCCATGAAACAACTTGCCTCTATATGCTAGGAAACTGATCCATTCACTCACATTTCACCTTTTAGTGAATGAATATTCTAGAACAAGTAAAAATATGCCCAAATTACATCATGAACATGAAATTACATCAAGATAGATCAAGAGTTACATCAAAAATTAAAACTGGCCAAAACTAGGCGAAATTCTGAGCTGTGGAGTGAAAAATAGGCCAAAATCCTCTATGCGTCGCGCCCAAAATCTCTATGCGTAGCACAACTTTGGAGTTGATTTTGAGGCCCTTCCTAAAGTAAAAATTGAGCTCATGATAGCTTGTTGGAAATCCCTACATTTCTACTTTCCAACCCAAGTGGAATTTCTGGATTTAGTGTCCATTTGCCCCTCAAAAAGTTCAATCTCCCAACACTGCTTCATGTGTGTGCAAAAGGTGGCAGAAAGGCCATTTTCAAGGTGTTTTTGACCCTTTAGACGACCCAAAACTTCATGAAATCCTTAGGCCATTCCTGAGCATGCATAAATTTTCATAACAAATCCATAAATACCAAGTTTTCCTCCAGAAGATCTCCCAATCGTAAGCACGCGCAAGGTGGCACTACGCGTCGGGCATAAAAACCTGTTTTGTGACCAAAAAATTCAAAAATGACAAAATTTTCTCCAAATTGCTTGAAATTTGGACTGAAGGTCCCTCATCAAGTACCATGCTTAGCCAAAGAAGCTTCAGCCAAGATTTGGAGTCGATTATGCCTTTTGCGCCTCCTCAGTGCCCTTCTCAGCCTCGCTTTCAAGATCTTGATTTTTGCTTTACAAACATGTGTGCGTGCCCAATAGTGATTCTTCATGTGCCTGAGTATGTTTTTCTCCTTATTCGCCTTTTCCAATAGCTTCTTGAGATGGATGTTGACTCTCTCAAGCCAAGTCTCCCTATCGGCCTCAATCTCCCGCTTAATAGGTGTCATCTCGGATGGGCTTCTTCGGGCAGCTTGTCGGTTCTCACAGATGTTTTGCAACTCCATGATCATCTGCTGATCCTCCAACTGCTTGTTGCGCTGCTCCAAATAGTTTATGACCCACTGAGTTCTCTGCAACTTGTCATTCAATGTGTCGATCTCAGTTTTCTGCTCCTGAATGATCTCCCTCAGTTTTGAGCTTGGAGAGCTCAAATCCTCATCAAGCAATATGAAATCAGTATCATGGCCTCCTGAAGGGCCCTCCTCCTGCATAGGCCTCTTTCCTCTATCTTGTACCTGTACCTATGCTGATGACGACGGAAACGAGGCCCCTTCCACCCCGGGTGGAGATAGTACTCGTCGGGCTGCTGCAAACAATGCTCTCGTGCCTCTCTGATAAGTAACAAATACTGGCACACCAATGATAGGCTCTGTCTCAGGACCTTCAAACTGATGTGAAGGCTCACCTGCATCGTGAAAAATCTCCGGAGGAGGCTGAGGGGCTGTGAAGAAGTCACAGGAAATGAAATCTTCCCATGCAATGCCCTGCAATCCCAGCTGATGTACCACAATCATCTTGATGAGCGCATAATGATAAATGTTGTTATGCTACTGCTCAGGAGTCTTCTTCTGCACAAGAGTAGTCATCCTCTCTATGTTTCGGCACATGAAATATGGAATATTCATCATCCTCACTCTCATGAAATGCATTGAAAGGCTGATGTGGTATGCATAAAGGTGTGAGAATCGACCCTCACAACTGAAGTACCTGATAATGAGTCTCATCAATGGCGCATAGGATTCTTTCAGAAATCGGAATGGGAATACCCTGCTGAGCTGCCTCGGATAGCCAGGCCTGATGTATGGCTCATAATGAACTCTATCCACCTGCTGTCTCTTATTCCACTCCTCACCTACATTTGGTATTCCTGTTGCCTGAGAAATGGTTTCTGGTGTCAAGGTGAAATTTACACTAGCGAGTGTAACATGACCATCACGCAAATGCAAAACAAACAACCGGGCTAACTCCTGATGATGCTGAATCTGAGCAATGCTCTCACAATACTGATAGCATGATTGCTCTCGGAAACAAACCATGGCAAGTGGGCGGCCTCCAACTGAGTCAAAGAGGTGGGTTCCTCCCTCACATGTTTGCCTCCCTTTCGAGGCCTTCTTGGTGCATGAAGTTCTGTGGTAGACTCACTGTCTTGCTCATAGATGAATCTGTGTCCGTCATGGTGTTTTCAATGTGTATGAAAAGTGTATGTTTGATTGATTGAAAATGAGAAATGAAAACTTGGTGTTTATTGCCTCCAATTGCCAAATGTGTGCCAAGACTGTGGGAAAGATGGACAGTGGGAAAAAAGGGTATATTGGACTGTCAAGTGAAATTAGAATGCAATAACAGTCACTTGACTGTGTTTAGGAATGTGGGGTTTGGGGATTTTGTAAATAATATGGGAGAGGGAGAGTGGTAAGGAATAAAAGGATTTGAGGGATAGGAAAAATGGAAATGAGTGATAATGGGAATAAGAGAGTGACTTTATGATAATATGACAATGATGAGAACACAGATGAAAATGGAATGGGATTGTTTTGGCACCAAAGTTCTAGTTTTAACACCCAAATTTCAAACCCTAAGAGAATTTTTTGACCACATGAGAGGGTTTATAATTTCACCAATCAAACTTTCCATTTTCTCCCTCCAAACAACACCCAACACAAGCTAAAAATCAATGGCAAGAGTTTTCAAAATTACTTGGAGAAAAAGAGTTTGAATTGTTTTGGTTTTTGATGAAGTAGTGACAAAACTCTACTTGGAGGCTCTGTGCGCCATGCACACACCCAATGCGCCGCGCGCGTTATATGCGCCGCACCAGAGAAAATTTACACTGTAGAAAATGGCTATGTGCGTCGCGACATGCCAATGCGCCGCACCTTCTCCCAATGCGCCGCGCGCACTCCAAACACACAGTCTCAGCTTTAAACTCCAGTTTCGACCTTCCACAATCTAAACCGACTTATTTGATATCTCTTGAGTAAAAATGATTTGATAAACGTGGAAATATCTTATGTACACAAGGATTTTGATTTTTATTTTTAAAAACCCCACTTTCTTATGTTTCCATTTTGGCACTTTTCACATGGTTAATAAAAACTCTGTTTTTTTGTTTCCATTTGACTTTTTTGAGCTGAATGATGAAAATTTTTGTCGATTTCTTGCAGGGATGACTGGCATTGGATTTCGGAAAAGGATGACCAGGGCTGCGCCTGAAGTCATGACTGAAAAACTTTAAAAATTACAAAGGATGAAATTACATTTATTACAAAAAATAAATTTGACGATTTCTTCTTCAAAACATAGTTTTGAAGAAGAATCATTCTCAGCATTGTTGATGATGAAAATTTTGAAATGAAAACTTATTAGAAACATCCTCATGTGCCTGCTGGCATTATTTGACATTTTTGAAGATGAAACCCTAGACCTAATGACTGAAATGACTCTTTGCTGACCAAAAGACCATCCATGACTATGAATGACTGTAAAATTGACTTCGATGAAATTGAATGAACTTTAATGATCAGACACAAACCAGCAGATACATAACATGAGGAAAAATGAGAGACAAGACCCTTCCGTTAGATAATCTATGCTTCTAATGGAATGCAATTAATTGGATGAATGAGACACCTAAAATGAAATGCAACAAAGAGTTTTTTGATCTATAACGGAGGTATGACTATACTAACTCTAACAGTTAGCATCAGATCAAGTCCGGAGATGGATTAGAGAGAGGTGATGAGTTTGTATTCTATTGATAGAGTATCATTCTTATTCCTGGGTACATTTCCGTAGGAGGACTTGGACATGAAATATGTTACATGTTCCATTGGGCCATAGATTATGGACCGATAGTCCATCAGTATTTCAGTAGCACTAGCTCGACATCCATAGATCATAATTGACTTCAACCTAGACTGAGAGTTGGACTAGAGAGAGGTGATGAGTTGGTATGCAGTTGGTGGGGCAGCTTATACAATTAGAGGTACAACACAGCAGGATCCATGGAGCATTGATGCTCGCTGGTAGACTTCGCTTCATGGGGTATTAGCTATAGCTAGAGGTAGTACGCAGTCCGATCCATGGGACTTGGGTGATGATTGGCCATGGTGGCATTGGGATTCAGGAGGATTGTTTGATGATAGGTACAGTGAGAGATCAGTTTGGGATCATGACATTGAGGGGTCTATTCTAGGTGGCTTAACACAAGTGCATAGTAGCACCCAGGGGTTTGTATGGGGCCAAGGCATTGGGTCTTAGTTGCATTGGGCCAACACAATGGCCCACATATTTGGATTGCTTGAGGGAAAGCAATATTTGGGCTAAAGTGCTGTAATATTCCTTTTTTTGGTATCACCTATGATAAGGTTAGGATGGACTTCCAGAGTTGGGAGCAGACAGGTCATAGATAGAGGTTGGTGTTATCAGCGGGCCTAAGGGATTTTTGGAGGAGTTTTGAGGAGTTTCTATGAGGACCAATGACATTCACTTGATATATTCTAGCATCCGCACAGTTTTCCCTTCGTTCTGGTGCATTCCGACAACTTTCAGAAAACTGAGTTATTTTTGGGCTTAACTCAATTAATTACGCTCAAGTGGCATTCTGGGAGGAATACATGATAGAACACCTTAGTGTAATAGCTCATTGGAACCGGAATGAGGAGATATTCAATATGGGATGTTGAGAAGTGACTTATGTTGGCCAAAGATAGTACCATGGGAGATATACTATTTTCCTTAATTAAAAATGACTTTAATTAGTCATTTAATTAAAGGAAAAATAATATTTAGAGGAAAAGGGGCCAAAAGTGACTTACATGAAATATAATTAAACTAAAGTCACTTTGATAGAGTCAATGGAGGATCTTCTATAATAATAATAAAATAATAAAATAAGATGCTTCTAGAGGATTGGAGATCTATCCATCAGATCTATAAAAGATGAAGCGAAGGTCATTTGGGGATATCTTGGTTTAGATCATTTTCATGTGTGAGAGGTTTGAGAACTTGGTTCTCTACTCTATTGGTAGCCCCAGGATGGAAACCCTCAGGTGATTTGTGAGTGTTGGATGAAAAACCAACTCTCTTTGAGGAGAATTCATTTAGAAGTTTCACAGAGCTTTAGGGATATTGGAGTAAGGATCATTTAGATCCTAAATTGGTGCTTCATTGATTTCCAGTTGATTCAGTGGCAGTTGTTTCCAGAGGGAGAGTGCAACAGTTCAGTTTTGTAAGGCCAATGTGTTATTGTAGCAGATTCTTAAGGTAAATTCTATTTCAGTTATCTTAGTTATTTCTCATTTTAGCATTTAAACCTAGTTATATTATAATAAAGATGAGTTATTTCCTGCATTATGGTGTTATGGATTTGCATGTACTTGTATGTTTTGTTTTACATGGCATTTTTTTGTTAAATGCATGATAATTTAATGGAGAAATTCTAGTTGAGTTAATTTCTGGAAAAGTCCTTAAAATATCCCATTTGGGATATTACAGAAGCAGAAAGGAGATTTTTCAAGGGATTTAGATGTAAATTATTACAAAATTTTCCTCTACTGATTAAGATGTTATTGTGTGAAAAGGGTATTTTTTGTAGCCACACAGAGTGCACGACCCCTGATCAAATCGAAAGCACTACGCACAGCGGAAATTATTATCGGATCAATTAGAGAGGGGATATATTTGTATATAGCCCTATGAGAAACTCACCTGATCTAGAAGGAAGCGAGGCTATGCACGCTGAAGGTAGTCCTCTTGCTATGCCACCGTCGAACTTGCACAGGGGTAAGACATATCCTACCCCACCACCACCCCCACTTGCGGAAGATATGTTCGTGCATATGAAGCTACCCCCATTTAAAGGTGAGGGGGATGAGGATATGGATTGATTTTGGTTTGTAGCTAATGTGGTGGGGACTGTGCAAAATGTTAATACTGTTTTTTTCAAGAGAGTACAGTTGGCTATGGAATTTGAAGGTCGCACTTTAGATTGTTTCATGGGATACCTAGCTCAAAATTTAGATCCCACTGTTCAACATATTAAGGATGCCCAAGAAGTAGTTTCAGAAGCCAAAGTCATATTCGTAGTGCGTAATAGAACTAATAGATTTTAAGCAAGGGCCGAAGGAATCAGTTTGGGAAGCTGACCAACAGCTGAAGAAAACCATCAGGGACGGAGGATTTTTATACAATGATAAGCAACATAAGGAATGGTTCATTTCCATGCTCTTACCACATTTGTGTGGGCCTATAGGTCAGCAGAAGATTGATTCTTAGGAAAAAGCCCTGGAAATTTCTATGAAACTGGAAGCTACACCTAGAGATTATGCTCAAATTGGAGCGCTGCAAATTCAAAGCCAATTAGAAGCTATGCACTTAGAAATTCATAATTTATGCAGAGATCAAGGTAAAAAAGTTGGCGCAGATGTCTGGTGCATACGCTGCAAGGGTGTTGGCCACACAAAATATCAGTGCCCTCTGTTTTCAGATTACCTGCAAGATGGGGGACCAAATCCACTGCACCCCAGGGATGCTGTTGGGCCTAGTACCGCCACACTATGGTGCTCTGATTGTAGGGTGGCGTGACAGCATGATATATACCATTGCTTGCGGTTAAGTGCCAATGTGCCAGAATTGAAGCAACAGTGGTGCAGATTTTTCTCTTTAGTTTGTCACGATGAGCACCATTGCCAGACGCTTGACCTAATGATATATAATGTGAAACTTTACAGAGCGTAGGCTGACCCTTCATCACCAACATCTCACTCTAGAAGGGGAGGGGGGAGAGGTGGATGCGCAGGTCGAGGAAGAGGGTAATTAATTTTTTATAACCGTGGAGACGTTGGACACTATGTGCGTGACTGCCCGAACCCTATGCGAAAATCATTTAGGTACTATAGGAAATTTGATCATGTAATTGAAGATTGTCCTGTGTTAATAGCTAAAATGTAGGAAAAGTAGCATATGCCTATGTAAAACATACAAATGGTTAAAGTTGAACCGCGCGAAGATGGTCCAAGGGTAAATGTAATTACACGAAGTGGTGTTGCCACTGGAGGAAATGAGGAAAATGTTGTCGTAGAGCCACTGATAAAAAATTCATCTGACAAGAAGGAAGGACTCAACCTATAGAAAGAAAATGAGATTTTAATTGAAGCCAGGAAGGATTTTGCTGCTACAGGAGTGTCCATGTCAAGGTCTACCATGGAACCAAAGGTTGATTATGAAGTAAAACCATTGCTGCAAGCTTGTATTAAGATACTACATAATTAGAAGGCAGTAGATAATATCTAGGCCCTGATAGACAGCTACGTAGAAAAATGCGTGCCTCGAACGAAGACTAAGGTCGTGACCAAGATTTATAAGCACAAGAAGAGAATTGGTTGGGAGATGAGAATGACTGTGCAGATTGGAGAGTATGAGATGGATCAGGTCATCTTGGATTTGGGGTATGATGAAAATTTCTTACCTAAGCAAACCTAGTATAATATGGGAGAACCAAAGTTGGAATTGTCCACCATTAAGTTACGCATGGCTAATGAGAAAAATATCATTCCACTTGGAAGGATCCCACAGGTCGTGGTAGACATCGCTGGAGTAAAGGTATGCGTGGAATTTGAAGTAATACAAATTGTGGATGATGCAAACCCCTACCCTGTGCTGTTAGGATTGTATTGGGCCATTGATATGGGAGGCATCATCAACCTGAAGCGGAGAAGCATGATCTTTGAGAATGATGGTACGAGGGTAATTGTCCCACTAGATCCAGCAGAAGGGGAACGATATACAGAACTAGTACGCGAAGGGGATCATGTCGACCATATTTACAAGTTGACTGCGTGGGACGAAGATTGGATCAACCATATAGATGATGGCATGTTGAATTGGGATAAGGATAGCTTGTGTTACTCAGATTCATATGGCGAGATGGAGAACTAGCAGAGTCGGTTTCCTGATGTTTCTGCGTTGCGCTGCCTCAAAATAACGAAGAACCTCATGCATCTCCTCAGAGGTAAGAGAACTGCCATATTTTTATGTTTTTGGTAGTGTCAAAAAATTTCTAGCAGCATTGGAAAAGGCCATCCCAGAGCAATGAAGGTGTCGGGCGCTTGATTTGGCTATGCACCCAACTCCATCGTGGTGGTGGGAGACGTACAAGGGAGTTTTCCTGGACTGTAAGGAATGTAGCAAAATGATGACACTCCATTTTGAACCTACAGATACCCCACCAACTGAGATTCAATATGGTCGGCGAGATCCGTGCAAGCACCTAGCCATGTGGATGGAGGTATGGGATGAATAGACTTGGAATGAGTGGGTTCATATGTTTATTCATTTGTTGGGGCCGGTACCCACCACCTGGTATCTAGAAGCTGAGCTACACTGAGGTACTCACTACTGGACTATGATGACTGAGGATTTTCTGGCAACATTTGGCTTGGTTGGGGGATCGGATAAATTGGATGAAGCCCTGTAGGATATGTATGCCCTTGTATTTGATGAATCTCGACCCGGAAAGGAATATACTATGCTGGTGTGGGATGCGCAGATGCAAGAGATTGTCAATTACATGAACTTGTCAATAGAGGATAATTGAGATGACCCAAGAAATGTTAACATCCATAAATCTGAAGGGGAGAGCACATTTGCAGGGCCTGCATTAGGGATGGTGGATGTCACTAAACCTCTGAAATTTAAGGAAGTAAACATTGGGACAAAAGAGAAGCCCAAGTTGGCCAAAATTGGGGATTATTGGGATGATGATACAGTAGGAAAGGTTGTGGAGCTACTGACAGAGTATCAGGATATATTTCCTACAAAGTTCTTTGAGCTCAAGGGAATTGTAGGGGACCTAGGTGTTATGAAGATCACATTAAAGCTAGATGCGTGCCCTGTCAACCATCGGCCATACCGATTCAATACCAAATATAATTAAAAAGTAAAGGAGGAATTATAAAATATGGTGGATGCAAGCATCATTGAGCTTGTAGAACAGTCTGACTGGGTAAGCCCAATGGTGGTTAAGGAGAAGAATACCAAAGGAGAGATTAGAATTTGTGTAGATCTGCGCAAGATGAATGATGCATATGTGCATGACCCCTTCCCTACTCTATTTTCTGATGAAATCCTGGATAATGTAGGAGGAAAATAAGCTTATTCATTTACTGGTTGATTTTCGGGGTATCATCAGATTAGAATTGCACCTGAAGCCCACAGAAATACCACCTTCGTGATAGAATGGGGGTCTTTCTAGTATAATGTCATGCCCTTCGGATTGAAAAATGCACCTGCGCTCTTCTGTGCATGGTCGTGGTTGTGTTCAAAGAGTTCATGCATAAATTATTGGAGGTATATTTTGATGATTCGACAGTGTTCGGATTGGTAAAAAACATGTGTCGAACCTGTGCATGGGACTGTGGACCTCTGTGAAAACAAATCCACTCGTAAAAAATATTACTCGTGAGCTACATGCCAAAGAGCAGGAGTTCGATGATCTGCAGGAGGCCTTGCCCACGTTCATTCCTTCCCAGCGCATGGCCTGCCTTCAGACTAGTTAGGTGTTGCAAGATGAGGTTGAGGAGCTCTGCTAGAAGAATTAGATTGTCACTAATCACAATAAGCCATGGGCGGACGAGGAAATGAAGTTGTCTCAGAACCTGGATGCTACTCTAAGGAACCTAAATCAGACCTTGCAGAGTGTCACCTTGGCCAGAGAAGGGCCGACTTTGGAGAAGCTAGTAGAGACCGTGCAGAGCACATCAGACCAGAGTGTGGGCATCTTGGCACCCTTTACTACTGCCATTGAAGAGCTCTAGAATAAGATGAAGAACCCAGTGCCGCTATGACTCGGGACGAGTCACAAGATTGTGTTAGGGGCCTGTTGGAGTGGAGTCCCCTACGTCCAAGATTGAAGACGATTTTGATATATTTTTGTAATATATTTTGTAATTTTAGTCATGCGCAACACAGTTCAAGGGGCTTTGGGGCAGGTCAAAGCCCCTCATGAGTTGTAATGGGTAAAAAGGGTAGAATAAGGGGCTGCAAACCACAGTTTGTGGATCTAATAGGAGCGAAGGCTAAAGATATAAATAGGAGTCTAGATCGAGTCAAATAATTCAGTTTTTAGATAAGAATGAACATTTTATGATAGATCTGGCTGTGTTGTGATACTTTTGTGCGGATTTGTCTGGGTAAAAGGCTCCTACTCGCTGTGTGCACGGAGACCTTAGTCATGCTGTGTGGGGAACCTGCTGGTTGTGTGCGTGAGTGAACTAAAGGGTTTTGTATGGAGGATATGAACTTTTATGAATAAAGAACTGTTGTTGTTGATATCTGAGTCTGAAATGCATCTATTGTTTATGTTATGATCATTTTTGCATATTATTTCTGATTCCTGTATTGTTTGTGTTTAGATCAATTGTGCAACTGCTTCTAGTTTTAAATGAATGGTTACTGAATGGATGTAGTGCTATTGGGTTTTAATACTGTCTATTAAGAGCTATTACTTGGATTATAGACTCTGTTTTAGCTTGTGTGCTAGATATTCTGCATAAATGACCTAAATATGTTTGTTAAGGGTTTCTTGGTTAGGGTTTCTGTGTGGAGGTATGTTCATGATTTTTTTAGATATAAGGGAACCTGCATCATTTAAATTTCTCTCGGGGTGTGGAAACCTGGTTCCAACACCCCCCCATACTACTTTGGGTGAGACTTTCACTTGCGCAAGCAGGTCACTGCCACTAGTAAGAGGATTTTGTTGGTTAACCTCAGCTCTGAACCTGGGTCAGGACCCCTCAAGCCAACAGCTTTAAACCTCCCACCACCCCGCCAACTGAGCATTTCTATGGTCAAGGAGATCCACGCAAGAACCTAGCCATGTGGTTGGAAGTCTGGAAGGAAAATACTTGGGAAAAGTGGGTTCATATGTTTATTCATTCATTGGGGCCGGTACCTACCGCTTGGTATCTAGAAACAGAGTTGCATCAAGGAACTCGCCATTGGACCACAATGAGTGATGATTTCCTATCAACCTTTAGCTTGGTTGGGGGATCAAAAAAATTGGATGAAGCCGTACAGGACATATATGCTCTTGTATTTGATGAATCCTGACCTCGAAGGGAATGTGCTACGCTAGCATGGGATGCAGAGATGCAAGACATTGCCATATGTAGGAACTTGTCAATAGAGGATAATGAAGATGATCTGAGAAATCTCAACATCCCTGAATCTGAAGGGGAGTGCGTAGGGGCCCTCATTAGGATGGTAGATGTAACTAAACCTCTAAAATTAAAGGAAATCAACATTTGGAAATAAGGGAAACCCAATTTGACCAAAATTGGGGATTACTGGGATGATGATACTGTAGGAAAGATTGTGGAGCTGCTGACAGAGTATCAGGAACTGTTTCATACAAAGTTCTCTGAGCTCAAGGGAATTTTAGGAGACCTAGGTGTTATGAAGATCACGTTGAAACCATATGCGCACCCTGTCAAGCAGCGCCCATACTGATTGAATCCTAAATATAAGCAGAAAGTAAAAAGGGAATTAGAAAAGATGGTGGTTTCAGGAATCATTGAGCCTGTAGAATAGTCTGATTGGGTAAGCCCAATGGTGGTTCAGGATAAGAAGACCAAAGGAGAGATAAGAATTTGTGTAGATATGCGCAAGCTGAATCATTAGGGGAATTTTGAGGTCGAAAATGGGCCTCCTAAGGAAATTATAAAATAATAGTGGAAATAATTAAGTAAGATTTGATGACATCATCAAATTTTAGAGGGAAAAAATAAAAAACTACTTTTTCAACTCGTATTTGCAACTTATCTCCCAAAGTTTTTACTCAAATTTCGAGTGGGAGTACTCATTGGATGAAAAATTTAATTCCTCATCCAAGGAATACCCATGTTGCATACTTTTGATGGACCTTTCTACATAGAAAATGAGAAGTACATGAAAAACATGATTTCAATCACGTTTTTTCATGTATTTCTCGTTTTTTGCATAGCAAGGTCCATCTAAAGTATGCAACATGGGTATTCTTTGGATGAGGAATTAAATTTTGCATCCAACGAGTACTCCCGCTCAAAATTTGAGTAAAAAATTTGGGAGATAAGTTTAAAATACGAGTTGAAAATGTAGTTTTATTATTTTATTATTTTTAATCTTTTTACCCATTTACTTAAAAAATGGTGAATCATCCCCCATGGTTGACATCATCAGCTTTAATCCTATTGGTTCTTATAAAGTTTATTTTGGTTGTACATTTTTCTTAGGAGGCCCATTTTAGACCTCAAAATTCCCCTAATGGATGCCTGTGTGCATGACCCCTTCCCTACTCCATTTTCAGATGAGATCTTGGATAATGTGGGAGGAAAAGAGGCTTATTCATTTACTAATGGATTTTAGGGGTATCATTAGATCAGAATTGCGCTTGAAGACCGCAGCAAGACCACCTTTGCAACATAATGGGGGTATTTTCACTACACTGTCATGCCTTTCGGATTTAAGAATGCACATACGATCTTCTCGCACGTGGTAGTGGCTATGTTCAAGGAATTCACGCATAAATTTTTTGAGGTATATTTTGATGACTGGACAGTGTTTGGATTGGTAAAGAAACATGTGTAAAATCTACACATGATGCTTGACACTTGTAGGAAGCACCAGATTTCTCTTAACTGGAAGAAATGTATATTCTGCATATCTTTTGGAATTTTTTTAGGGCATATAGTATGTAAGCAAGGATTGATGGTAGACCCAACCAAGATAGTAGTTATCATCAACCCAGAAGTTCCCACTAATGAGAAATAGTTGCACTCCATTCTAGGACACACCGATTATGGAGAAGTTACTAAAGAAGTTGGGCTATGATCTAAGCACTGCGCCAATGGAAAAGTTACTTAAGAAGTATGTGTCATTTTTCTGGGAAGAGGAATGTCAGAAGAGCTTTGCGCTGCTGAAGGAGAAAATGGTCACTTTAGCTATTTTGATATTCCCAGATTGGTCTAAGGTTTTTCATGTACATGTGGATGCATATGGTATAGCACTTGGGTTGTTCTAGTGCATCTAGGAGAAGGAGACATTGATCACCCAGTTTAGTTTTCTAGTAGGAAGCCCTCAAGTGCAGAACGCAGCTACTGAACCACAGAAAGGGAATGATTGGCCATGGTTTATGATTTGCAAAAATATAGGCACCATCTGCTAGGAAGGCACTTCAAAATGTTCACTGACCATTATGCTTTGAAATACCTGGTAAATAAGCCTGTGTTGGGGGGGGGGGATTTGCGTATGGTTGTTGTTATTTCAGGAGTATGAATTTGAAATAATTATGAAGCCTGGAAGAAAAAATCTTGGACCTGATCATTTTTCACGCATAAAAAATAGGGAAGAACCAACCAGTCTGGAGGTGGGGTTACCTGATGCATAGATCTTTTCTATCAAGGTGGTTGATGAGCACTTTGTTGATATTATTCACTTCCTGGATACTAGAAGCGCGCCTGATGAATATTCAGTACAACAGAAGAAGGAATTGGTTGCACGCGTAGTTGATTTTACCTGGATTGTGGGTCACTTGTATAAGTTGGGAGAAGATGAAGTATTGAGGAGATATGTGTTGGAACATGAGAGACATGATATCTTGGCTGAGGCTCATGGAGGTGTGGTAGGAGGCCACTATGTTGGGAAAGCTACTACGTAGAAGGTGTTGTGTACTGGGTAATGGCGGCCCACACTGCACAACGATGCACATGTGTACTTTCGGGCCTGTGATGCATGTCAAAGAACAGGGAAGCCCTCGCACAAAGATGAAATTCCCCTGGAGGCCTTTGATAAAAGGGCTATAGATTTTGTTGGACTAATCAATCCTCCAGGGAAGAAGACTGGTGTTACACCAATTTTTGGTCATCTAACCTGTTACTATTATATGGACCAAAGTACACCATGTAAGACCAATTATACCCTAGTAAAATTGATTTCACTATGGAAAACAACTTAGTAATCCATAATTTATTAAGTTGTTTATGGTCTAAATAGGAAACCCTGTGAGGAATAATTGAATAAATCTTTATTTGTTTGATTTTACTCAAGGGATAATTAATTAAACAATAGTTTAATTAATATTCCTGGTCATATTTAACCTAAAAAGGAAAATTAATTAGATAAATCACTATTTACCTTGTTATTTCCTAGGAATAATTATTTAAAACATTGTTTAAATAATATTCCTTGTGAAATTTGACTAAATCATTTATAAGTAATTGAATAAATCATTATTTATTTAATTATTACTAAACCACATTCTTAAAATAATAAATAAATCATTTGTTTATTTATTATTTATAAATAAATGGATCTGACCAAATTCAAATTCTTTTTCCCTCCAACAAAAATAATAAAATATTCCATAAAAGTTGGATCTAGATTTGGTTAATAATATTTTAATTATGCACCAATATGTAGAGTAACTCAATAATTTGTTATAAATAGAAGGGGTTTTCCATTCTTTCACTACCTTTTGTTGCCTAAAGATTGCTTTGGATCTATACTTTTGGTTTGACTTTGATCCTCCATCATTGTTATCTTTTTATACTTTTTGCTTGTGAGCTCCCCTTGAGTTCCATTTTTGTCTGGGTTTTCTACACCATCAAGAGAGAGAGATCTTAGATATGAAGCGATAAGGACATACAAGAACCCATCCCATTGAGGGAGACTAGTAACATATTTATATGGTCCCTTCCCAAGTGTCATAAATACAAAAATTCTTTAAAAATATTCTTGTCTTGTCTATTGGATGCATGGAGCAATTCTTGCTTTTATTTGCTATTTAATGTCTTTAACTGCATGGATCTGAATTTTTGTAGCATTTATTCCGATCACTAACTACAGATCGAAGGAAATTGAAAGCCATCTTTGATGTTAGGGTTGTTTGTTATGCAAAGCTAAAGTGATATTTTTTCATACGCTTGCGATTAGAATTCACACTAACAACTGGCGACTCCACAAGGGTTTATGATTACGATCGTTATCGTTTTTCAGATCCCTGCATGATCAGCTACTTCAACCCCTAGGTTTTTTCTTTAGCTTCTTGTTTTTATTTTCTTGATGTTGTTTTTAACCCTTAAAACCCTAAAACAGTAAAAATTCTAACTTTTGTTTGTTTTTGGGCCTATTGCGCAGGTGACAAGTATTAGCTGCAGCTGAGATGACACGTTTTTCTAAAACCCACTCCCGAGACAGTTGGAAGTGCAGGTCGCACTTTTTGGGCCAAAACATGCGATCTCAACCTTCAGGGCACATAAAACAACCTCAAACATGTGACCTCTGCTGAAAACATGTTAGGATCTGCGACTTGAACTTTTTGCGGGAATTTTTCAGTGATTTTTTTGGGTTTGTCTAGGCTATTTTTCAGGGTTGTCTGACCTCCCTCTCCACCCGTCCTAGACCTATACTTTCTCTATTTTACTCATCAAATTAGGGACCAAGCCCCTTAGGGCTTCAGTACGCTTCCATATTTTTTGGTGGAGTTTAGCTGAAGCAGGTCGTCTAAGATTTCAACGTGTTCAACCATTTTTCAAATATGATCCTGTATTGTCAGATCCATTTCAGATTGGTTATTCATCCATCCAAAACACCTCTTTTCAATTTTTTTTGGTCCTTCTTTAGGGTCCCCTCTGTTTCCCTTCAGGTTATAACCTTTCACCACCTTTCTTACAACATTTTTCCCTCTGGTTTTTTGTTGTTTTCTGCACCTATTTCCAGCAGATCTAACCTTTAGACCCTTGTCCCTCCCGACTTTAGATCCATTGGCCATTTTGTGTGTTTTGAATAGTTTTTCCCCACCCATAGAATAGTTGTTGGGAAGACCTCTTGGGGTTTAAATTGATGCATTTTTAGCTGTTTATTTTCTGTCATATTCAATTTACTTTACTGTCATTTTTAGATTCATTTACAGTTATACAACATATTTGTTATTTTTTCTCTACGCACGTCTGGGCTTAGTTTAAATTAAAACACTTATCACATACACACACACACACTATGTGAAAAGTGCATGGTGGTGAGCCTTGGTATTGCACCAATAATGCTGCAACTCCCAGGGGTTTCCCTACTTTACTTTATCAACATGGGGTTCATACAAACTTTGAGGTGACAGTGCTATCTACACAACATATGCATTATGTTCATTTCATCCTCTTCTGCTTCACGAAAGTGTGCTATTTATTAAATTATGAGAACAACTGGAAAGTAAATTGCTGGAAGCAAATGACAAAAAGGAAACTGAACTAAATCGCTGGAAAGGAATTCCAAGAATCAAACTAATTTAATTTGCAAAAAATAGATAGTAGAAAGGAAATTAATTCTAAATCACACTTAACTTGGCCAAATGGTTAAATGCACTCTACCTATCCTATGATCTATCTACCATACTCCTATCCATGAAACTAAACTATCCATGCCTTAATTTTAATTAAAAATAATTAATTTGCAGCTTAGAGGGAAGAAAAAGGGCTACGAGGGCTAATGGGGGGTTTAACACATGAAATTAGGTTTGGAAGCAGAGAGGGGGGTTAAACCCTTAGGAAACCTTATTATAACGCAGGAAATGACTTCGGAGCGAGAGGAACTTAGAAATGCGATGGCGTAATGCAATGGACAACAAAAGTTGCGATGTGCGATGTCACAATCGCAACTTTGCAAGTTTAAATGGATGGAAGTAAGGAATTAAGAGAATGAACTAAATGGTACGCAGTGCGAAGTGCGAAGAGTGACGTGGCAGGTCACAAATCACAATATTGCAAGTTTACAAGGATACCGGTAAGGATTAATGGGAATAAACTAAATGGTGTGAAGAGTGATGTGGTGGGTTGCGAATCACAATACCGCAAGTTTACAAGGATAACGGTAAGGATTAACAGGAATAAACTAAATGGTGCGTAGTGCGAAGAGTGACATTGCGGGTCGTGAATCGCAATATCACAAGTTTACAAGGATAGTGGTAAGGATTAACGGGAATAAAATAAAATGTGCGAAATGCGATTTGCGCTGTGATAAAGGTTGCGGGCGGAGATTTGCGATGTGATTCCACGGGATGTGATTTTTGATGTGGTAACTTCTGCAGGATGCGTTTTGTGATGTGGTAAGTTCCGCGTGATGCGATGTGCGATGGGGATGACACGGCAGTGGAAAAAGATAAGAGTTTCGATTTCTGATTTCGCAATCGCAAAGAATGAGTGGTGAGTGTTAACAGTAAAAGGTAACTGGTGCAAAGTGCAATTTGTGATTTTGCAATATCGCAATCATAAGGAATGGGCGATAAGTGTTAAGGTAATCGTTAAATGTTGTGATTGCGAAGTGTGATGTACGGTGGCGGGAGTCTCGAGGAGAAAAGGCGAAGGTTGGGTTTTCAGTGGTTCTATATGGTTTTTCATGTGCTTTTTTTAAAAAGGGTAAGGCGGTCGTGAACGGAGAAAAACAGAGAAGGAAGGTTGAAGATCTTAAGGGTGTTCGAAAGAAGGTAAGTGTAGCACTAAGGTGAGAAGTAAAGGAGGGAAATGGAAGCGTAAGAGCAGTGATGAGAAGTGAACCACACCTGTAGATTCATGTATGAGAAATAGACAAAAATGTGGGATGAAATAGTGAAGGAAAGGCTTGGAATTGGTAATACAAATTCTTCCCCGAACTTGAACAACAAATAATTTTGGGCTGTGTGAAGGTCTACCCCTAGGCGAACTCTATTGAAAGAGATGATAGGGGGGATACTTGACCATAGTTTTGGAGTTTTTGCTCTATTTCACTATGCATAAGCTATTAAAACAACAACAACACAAAAAATAAATAGCAATGAAACTTATCAGAAGCAGATCTAACTTAAATGATAGAGGAGAAAATAGCTAAATTACAGAAAGTAAAAGATAATAAGAGCAGAGAAGTTGAGGCACATGGATTGGGTCCTAACCCATGAGCATAGACCTCTGAACTTAAATCATTCAAATGAAATCAGTCTACTCATTTCATAAAAGAATAACTGCATACATATCTGAAGGCTTCGATCCCTGAATAAAACAAAAAGCTTCAATAGTTCACAACAATAATTCTGAATGGAAGCGAGACTAGGATAGACTAACTCTTCCTTGATCTAGCTCTCCTCTATTTATTCTACAGGGAAACTACCAACAACTCCCTAGAAAATGGTGATTGAGTCCACTGGACTCCAAGTAAACCAAGATTGAGTGATCTCCTCTTTGAGTTGATTGGCTACCTCTGGAATTCGAATTGTTGGAGAGAATCCTTGGGGATCCTTCACCTGCTTGTGGAATTCGAATTGCTGGAGAGAATATTTGGGATCCTTCAACTACCTTTGATGGTGGAAAATCCTCCTATAATTTCTCCTTTTTTTCTCCTCCAAGTCTTTGTGATAAAATATTTATAAAAATTCTTAATAAATCATGATTTTCTACATTCAACTTTATATTAGGCACTTAGAGTATGTTAGCCTTAATCACCACCTATACTAGCATCATAAACTCAAATAATAATATAAATGTAAGAAAAAGAGATTTAAGAAGGAAAAAAGTTGACTATTAACCCCTCCAAATATATCTAATGATGGATCTCATCATCACCCCTCTACTGAATGTTTCCTCATCCTCTTAGCAATTGATCCTCCCCCTCCATTTCCTTCAGAGCTTTGACATCCCCCCTGTAATATTCCCAATTAGCTATAAGCTAGTTGGAATATTAATTTTTGTTGTTTCTCCTTAGTTAGAAGAATAAGAGGGTATGGAAACCCATAAATATCCTTAATATGAATAAAATAACTTCTACTGTGAATGGAGATCATTTTAATGGCTTGATAAAGCGCCCTTATGTGTGAAAAGGGGCCGGAGCATGTAGACTGAGTCAACCTTGACTAAATCAACAACGCTGGTATGGAAGGAGTGGCATTCATTGAGGGACAAAACAGTTTTGGAGGGAGACTCCATGCATGGAAGTAGTGGCTTTAATGAGTGGGGCCCAAGGTGAGGAAGCTCACCAAGCATATAAGGAGGGGGATGGAAGCCATTGGGAGCATGTTGTTGATTATTATTTTGATATGGTCTGTATGACTAGTTTCTCTCTTCAGCTGTTTAGCGGAGACTACAGTGCTGTTTAGCACAAGGGTGTTCTCGAGCGGGAATCCCACCTTCATCATCGGGGGACTTAGAGTTCCCACTCAGGAGAAGTATATGCACTATATTTCCACATTTTGGCATCAGGCCAAGCTCCATCTTTCTCCTAAAATGTAGTTTCTATAGAGGGTTGTGCTGTGTTGCAGGGTGCAGTAGTGGAGAGTTGATTTGGGTGATTTCTGAGCTATATTTCAGTAGAGGAAGGTTTCCTTCCATTGGGAGGCTAGTAAAGAAGGCCCTTGAGCCTTATTGCAGCATTTGGTACTAGGCCACATTATTAGTTTCCCCTACAACGAAGTTTCAACCTTGGACTACATTATTCTAAAGAGGAGTTGCAGGGGTGGTTCAGTACACCATTTGGGGAGATTTTTCTTCCCGTGAAGGGATTAGACATTCACTGGGAGAGTCTATTGGGAGGAAGCTTCATTCTATGCTACATCATATCAACCACATCTTTCCAGTTGTTTATTTCTAGTGAATCTTCAGCCCTAGGGCTTTGGTTCACCTATTGTATATTGGTGTATTTCTGGAAACCCCCTTGGGTTCTTTTTGGAGGCTAACATAGAGCGTTTATCTTCATGTATATTATCTCTTGAGGCATATATTAGCCATTTTATATTATTGTATATTGATATGTTGTAGCTATGCTCTTATGACTGCGCTATAGTAGCTCTCTGGCATTTTGGTATACTAGCAACACCTCATTCTTGTGGGGATTTATCTATTAGAGGATTTTTGGTTCATGTTGTAGGTTTGTGCCTCATTGTATTGCACTTATTTGCTTCTGTTCTATATAATAAAATGACTCCATATTGGTCTCATATGTTGATGTGATGTTTTACACTACTATTGTCATTATTTTGTTCAAATATTGCTCCTTCGCTATTTGGGAATATCACAGTGGTATCGGAACATAATCTTGGCTCAGCCTGTGCATCTTAAGCCAATATGTCATCAGAAGAAGGAGATCCTCTCACAGATAGAGAGAAGAGGTATCTCAAAAGAACCAGAGATATGATTATACAGATGATAAAGAAGACAAGGGTAAAACTCTCTTATCAAGAGAAGATGAGGAGAAGGAATTTCCTAAGATTCTTCTTCGAACTATGCAAGACATTGCTAGAGAAATAAAGGATATGAGGATGGATAGACACAAAGAATCCCCTAAAGGGTTTCTACATGGAGAAGGCTTCAACATTTATCATCACTGGAGTGATTAACTAGTGAAGCAACAGATTTCCCAATGCTCTACAATGCCTACATTTTTAGCAGTTGGGAATGGAGGGTTTCAATAAAAAGAAACTCTTGAAGACTATTTTCTTGAGTATGAGTCTAAATCTTAGAGATTCAAGGACCATTTTAGCTTTCAGGAGTTTTATCAAATCAAGGACAATAGGATACCCTGACATCACAATGGAGGTGGAGGATTCATACAAAACCATGATCTACATTGGACTATGGGCATCGTTTTCTTACCCAATTTTGATGGGTCATCAAAATGCACTGCCAAATCATGGGTAGAGAAGCTAGACATCTACTTCCAGCTGAACCAAGTACCGGAGATGGAGGTCATCAAAATAGTAGCGCTACACCTTGAGGGTGAAGCACATGATTGGTGGTTTCATGGGATTTCTACATTGGGTCATGCAAATGTGACTGCATATTTAGAGTTCACAAGGAGGTTGGTGGAGAGGTTTGATCGAAGGGGGTCGGAGGCACCCTTCATTGGGCTAGATAAGCTCAAACAATCAGGTAATCCAGAAACTTACATTTCTAAATTTATAAAACTTTCTATTATGGTTCCTGATTTATCTATAGCAAGGAGGGTCTATATGTTTATTGATGGGCTAGCAGAACCTCTACATGGGTTGGTTAAATCTAACAAACCCACTACCCTTCAAGATGCCATTGAAAGGGCTAGAGATCTAAAAGATGCCTTGCCTAGAGCAAAGGAAACATTTCAGGAAAAGCCCACTTTCCCATCAAAGGGAAAAGATGAGAAGGCTAATCCTTCAAAGGAGGTCCAAAACAAAGCACTTCTTAGTTATTATGTTCGAAGAGACTTGAGGAGAAGGAAGCTTTGCTTCACATGCCAAGAATCATGGGAACCCATACATAGATGTGCATCCGGAAAGGCACACTATATAGAGGTATTTTTTAGATGATGAGGAGGAAGAAGAAGAGGAACCAGAAGGAGTTCACAATGTTGGGATAGTAGGAGAGGATCAACCACCACTAGGAGGTGGGAATGGAGCATTTTATCCAATTGGAGGGGCCCTTGCATTATTGATAGGAGTACCCAAGTAATTGACCTTGAGGGTTTGAGGTTACATTCAGGATCATAGGGTTTCAGTTTTGATTGACAGTGGGGCTACCCACAACTTTATTAATGCCCAACTAGTGTAGAGGAGGGCAATACCCACTGATGATTTTGAGGGATTTTCAGTTTTGTTCCTAGGAGCTAGAACTATGCAGTGCATGCATTATTTTCCATATTTATCTATCACCATGGGGACATATACATTGACTGATCACTTCTTTGTGGTTGACATACCTAACACCAATGTGATATTGGGTGTGCAGTGGTTGATTACTTTGGGGAAGGTCACCACAGATTGGGAGACTTTGCAGATGGAGTGGATGGATGGAAAGAGTGGAAAAAATAAGATGATTAGGGGCATGCACACATATCTCTCACAAAAAACTTCCACACCGAAAACAGAGTTGGATTTACGTAGTGGAATCAAGGACCTAACAACCCCATCATGTATGCAAATGACTTTGGCCCATGAGACATTACTGTTTAGTGCAAACCACCCGGGAAGCCACCTGATCAGGAGTTGGTGAGAAATGTCTCACAACATGTTGAACCACTCATAGATCTAGGAGGAGTGGGAACATTGGGAGGTCATGGTAAAACACAGAGAATCTTGGGTAGACTCAAGGAGGAGGGAGACATCCTCCCAACATCATCATTAACCACTCTCACCTCACATCTTGCGCTGAGAGAGTATGCTACAGGGATGTAGGATGGCACTATCATGGTGCAAGGAGACTAATCCTTGAGTTTTGAGGCTAAAGATATGTTCTCACTTGGGGATGAATCTTCCACACATGGTAGAGGATGGTGGCCACTCATGCATACTTTGGCCAAAATCAGGAAGTTTTGGATAGGTGATAGCTTCCCAGGGAAGAATAACCTCCAAAACCTTCAACCTTTACTTGAGCATGAGAAGCTACAGGAGGAGAAATAGAGGGAGGATAGCAGCATCCCGGTATGTGACTTTGGCATGGTAGATGTCAAAGAAGGGGGAAACCACATGACAGATGCTTTATATGGTAGATCATCAGCACTGTCACTATGGAGGATAGATCCTTATTGGAAATCCCAACTGTTGGTGGATTATTCCAAGGATCTTTTCACATGCATGATACTTGATGACCAACTATTGGATGAGGGATATTCAGTAAGAGATGGGGTCATCTACTATCAGAGTAGGATATTCTTATCTGAAGCATCCAAACTCAAGGAGAAGATACTACATGCAACACATGAATATTTTATCTTCAGCCACACTTATTCCATGAGAGCATACCATACCATCATGGAGGGGTTCACTTGGGAAGGATTTGAAGAGGATATATATCATCATTTTAGAATATGCATGGATTATGTGAAGATAGAGGAGAGACATAACTCTTTGAGGGAGTTATCATAACCACCTCTTTCCTCTTGGGGAATGAGAGGGGATATATCTATGAGCCACTCCCTTAGTGTGAACAAATTCTATGGTAAGGATCATGTTTTTATTCATATTGATTTACTTGATGAATATTTGCATTCCTTTACCATACATGTGTAGGCCATTGCTCCAAATGGGAGCATTCTTCCTTATAAAATCCATGGTCAACTTGGGGACATAAACAGTGTTGAGCATGGCCACTCCCTAGGAGGATATAGAGAGATGACATATCATTCAGGGTGTACTCCATTGGCACCAAACATCACTCACCTTCTCCAAGTATGTGAGAAGACTATGGAAGAAAGTAAGTGGTGGGGAAACCACTTATTATATCATTATTTGAGGCAGTCAGGAGATATACTGTGCTAGTTCCACATGTGGGACTATGATCCTCCTCCAATATTACATATGATAGCTTATTTATCCTTCGTTTTGATCCCATTCATTGATGATGTCCTTATTATTATTGTGGGAATGTTTGGAGGAAGGATGCAAGGGTTGAATATGCCCATTGGGAGAGATATTCTCCATGTTTCTTATGCTTCATGTTTCAGGGAGAACATTGGGAAAACCATGATTGATACATTGGATCTTTTTATTCCTTATGAGGTGATTCATTTGCATCTCATGAGTATTTGGGAGGAGCATTTCTTGGAGGGATTGATTAGGAGACACTTGGTATATGAGGAGAGCTTATCACATGGAGGTGTCACCAAGGAAGGAGGAGAAGAGTTGCAGCGCTCAACTTTACAGTTTCTTGAGGACAAGCAACATTTGGGAGGGGAGGGCTGTAATATTCTCAATTAACTATAAGCTATTTGGAATATTAATTTTTGTTTTCTCTCCTTAGTTAGAAGAATAAGAGGGTATGGAGACCCATAAATCTCCTTAGTAGGAATAAAATCACTTCTAATGTGAATGGAAATCATTTTAGTGGCTTGATAAAGCACCCTTCTGTGTGAAAAGGGGATGGAGCATGTAGACTGGGTCAACCTTGACTAAATAAACAATGCTAGTATGGAAGGAGTGGCATTCATTGAGGGACAATGCTATTTTGGAGGGAGACTCCATGCATGGAAGTAGCGGCTTTAATGAGTGGGGCCCAAGGTGAGGAAGCTCACCAAGAATATAAGGAGTGGATGGTAGCCATTGGGAGCATGTTGTTGATTATTATTTTGATATGCTCTGTATGACTAGTTGCTCTCTTCAGCTGTTTTGTGGAGACTGTAGTGCTGTTTGGCACAAGGGTGTTCCCGAGTGGGAATCCCACCTTCATCCTCGGGGGACTTCGAGTGCCCACTCGGGAGAAGTATATGCACTATATTTCCACATTCCGACATCAGGCCAAGCTCCATCTTTCTTCTACAATGCATTTTCTCCAGACAGTTGTGCTATGTTGCAGGGTGCAGTAGTGGAGAGTTGGTTTGGGTGATTTCTGAGCTAGATTTCAGTGGAGGAAGGTTTCCTTAAATTTGGAGGCTACTAAAGAAGGACCTTGAGCCTTACTGCAGCATTTGGCACCAGGCCACATTATTATTTTTCCCTACAGCACAATTTCAGTCTTGGACTGCATTATTCTAGGGAGGAGTTGCAGGGGTGGTTTTAATACACCATTTGGGGAGATGGTTTTCTAGTGAAGAGATCAACCTTTGACCAGGAGAGTATATTGGGAGGAGGCTTCATTTTATGCTACATCAGATCAGCCACATCTTTCTAGCTATTTATTTGCACTGAATCTTCAGCCCTAGGGCTTTGGTTCACCTCTTGTATATTGGTGTATTTCTGGAAACCCTCTTGGGTTCTTTTTGGAGGTTGACATAGAGCCTTGATATTCATGTATATTATCTCTTGAGGCATATATTAGCCATTTTATATTATTGTATATTCATATGTTGTATCTGAGATCTTATGACTGCACTGTAGCAGCTCTCTGACATTTTGGTATAGTAGCAACACCTCATTCTCGAGGGGATTTATTTATTGGAGGCTTGTTGGTTCATGCTGTATGGTTTGTTCCTCATTGTATTGCACTTATTTGTTGTTGTTCTATATAATAAAATGGCTCCATATTGGTCTCTTATGTTGATGTGATGTTTTACACTGCTATTGTCATTATTTTGTTTAATTATTGATACTTCCCTATTTGGGAATATTACACCCCCTGATTTCTTGAGGAATAAGTGTGGGAGTTTCCCCAAGGGGGTAAAATCCATCATTATTTTCTGTATTTTCCCATTCTCTGTCTTGTGCATCTATGTTCTCTTCATCAGTCAGCCTCAACAGCAAAGGTGGGTTGAGCTTCAGTCCCAATCATTGGATCTTTTTGGCCTGCATGGCCCTCTTGTATAATGTTTCCCTTTCCAATGCACCCCTCAATATTTCTGGAGTATGATACTCCCTGTTCTTGAGGCTATGTGGGAGGTTGTTCCATCTCCTATGGCTGGCCATAATGCACTCCTCTTCTATTTGCCTAGAAACATCATCAAAGTGGCCTATCACTTGGTTTTGAGTCTGAAGGTAGCTTTCAACCAATGCAGGGTCCTTTTTAATCTCTCGATGGTTAAGGATGACTCCTCTTGGGTTGAACACTTCTGGTATGAGATATAAGGGTTCTATATTTATTCTTCCCATGACCTTCCATATCTTTTTTGATTTATTGTCCTCATTCACCATCCAAGATGCTAGAGCCATTAACTACATATCCCCCATTGTAGGATTGGGGTCCCAGATCTCCAGATTTGTCAGCAAAAATTTATGCATATAAAACTCTGCCATCTTTGCCTGATCAATGATGTTGGCTTGCTTGTAGAACTTCATGAATTGCCTAAAATCTTGGAAAGGGAGTGATCCATGGGAGGCTAGAGTGTTCATTTGAAATATAAGCCATTGTTATTTGAGGTACACAGCATATGAGTCAGAGGGGAATTTGTGTAGAATAGCTTCTATGCATAAGTCCACCATGGTGGCTGCTTTCTCCTCTTTTGCTACAATTGCTCCTTTAGCGCTACATTCTCTGCTTGTGCCTTCTGCAGCTACTCCTTCAGAGATATTTCTTCGATTCTTTCCTCCCCCCTTGGTGATTCTTCAATGATGATCACGCTTATGGGAGAATTTTATGGCTTTCTATGATTCTTGTCAGCTCTGGAATACCTAGAGGTCTGCCTTTTTATTTTTGCGCTCAGAGGAGCCATGGTGGAAGTTATGTTTTTGTAGTGAGGGGATGTGATGCTGGGTTGTGAGTCTGTTTCTTGCCCACTTTCTGCTATCTCTATGAATTCTATGGACATATCTTCTATTTTTCTTTGGCCATTTGTCTCTCTCTCTTCTTCTTCTCGTTCTTATTGTTTTTGTTGGTTCTTCCTCCTCTTCTTCTGGTCCTTCTTATTTCTTTTGGTTATACCCCGAGTTTATTCTTTCTTTCTTTTTTCTTTCTGGTTCTTCTTCTTCTTCTTCAAGCCCTACGTGCTTCCGTTAGTCCTCTCCCTCTAAAAATTGTCAATTCATTGGTTTGGATGAGATGACATCTCCTTTTATTATATGACGCAACTAAATTTGTAGTGCCAATATAACTCTGCTCAGTTCCAGTTATGTCATAGAAAATTGGTTACTCCCTATTAATTCAGGATGGACTGTGCGTTTTCCTCCCCTCATTCTCCTCTACTCCACTGATTTAAAATTTTTCTTTTGCATGTCCAGGTGGCATGTACTCCCAGTTTTATTCCAACCATACCTCATAGTGGTGGCCGAGTTAAATGGCCACCTTTCTAACCCTCAAACTCTAAGTCTGCAATTTAATTTTTTCTGGCTATTATGAATGCGTAGCTGTAATGTTCCCAATTTTAGCCTCAAGCTAAAATGGAACATTATAGTTGCATATTTTTATATTGTTGAATAAAAATGGGTAAAGTGGCCCATTCATGTAATAAACAGAAATAAAATCCCTTACAATGTGAAAAGGGATCATCATGGAGCTGGATTTCACACCCTCATGTGTGAAAGGGGTTAAAATGCAAATGGACAAGGCCAAATTGACCAAGTCAAACTGTGTTGGCATGAGTTGGAGAGAACTAAGTGGGACAGTGCAGTTTTAGTGGAGGAATATTCCATGAGGGAGGAAAATTCTAGAGGAAGGAAGGTGAAGGCTCATTGAGTTTAAAAGAGGAGCAAGGCAGCCCATTGAGACTATCTTGGATCATTTGATTATTTGTCTATTGAGACAAATTGCTACCTCTTGCTGTTCAACAGAGCTGCAGTGCCCTCGGGCATGAGGGAGTCTTGTTTAGGATTTCCTCTCCTTCTTGAGTAGCTCATGAAGGATTGCACTCATCCTCCATATTACGACATTCAGGCCATAGCATCAACCATCTCCATCAGCGCAGTGTCTGTAGCAGATTATTGTGCAGTGTACCTGGGTGTTGTTGGAGGTTTCCTACAACACCATTTCGAGCTGATCTTTCAGAAGAGGGAATTTCTCTACTTCTGGGAGGTTAGTGAGAATGGTTCCTGAGCTTATTCCACTATCATTGGCAGGAGGCAAACCATTTCCATCAGTCACAGTTCAAATACTCTCATAGACTACGTTCTAGTTGGAGCACATTTGCAGTGAGGGTTTTGCAGGCATTTCAGAGGGTGAGATATTCGGTGTAGGGATCAGCCTTGCACTTAAGATTTCCAAAGGAGAAGGGCTCTTCATCAGCTTCAACCATTCAGCCTTCTCCATTCCATTCCATGTATTGAGTTGCTGCAGCTACCCAGCAACTCCGGCATTTTGACAGTTTTGCTCATTCCAGCCAATCCTTCTAGGATTGACTCGAGGTAGTGATTGGGAGTTTAGATCTTCTCTTCCAATGATGTATGAACCATGTATATGCAAATCCATGATGTTTTTCACTTAGTGTAGCAGTCTCCTTCATGTCACTGCGCATTCCCTATTCATGGGCATCCTTCTATGGAGCAGCATTTTGTATTATGGCATGTGTATTCATGGAGGGCTTCTTGCCTTATTATTTTGATATTAATTGTATCATTTTTCTGCTGATATTTCATAATAAAATGGCTCAAGGGTTTCCACACATTTTTTCATAATTTTTATTCACTGCTATTTCCAGTTTATGTATTTATATTGTTGTAGCTGCATTTTTGGGTTATGTTGCAAGATTCCCAATCTTGTTGTATTTCCCTCTTGGGAATATTGTCCCTTCACAACACTCTATAGACAGAGTCTGATAGTGGGCCAGGAAGCCTCTAGAGCTCATCCTTCTTTATGAAGGTGACAAAATAGTAAATGCCCCTTTAGTCTATCTCTGGAATAGATTTTCTTGTCGATTGACAATGTTTCTGAAAAATGAACATTACAGTGGTATCGGAGCATAATCTTGGCTCAGCCTGTGGATCTTCGCCAAGATGCCATCTAAGAAGATGAGGAAGACTCCACTTTGTGGAGGAGAAGAAATAATAAAGGAGATTAGCTAGCCAAAGCTTCTCCTTGAATCTACCTAGGGCTTTCATGGGAGCCACAAGCAAAAGAAAAGGGAGAGATTTGAAGCATAAAAAAACTGTAGATTTTCTGATGAGGAATGTGAACATGAAGCCAAATCCTTTGATGCACATCACAGTCACATGTGCAGCCTTGTCATGGAAAAGATGGGAAAGAAGGAGAGGTGATAAAGAGGAAAACTCTTGGAGGTTTTCTGAGAAAGTATGAGTCTCAAAATTTGGCATTCAGAGATCATCTCACTTTCATGGATTTTTACAAGTCTAAGGTGAAGGGGAGCCAACAAAAAGATAGATTTTTTCTATCTACTTTCAGAGGTTCACCTACATGTTCAGCCAAAGCATGGGTAGAGGAGTTGAAGACCATGTTGCAACAGTACAAAGTTTCCAAAGGATATGTTATTAGATTTGTAGTGCTGCACTTAGAGGTAAAACCTATGCATGATGGATATTTGAGTCATGTTCTTTAAAGGATGCAAATACTTCTTTCTATTTCAGATTCATTGAAATAGTGATGGAAATATTTGGTGGGAGAAAATCTGAAACATATGTGGAGAAACAAACTTAGATCTCGCATGTAAAGGAAGGAAACATAAACTTAGATCCACTTCAGAGCATTGTTGAGAAGGCTGAAATCTTACATTACACCTTGTTGGAGGTAAGGTATCCATCTCATATTCTTGCACAAGAGAGCATGGAGGTCTCTTTTTTCAAAATGAGATCAAATTTTGGGAGAGGTTGCCCCTACATGTTGATGAGGAGGAGGGCAACTGCGCTGGTATAGCTAGAGTTGATCTAGTGCCTCATGCAGAGAAAAGAGGAGCTCTTGCTCCACATAGAGGGATTCTTGTGTTTTTGCAAGAAATTCCCCAGGATCTCCCATGTAGAGATCAAGGCACAACTCATGATACACATGTGCCATTGGTAGGGTGCAGAGCTATGGAGATAGAAGAAGAGATAGGGAGGATGACCAACATCATGTGATGAGGAGCACACACCCTATCTATTTTATAAGGTTGATTCACCTAAGATGATGATTGGATTGTGCAGTGGAAGCATGGAGGGTTTCTCCATTCATACATTCAGTCATCTCTTGATGATGGTGTTTCACTGCATGGAGACATTGCACCAAGGAGACCACTAGATCAGTAGAGGAGGTTGGATGCTCCACATTTGGGGGCCTCACACCTTGATTTCAGGAGGGTGGAAACCTTGGGAAAGTTCAACACAGCGCAGAGAGTTTGGGATAGACTCAATAAGGAGGGAGACACTCTCTCATTTGCAGCATCACCCACTCTCATCAGTCATACTGCGCTGGCAGATTTTGCTGCAGGGATAGAGGATTACATCTTCTTGATGCAGGATGACTGCTCCATATATTTAGTGAGAGATATGATACTTCCTTGAGGAAGGACTCTTTCATGCATTGGAGTAGATGGAGGCCACTCATGCTTACATTGCCCATGATCGGGAGATTCTTTGGAGGTGATAGTATCTCATAGGAGGCTCATTTTTAGAGAGCATCATTCTATTTGAGCATGAGTAGCTGCATGATGGGCATGGCAGCAACTTGGAGGAAGACTTTGGCATGAGGGGATGTCAAGGTAGCAGGCAACAACGTGATGGAGCACCATATTGCAGAACACCAGCGCTGTCTAGGTGGAGGATTGATCCAGGATGGAGGACTCAGCTTTGGTTGAGTATTCCCTAGGATCTTGATGCATGCATGTTTCTTGGATGGCCTTGATGGAGATGGCAGACACCTGGTGGATGATATGATCATCTATCATCATGGCAGACTCTTCTTGGTTAGAGTTTCTAGTCTCAAGGAGAAATTATTTGCATGCAGCATGTGAGGACTTCCTAGCTATGCATTTGGATGCATACTTGACTTGCTAGAAGAAGTTCACTTGGAAGGGCATGCAACATGATCTACATAAGCATATGGATAGATGCAGAGCCCGATTGTTTTTGGAGAGGTTGGCACAACCATTCCCTTACTCATTGGAGGAGAGGTAGAGCACTCAGATGAGCCATTTCAGCTCAAGGTCTCAAGTACATGGTAGAGAAGGTATAATTTCACATTATGTACCTCTTTACTTTACATGAGCAACATATTGATCAAGGAGGATCATGTCTTTTGCACTTGGTACAATGTACTTGCAGCTACTTGTAGCCTTGATTTTGGCTGTTTTGTGATGGTTGTGGGGGAAGCCACATACTTCTTGGTGTGCACCATTGGCACCTATTTGTACTTTCATGATTTCATCTCATGAGATGTTTGTGGCAGAAAACAAGTGGCTAGTACAACACTTGTTACTTTTGATTGTGAGGCAGGCCAAGGAGGGACTGCGCAGGTTCCATGAGTGGAATTTGGAACCACTCTCCGGTTGTCATTCGACAACTTGTTTCTATTGCATATTTCTCCTTATGTATTTCTGATGTTGTATGTCTATTGAGGATCTTTATTTGGAGAGCATTGTATGAAAAACCCATTGGGAGCATGATTCTCCACATTATACATGTTTTATGTTGCAGGAGATACCATGGGCAAACCATGATTTCCACATTGCTAATTGTACCTTCTTGTGGGAGGGACCACTTGGAGAATTTGCAGAGGCATTTCATGGTTGGTTTTCTTGATGGGGTAGCTTGGGCCATACTATTTCAGCCCAAGGGTAGAGGCAGCCCCATGAACACTCAAATGGAGAGAGGACCATCTTGAGAAGCACAAGCACACTCTCCATTCAGCCTCAACAGATTGCAGAAACCGGGGGTTGAGATTTTCATTGGATGATAGCATGGATGAGAGGATCATCATTGGGAGCAACATTATCCCATGCATATCATCACTCCTACCTTAAGGAGGCCACATTTCAGCAGGAAGGATTCCACTACACCTTCTATCTTTCCATGAGGAGCATCATTTTCAGTTTGCATACTTGGGAGAGAGCATTGGAGGGCAGATTTGTTGCAGCATATTTGAGCAGTGGTGGGACCATGGATGAGGAGGCCACAAGAGAAGGAGGAGGAATTTTTTTCTCTCTATGAAGTTGCTTGAGGAAAAGCAACATGTGGGAGGGGAGGACTGTAATATTCCCAATTTTAGCCTCAAGCTAAAATGGAACATTATAGTTGCATATTTTTATTTTTTTGAATAAAAATAGGTAAAGTGACCCATTCATGTAATAAAAAGAAATAAAATCCCTTACAATGTGAAAAGGGATCATCATGGAGCTGGATTTCACACCCTCATGTGTGAAAGGGGATAAAATGCAAATTGACAAGGCCAAATTGACCAAGTCAAACTGCGTTGGCATGAGTTAGAGAGCACTAAGTGGGACAACGCAGTTTTAGTGGAGGAATATTCCATGAGGGAGGAAACTTCTAGAGGAAGGAAGGTGAAGGCTCATTGATTTTAAAAGAGGAGCAAGGCAGCCCATTGAGACTATCTTGGATCATTTGATTATTTGTCTATTGAGACAAATTGCTGTCTCTCGTTGTTCAGCAGAGCTGTAGTGCCCTCGGGTATGAGGGAGTCCTGTTTAGGATTTCCTCTCCTTCTTGAGTAGCTCATGAAGGATTGCACTCATCCTCCATATTCCAGCATTTAGGCCATAGCATCAGCCATCTCCATCAGCGCAGTGTCTATAGTAGATTATTGTGCAGTGTAGCTGGGTGTTGCTGGAGGTTTCCTACAACACCATTTCGAGCTGATCTTTCAGAGGAGGGAATTTCTCTACTTCCGGGTGAGGATGGTTCCTGAGCTTATTCCACTATCATTGGTAGGAGGCCAACCATTTTCATCAGTCACAGCGCAAATACTCTCATAGACTGCGTTCTAGTTGGAGCACATTTGCAGTGAGGGTTTTGCAGGCATTTCAGAGGGTGAGATCTTCAGTGTAGGGATCAGCCTTGCACTTAAGATTTCCAAAGGAGAAGGGCTCTTCATCAGCTTTAGCCATTCAGCCTTCTCCATTCCATTCCATGTATTGAGTTGCTGCAGCTACCCAACAACTCCGGCATTTTGACAGTTTTGAATATTCTAGCCAATCCTTCTAGGATTGACTTGAGGTAGTGATTGGGAGCTTAGATCTTCTCTCCCAATGATGTATGAGCCATGTATATGCAGATCCATGATGTTTTTCATTAAATGTATCAGTCTCCTTCATGTGAATACGTAGTCCCTATTCATGGGCATCCTACTATGAAGCAGCATTTTGTATTATGGCATGTGTATTCATGGAAGGCTTCTTGCCTTATTATTTTGATATTCATTGTATCATTTTGCTGCTGATATTTCATAATAAAATGGCTCAAGGGTTTCCACACATTTTGGCATAATGTTTATTCACTGTTATTTCCAATTTATGTCTTTATATTACTGTAGCTGCATTTTTGGGTTATCTTGCAAGATTCCCAATTTTGTTGTATTTCCCTCTTGGGAATATTGTCCCTTGAAAAAACTCTATAGATAGAGTTTGATAGTGGGCCAGGAATCCTCTGGAGCTCATCCTTCTTTATGAAGGTGACAAACTAGTAAATGCCCCTTCAGTCTGTTAGACTCCTATACCAATAGGGGTCATATTTCATGATTGACTTGATGGGCTATGTAATATGTTCATACCTTTTCTTGTTGCAAAGGTTTTCCATATTCTCAAAAAAATAAAAAAATTTAAAAAATGTAAAGAGGGTATACCCTAAAAGAAAAATCAAAGGGTGAAAAGAATAAAAATGGCCCAAAAAAGTAAAAGAAAATGAACCCCACCAAAATAAAGGAAAGTGTGCAAGTCTAAATGCCATTACTTTTTGCTCTGATGTAATAAACAAATTGTGTGCAGCTTGTATCTTATGCTACAATTGATGAATAGTCAAACAATTTAAGATTGACTAGTTCATCTTTCAATTTTATGTTTTAGAGATAGAGAATAAATCTGACCAAACTGTTTAATCTTGGCAGATAAGTAGATAGGTAGAGTAAATAAAAGGAGCTCAACAGTTTAATCTAAGCCCTTGGATGTAATAAGGATAGAATTAGATATATTTCCATATGTAAAAAGAAAAAGTGTGATAAGGGTTTGCCAGTCTAAGTGCACCCTGATAAAGAATAAAAAATGGTAGGGTAAAGTAGGTAGGGTAGGTAGATGATGTTGCAGAATTACATGTGATGGATAATGACTCTAGATGTGTTAAATCTTTACTTTCATCACAACTGCAAAGGCAGAAAATACATTGAAAGAATTTCAAGCAAAGCAAAGTCAAAATTATTAACTTCCCTTCTCATTTTTCCCTAAAATTTTTTCACTAATTTCCCCTAAGTACTAAGGTATTTGAAAATTAGAGGGGCTCAAGGCATTTTTTTGACTTTTGGAGGGACCAAAACCTTAGCCCAATAATTGGAAAAGCCTAAGTACTTAAAATCATTCATCATGACATTCATTCACTTCTAAAAAATATTTTTCTAAGTAAAATCCCATTTTACTTAGGAAAAGCATGCAATATTTCATAAAAAACCCTATTCATAAAAGCATAAGTTAATACATTAGCTTGATGTTTTATACTTAGCGCTTCTGTTCATTTTCCATATTAATTTCTGACTTATTATTTAAATCCCTATGCAAATTTCCCCTTTTCTCGTATTAATTTAAATATAAAAAATTCCCAATTAATATAATATCCCGCCCCGTTGGTTGAAAAATAACCATATATTTATTAAAATTCATTAATTGGTTGAAATTTACAATTAATAAACAAACCCGACCCTCCATCATATAAAAGGATTAATTAACCCTCCAGGTTAATTAATAACCTAATCTGCCAATCAAATCGTCCCTGATGCGATTATTTTTAATAAATTTCATTGGGCCCGCCATTTTAATTGCCCGTCATCTTCCTTTCCCGACGACTGTTCGATCGATCAACTCAAGATCTACGGTTATCGATCATATCGCTGCGCATCCGCGTCCGAACGATAACGCGCGATGACCAAGCGGTTTTTTGAACAGTGCCGCACCACGCGTCGTCCATCGTATGGAATCACTCGCCCTCTGCTCAAAACCACTCTTCCCCAAAAGCTGTGCGATGGAAACCGCTTACCGCCTGCCTCCCGTGATGAAGCCTCCGTACTTGTTGACGTCATCCATTAAAAATAATAAAAAACCCACCAACCTTTGACTTTGTGAATAAAACAAAAGAACCTGCGTCATTTTCATTTTCTCATGCAGTGACCAGTGTCCCATGCAACGAATTTCGAAATCAATTGTCGAAGTTTGCCAACCGCTACTTTGCTGAAAAAAATTGCCGTCAGGTGTCCAAAATTCATCCGCCATTACCAGCACCTGTTTTCATCACTTTTTATTTCCCGGAAAATAGGTATTTACCTAAATTCCCACTGAAATCTGTAAAAAACCTGGTTTTTGTTTTGAATTTCACACGAAAAACTGAAACATGGTTCAGGACAATTCCCAAAATTACATTTGCATTCCCAAACCTATGATTGTGCCCGTTTTTCATCAAAACCCGCAATTCATTTCTGAATCCACAAAAACTAGAAATGGAAATTCCCGTGGCTTTGAATGTCGCACCCCTGAATGCCCCTCACAGAGATTTAGAATATTTTCCTTTATTAGACAGAGATTTCCAAATTAAAGACCTGGTTCTCAGTGAAAATCCCCTTCGATTTTTTTTCTACTGCAGAGATAATTACTTGAAAGGTTTTGACATTTTTGGATTATGGGAATCCAATCTTCCCACGTACTTTCTCCCCTCAGTCCACGTTTTTCATGAGATAATCCATTATTGCCATGCAAATTATGATCCCAATCAACGAGCAGTCTTTTCCTCAAGTCAAAACGTCCTTTTTCCTATAACTTCTCAGTTTATAAACGAAATGTTACAATTTCAACCTGGTCAAGCCCTCACTCCCCTGTCCATGGGAGAATTACTTGAGAAATCTGCCAAATTATCCCATGAAGAGTTAAATCGCCTCTGCCAAACCTTCATGTTGCCAGAACATCAGCCCAAAGGCCCTCCCCCTTATGGTTATACCTTTTTCACTGATGTGGGAAGGCTTATTTTGAATATGATATCCTCTATAATGGGCTTCAATACTAGTGAATTTGTTGATCAATTAACCCTAGTATTGTTATCAATTTTTACCCCTGAACAATCCCCTGCTGTCAAGTGTGATTTTGCTTCCTACATTGCAGATAAAATCCATGATCAGTTCATGAGATTAGAGAATGAAAGAGTGTTCAAATATTCTTCTGTGATTTATCATCTCATGCTTTATTACCAATCAGAAAGTTTCCCTTTCTATGTCAAAAAACTTGATGCCAAAGGAAATCCTAGGCCTGTGATCTTTTGGTCTGCCATTACTCATAATTCCTCTGATTATCCTTATTCATACAATGAATTTATTGACGTATTTGTACACCCTGCAACCACCTTGTTAACAGGAGTCTCCCCTCCTAGGGTCAATAGTGAAATAAATAAAATTCTTCAACTCTCAAAGCAATACCGGATAGGTGACTGGTACCTATACCGAAATCACACAGAAATCAGAATATATGGGTGTGAGGTATGCCCTTTTAAGTTGCCAAAATATGTCCCAATGAGACTATTTGCATTAGATTATTTCAGGCAGATAATCAATTCAGATATAGTCCATTTTTGTAATGCAAAGAAAAAGGCTTAACTCAAGATTAAAAGTCAGCTAGGTCCCTTTGTCTGTAATTCTACGGATGCTGGAAAAAAAGCTGAAAGAATCTTAGAAGACTATCTAAAATTACAAAAAAGTTTCTACTGGGTACCTTATGACCCAAACAACTTTATTTGTGATAGAAGGATGAAAAATAAATTGTCACCATACATTCATCAAATAATCCCAAAAATTGAACAAGATGCCAATATGGATGAATGGATGGAAGGGACATTGATAGAACAAGATAGTGAGCAGGTCAATGTTGAAAATGTAATGAAATACCTTGAAAAAATACTTGACCTAGACTCTTTTGGACAGGTACAAATACCAGGTATTGGTTCTTCTTCTGCTGGGACTTCTCAACAAAATTTACAGGAAATCAGTGCATTGGCTACAGTAGCATCTAAAGGAAAGGAGAAAGAGGCTAATATACAAGTTACAGAGAAATTTACAATGACAGAATAGCTTGAAACTTCTAAAGAACAGGGTCAAGTACAAATTTCTCCTACTCAGACCAATGTGGCAGAAATGTCAATTTTGCAAACTCCTCTTAATGTAGAAAAGGGTAAAAAGAGAGATGCTGAAGCAGCTACTCTTGTCAGTGGATCTTCTGAATAGCCTAGTGTTAAAAGACAAAAATTGAATCTTGTTCCAGAAATAGAATCTGTTCACGAAATCTCTGATAGTCAGAGGAGAGAAGAATTGGGTAGTCAGCAAACATGTACAATCAGTGGGACATCCACTACTTTACATAGAAAAGAGCTGCAAAGGCAGCAAAGTGCAGAAGTATCATCTTTCAAACCACCAGTAAAAGATGCCTGGGATATTAAAAGGACATTCATAAATATAAAGGCCAGAAATGATCCCCTCAGACTTCAAGTTTACAATCAATATTTGAAGATGGCTCCTAAGAATCAACAAAGATTGATGTCAGCCTATGACATTCAACAGGGTAAAATGATAATGAGTCACTTCAAACCCAAAGTGCAGCAACCTCAAATAGCTGCAGATTATATCAGAACTAATTTTGAAAAGGATATTAATCCTTTGGATCAAATTGAGCTGCATAAACAGACAGGTGAAATGATTTATTCTACTCTAACAGATAAATCAATGATGACCCAGAAATTGCAGGACTCTTTGGAGAATACTAATGCTCAATTAAATCTTGAAAAAGCCTCTTCTCAGGCTAAGGACAACAGGATAAAGACTTTGGAGGAAATTATTATTGGATTGGGTCATAATCCCAAGGATGTCAAGGGTATAGAAGCTTTGATCAAGAAAAAAATGATGATATTGCAGCCTTGAGAAAACAACTGAAGTTACCAGCCTCAAGACATCCACAGACTGCAGAAATCATAAAGAAAAATTCTAAAGATGAATTGATGGATTTGCTCTTGAAAATGAATGAGCAACTTAATGAAACTGAAAAAGAGCTTGAAAAGGCATTGAAAGACAAGCAGCCTAATATTCTAGCATCTACAACAGAATTGTCACAGGTACATACTTCCAATTTAAGTACAGAAGAATTAATAAAGTCAATGGAGGAATTGAAACTCCAAGTTACTGAGCTACAGAGAACAAAGGTGCAACTCACCACTTTGGAACAAAAATATGATCTCTCGAAGATGAATGTTGTAGATAAAACAAGAGAGGTCAATAGATTAGAAAAATTGGTCAAAGCATTGGAGAAATATCTCACATTGGAGAAGCCTTTAAAGGAAATAAATGAAATTCTTTGGGACAACATCATCCAGTCAATAAAAGATGTCTGGCCTTCAATTCAAATAATGTATGAACAGAATGATTTAGTCAAATTGGCTCTGGAAGAAATCTTAAAAGCAAGAGAAGAATTGGGAAACATGCCTGAAGAATCCAATGAACTTATCTGATTTTTAAATACTTAGAACAAGCATCAACTTGAAGAACTTGGCATTCAAGACAGGACAGGAACAATTTTGGAAATAAAAAGAGTTTTTACCAAAAGAACTCTGATGCATAATCTAGAATGAAGATGCTCTGATATGCAAGAAGAAATCACTGCGTTCATAAAAAGATTTGATATTTTTTTGAATAAAGGATTGCCCAGTCCTTTAGTTTCAGAGGATAAATTGATGGACCTTGAAAGTTATGTCGAGAAATTGGACAAGCATGCTGACAATCAGGCCAGTTCCTCAACTAGTTCATCAGCAGCAGCATTACCTACAGGAAAAAATCTTCATGATAGATTGGAAAATTTGTTTTATCTCGAGCATGAGGTAAAGCATTTGTTCCCAATTCAACCTACTTTCTTTAGATATATAGAGATAGATGAAACTATGAGGAAGCTGCAAAGGACCAGAATACCAGAGGATAAATGGTGGGAAGAAATGTTAGAACTTTTGTAAAAATTATCCTTACATGAATTTTTGATTATGTACTACAGTAAGTCATGATAAGAAGGATAAAAGGATGAATAGAGGTCAAAGTGTATCAGAGCAATTAAAGAGTATCAGTAAAACGGAGCAACCAGCACAGAGTTACTAAAGAGGACAACAATGAGCCAAAGCATAGGGCCTGCCTCCAGCACATTCTCAAAAGAAGGAAACAGCACAACATCAGTTATCATTTTTTCTTATCTACGAGACCATCTGTCTCTAGTTTGTTGTAAAATACTTATGAGTCATCCTAGATTATATCTCAATTTGTTATGAGATATTTTGTAATTTTTTGTATAAATACTCCATCAATTGGAGTATTGAGGGGTGGATTCTTAGACTTTTCTGTAATATTGACTATTTTGGAATAAAGTGCTACTGGAGAAATTTAGTGTGGCTTGCTGGATGATGAATTGATGTGAAAGACTTTTTACAGGATTCTTGTGTCAGACAACGGATCAATAAGTCATCTATCTCTTATGTTTTGAAGTCTTTATATTTTTTTATTATACCATATGTGTTTCATTTCTGAATGATTAATGAAAATGAATAAATCAGAAAGTGCTTAAGTGTAATATGATTTTAATCATTATTATTCTAAATGTTTTCTTCTAAACTAGTTTAAACAGTGAATTCTTAATTGCTCTTGTTTTTCTATTTTATGCATTTTGATTATTTATTAAAGAATACTTAATTGCTCTTTATTAATAATCACTCAATTTCCCTCTTATAAATGTGTTGAAGGATTCTTAATTGCCCTTCATCCATTTTGATTCCATCCCATTCACTTTAGATATATAATTATTCCCTGTTTGATTATCTTGCCCTGTAAAACCATCTTTTGTTAAGAAACTTAATCTGGTTAAGCCATATTCTTTGACTCCATTAGCCCAATGGCCTAAATTACTCAATATTGCCCTAAGCTATTGAATTCCATCACCCAAACTCAATCAAAACCCTTGAACTTTATAACTAGCCTAATATCTTCCAAAACAAAGCTAAATTTTACAGAGAGAGCCCTTTCTGGGTACAGATTGGCTAGATTCTATACCTAAATGTTGGTTTGTGGTTACCTCGGGCCCCTTTCCTCTTCCCAACGACTTCAAGGAAAATCTGAGTGATAACACAGTCTATCTCTGGAATAGATTTTCTTGTCGATTGACAATGTTTCTGAAAAATCAACATTACAGTGGTATCAGAGCATAATCTTGGCTCAACCTCGCCAAGATGCCATCTAAGAAGATGAGGAAGACTCCATTTTGTGGAGGAGAAGAAAGAATAAAGGAGATGAGCTAGCCAAGGCTTCTCCCTGAATCTACCTAGGGCTTTCATGGGAGCCACAAGCAAAAGAAAAGGGAGATATTTGAAGAATATCCACAAGGATTTGAAGTAGAAACAAACTCTAGATTTTCTGATGAGGAATGTGAACATGTAGCCACATCCTTTGATGCATAGCGCAGTCACATGTGTAGCCTTGTCATGGAAAAGATGGGAAAGAAGGAGAGGTGATCAAGAGGAAAACTCTTGGAGGTTTTCTGAGAAAGTATGAGTCTCAAACTCTAGCATTCAGAGATCATCTCACTTTCATGGATTTTTGCAAGTCTAAGGTGAAGGGGAGCCAACAGCAAGATAGATTTGTTCTATCTACTTTCAGAGGTTCACCTACATGTTCAGCCAAAGCATGGGTAGAGGAGTTGAAGACCATGTTGCAGCAGTACAAAGTTTCGAAAGGAGATGCTATCAGATTTGCAGCGCTGCACTTAGAGGTAAAACCTATGCATGGTGGATATTTGAGTCATGTTCTTTAAAGGATGAAAATACTTCTTTCTATTTCAGATTCATTGAAACGGTGATAGAAATATTTGGTGGGAGAAAATCTGAAACACATGCGGAGAAACAAACTTAGATCTCGCATGTAAAGGAAGGAAACATAAACTCAGATCCACTTCATAGCATTGTTGAGAAGGCTGACATCTTGCATTACACCTTGTTGGAGGCAAGGTATCCATCTCATATTCTTGTACAAGAGAGCATGGAGGTCTCTTTTTTTGAAAGGAGATCAAATTTTGGGAGAGGTTGCCCCTACATGTTGATGAGGAGGAGGGCAACTTCACTGGTATAGCTAGAGTTGATCCAGTGCCTCATGCAGAGGAAAGAGGAGCTCTTGCTCCACATAGAGGGATTCTTGTGTTTTTGCAAGATGTTGGTCATATCAGCATTCTATTGAAATTTTGATAAGCTTACTTTCTTAAACCTTTCAGAACCCCTTTTTGCCCCGAGAAATCCATACTCTGCTTATTGTTACCTTCCTATATCCCCACATTACATTACAAAAGGCCGAAAATCCACGTTTGAAAAATATATAAGGCCTAGCCCCTTTGGCCCTAGCCCTTTAAATATTTTCCCCCACGTAACCCGGGCACTAAACCAGGCGCTAGCCTGAAAGGCGCTTATCAAATGTATATCGGGCGCATTTTGAGCCGTCAATCCATACAGATCGGACGACGTTCGTTCATCTCCGTCGCGCCCATAGCCCGTCTGACTACCATCCAATAAAACCATAAAATCAACGACCCAGAGTCTATCTGTCCCAGTGGTCCCCGCCCCGCATCCACTGTTCAAAATTGCCCGGTATCTATCGCACCGCCTTTCTAAGGCGGGCGGTATTCCCCAATTCGAAGCGATTCCATACATCACTTGCTGCGTGTTTCAGCGTAAGGCTCAAAAAACACTCTCCATCACACGTTATTGTTCGGAAAAAGATGCAGCACGATATTCATATCCACCGTTCGATCTGGGGCTCTGCATCCAACGGTCATCGCACTCCGAAGATGTGCGAAAGTTAATCCAAGCCAATAGCGCCCCCGGCCCACCGTCTCATTACCCTTCGATACGTTTTCCACCATCGATCTCCTCCTGAGATCTAACGGTCTAGATTTAACCCACGCCACGCCATTGACCCCGTAGCTCCACGTCGTCATTCCACGTGCTCCCGTCATACATTTGTCCGTCTCCCCTACATATTCCTATTCAAAGGTCAAACGTCCATTGTCTATGTCAAATTTCATACATTACTCCAACCTTTTCCAAGACATTTCTCCACGATTTCTCTGCACTTTTCAACATCGCCCCACACTATTCCGCCATTTAATCATGCCGCGTTGCTGCACAGCCATCCCCACTGCATCGTCGTCCCCATGCATTTGTTTTCTTGACGAGTTTGCGGGTTTTGCAGGTTTACAGCGGCAGAAAACTATCATGATTCATAGTCTCTATTACTGTGATAAAGGACACGTCAAAGTACCATTTTTTAGAGCTGAATTATGAAGAAAGGCTTGGGAAGGCAAACCGATAAGACTTCCATTAAAGAAGCAGGGTTAAAATCTGTCAAACCCTGCAAGGACATTCAAGGCGTCGACCTTGCAGATGAAGATATTAATGGAGCAGCAGAGAAATATCAGTGAAAGATCAGGAATTCAATGTTCAACATTGAAGATCTTAAGCCGTAATTCAGGATTTTGAAGGCAGAGGGTACCATTTGCAGAAAACATACTCTAAAGCTTTCTTTTCAGCACCATTTTTCTTCGGAAAGGACGGAATGTTTATGTGTTTTTACTGCTTTTCCGTGTTCCTAGAGAGATTTATACCCAGTGCATTTATTTCAGTTAGCAGTCCACAGAGTACAAACAACATTACAAAGTCATCGAGCAGTATGGGCATGCACGTCTCTGCCATTTTGTTTTAATGAGACAATTAAATGTTCATCACCTAATCGGTTTTTTGAGCTTTCTTGTTCTCCTATAAAGATCCCAAAGAACAGATGATTTAGGGTTACAGATTTTATCATAAAATTATGCAGTGAAAGGCTTTTTGTATACATTTTATAGAACTCTTGTATGAAGGCTCAGAGCCCATAGGGTCTCAGTGAGGAGGAGTTCCATCTGTTAAAGAGGATTCTAGTCTTTGGTATTTCACAGTCTGTAACTTTCTCTTATGTGTTATTTAAATAGATCATTTCATTTCACCCATTTTTCCTGTATCATGTTTTGGAATGCGAGTGGCTCATTGATTCTTGGTATGGATTTATCCTAATTGATACCCATGCTCGGATTAGTCAAGCGCTTTAAATATGGCTCATGCATGATATTTTGTTCCATTGTTCATCTAAACCGTATTTCTGCTATATTAGTTTCTTTGGGAGGGTGTTTTTAAAACGCTATTATCATGTATGGATTCTTAGATTGGTAAGCCCATGCATGGTGGTATTGTGTATCTGGATATCAGCTCAATGTTAACTAATATCTTCTCAATATTTCATTCACTACATACACCTTCTGATAACTTATTTCTGTGAAGTATTTTTGAATCGACCCTCTTTACAGTAAGTTGTCTTTGAATTGTCTGTTGCTTTGATATTGGAGTTTTGCATGTTGCCTCTGCAGTATTCTTTTCCCTGTGTCAGTTTCTGAAGGTCCTGGTCCCATTCAGATTATTATTCCTTGTTTTACAAGAGATAGCATGAGATCTTTCTACTGATAACTCCCCCTGTTATACCATATGCTCTTTTCTATATAAGATGTCCTAGGCACTGGTCTATCACAACTCTAGGCTGTCTCTAGGAGCGAAAACATCTTTTTGGCACCATTGCTGGGGAGCGAAGTTGAGAAAATTAAAATCCCTGGGCCTCGACAAAATCTAATTCACTCTTCGAGTAGGTGAGCACGGAGAGTTGAGAGTTGTAGATCCCTCACCTTGGCAACTCCACACTTGTTTATTTGATAAATCTATTTGCAGTCCTGGCTCCTTGTAAGCCATGCCTGAGTTCAGATACGTCTCAGCCAAAGACACCTTCAGTGTCTGACCCTGAACAGATCATACATAGAAGAAATTGGAGGGAAAGAAAATCAGTCCACTCTGAAATCCCTGAATTGTCTATAGAAGACTTTCCATCCTCTTCTTCTCAAGAAGCTCAAGTGCCAGATCCCGACTCCACTGTGGGAGATACCGATTATTACTATTCAGATAGTCCACCCCGAGGAGGTGTCAGAAATAAAGATAATTTTCGCCCTACTCCTGAGGTTGAAGAGGTTAAAGAAGTCATGGAAGTATTTGTTGTTAACAGACCATTATTCCCCTCAACACCTCACGCTGCTGTTCATTATATCCCTATTTTTATTCATACCCCACTACCTCCTCCTCCTCCTCTTATTCATCAAACTATTGCACAACCTCCACCCCCTCCAATGGCAAATGTCCCAGGCTTCTTGCTAAATAAATATGCCCCTCTAGCATTACCCCAAGTGTTGAATGATATGCCTCAAGATTACCTGAATATTTTACCCCGATTCAATGGGGAAAACGAGATTGATGCTCAAAAACATCTTGAGGTTTTGTGTGCTTTTGTAGAGAATTTTAATGTGGAACATTTAGATGTGGTCTTAAGGCTTTTTGTCCAATCTCTTGATGGTGAAGCTCGTAAATGGTTTAAGACATTGGCAGGTCATTCTATTACCACTTGGGAAATAATGGAAGATACTTTTCTCAGAAAATGGGGAGAGAAGAAATACCATGGACATTATCTGATTGAGTTTAATACGCTCAAGAAGAGACATAATGAAGGGGTGTCAGAATTTATCAAGAGATTTAATAAATTGTATTTGAGTCTTCCTGCTGATATGAAACCTCATCAAACTACTGCTAGAGTTGTTTTTGTAGCAGATTTTGATTCAGAATTTGGTTTCTCTCTCAGAGAAAGAAAGCCTGCTACTATGGATGATGCTCAGTCAGATGCACTAGAGTTAGAGGCAAACTTTGCCTCCACTGGAAAATCAAAGGGAAAATCTGAACAAGATACCAGAAGAAGGTGCAACGAGGAGGTATCTACCTCCTACCAAGACAAAGACTCAGCTAATGACAGAATTGAAGAAATGAGAAAAATGATTAAGAACCTTTCTGGTAAACTGGTCAAGCTTGAGTTGGAGACCAATAATTTAGCTCCCAAGAACTTCACAATGCTCAAAACCGAGGTTACAATCCTTAGTACAGGAAACCACCCCTGCAAATATTGCCAAGTGAGGCAAAGGAACAACAAGATCAAGTACCACACCCATTGTACTTGGAAGCTCCAGTAGATGATTCTACTCAAGACACTGCCTATGGACTGGAGGATGCAAATCTTGCTTTTACAAATAGTGATGGAGAAGAATGCCCTTTGCAAGAAAATGATGGAACTGAGTGCCCATCACAAGAAGAAGAAAATGCCAGAGACACAGAAGATGCAAAAATTGATCATTATTGTAAACAATTTGCTGATTTCATGCAAGCACATTTCAATAGAAGATATGATCTCAGATCTTCTAGGAAGAGGACTTGTACTCAAGATCAAGAAGAGGAGCCTCTCCAGAAGGAAGCACCTGCTCAGAAGGAGTATACAATGCAGAGAGCCACAGACAAAGGTAAGAGCCCTCTAAACAAACCTTTGCAGTCTAATGATCAAATTCCCTCATCTTCAAAAGTAGTCATTCCCCCTAATACCAAGTCTGTGCCAAAAGAATTCAAACCCTCAGCCGAAAATAAAGAGTCAAAAGAGGTTGTAATAGAAAAATCTTCTCCTGTTTTCAGTCTGCAAAAGGAACTTGGGAAAGTCAAAATCCCAGTCCCCTTGACTGAACTATTAAATCAACCTGCATATCAATCCTAAGTCACCTCTTTCATGCTCCCCCCAGAAGCTGCACTCACCCCTGATAGTCTCAACCTTCAAGAAGAAAGACCCATGGTTGTCTTTTGTCCACATGTTGAGGAATTAGATTCTTCTACTCATCCTTTCTATGTGTCTCTAATGATTCATGACCTGCTATTGCATAATTGTATGTTAGATTCTGGAGCTTCCCATAATCTACTACCTTTGTCAGTCATGGAATAAATAGGACTACAAATTACCCGTCCATACAAGGACCTTTATTCATTTGAATCCAAAAGAGTTAAATGCTTGAGGATGATCAAAGATTTGGTGGTCAATTTGGCCCAAATCCCAGCAAAAAGTGTGGTAATGGACATAGTGGTGGCTGACATCCCAGCTCGCTTTAGCATGTTACTGTCAAGGTCCTGGGGAAAAAAAATTGGTGGGTCAATCAAGTTGGATTTAACATATGCTACTATCCCAGTTTTTGGTGGCCAAGAGAGGAGGTTATACAGGGAAACTAGATTTGTCAAAATGATGACTAAGGATGACAACTCTGTAAATTGACCCGTCTACAGTAAAGAAGGAGATTTCTCATGCTTGATGCTGGAAGAAGATCAAGATTATGCTCATGAACCATCCTTCTATCAGATCAATACTGAACAGCCCTCAGAGAGCCAGGAAGCAGGAATCTGGACACTTCATTTTGATGGAGCAAATTCAAGAGAAGGTAATGGAGCTAGAATATTATTGATTTCTTCTACAGGAAAATGGGTTTCATTATCCTTCAAGCTAGAATATGAAGCTACTAATAATGTGGCTGAATATGAAGCACTTCTGTTAGGATTGCAGACAGCTAGGAACATGGACATACAAAGTTTAAAAGTGTTGGGAGATTTAGAATTGGTGGTTAGACAAGTCAGGAATCAGTGTCAAACCAAACATCCACGGCTAAGGGCTTATAGGAATGAAGTTTGGGACATGGTGGAGAATTTCTTCTTGGCATTCAATATCCAGTTCATGCCCCGAGAATAGCATAGGATGGTTGACTCCCTTGCTGTGGCCGCCAGTACATTTCGTCCACCTCAGAACCCTCTTTTAAGATATGAAGTTGAGGTGCGTTATCGGCCGTCAATCCCAGATAACATCAGACACTGGTAGGTATTTGAAGATGAAGAACAGATGAAGAGATTCCTAGAAACAGTGGGGGAATTCTCCAATATGGAGATTGATGCTGAAGAAGGAGGTGAGACTGAAGATACTTCAGAAAGAAATTGGGAGGAGAAAATGGCAGGTAATAAAGTGTTGCAGTTAAAGGGAAACATTATACCTAGAGGGCTGGTGCCTCTAGAGAGATTATTTGACAAGAATGATATCCCACTGCAACCAAGCAAAGTGGTAGAATAAAATTAGGTAGAAGACCTGAAACTTGGTACTGAGGCTGACCCAAAAATTGTAAAACTGTTCAGGAAGATCCCTGGAAAATATAAAAAGCTCTATCAGAAATTATTTCAGTCTTACAAAGATGTATTTGCATGGTCCTATCAGGACTTGAAAACTTTTGATATCAGTATAATGCAGCACAAAATTCCACTGAAAGGAGATGCAAAGCCTCACAAGCAGAAGCTCAGGAAAATAAATCCCTTTCTGCTTCCCTCTATTGAGAAGGAAATTAAGAAGTTGTTAAAGGCCAAAATAATTGTGCCATTGAGGTACTCTGAATGGGTGGAAAACCTAGTCCCTGTCCCAAAGAAGAATGGAGGAATAAGGCTGTGTGTGGATTTCAGAAATTTAAACAGAGCATCCTTAAAGGATAATTATCCACTGCCTAAAATGGATCACATCCTGTAGAAGGTGGTTGGAGCTTCTAGGATGTCAATGATGGATGGATTCTCTGGTTATAATCAGGTGGCTGTATTTCCAGAAGATCAAAAGAAGACTGCTTTCACCACACCATGGGGTACATTTATGTATGCCAAGATGCCTTTTGGTTTGATTAATGCAGGGGCCACTTTTCAGAGAGCTATGGACATTGCTTTTGTTGGACAGCAAGATAAGTTTTTGGTAGTCTACCTCGATGATATCACCGTATTTTCAAGGAATGATACTGAGCACATTGAACATCTGCGTAGAACTTTTGAGAAATGCAGAAGGTATGGTATCTCTCTCAACCCTCAAAAGTCTTTATTTGCATTAGAAGAAGGTAAAATTTTGGGACACATTGTGACTAAAGATGGGGTGAAGATAGATCCTAAGAGGGTAGAGGTTATGAATGGTATTGCTCTTCCTAGAAATGAGAAGGAAGTGCAAGTATTCCTAGGGCGTATTAATTTCCTGAGAAGGTTTATCCCTAACTATGCGGAAATAGTTAGACATATAACTGACATGCTGAAAAAGAATAATGAATTTAAATGGTCCCAGGAATCACAAGAGGCGTTTACTAGGATAAAAAATGCTTTTGCAGAAGCCCCTGTGCTAGCTGGACCAGATTATGATAAACCTTTCATGATTTTTTCTTTTGCATCACCTCATACAATAGTAGGAGTTTTATTGCAGAAAAATGAGGAAGGGTACGAGCAGCCCATTTCCTTCTTCAGTCAGGTGCTCCGTGATGCAGAATTAAAATACAACATATTAGAAAAGCAAGCATACGCCCTAGTGAAATCCCTCAAAGCATTCCGCATATATATATTGCAGTCCCATATCACTTCATTTGTGCCTACAACTACTGTAAAAGATATTCTTATTCAGGGGGATAGTGAAGGAAAAAGGGGGAAGTGGATTGCTAAGATACAGGAGTATGACTTAGACATCTGCCATACTAAGCTAATCAAAGGACAAGGGATAGACAAGATCCTATTTGAATCAAACTATCAAGCTTTGGGTATAAATTTGTCCATAATAGAAAGTGGGGAATCTGAAGAGAAAGAAGAACGACAGGGAATTGGGGTAGCTACTCCGGAAACACATATAAAGTACCTCACCAGTCAGTGGTACAAAGAGATAGTAGAATATCTCCTCACACTCAGTTGCCCTCCAAGCTGTGATAAAGCTAAATACAGAACACTAAGATTGAAATCACAGAAGTACATAATCGCCAATGGCCGGCTATACTGGAGGGATCCCTCAGGTATCCTACTCCTGTGTCTCACAGAGGATGAGGTAGAAAGTATTATAGCTGAATTTCGTGAAGGGATCTGTGGGGGTCATTACAACTGGAGGGCCACTGCTCATAAAATCTTGAAATATGGTTTCTACTGGCCCAAGCTTTTTGGAGATGTTTTTGCCCAGGTTAGAGCATCTGAGAAATGTTAGAAATTTGCTAAAAGGCAGAAGTTGGCACCTCTGCCCATGATTCCTGTGCACGTGGAAGAACCATTCAGGCAATGGGGAATTGATTTTATAGGTGAAATACATCCTCCATCAAGTGGTCAGCATAAGTGGATTTTAACTGCCACTGATTATTTCACAAAGTGGGTGGAAGCCATACCTGCGAGGAACACCATAGATACTGTGATAATAAAATTCATGGAAGAAAACATCATATCCAGGTTTGGATGCCCTGCCAGAATAGTGACGGATAATGCACAGGCCTTCAAGTCTACAAAGTTTGTAAGCTTCTATCAGCAGTATAACATCACACTACGTCACTCTACAACCTATTACCCACAGGGAAATGGCTTGGCAGAGTCTTCCAATAAAACCTTGGTGAGGGCATTGAAGAAGGCTTTAAATGAAAACCAGAAAAATTGGGACTCCCAGTTAAAATTCGCTCTGTGGGCCAATAGAATTACCAGCAAGAGAGCAACTGGGAAATCCCCATATGAACTAGTATATGGGAGGGCAGCGGTATTCCCTATTCAATTAGCCCTACCAGTAGCCCGATTCATACAGGAAAGTCAAGAAGAGCCTGGTGACATGATCAGGAGGATTAATCAGCTGGTAGAATTGGAGGAAACACGAAGCCAGGTAAATCAAAGGCTAACAGAGTATCAGGAGAAGATGAAATACCTTTTTGAACAACATGCTAAGGACAGGAATTTGTAGATTGGTGATCTATTGCTCAGGTGGGATATCCGGAGGGCTGAAAAAGGAAAACATGGTAAATTCGATCCACTTTGGTTCGGACCCTTCAAAATTGTGGAACAGGGAGGTAACGACACTTTCAAGTTGGAAAATTTACAGGGTGACTTGCTTGACGCCCCTGTAAATGGTCAATTTCTTAAACACTACTTCCAGTTCTGATGCAGGTCGAGAAAGCCTGATGTATCATATTGTATATTAGTCTCTATTTCTATCTTTGTTGAATAATGTGGGTGTCGTGATGAATTATGAAAAGAAAGTAGAAGTGATGAAAATTAGGATTCACATAGAAAATTGTCAGAGGGTCTGCGAAGTTCTCGACACGCTCAGAGATGAATGTGCCATCCCCAGGTGGAGCCAATGTTGATCATATCAGCATTCTATTGAAATTTTGATAAGCTTCCTTGCTTAAACCTTTCAGAACCCCTTTTTTCCTCGAGAAATCCATACTCTGCTTATCGTTACCTTTCTATATCCCTACATTACATTACAAAAGGCCAAAAATCCACGTTTGAAAAATATATAAGGCCTAGCCCCTTCGGCCCTAGCCCTTTAAATCTTTTCCCCCACGTAACCTGGGCGCTAAACCAGGCGCCAGCCTGAAAGGTGCTTATCAAATGTATATCGGGTGCATTTTGAGCCGTCAATCCATACAGATCGGACGGAGTTCGTTCATCTCCATCGCGCCCGTAGCCGGCCTGACTACCGTCCGATCAAACCGTAAAATCAACGGCCCAGAGTCTATATGTCCCGGTGGTCCCCGCCCCACATCCACTGTTCAAAATTGCCTGGTATCTATCACACCACCTTTCTAAGGTGGGCGGTATTCCCCAATTCGGAGCGATTCCATACATCACTTGCCGCGTGTCTCAGCGTACGGCTCAAAAACCGCTCTCCATCGCACATTATTGTTCGGCAAAAGATGCGGCGCGATATTCATATCCACTGTTTGATCTGGGGCTCTGCATCCAATGGTCATCACATCCGAAGATGTGCGGAAGTTAATCCAAGCCAATAGCGCCCCTGGCCCACCGTCTCATTTCCCTCCGATACGTTTTCCACCGTCGATCTCCTCCTGAGATCTAACGGTCTAGATTTAACCCACGCCACGCCATTGACCCCGTATCTCCACGTCATCATTCCACGTGCTCCCGTCGTACATTCGTCTATCTCCCCTACATATTCCTATTCAAAGGTCAAACTTCCACTGTCTATGTCAAATTTCATACATTACTCCAACCTTTGCCAAGAAATTTCTCCACCATTTCTCTGCACTTTTCACAATCGCCTCGCACTATTCCGCCATTTCATCATGCCGCGTTGCTGCACAGCCATCCTCACTGCATCGCCGTCCCCATGCATTTTTTTTCTTGACGATTTTGTGAGTTTTACAGGTTTACAGTGGTGGAAAACTATCATGACTCATAGTTTCTATTACTGTGATAGACGACACGTCAAAGGACCATTTTTCAGAGCTGGATTATGAAGAAAGGCCTGGGAAGGCAAACCGATAAGACTTCCATTAAAGAAGTAGGGTTAAAATCTGTCAAACCCTGCAGGGACATTCAAGGCGCCAATTTCGCAGATGAAGATATTAATGGAGCAGCAGAGAAATATCAGTGAAAGATCAGGAATTCAACATTCAGCATTGAAGATCTTAAGCCGTAATTCAGGATTTTGAAGGCAGAGGGTACCATTCGCAGAAAACATACTCTAAAGATTTCTTTTCAACACCATTTTTCTTCGGAAAGGATAGAATGTTTATGTGATTTTAATGCTTTGCCGTGTTCCTGGAGAGATTTATACCCAGTACATTTATTTCAGTTAGCAGGCCAGAGAGTACAAACAACATTACAAAGTCATCGAGCAGTATGGGCATGCACGTCTCCACCATTTTGTTTTAATGAGACAATTAAATGTTCATCACCTACTCCCTTTTTCGAGCTTTCTTATTCTCCTATAAAGCTCCCAAAGAACAGATGATTTAGGGTTCCATATTTTATTAGAAAATTATGCAGTGAAAGGCTTTTTGTATACATTTTGTAGAACTATTGTATGAAGGCTCAGAACCCATAGGGTCTCAGTGAGGAGGAGTTCCATCTGTTAAAGAGGATTCTGGTCTTTGGTATTTCACAGTCTGTAACTTTCTCTTATGTGTTATTTAAATAGATCATTTCATTTCACCCATTTTTCCTGTATCATGTTTTCGAATGTGAGTGGCTCACTAATTCTTGGTATGGATTTATTCTAATTGATACCCATGCTCGGATTAGTCAAGCGCTTTAAATATGGCTCATGCATGATATTTTGTTCCATTTTTCATCTAAACCGTATTTCTGCTATATTAGTTTCTTTGGGAGGGTGTTTTTAAAACACTATTATCATGTATGGATTCTTAGATTGGTAAGCCCATGCATGGTGGTATTGTGTATCTGGATATCAGCTCAATGTTAACTAATATCTTCTCAACATTTCATTCACTACATACACCTTCTAATAACTTATTTCTGTGAAGTATTTCTGAATCGGCCTTCTTTACAGTAAGATATCTCTGAATTGTCTGTTGCTTTGATATTGGAGTTTTGCATGTTGCCTCTGAAGTATTATTTTCCCTGTGTCAGTTTCTGAAGGTCCTGATCCCATTCAGATTATTATTCCTTTTTTCACAAGAGATAGCATGAGAGCTTTCTACTGATAACTCCCCCTGTTATACCATATGCTCCTTGCTATATAATATGTCCTATGCACTAGTCTATCACAACTCTAGGTTGTCTCTAGGAGCGACAACACAAGAAATTTCCCAGGATCTCCCATGTAGAGATCAAGGCACAACTCATGATACGCCTGTGCCATTGGTAGGGTGCAGAGCTATGGAGATAGAAGAAGAGATAGGGAGGATGACCAACATCATGTGATGAGAAGCACACACCCTGTCTATTTTATGAGGTTGATGCACCTAAGATGATGATTGGATTGCGTAGTGGAAGCATGGAGGGTTTCTCCATTCATACATTCAGTCATCTCTTGATGATGGTGTCTCACTGCATGGAGACACTGCACCAAGGAGACGACTAGATCAACAGAGGAGGTTGGATGCTCCACATTTGGGGGCCTCACACGTTGATTTCAAGAGGGTGGAAACCTTGGGAAAGTTCAGCACAACGTAGAGAGTTTGGGATAGACTCAATAAGGAGGGAGACACTCTCTCATTTGCAGCATCACCCACTCTCATCAGTCATACTGCGCTGGAAGATTTTGCTGCAGGGATAGAGGATTTCATCTTCATGATGCAGGATGACTGCTCCATATATTTAGTGAGAGAGATGGTACTTCCTTAAGGAAGGACTCTTTCATGCATTGGAGTAGATGGAGGCCACTAATGCTTACATTGCCCAGGATCAGGAGATTCTTTGGAGGTGATAGTCTCTTATAGGAGGCTCATTTTCAGAGAGCATCATTCTATTTGAGCATGAGTAGCTGCATGACGGGCATGGTAGCAACTTGGAGGAATACTTTGGCATGAGAGGATGTCAAGGTAGCAGGAAACAACGTGATGGAGCACCATATTGCAGAACACCAGCGCCGTCTAGGTGGAGGATTGATCCAGGATGGAGGACTCAACTTTGGTTGAGTATTCCCCAGGATATTGATGCATGCATGTTTCTTGGATGGCCTTGATTGAGATGGTAGACACCTAGTGGATGATATGATCATCTATCATCATGGCAGACTCTTCTTGGCTAGAGTTTCTAGTCTCAAGGAGAAATTATTTGCATGCAGCATGTGAGGACTTCCTAGCTATGCATTTGGATGCATACTGGCCTTTCTAGAAGAAGTTCAATTGGAAGGGCATGCAACATGATCTACATCAGCATATGGATAGATGTAGAGCCCGATTGTTTTTGGAGAGGTTGGCACAACCATTCCCTTACTCATTGGAGGAGAGGGAGAGCACTCAGATGAGCCATTTCAGCTCAAGGTCTCAAGTACATGGTAGAGAAGGTATAATTTCACATTGTGTACCTCTTTACTTTATATGAGCAGCATATTGATCAAGGAGGATCATCTCTTCTTGCACTCGGTACAATGTACTTGCAACTACTTGTAGCCTTGATTTTGGATATTTTGTGATGGTTGTGGGGGAAGCCACATACTTCTTGGTGTGCACCATTGGCACCTATTTTTACTTTCATGATTTCATCTCATGAGATGTTTGTGGCAGCAAACAAGTGGCTAGTACAACACTTGTTACTTTTGATTGTGAGGTAGACCAAGGAGGCACTGCGCAGGTTCCATGAGTGGAATTTGGAACCACTCTCCGGTTGTCATTCGACAACTTGTTTCTATTGCATATTTCTCCTTATGTGTTTCTTATGTTGTATGTCTATTGAGGAGCTTTATTTGGAGAGCATTGTATGAACAGCCCATTGGGAGCATGATTCTCCCCGTTATACATGTTTTATGTTGCAGGAGATAGCATGGGCAAACCATGATTGCCACATTGCTACTTGTACCTTCTTGTGGGAGGGACCACTTGGAGAATTTGCAGAGGAATTTCATGGCTGGTTTTCTTGATGGGGTAGCTTGGGCCATAATATTTCAGCCCAAGGGTAGAGGTAGCCCCATGAACACTCAAATGGAGAGAGGACCATCTTGAGAAGCACAAGCACACTCTCCATTCAGCCCCAACAGATTGCAGAAACCGGGGGTTGAGATTTTCATTGGATGATAGCATGGATGAGAGGATCATCATTGGGAGCAGCATTATCCCATGCATATCATCACTCCTACCTTAAGGAGGCCACATTCCAGCAGGAAGGATTCCACTACACCTTCTATCTTTCCATGAGGAGCATCATCTTCAGTTTGCATACTTGGGAGAGAGCATTGGAGGGCAGATTTGTTGCAGTATTTTTGAGCAGTGGTGGGGCCATGGATGAGGAGGCCATAAGAGAAGAAGGAGGAGGAATTTTGTTCTCTCTATGCAGTTGCTTGAGGACAAGCAACATGTGGGAGGGGAGGACTGTAATGTTCCCAATTTTAGCCTCAAGCTAAAATGGAACATTATAGTTGCATATTTTTATTTTTTTGAATAAAAATGGGTAAAGTGACCCATTCATGTAATAAACATAAACAAAATCCTTTACAATGTGAAAAGGGATCATCATGGCACTAAATTTCACACCCTCATGTGTGAAAGGGGTTAAAATGAAAATTGACAAGGCCAAATTGACCAAGTCAAATTGCGTTGGAATGAGTTGGAGAGCACTAAGTGGGACAGTGCAGTTTTAGTGGAGGAATATTCCATGAGGGAGGAAACTTCTATAGGAAGGAAGGTGAAGGCTCATTGAGTTTAAAAGAGGAGCAAGGCAGCCCATTGAGACTATCTTGGATCATTTGATTATTTGTCTATTGAGACAAATTGCTACCTCTTGCTGTTCAGCAGAGCTGCAGTGCCCTCGGGCATGAGGGAGTCCTGTTTAGGATTTCCTCTCCTTCTTGAGTAGCTCATGAAGGATTGCACTCATCCTCCATATTCCGGCATTTAGGCCATAGCATCAGCCATCTCCATCAGCACAGTGTCTGTAGCAGATTATTGTGTAGTGTACCTAGGTGTTGCTGGAGGTTTCCTACAACACCATTTCAAGCTGATCTTTCAGAAGAGGGAAGTTCTCTACTTCCGGGAGGTTAGTGAAGCTAGTTCTTGATCTTTTTCCACTATCATTGGCAGGAGGCCAACCATTTCCATCAGTCACAGCATAGATACTCTCATAGACTACGTTCTAGTTGGAGCACATTTGGAGTGAGGGTTTTGCAGGCATTTCATAGGGTGAGATCTTCGGTGTAGGGATCAGCCTTGCACTTAATATTTCCAAAGGAGAAGGGCTCTTCATCGACTTCAGCCATTCAGCCTTCTCCATTCCATTCCATGTATTGAGTTGCTGCAGCTACCCAGCAACTCCGGCATTTTGACAGTTTTGCATATTCCAGCCAATCCTTCTAGGATTGACTTGAGGTAGTGATTGGGAGCTTAGATATTCTCTCCCAATGATTTATGAGCCATGTACATGCAGATCCATGATGTTTTTCATTCAGTGTAGCAGTCTCCTTCATGTGACTGCACAGTCCCTATTCATGGGCATCTTGCTATGGAGTAGCATTTTTTATTATGGAATGTGTATTCATGGAAGGCTTCTTCCCTTATTCTTTTGATATTCGTTGTATCATTTTGCTGTTGATATTTCATAATAAAATGGCTCAAGGGTTTCCACACATTTTGGCATAATGTTTATTCACTGCTAGTTCCATTTTATGTCTTTATATTGCTGTAGCTGCATTTTTGGGTTATCTTGCAAGATTCCCAATCTTGTTGTATTTCCCTCTTGGGAATATTGTCCCTTGACAACACTCTATAGACAGATTCTGATAGTGGGCCACGAAGCCTCTGGAGCACATCCTTCTTTATGAAGGTGACAAACCAGTAAATGCCCCTTCAGTCTATCTCTGGAATAGATTTTCTTGTCGATTGACAATGTTTCTGAAAAAGGAACATTACAATAGCAAGGGGTGAGAGCTCACACCTAAGTTTAGCTTTTGTTTCCAAGGCGGTTGCAGGAGATGGAGGTTTGAGACAAACCTTTTTAGATGTTGCGTTCTTCACCATAATCTTGTTCTCTGAGTGAGCAACTTGTTGAAGGAGCAGCTTCCTGAATGAGCTGCTAATCTTTGTCTGTTGTTTCTCTCTGTTGTGGATGTCGCGTGGGGTTCCTGAGATGCCATGGGTGACATTATCATTCTCCTATAGTCTGTTATGTTGCTGTCCTTGTTGTTCTTCTTGGCAGTCCATGAACAACTTTATTTTTGAAGGAACTTTCTGATGTTTGTAGCAGTCTGTTTTTGTGCTGCTTCTCTTGCTACATTGTGCTCAGGAATGGAGGAGTGTGGTGTATGGAGGTGATGGAGGAAGTTATGAAGATGAATGGAGTGAATGATGGGATGGACGATAAGATAGAAGAAGGAAAAAGAAGATGAATGCTTCTCTGTGTTTTCTAGAAACCAGTAACAACCTGCAAAACAAAAAACTCAGAAAAACATGGTGATGCAGATGCATTTTATTTTTTTTATTTTTTTTCCGAAAGAAAGTGGGCTGCCTCCATGGAGGTTTTCAACCACAAACTTGCCTTGGGCACCTCAGAGAGGTTTTCACACATGGATCTTTATTCTTTTTTTTCCCTTTTTTTGAGTAAGTGAGCTACCTCCATCGAGGTTTTCAACCCAAAATCTTATTCCTTTTCCTTTTTTTCTTTCTTTCTTTCAGGAGGTGTGGGAAAATATGAATTTTCCCATCACATGCACCTCTCTGCTTATTGAATTGATGAATTCTACCCTTGAAAAAGGCTTCTTGTAAATTTTAAGTCTGTGACCATTGACAATCAAGAGGATCCCTTCCTCATCTATGGTCTTGATTTGAACTCTGCCATTATCAAAGCAATTTCCACTATGTAAGGCCCCAACCATCTGGTCATCAGCTTGCCTTTGAAGTCTTTAAACCTTGAATCATACAATAGTGCCCAATCTCCTTCTTGGAATATCTTTTCTTTGATGTTCTTGTCATGCCATACCTTCATTTGCAGCTAAACTAACTTTGTGTGAAGAAGTTCTTGCCTTTTGAACTCATCCAATCCATTTCGCTGCAACAACCTCTCATTTTGGGTATTTGTTAGTTCTAGATTTAATTCAGCTGCAATTCTTAAAGTATTGAATTCAAACTCAACTGAAAGTAGAGATTTCTTACCATAGACCAGTTCATAAGGAGTGAATCTTGTTTTTTTCTTCCAAGTGGTGTTGTAGGCCCAAGTATCTTTTGCCAATATATCTGCGCAATATTTTCTGTTGCTGATCACAACCTTGGTGAGTATTCTCTCTAAAGCTCTGTTAGTTACTTCTACTTGGCCATTTGCCTAAGGGTGATAGGCAATAGAATTTCTATGCTTAATCTTGTGCTTCCTCAAAATATTCTCAATGAGGTGAAAGGCGAACTGTGATCCCTGATTAGTGACTATTTCTCTAGAATATCCAAATTTGTAAAACACATTATCCCTCAGAAATTATGCTACTTTTTCTTCTGTTGCTACCTTCACTATTTTTTCTTCAGCCCACTTTTTCAGGTAATCAGTGCAGACTATGATATACTTCTTTTGTCTGGATGATGGATCGATGGGTCCAACAAAGTCCATGCCCCACTTGTAAAATGGCTCAAGAGCCACTTGAGGGTGTAAAGGCATTTCATCCCTTTGTGTGGGTTTCCCTATCCTTTGGCACTGGTCACACCTGTTGGTGTATATTCTAGAATCTCGGTGAAGGGTAGGCCAATAGTAACCCACCTACAAATTTTTTTAAGCAATTCTCTTTGCAGCAAAGTGGCCTCCACATGGGTTGTTATGACATTTAGAGAGGATATCAAAAAATTATTCTTCCCTCACACAACTTCTTAGGATTTGATCAGGGCCTAGCTTGAAGAGATCCCCCCCAATCCATGTGAACGGGGCACTTTTTGTGATGATTATGCTCCTCTCCCTGAATGAAAGATTAGGAGGGAGTCTTACAGCAACCAAATAGTTGGCTATATCAGAAAATGAAGGTGAGAGTGTTGATATGGAAAAGAGGTGTTCATCTGGCAGCTGGTCATCCACCATTCTTTCTTCACCTACAGGGAGAACTAACCTAGACAAAAAATCTACAACAACATTTTCCTTTCCATGTTTATCAACAATAGTCAAATCAAATTGCTGCAAAAGTAACAACCATCTAATTACTCTAGCATTAACATCTGGTTTCTTCATTAAATACTTGATGGTTGCATGGTGAATGTGAACAAAGCTCTGATATCTAGTGACGCAATGCCTGAATTTATTTAATGCAGGGACAATGGCCAACATCTCCTTCTTAGTAACAATATAATTCATCTCTGATTTGGACAAATTCTTGTTGATGAAATAAATGGCATAAGGGATTTTGTTCTGTAATTGTCCTAATGTTTCCCCTACGGCTTTGTCCGATGCATCAATGTGGATGTGGAAAGGAAAAGTCCAATTTGGACCTCAGAGGATGGGGGAAATATTTAACTGCTTCTTAATGAGCTCAAAATCCTCTTGACAAGGACTAGACCAAATAAAATCATAATATTTGGCCAATAACCCAAATAATGGGGAAGCCATCTTGCTGAAATCTTTGATGAACCTTCTATAGTAACTAGCTAAGCCTAAGAAACTCCTAACATATTTTTTCTTTTGAGGAGCAGGTACCCTTTTAATGATAGTGATTTTGTTCAGGTCTACTTGTATTCCTACTTGGGATATGGAGTGTCCTAATACAACCCCTGTTTTCTTTTAGAAATTCACACTTTTCTGGGCTCAAGGAGAGATGCATCTCAATGCACCTTCTTATTACTTTACCCAAATTGGAGAGAGTTTCCTAGAAGTCATCCCCATATGGTGTGAAATCATCCATGTAAATTTCGACAGAGTCATGGACTAACTCAGAAAATATGCTCAGGATATCTCTCTGAAAGGTGGCTGGGGCATTGCATAACCCAAACGGTAGGAATCTATAAGAAAAAGTACCCCAAGGGCAGGTAATCTTATTCTAGTTTTCAGGGCTGATTTGAATCTGATTGTACCCACTGAAACCATCTAAGAAGGAAAATAACTTCTTCCTTGCAAGGCCATCCAAGACTTGGTATATAAAGGGCAAAGGGAAATGGTCTTTCTTGGTGGCTTTGTTAAGTTCTTGATAATCAGCAAAAAATCACCACATCACATTCTTCTTTGGGACTAGGACAAGAGGAGATACCCACTCACTGTCGGGTATAGGATATATGAACGTCGCATCCAATAGTTTCTGCATCTCTTCTTTCACTATGTCCTTTAGAGCCGGGTTCATCCTTCTTTGGGGTTGTCTCACAGCATTAAGGGAATTTTGAGGTATAAAATGGGCCTCGTAAGGAAATTATAAAATAATAGTGGAAATAATAAAATAATATTTGATTACATCATCAAATTTTAGAGGGAAAAAATAAAAACTTAGTTTTTCAACTCGTATTTTCAACTTATCTCCCAAATTTTTTACTCAAATTTCTAGAGGAAGTACTCATTGGATGCAAAATTTAATTCCTCATCCAAGGAGGCAACATGGACCCTGATACATGAAAAATGAGAAATACATGAAAAACATGATTGCAATCACGTTTTTTCATGTATTTCTCTTTTTTCATGTAGCAGGGTCCATCGAAAATATGCAGCATGGGTACTCCTTAGATGAGGAATTAAATTTTGCATCCAAGTACTCCCGCTCGAAATTTGAGTAAAAAATTTGGGAGATAATTTGAAAATACGAGTTGAAAATGCAGTTTTATTATTTTAATGTTTTATAATCTTTTGACCCTTTTACTTAAAAAATGGTGAATTATCCCCCATAGTTGACATCATCATATTGAATCCTATTGGTTCTTATAAAGTTTATTTTTATTGTACAATTTTCTTAGGAGGCCTATTTTAGACCTCAAAATTCCCCTAATGGCTTGCATCCTTATTTGATGTAAATGTGATGTCTGCATACTGAAGGATGTGCCCCTTTCATGTCCTTGTAATCCCAAGAAAATGATTCAATATTTTCTTTCAAAAGCTGGCATAACTTCTTCTCTTCTTCATTTGAGAAGTTTGGGTTGATTTTTAGAGATCTGGATAGGCCAAACTCGACAGCGTTTGTGGTTTCATAGGTTGTCTCAAATGATTGCAGTTCCATTCAAGGTTGGATTTTAGACTCTTTGACTAGGGTTTCGAGAGGAGTGTTAGTGGAGGACTGGTTTTGAATGGCATGGTCAATGAGTTCATCTTCATCAAGATGTACCCCTCTAAGGATAGCATCTATGGTACACATAGGGGAAATGTTATATAACTCATCTTCTTCATCCTCCAATCATATAGGGAGATCATGATCAATGGAAGGCTAGGCTGGAGGATATAACACTAGCTGTTTAGACAAAGGCCCATTTTTGATAGTCATGTTTCCGCCCCGACAACTAATATAAGCATCTGCAGTGGATAACCAAGGTCTCCTTAAGATGAGAGGACAACCATTAAACTTGGTTTTTGGCTACAGGACTAGGAAATCTATAGGATACTCCCAAGAGTCAATGGTAACCATAACATCCTCAACAATTCCTTCCAAAGTTACTGTGGGCTGATCTGCAATTTGTAGAACTCTTGTGTTTTTCCTCAAAGCCCCTTGAAGATTAAATTTCGACATAGTTTCCTTGATCATGATATTGATGGCAACCCTAAATCAATCAGAGTGTTAGGGACTATGACACCATCTAAATGTACATCAACAATTGGACTACCAGGGTCTAGGTATTTTGGAAATATCACCTTCCCCAGCATCAGGCTAAACAGTTGTCCTACCACATTGATGGTGTGGGTATCTCTCTTCCTCCTTCCAGGTTTTTTGAAGCACTTTTCTTTGATGAGCCTATTGTAGATAGGGACATACTTAATGGCCTCGAGAAGTAGAATCTTTGCACAAAAATTTTCCAATTCTCCTAGGAGTTCATTATCCTATAGGGTCTGCTGACTAGGGTGGATCAAGTGCTCTAGAAAAGGAGGTTGTTTGATCTGAGTGTTATATTCTTCCTTTTCCTCCTCAACCTCTACAGGTGGAGATGGGGGATGGTTGTCTGGGAGTACTCTTCCCGACATGAAATTAACCTCCTGTATCTCCACAACATAAGCTAGATGGGATGTTTCTCCACTGGGAGCTTGGTGTGCCTATCTTTTGTTCGGGTTCGGATTGGGCTATGCAGGTATAGGTAGCCTAGGTGGAGCAGCATGAGTAAGCTGAGGTTGAGGTTGGAGTGGAGGCATTAGAGAAAGTAGTTTATTTTGTTGAGGCCTACGCCCTTAGGATGGATTGTTCCATTGAGGTTGTTGTGGAACACATTGCTGAAATGGTTGTTTTACTGGCTGAGGATGATATGAAGGGTTGGAAGGCCAAGTAGGAGGTGTAGACCAGGATGGAGGAGTGGGGTGTACCAAGGTTGCATGGGTGCACTCTAATTATTGTAATAGAAAGAGTGAGGTGTACGGGTACCTGAAACGTCAACAAAGGAATCATATAACTTGTTGATATGGCCGAGGGCCTTAAGGCCTTCTATGGTTAATGAAACAGATTTGCTCTAGCATTGTTTCCCCACCTTGATATACAGCTTTAAGTTTAGGTAAGGAGGGACACTTTTCTGTGGCACGAATTTCTTCACAAACTAAGCAAACCTCTATGACATTCAGTGGACATTCATTTCTTGGGTGTTTCTTGGTACATCTAGGAAAAAATACGGTAAGAGATCTCTCCAATTCCTCTTGCTTCCTTTTGACCTGCATTGTGTCCATTTGCAAAGAAAAGGTGTGCAACATGTCACTCTTGAAGTCCTCTAGCATGTTTCCAATCTCATGTTTTATGAAGGTGGAAGAGGAAGGGGTATTGGATGTACTTTGGCTAGCTTTGCCCTTCTTCCTAAATGCCCTAGAATGGTTCCAGAAGGCATTTTTGATTTTTTCATAGGGTTTTTGGTAGATATCTCATCCTGATGACATATTCAAGGTTTCTATTATCTCTTCATTGATCCCTTAAAGAAGTACAAGCTTGAGTGAGTTAGGACCAAGAGTACAGTTGGGTCTCTTATAGTTCAATTGAAACCTCTCTTCATAATCCTCTAGGGATTCATCAGACCCTAGAGTCATCCTAAATATCTCATTCTTAGTTCCTTGGACCTACAGTAGTCTTTGTACTTGCTGCTGAAGGTTTCTTCCATCTGTGCCCAGGTAGTGATGCTATCCCCATGCAAACCCATGAACCAGCACACGGCTGCATCCTTAAGGGTGGATAGGAATAGCTTAAACTTATGATCATCAAAGGTGTAGTCATAAGTCCTATAGACAACAGAAAATTAAAACATGAATGTGTCAAAGTCCTCAGAGGTAATTCCATGGAAGTGTGGAAGACCTGAGGGCTAATGTTTTTCATATTAGTGTCCCCATATGCCTCTCTTATGGGAAAGGATCTCGGGGTCCCAACCATGGTTAAGATAGGTGAAGCAGGTCCCTCAGTTGAAACAAGGTCTTCTTCTTCTTCCCCAATAGGATCCTCAAAATATTCAGAAGGCTCTGCCATAGGGGGTTCAATCTCACTGCCACTGAAGAAGAGTGAAGGGTGGCTAGGAGGTGATGTGGGGGTTTTAGGTAAGGTTTGTATTTAAGTATTCCTAGTCCTACAAGGCATGAAAATCAAATATTTTTTTTACTTTTTCAATATTTCTAAAGTAACATGAAAAGAAAGGAAAGAAGAAAAGAATGCTAAAAAAAATCAAAATATATACTAGATACCTCTCCGGCAATGATGCCAAAAAGTGGTGAGCCCTGGTATTGCACCAAGGATGCTGCAACTCCTAGGGGTTGCTCTACTTTACTTTATCGACCCAGGGTTCGTATAAACTTTGAGGTGACAGTGCTATATACACAATAGATGCATTTTGTTCATGTCATCCTCTTCTTCTTCACAAAAGGGTGTTATTTCTTAGATGATGAGAACAACTGGAAAGTAAATTGCTGGAAGGAAATGATAGAAAGGAAACTGAACTAAATTGCTGGAAAGGAGTGCCAAGAATGAAACTAATTTAATTTGCAGAGAACATATAGAAGAAAGAAAATTAGTTCTAAACCACACTTAACTTGGCCAAACAGCTAAATGAACTCTACCTATACTATGATCTATCTACCATACTCCTATCCATAAAACTAAACTATCCATGCCTTAATTTTAATTAAAAATAATTAATTTGCAGCTTAGAGGGAAGAAAAAGGGCTAAGAGGGCTAATGGGGGGTTTAACACATGAAATGAGTTTTGGAAGCAGAGAGAGGGGGTTAAACCCTTAGGGAACCTTATTATAACGCATGAAATGACTTCAGAGAGAGAAGAACTTAGAAATGCGATGGACAACAAAAGTTTGGATGTGCGATGTGGCAATCGCAACTTTACAAGCTTAAATGGATGGTAGTAAGGACTTAATGGAATGAACTAAATGGTGCGTAGTGTGAAGTGAGAAGAGTGGCGTGGCAGATTGCGAATCGCAATATCGCATGTTTACAAGGATAGCGGTAAGGATTAACGGGAATAAACTAAATGGTGCGTAGTGTGAAGTGTGACGTGGCGGGTCGCGAATCGCAATATCACAAGTTTACAAGGATAGCGGTAAGGATTAACAAGAAAAAACTAAATGGTATGCAATGTGAAGTGAGAAGAGTGACATGGCGGGTCGCGAATCGCAATATCGCAAGTTTACAAGGATAGCGGTAAGGATTAACGGGAATAAACTAAATATGTGAAATGTGATTTGCACTGCCGTAAAGGTTGTGGGTGGTTATTTGCGATGTGATAAGTTCTGTCGGATGAGATTTGCGATGTGGTAAGTTTTGCGGGAAGCGATTTGTGATGTGGTAAGTTCCGCAGGATGCGATGTGCGATGAGGATGACATGGCGGTGGAAAAAGCTAATATTTGTGATTTGCGATTTCAAAATCACAGAGAATGAGCGGTGACTGTTAACGGTAGAAAGTAACCAGTGTGAAGTGCAATTTTCGATTTCACAATATCGCAATCGCAAGGAATAGGCAATAAGTGTTAAGGTAATCGTTAAATATTGCAATTGCGAAGTGCGACGTATGGTGGTAGGAGTCTCGAGGAGCAAAGGCAGAGGTTGGGTTTTCGGTGGTTCTACGTGGTTTTTCACGTGTTTTTCGTAAAATGGGTAAGGCGATCGTAAATGGAGAAAAACAAAGAAGCAAGGGTGAAGAGATTAAGGGTGTTCAAAAAAAGGTAAGTGCAGCGCTAAGGTGAGAAGTAAAGGAGGGAAATGGAAGCGTAATAGTAGTGCTCAGAAGTGAAGCACACCATTAGATTCATGTACGGGAAACAGACATAAATGCCAGATGAAATAGTGAAGGAAAGGCTTGGATTGGCTAATACAAATTCTTCCCCTAAATTGAACAACAAGCAATTTTGGCCTGTGGGAAGGTCTTCCCCTACTCGAACTCTATTGAAAGAGATGAGAGGGGGGAGACTTGACCACATTTTTTGAGTTTTTCCTCTATTTCACTATGCATAAGCAATCAAAACTACAACATCACAAAAACTAAATAGCAGGGAAACTTATTAGAAGATGATCTAACTTATATGATAGAGGAAAAACTAGCTAAATGACAGAAAGGAAAAGTTAATAACGACAGAGAAGCTGAGGCACATGGATTGGGCCCTAATGCACAAGCCTAGCCCTCTGAACTTAAATCAATCAAATGAAATCATTCTGCTCATTTCATAAAATAATAACTACATACATCTCTGAAAGTTTCGATCCCTGAATAAAAAAAAAGCTTCAATAGTTCACAACAATAATTCTGAATGGAAGCGATACTAGGATAGACTAACTCTTCCTAGCTCTAGCTTTGCTCTATTTATTCTACAAGAAGCTACCATAAGCTCACTAGAAAATGGTGATTGAGTCCACTGGACTCCAAGTAAACCAAGATTGAGTGCTCTCCTCTTTTAGTTACTCGGCTGCCTCTCGAATTTGAATTGCTGGAGAGAATCCTTGGGATCCTTCGGCTGCTTGTGGAATTTGAATTGATGTAGAGAATATTTGGGATCCTTCGGTTGCCTTTGAGGGTGGACAATCCTCCTATAATTTTTCCTTGGTATCTACTCCAAGTCTTTGTGACAATTTTTTTATAAAAATTCTTAATAAATCATGATTTTGTGCACTCAACCTTATATTAGGAACTCAGAGTATGTTAGCCTTAATCACCACCTATACTAGCATCATAAACCCAAATAATAATAAAAATGAATAAAAAGTGATCTAAGAAGGAAAAAAGGTGACTATTAACCCCTCTAAATATGTCTAATGATGGAGATCATCACCTGGTTTACACTGCTAGGCCAAGACTATAACATTGCAATCAATTGACCTTGCACCTCCTTGCCCTTGTTTCGACATTGTAATCATTTGATCCTGCACCTCCTTGCCATTTTTGGTCTCTCTTCCTTTTGTGATTTGTGTCTTTTTTCCATCATTATGCCCCCAAGGCATTTATCCCGAAGACTCATAGGCCTTCATCATTAGTTTTCGGTAGGAAGACTTACTCCTCCGCGTAAGGTTCGAGTTCATCCTCCACCGAGTCTCCATTCTGACTCTACATCTAGTTCATCGGGTTCCCCTTCTATTTTTATCCTCGGCTCTCCTCCTATAACATTCGCCATGTCTGGTTCAGGACCTAATGTTGGTGGTATCCTCGGCCGTAATGCTGGGAATACTACTAGTGGGATAGCAACAGGAACTATCCTGGCTGCTCCCTTGATCCCTTATATGGCAGGCCTTAGTCTTCCCGATTTTAGCTAGTTGATTAATGACCCCATACACCATGATCTTGGTTGGCCTGCTATGCCAACCAAGCTCCCTTCAAACATCCCCAAGTCTGAAGGTCTTACTGGAGAGGATCCTACCAACCATGTTCGTTCTTTCCACATGTGGTGTTCGTCTAACTCCATCACTGATGACTCTGTCTGTCTTCAGTTGTTCGAGCGTACACTTACTGGAGAAGCTTCTAAGTAGTATGTCGACCAAGAATCTGCCTCTCATACTACTTTTAAGAATCTTGCCTAGGCTTTTCTTTCTTACTTCTAGCTTCCCCTTCGCTATGACACTTTTACCAAACTCTTGACCTCTTTTCGTCAATCGTCTCCGACCCACCTATCTGATCATGTCCAAGAATAGCGGAGAAGAAATATCCTATGTAGAGCCCCTACCTTCGAAGACCGTGTCTACATGGACTAGTTTCTCAGATCCCTTTTACCTGCCATTGGCAAAGATGTCGCATCTCACTTCCCTCAGATCAAGGAAGCTGCCCTTTAGATTGGATTTAAACATGACCTGATCTCGCACAGTCTGGTTATGTTTATACTGTATTACCCTAGACTCGGTGGTGCCAATGCACCGGGGGCATCCCATGCCACCGACAGTATCATGTGATCCCTTTCTCATTCGTACACTCATCCTCCCATGGGTTACAGTTTCCCTTAGGGAGCAGCCAGCTCCTCCAGCACTTTTCGTCCTCTCGGTAGCATGTATCTAGGATACGTCATGCCTCCTCCTTTTTCCCAATCTGTTTACCCCAATGTTTCCCAACCTCCTTATTATTTGTATCCGCAGCCTGGTGCTCTAGCTCCTCCAGCATTAGCACCTCAGCCTCCCTTTCCTTCTCAACCCCCGTAACAACAACCACCACCCCCTTAGGGTCAAGTGTATGCACAACAGGGTGCGACTAATCCTCCTACTTCCAAAAAGAATAGGTAAGGTAACCAAAACCAGTTTTCCCCAGATAATCCAGGAAACAATCCCCAAGGGAATGCATTTAACACCACAACCCATAAACATGGCACTCAACCCAAGTAGGACAGGCTTGTTCGCACGAACAAACCTTATTCTTATTGCGGTGTCTATGGTCACTACACCCATGATTTTCCTCTTTTACCTCAGGTGCATCAGATGTGCAAAGCTCAAGCAACATCCCGAGGAAAGCAAACCTCCCCTTTGGTTCCTCCCAATGCTACCCCTATCCAACTGACTGTGTTTACCAATCCTTTCCCCTAGCAAGGATTCGTGGCTACCCAACCCCCTGAAAGTCAAGCAGCCACTCAACCTCCTCCATCTTGTACCTCTGATTACCAGATTCTCATGATGAACTATAACTAACCCATTACCGTTGACCTCAACCGTCAAACTCGGTCTCATACTTACAACAAGCACCCCACTACATCTGCCCCCGAGCCCCCTTCTTCAGGTCCCATAGAGCCTATTTCGATAGCCAATGGTCCTTTATTGATCCCTCAGCGTAATCCAGAGGTTCATACAAAGATCCCCATGGGACCATTATGCCAAAACGCTACTTCTGGTAAAATTTCTCATTTGTATAGTATAGTATATAACTTGGCGCAATCCCCTGCTGCCATGTCAATGCTGGAAGTCCTCCATTTGTGCCCTTTACAATGAAAATTTCTACTAACTGCCATGGGAGCTGTAGATCCTTCAGATGATCATTTGATTGTCTTCGATGTTGATTGGTAAGAAAATTCCCCCCTTCCTGCTTCCGTCGCCTTCCAAATCCCTGTCAAGATCCGAAATTCCAACGTCTCCCGTTGTATCATTAACAAGGGGGAATCCACCTGTGTGATGCCCGATTCGGTTTGGAAGAAACTCATATCTCATGAGTTATCCCCTTCCACTATTATCCTCCGAGCGTGAGATGGCCACTCTTCCCAGCCCCTTGGCATGTTCTGCAATTTTCCTATTACTCTTGCGGGCAAGACTGTTTGTGTTGACATAGAAGTCATTGATGCCCCCTTAGATTACAACATTCTATTAGGTCGTAGCTACACTTATGCGATGTATGCTATCCCATCTGTGGTTCACCGTAAGATGTGATTTCCCCATAACGAAAATATTGTCACCATCGACCAGTTAACATATTACAAATTGAAGTCTTAGACCTCCCTTGAATCCATCATCTCTTTGGTGGCCAATAAAAAATAGTCGAACCTCCGACCAGTGTCTCACCTGGAGTCTACAAAGACTCCTCTTTTCTTGGTTCATTCCTTGGTCTCCCTCCTCCTATCTCTGATCCCAGTTCGTCGAATGTTTGCATGATGCAATCGTCTCGGTATGACCTCAAATAGACTGGTTCGACTGGTCAGCAACCCCGCCCTCCGCAACCTCCTCCTAGCACCTCGAATTAGCCTTCAAGACCCCCTCCTCCAGGCCTCTCATCTGCAGCTGGTATCCATGAGGCTATATAGCCTCTTGGAATGGTTCTTCTTGGCCTTAACCATCTCGGAGCTGTCTCGCCTAGCCATTACCCCTCTGATCAGATACTATTTCCAGCTCCCCCTCTTAGAGTATTTTCGGTACTTGTTATGGCTACCTTGTCTCTTCGTAACATGACCCTGGGGATCCCTTTCTGGTACATTGATCCCCCAGCCTCTATCCCACCTGGTCAGCCCAAACCTTATACATCTTTGACCCTGGTCCAACTGGTCATCATGACCCCTCCCTTTGCTTCTGTGCCTTAGCCACCTTAATAGGAACCTACTCCTCTTGCAAAATATTTGGGTGAGGGGGCCAAAGCCCACAAGAAAGCACCTAAAGACAAGGCTGCCTAGACAACCCTTGCTCCTCCTCAGCCGCCAAAGTGTACCAGCCGATGTACCTTGTGTGATGTTGTCGGTCATTCCACCCATACCTGTCTTGAATTGCCTCATCTCAAACCCATGGTAAACGAAGTGTTTCCAGAGTCTGATATCCCATAGGTTTATGTCACTATACCCAATTGAGTCTCAAAACTCAATTATTTGCGCACAAATCACCCTTGTGCTTTGTGTGATCTCCATGGCCATTATAACCACCTTTGTCCCTGCCTCAAGCATTACTGCGCTCTTTGGAAGTAGTTTGGGAGTACGAGACCGAACAGAACTAGTCTGCCTCACCTGTCCTTGCACAGTATGCTTTAGGCCAACCTAAGAATACCTCTGCTCCCATTGACATTCCGAGTGCTCCATATTTTCATTTTCAGCAAAAGCACAGAAGTCCTCGATATGCTTCTGAGTAGAAATTTTGTCTTCCCCGATGAATCGGGGCAAGAGATTTAAATATTCTTGAGGCATGTCATGCAAAACTTGTGGTAAAGCCAACGGGGCATACTTATTAAGGAGGAAACCAACACAACCATGGGAGGAGACCTTGGCCAGTCACCAAGTCTTACAGCTGAAAGGGAACGTCATTCCCACAGGCCTCGTGCCCCTGGAAAGGCTGTTTGATAAAAATGATATCCGGATCAATCCAAGTAAGATGACACAGGATGAGAAGGTGAATGATATAAATATAGGGATGGAGGAGGACCCAAAGGTATTAAAGTTGTTCAAGGGAGTTCCTAAAGATTTTCAAGACAAATATATTAGGTTGTTTCAAGCATATAAATATGTCTTTACCTGGTCATACCAGGATCTGAAAAATTTTGACATTAATGTCATACAGTACAAAATTCCTCTCAAAGGAGATGCCAAGCATCATAAGCAAAAACTGAGGCATATCAACCCCTTGCTGCTCCCTGCAATCGAGAAAGAGATCAAGAAGCTACCGCGGGCTAAAATTATCATTCCTGTAAGATATTCTGAGTGGGTGGCCAATTTGGTCCTGGTAAGGAAGAAGAAAGGAGAAATAAGACTGTGTATAGACTTCATAAATTTCAACAGGTCATCACACAAGGACAATTATCCTCTCCCGAAGATGGACCACATCTTGTAGAAGGTGGTTGGATCCTCCCGAATGTCCATGATGGATGGATTTTCTGGATATAATCAAGTGGTAGTCCTCCCTGAAGGTAAGAAGAAAATGACATTCACCACACCATGGGGAACCTTCATGTATGCCCAGATGTCTTTCGGACTAATCAATGTCAGTGCCACCTTTCAACATGCTATGGACATTTCCTTCATTGGAGAGCAAGATAAGTTCATAGTGATTTATCTGGATTATATCACTGTGTTCTCAAAAAGTGATGCTGAGCATATTGAATATCTTCGCCGAACCTTTGAGAAGTGCTGTAGGTACGGTCTGTCATTGAACCCTTAAAAGTCCATGTTTTCTCTAGAGGAGGGGAAGCTGCTGGGACATATAGTGACTAAGGAGGGAGTAAAAATTGACCCAAAAATGGTAGAAGTTATCAACGGAATTTCCCTCCCACAGAATAAAAAGGAAGTCCAGGTATTCCTGGGGAGAATAAATTTCCTAAGAATGTTCATTCCAAATTATGTTGAGATCGTCCGACATATTATAGAGATGCTCAAGAAAGATAACGAAGTAAAATGGACCCCCCATTCAAGGACTTCTTTCAACGGAATTAAACAAGCTTTTGCTGAAGCTCCAGTGTTGGCAAGCCCTGACTACAACAAGACTTTCATGATATTTTCCTTTGCCTCCCCTCATACAGTAGTTGCAGTGCTGTTACAAAAGAACAAAGATGGGCACGAACAACCGATTGCATTTTTCAGCCAGGTTTTGTGGGACACAGAATTAAAATACAATATTTTGGAAAAGCAAGCCTATCCCTTGGTCAAATCCTTAAAGGCTTTTCGGATATATGTGCTGCAGTCAGTCATAACTTCCTATGTCCCCATAGCATTAGTAAAGGATATTTTAATACAAGGGGACAATGAAGGAAAGAGTGGCAAGTGGATTGCCAAAATTCCGGAATATGAGTTAGATATTAGACCCACTAAGCTCCTTAAAGGATAGGGGTTGGATAAAATATTATTAGAGTCCAATTTCCAAGCCTTGGGTATTAATCTATCCATCGAAGGAGGAGAAGTACCAGAGGGTACAAAAGTATAGCCTGGAGTAGAAACCTCAGTGCAAAAGACGCATGTAAAATACCTTCTCTCTGCATGGTACAAAGTTGTGGTAAAATACCTCCTTACTCTGAGATGTCCCCCAAATTTTGACAAAGAAAATTACCACACTCTGAGATTAGAATCGTAGAAGTACGCCATGGAAAATGGACGGTTATATTGGAGAGATCCGTCAGGAATTATTCTACTATGTTTAACAGAGCAGGAGGTAGACGAGGTGATGGCCGAATTCCACGATGGCGTATGCGGCAGACATTATAGCTGGCGGTCCATGACTCACAAAATCCTGAAAGATGGTTTCTTTTGGCCCCGATTATTTGTAGATGTTCACGCTCATGTCCGAGCATGTGAAAAATGCCAGATGTTTATAGAGAAGCAAAAATTCACTCCACTACCATTGATCCCTGTACATGTCGAAGAGTTGTTCAGGCAATGGGGCATTGATTTTATCGGAGAGATCCACCCCACATCCAGTAACCAACATCGTTGGATCCTCACTGCCACTGACTATTTCACCAAATGGGTCGAAGCAGTGCCTGCAAGAAACGCCATGGATGGGGCGGTGATTAAATTCATGGAGGAGAATATAATAGCTAGATTTGTATGCCCGTAAAATTATCACTGATAACGCCCAAGTCTTCAAGTCTTCCAAATTCATAAAAATTTTCCAGCAGTATAATATGACTATGGGACATTCTACGGCTTATTATCCGTAGGGGAATAGGTTGGTTGAGTCTTCAAATAAAACTTTGGTAAGGATTCTGAAAAATACCACAAGCGAGAATAAGAAGAACTGGGACTCCCAGCTTAAGTTTTTACTTTGGGAAAATTGCATTACCAGTAAAATATCCACGAGCAAGTCTCCCTATGAACTGGTATATGGCCGAGCAAGGGTGTTCCCCATTCAACTCGCTTTACCCGTGGCCAGGTTTATACAAGAAAATGAAGAGGAACCAAATGATCTCATCAGGAGAATGAATCAACTTGTAGAATTGGATGAAACATGAGCTTAGGTGAACATCAGGTTGGTTGACTGTCAGGAGAAAATGAAGTGTATTTTTTACCAACGAGCAAAAGATAGGGAAATACAAGAAGGAGACCTGGTGCTAAGGTGGGACATTATATGGGCGGACAAAGGTAAACATGGAAATTTCGATCCACTCTGGTTCGGACCTTTTAAGGTGGCTGAGGTCAAGGAAAACAACACCTTCATATTGGAAAATATGGAGGGGGACCTAATTGAAATTCCCGTGAATGGGAAATTCCTCAAGCCCTACTTTCAGTAATAGCAAGGGTCACGAGAGCCCAATATATATATCCTCCACACTCTATATATATTTCATTTTAATTTTTGCATGCATTTTCGTTTTAACTTTTTCCAGAAGTACTTGAAGTTTTAAGATGCCCCGGGTATATTAGAAAATGCACAAACATGTGGTCTGCAAAGTTCTCGACACCCTCGGGAGCGAGCGTGTCATCCCCAAGTGGAGCGAATGTTGGCTTGTGACCTCACTGATAAAATAAAAAGGAATTGTCTCATAAATAAAAAGAAAAAAACGTAGGCCAAGAGGAAGGGGAACAACAAAACTCATAGGAGCGGCTTTCAAAGAATGAGCACGGTGATACCATATAGATTTTTCACTAAGGTAGTGCGCACAATTCCATGGTAGAACCATGCTCCAAGAACCGGCGGATAATAACCATTCCGTTGGCATCTGAAAGGAACTAAGGTGGTTGAAGCTGACCCCCTAGAGGAGGTGACATCATCCCTCCTCCAGGCCAATTAGAGTGGTTTAGTGGGGTAAAGAAAAGGGGATGGAGGCCTCTGTCCACCCCGCCGAAAATTGAGAGGGCCCACCACGATCGACTGTTGGCTCAGGTAATTTCACATTAAGGTAAGTCTAAGAAGGTGGTATGAAGGATGGTACCTTCCTTGTCCAGCATGTGGCCCCCACCTACCTGATTGCTGCTAGCGAACCACCTGGTGCCACGTGTCTCACTGTCGACGTCTTTACGACTTCAGTCCTCAAGTGTCACCCCGCCTCGATACTCTGTAAAACCTTGTTTTCCGTAGCATGTTTTACTCTTGATTGTGCAATGTTACTGGTTATTTACCGGTATTTCACTCTATCTGGCAAGTTAAGAACTCGAGTGCTGGTTGTTTTCACTCTCACGTCGTTTTCCCATGCTACCTTATTGCTATTTCAGGTATTTCTTTGATTTCCCTTTTTCTATTTCCCTTTTACTTTTATTTCAAATTATCATGGAAAAATGGAAAAGTTCTGCACCTGAAAGCCCCCAAGCCCATGAGGTCAGGACTGCTCCTGGACCCGAGCCCCTCACTAATGCTCATGCCCAACTCTGTGACCCAGTCTATCCCTTCAATGTAGCCCGCACTAGAGTAGAGATTTTCGACTATCGGGGAAAGGGCGAGGATATCTTTAGGGTTCTCGAGTCAGGTCTGTTAGGGTCTCGTGATTTGGCATATTGGTAAACCAAATGACAGGGTAACATCAGACCAATCTTTGGAGTCCTGGGATCTAGCCTTCCTGGACCTAGAGAGGAATCATTCTATTGTGTGAAGGATGTGAACTTGTTCGCTTCGAATGATTGATTTTAGGCTAGTTGTTTAAGTACAGTTTGTTTGTTTGTTTTGGGTTTGGGTAAGATGATTAAGTAGGATAGGTGGAATGAGAGAATATCAAATCAATAGGGCTATGGGGTCAAATGAAGTCAAGGGTGTCTAAATGATGAATCAGTGTGTATTGCAGGGACGATTTAGCAAGGTTAATGGATCCTTTAGGTGATGTATGATGTGAACATTAAGTTTGGTGAAAATACTAAGAGGTATTATGCATCTATACTTTGAAGCAATAACTCATGAGGTATGACAAACCATTAATCTCTATGAACAATACTCAAACTGATAAACATACAAGATGAACAATCCAGTGGTACATAGAAGCATTAGAACTCCTAACTTTAGAAATCCACCTTCAGATTTTTGAGAAAACACATAAGATAAACAAACAATTCAATATATGAAGAGTGAACTCCTAAACAACATATATCAAAATATCAGAACTCTGAAACAAGTTGATGAGCATGGGCAAAGGGCAAGATCGAAACAAGACCTTTTTGCATTGACCTAATCAATAAATATTCCATAGGAGAGCTTCACAATAAGTTTTTGAAAACTTTAAATAAGTAGGGCATGCCATCAATCATATTTATAAGCTAACATACTAATCATTCATGAAACAAAGAACACGTTTTAGTGGGCCTTAGGAGCAATCAAGAATTCCTTAAGATGACTAAAAGAAGAAAACATCAAAACTATAGAAAACAGGAGGTTTGAGGTGCTTCCATGAGCATATCTCAACCTATACGTTTCTGATCTTCAAAAAGAAAGCAGATTGAAACAAAATGAGGACAATAAAACACTAACAAGTTAGAAAAACATCACCATTAACCAAGCTATGGAATCCTGCAAGCCGACTTCTCCAGCATCAAACCACACAAGTCATTCATTCACTTCATAAAACCAAATATCTTCTCCAACCTCATAAACCATGTATTTCTCTATAACACATCAAGTCCCAAATATTTACAATAAATCCTCATGGCTTATATAACAAGCAAGGAGGAAGAGAGCTCACTAGAGCATCTAGAAGCCTATTGGCCAAAAACAAATATCCGAACTTGTCCTTGAGGCCTTGCAAGCTCCAAGGCACAAAATATCTTCCAAAATATATTTTCCGGACTAAAATAGAAAAAAATTTGACTTTTAGGCTCTGAAATACATGATAGAACTTTCCTAACACACATTTTCTCAGTCACCATACAGGAACGCAACACTTCGTCTCAAATTTTGAAAATTTTCCAGGAGCACAACACCAAAAAAGGTCTTTTTGCAATAGAGTTTTGGAGGCCTTCCCAATGTCGGAAAAGGCTCCGTGATGGCCTGTTGGAAATTTGTGGATGTCTACTTTAAAAATATACCTTTGTTTCCTTAAAATGACCTCTGCAAGTTTCCCAAAAAGTGGAAAAAGTCAAAGCTGCCAGGAGCGCAGCACCTGCTAAAAAAAGAGGGTAGAAAGGTGAAAATTTGGGTGTTTTTGACCCTTTTGGGGGACCAAAAAAAATCCAATTGAGCTGAAAATTGGTGAGCATACTCCTCTCATGATGGGGAATCCAAAAATGTGAGTTTCTCCCTCTGAAAGTGCTCTAGGAAAAAGCGCAACACCCAGGGTGCTGCGTTCCTAAGCTTAAAATTTTACAAAAAAGAAAAACTTGTTCAATTTTGCTCAAATTTGGTGAGTGGGTCCCTCAAGGGTCCTTAGAGACCTGTAATGAATCTTGAGCCAAAATTCCAATCCTAGCTTGGTCCTTTCCATAATTTGGTGTCGGACCCTCCCTTTGGGCAGTTTTGAGCTTTTCCCTTGCAAATTGATTTCTCTTTTTGTAGTGCTCAACCATCTTTCTCTGTAAACCTAAATTTTGGTTGGCCTTCTCTAATTTAGACTCTAAATTTATATTTTCCCTTTCAAGCCATGATTATTTGTCATGCTCAATTTCCAAGGCAAGGAGCTTGGTGAGAGGAAATTATTGGGCTTGGGCTGATTCTTCCTCTTTCTTTTTTTCCAGATCTCTCCTAAGACCCATAGTCTTAGGTCTCTTTCTAGCTTTCCCCTCTTCCTTATCATCTTCTTCATAGGCGCCCATGTATTCCTCCAACTTCACTTGTGACCTTTGAGCTTCTTTCTTGTATTTGAGTGCCCAGACTTCATAAATGGCTAGCTGGCCACTCATTTGCTTGTTTTTCACATGTAGGAAATGAATAAGATCTTTTGACCTTTACAGCTCAACCTCCAAGTCTCTGATTTGTGCATTCCGGTCCTGTAAGAGAGAATTAACTATCCTTGTTTCATTTTCTTCATCACTATCTATGTGAATGAGTTCAAATTCCCTCTCTTTCTCATGATTTCTTTCCTCTTCTTCCATTGTTTTCTTGCCTTTGTCCTTTATTGGATTTTTACCTTTGTCCTTAATTTGATTTTTAGCCTTGTCCTTCATTTGTTGTTTGGTGATTTTTTCTTTCACTGGTTTTGAGGAGGAGTGCATGGCCCCTTGCCTTTTGGAGGCAGTGAACACATGCCTCCTTTCTCTTTGATAAGTGATGGTGAAAGGTGCCATAAAATTTGCTTGAAAACTTTGATCATTGACAATCTTAGGACTGTCTCATCCTTGAAGAATGCTCTATGTGTGTATATCCTCCCTATCTTGCTACTGGTTGTCATTTGGATCAACATTTTTAACATCTTTCATGATTTTGTCACTATCAAGACCCTCAAAACTGCTATGCTCTGTTTCTGCAATATCAGAGGCATCTGTGCTTGGCATGTCTTTACTTTCATGAATATCCTCCTCCTCACCCTTTTCATTATTGTTTTCACTGCCAATCTCATTTTCTGCATCACTGCCTTCATTCTTTGGAATTTTGAAATAATCTCCTTGTTTATTGAAAACAATTTTAAAATCTGTCTCTAGGCTGCCCTTGTCATTTTGGTCATTGTCATGGCTCTCTTTTGCTTTCTTGCCACTTCCTGTTGTAGTGTTTCCAGTGTTATTTCCATCTTCACAAGACCCACTAACTGGACTTTTTAGCTTATCATGGGATTTAGTGATCAGAACTTTGTTTTCTTTCCCACTGTCCTTTTCTTGAGAGGCTGCCTCTATTTCTGTGTCTTTAGAGCCTTCTTCTTCATTATGAGACCCATTGCTTTGGCTTCCTTGACCATCATCTGTATTACTACTTCCACCTCTGTTTTCTTCTTCATCTACATCCTCATTCCTGCTACTTCTTTGACTGTTTTTCTCTTGGCCATTGCTGCTTTCTTCTTGGCCATCTCCCTTACTGTTTTGTTCATGATCATCACTCTTTCCCTCATCTTCATCATCCTCACTCTCTCCCTTACTGTTTTCATTATCTTCTTCATCAATCTTTCCCCTACTGTTTTCATTATCTAATTCATCACTCTTTCCCTCATCTTCATTATTTTCATCATCACTCTCTCCCTCATCTTCATCGTCCTTTCCCTCATCTTCATCACCCTCTCTCTCACTGTTTTTTTCATCTTGATCATCACTTCTTTCTTCAAGGCTCCCATTGTTTTCTTCGAGGCCATCACTGCTTTATTCATGTTCGGATTTCTTAGGGTAAGGCAAATGAGGAGTGTTTGTTTGAGGGAATAATTTATGTGAAGAATATGAACCAAGGTTAGTGGAGGGTGATGGAGGTGAGTGAGAAGGATTTTGAGATGATGATGGCATACTTTGCAGAGGGATGGGCTGTGGAGTTGTAAAATATTCATGGGCGATAGAAGCCTCCCAGGGAATGCCTTGTTTCTCTAGCTGGTATGAGACAATTACTTTGATGAGGGAATGGTGAAAGAGGCTTGACATTTGTTGGGATGGAGGCCTTTTTTGCATGATGGAGGACATTTTCTCAATGTTTTTGCGAAGGTAGTAGGGCACGTGTAGTATCTTAGTTATGGTGAAATTCATGAGGAGTATAATATGATAGGAATAGACTCTGGAGAATCTACCTTCACAGGTGAAGTATTTCATGATAATATTCATGAGGAGGGCATATCTGTCCAATAGATGAGAAAAAGGGAAAATGGTTTTACAGTCAACTTGACAACTAGGTTTTAAGAATGGATGATAATGGCTTAAGTCAAGATGCTTCTGTTTAAACCACCTTTCTCCTATGTCAGGTATTCCAGTGGCCTCATAGATGGCACTGGTGGTCAACTCAAATCTTACCCCTGCTAGATGTACTTGTTTCCTATGAAGCCTCAAGGCAAATAACTTGGTCAACTGAGGGTGAATTTTGATCTCTTGTACTTTGTTACAGAACTCATAGCACCCTAACTCTTGGAAATAGGAAATAATATAAGGGGAGGCTGTTAGTTCTGCAGTGCTTATGGGTTCAAACCTATTGGGCATTCCTCCTTTCTTCTGTTGTTTTCTTGGACTTGTCTCTTCATTTAGGTCAACCCTCCCTTCTTGAGACATGGTGTTTTCTTCACCCCTTCCTCCAAATCTTTAAACAGAAAGGATTTTTTCTTGTGAAATAATGGGGAAAAAGGTTTTAGGAGATGCTGAGCTTTTAAACAAGGTTAGGAGACTTAGCAAAAGGTAGGTTAAGCTTCCTTTTCAATTTTTCTTCAAGCTTTATTTGACACCAATTTGGATCTACTTGTCGCCCTTATCTGTTATATAATTTATGAAGAGGTGATAATTTAGGAAAATTACCTCTTAAAATTGTCTTCCACAGCAAAAGGATGTCATTTCTAAGCTCTCCAGGCAGTTTTGGCACCTTTGCACGCTTTTTGGGTGATGCTACGTTTTTATGCCAGGAGCGCAATGCCCTAGGCAAGTCTGAATGCAATTTTGTTCAGCGCTGCATGCCCGTGATAGGAGCGCAGCGTCCTGGTCGGGTGGCAGCTGCACCCGGCGTCGGGAGATGGAAGCAGTGGTGAACAAGCAATGTAGTTGGTAGTCGAGAGATGCATGTGGCGTCAGGCGATGGAAGCAGTGGTGAATGCGCAGCGTAGTTGGCGGGTCACCTTGCACGTTGTTTTGGGTGGCAGAGAGTATGGTAAGAGCACAGCGATGACATATACAAATGTACAAGGTTTCGGGCTTCTTCTGCACATTGGGTGGAATTAAAAGAGCACAACGCCCACCTACATGCGCGTAGCACTTAGAAGGAATTTACACTGGCGGCGGCTACATGCATGCAACGTCCATCTACAAGAGTGCATCACCTTGATTCTTTCGCCTGAGGAATTCGACAAAAAGATAAAACTTTTCACTTTGTCTTGCAAAAGGTCGAATGAGGGGGGTAAATGAGGTGTTGTAGTATTTATACCTCTTTTTGAAAGAATCAAACTTGAAAAACCCTCTTTTCTAAAGCTTCTTTTCACTTTTTCTTTCTTTTTCCTCCTTTCCCTTTACCAATGCCTCTAACCGTCTTTTCATTCTTTTAACCACTGTATTCTTTAGCATTTGGTCAATTGGTTAGGCTCATGATGGCTCATGCTTGTTGTGAACATCTGCAAAGTGATTAAAACTCTATTTTCTTCCATATCCTTTGAAAGAAACCTTTGAAGTGATGTTTTGTCTTCTTCAGTGAAGTGGCATATAGTGTTTCAACATCCCTTTCTCTGAAATCTTTAGACCTCTGAATTTTTCCTTTGATCTAGTGGGGTTGATGCCTGTTTTGCCCAATCTTAAAAGATAGTTAGGAATTCCCTTTTTACACCCTTTGTTGTTGATGGAGGGGGTGCTTATTTCCACTTATCATGCCTATTTTCTCATTATCCCAATTTTGAGCTTTTAAGGATATCCAGTAGGACAAACAAGGCTGTCTTCAGAGTTTTTCTTTTAAAAGGAAATATATATTTGAAATCACTTCTAATGCCAAATAAAGTGTGCAATGCTTATTTGGAGGGTTGGAGGAAATATTTAGCCTTTGTAGCCCAAATAATTTTTCACTCTTTGGTCATAATAATAATATATTTGCATTTTCAACCAAAACACATGTACTGCTTTCTTCATGAGTGTGATTGTCTTTCTTGATGTTGGTCTTAGTCTTTACCTTTACTTTATGGCTCATCTGATAATTTTTTTGGTCTTGTTGTAGGAATGTGGCAAAGTGCAGTTGTCCCTTTACCAGCTTCATGATTTGAGGCCAAAATCCTTTCCAATGATCTCTTTGTTGTAATGCGCCATGTTGCTCATATGCCACTGTCCATTTGAAATTTACACAGACCTTTTGATGAGCAGTACTTTTACCACTTATTATGAGCTCTTGATCTTCCCTGTAGCCTCTAGCTGGTTGTACCTTTTTATCAACTGCAAATGACTTCATGAACTCTCTTACGTGTCTTTATTTGCCTCTGTTTTGCTTTAGACTAATCTTCAAGGCATTCCTGCAGAAATTCTTGGATATGACAGTCTATTCCTTTGCAGATTTGTTGTTGGATCAAGAGGGTGCCTTTGGAGGTCGTTTAAGTACATATTTAGATAATGATAAACCTCAACTCTGTTTTCTCTTGAATTTACCTTTGAATTCCTATGGAATTAATGGAATGAGAACCATGATAGTGCAATGACCTAAGAAAACCATATTTGACTTATTTGCAAGGTTTTAGAATGGGTTTCTGACTGAAAGTTTGAATCGGGGTTTTGAGTGAAGATACAGGGTTTTGAAACTCTACTTATGCACCACCATACTAGACAACTAGAAAATTTTGCTTTGCTTCAAAGGGTTTTTTAGAAAGGACCTTTGAAAACACCATTTCTTGAGGTACATGGGGAATAGGGGAAAATTTTTGGTTGACTTGGTGAGACAAGGGGTGAGAAATATAAGGCTTAGGCAAAATGAGATAGGGGGTTATAGGCAAGGGTGAAAAATATAGAGAGAGTGAGGGACACCAGTCTAGGATGGGGTTTTATCTGGATAAACAGAGTGGCCATGCTTGAACAGAGAGGAGGGATAGTGGAAATTTTCTCTTTGAGGAGATTTCTAGAAGACACAATGATTTTTGAATTTTGATTTCTAGAAATCTGAGACAAAGCATTTAGTCATCTAAAACAGGTGAAAATTACTGATGAATAATAGTGGCTCCACTTGGGGTTGGCAACTCCTTTTCAGGAGGTGTCCAGAATTGCAGATCTCTGGCTTATGAAGACCAATGCCTCATCCATTGGGTATATTCTCTCTTTTATTTTGCTGATGCTTTCCTTGAAGTAGTAATTTTGAAAATCTGAAAGCATGATTAGCTGAACTTCTCCTTTACCTACCCAACCTACTTGCCTAAAAATTTTTTCTTCCTTGAGTGCACTTGAACTGGCAAACCCATTGATATTTTATTTTGAAAATGGAAACAAACTATCTACTTCTACACTTATGTCTTTAGGGAGTTCAGATTGAGCTATTGAACTCCTTCGATTCTCTACCTATTCTACTCAACTGTCAAGTTTAAACTGTTTGACAGGATTTATTCACTAAGCTAAAAACATGAAATTGAAAACATGACTAAATTAGGATTAGACAATCTAATTTATCATGGGTTTGTGGCATAACAACAAGCTGCACACAAATGTTATTTTTGTGAAAAATAAGATTTAGAAAAATTAGGGCTCGAATACATAGTTTGTTATTCATCCCTATTTTCCTCTTTGGTTATGTTTTGAGCATGTGGAACCAATATCTTTCTCCTAATCTATTTTTTCGACAAGTCAAGCTTTAATAATTTGACCAACATTCTTTTCACTAACTTATCAACAATAAATTTAAAGCATGTTCATCTATGATTAGGCTAGATAGCTGAACAAGACATCATTTTGCACTAGTAGTGGCATTTTGACTTGCACACTTTCAGTATTACTATTTTTTGGGTATGGGGCTGTACCTTTTTAGAATTTGCCCTCTTTTTCTACTTTTCTTATGTTTTTGTGTTATCTCTCTTTTTGACTTTTTCTTCAAACCATGGTATGTACAATGAGTAAAAATTAAAGCTAGGAATCTTTATAGCAGTGATACTTGAGCATCCTATCTTCAAAAGGATCTCCTAATACTCTTTGTCCATTCATTCTTAGGGAAAGAAGATCGTGGTTGCTTTCACTTGCAAACACGGCATAAGGATTTTTCCAAAGATCTTTAAATAACTCATGTTCTACTTGATGCTTCTCCTTATACTCTTGATTCCCATACTTGTTTCTGTTACAGATTTTATTTAGGTAGAACAGGTATTCGTTATCATTTTTAAAACAAATGATGATGTCATCAAGGTAAACCATAGTGAAGAAATTTAAAACTGGAAACATAGTTCTTCAGAAGGTATCTCCGGTGTTCTTTAGATTGGGAAGCATCGGTTTAAACTTGAAGTTGCTTCTTGTGAATTTGAAAAAATATTTGAGCTGATTGTTTTGAAGTGGTATCATCTGATGGTAACCTGAAACACTATCATGCAATGACATATGGTTAGAAACTCCTAGCTTTTGTGAATCATGATATGTTCTGGAAAAAATGCAATTGTTCCTTTGGAAGGGTTTCTCCTAGTACCTAAAATCTATACAAAACCTATGTCCTTTTGCCTTTTTTCTCAGTGAACTCAACTGCTCAAAATTTCTCGGATTCTTTATGAAAGGAGGGCTTTCTAGACCAATGGCTATGTTACAAGGTTTTGGACTAGTTTCCCGACATATACTAGTGTTATGAACAATTTTGCACAGTCTTGCTTTTCTTAGTTTTATGTGTAATGATAATATTTTAGAAAACTCAATCATTTCAGGCTCCTTAAGTTTACCCATGCTATCCTCCTCTATATCAACTTCAGAAAAAATTTCTTTGGGATTTGTAGCAATATTTGTGAAAATTTGTAATTGTTCTGGAAAGGAAAATTTCTTGGATGATGAAGTATCTAGGTCAGGTAGAAACATCAGACTGTCTTGCTCCATATTCTGAAAGATTTGTGTTTTGTGGGGGTTTTCCATTTTTTCCGGATGAGAAAAAGGAAGAGGTTGTGTTCTTGTGATTTTTTTTTCTTTTGAGCAACCTATCCCATTGTCTAAACTAATTTTTGTTTCTGAATTTTCATTTGCAATTTGTAGGAAATCAATTTTAGTTTTATTGTCTTTTGGTGTTTCAAGATCGTGATAGTTTTGAATGTAGAACTCATCATAGAGGAATTGATCTGTTTGTTGTAATGTGCCTATATCTTCACAATCTTCATTTACTGGTTCATCAAGGTCATTTTCATTATACAAGATGAATGAGTCCAAATCTGAATGAATGGAGTATATAGGGGTGTTATTGGGTCTATCTAGGCTACTTACCATATACTTCATGTGAGATTCCCAGTATAATCTTCGGGTTTGATTGAAAACAGGGATAGTAGCATAAGACATGTCAAGTTGGAGGTTCCCCAGAAGTTTGTCTCCCCAAGATCTCGACAAAAGCATGTCATATTTGGGGGGAATGTCAACCATGACTATAGCCATGACCAAGCTCTTAGTAGGGATTTGTGCCAGATTGACACATAAGTCCTTGATCAGTCCTAAGCATTTAACTCTACTTGAATCAAAGGAATATAGATCTTTGTAGGGCCTGGTTATTTCTAGGCCCAATCTTTCCATCACTACCTTCGGCATGAGGTTGTGAGAGGCACCAGAGTCTAGCATGGCATTATGTAGGATTTTTTCGTGTATGTTTAGGATAACTTAAAATGGGGGAATGGTTCCTTCCTGGTATTTTCCATCTACTTCGGGTCCGAACAACAACTCTGGTTTATCATCTGTCAAATTCAGAGTGTTGGTATTATTTCCTATGTTTAAGACTTTCATGACTTGGGAGCAGTACATATCCTGAGCTACCAGTTCAGTGAGAGGGATGGTTATTTTGATTTTTGTGATCTCTCCTTCAAAAATGAAAGGTACTTGAGTTTTAGACATATTTACATCAGTTTTATCAGCCATAAATTTCTCCACATTTTTAATTTGCTGATTTTGATTCGGGCTTTGGTAATTAGAGTTTTCTCAGGGCCATTAGCAGAGGTGCTAGGATATCTCGCGCAAATACTTGATTGGCTAGTTTTATTTGTGTTAGGATCAGCTTTCTTAGACATGGTATTGTTATTGTCTGTTGTTCTTTTAAGAATGTTTTCAGGAGTTTTCTTACCAGCAGTGTCTGAGTTGTTTTTCTTGGAGTTGTCTTGGTTTTTCTTACTCCTAAGATCATATTGCCTATGGACTTCCATTATGGAATTTTCTAATCTCAATTCATGATCTTCAGAATCTTCATAGCTTGTTTCATCTTGGTTTGAGGAGAAAAAATCTTGTTCTTCTTCTGTGAGAAAAACCTCACCCTCACTATCAGAGCCTATTAAGTTTAGATGATTCTCATCTAGTTGTTCAATATCTCCTTCCCCTTCGTCAACATAGTTATCTTGGAAGGGTGGTCTAATTTTTTGATCATTTTCCCTCGGTCTGTTTTGGGGTGGGTCTCTTCTAAAGTTTTGATTCTGGTTTTTGTTTTGGGGATTTGTTTGGTTGTCCCTAGGGGTTGTTCTTTCATTCATGCTTATTCTTTCCATCATTCTTTCCATGGTCCTAAGAAGGTTTTCCATCTTGGAATCAGATGAGGAGGTGGAGGGCATGGTGTTGTCTTTGTATGTTACCCTCTTCTCTATTCTTAGCCTAGCCCTTTTTTCAATTAAGTTGGCCTCTACACTTATAGCTCCTTTTTGCATGTATTCTAGAGTTAGGGGCTCTCTTTCTCTTAGTTGATAGGCCATTTCGGGGTCAAAAACCTCTGGGAATTTAGCCAAGGCTAGGCCTAATGGGGGTTTCATGTTTGGTGGTAGCGCGTTGCAAACACTATTGAACCTAGTGCAATAGTCTTGGACACTTTCCCCATGTTTCTTTTGAAGTTGCTATATTACGAGAGTATTTGAAGAGGGTTTTTCTTGATTTTCCATTTTTTTATGAAATTTTGGTAAAGGGAAGGGAGATCATGAATACTGTTGGGAGTTAGGATTTTGAACCATTTCTTAGCTTCTCCTTCTAGGATTTGGGCTAACATTATCATTTTCATGGTTTCCTCTTCTAATTCCATTTAATCAAAAGCATCATTCATTCTATCTACATGCTACTCGGTAGTAGTTGATTCAGCCCCCATGAAGTGTGGGATTCTGGATTGGTAATCATTTGGCAAAGGCACCAAAGGTTGTGGTAACACAAGGGGCGCATACCACGCTGCCATGGTGGGAGCTAATGGTGGATTTACAAGAGGGGGATTTGTGCTATGAGATGGAGTGGTTTGCACATAGGTGGTGTGAATGGGTGTGGCGGAAGTACTTGGACCAGTAAACTGACTCTAAGCAGACTTGGGGTGGAAAGAGCCAAAGTGATGGAGAAGTTGCAGATCAGGTGGTGTGGAAGGAGAAGCTTCTCCACTAAGACTCTACTGCAAGTTTAGGGGCTCAAGATCGGTATGGTCAATTTTAATTTGTGACTTGGTTCCGAAAAGGTTTCTCGTATGGTGCAAGTCAAACTAGGGGTCTTGCAATGCTGTAAAATGTTTAGGTACAGAGCTTTCTCTATGAATGGTTCTATAATTAGCTAAGTTTCTAGTCTCAAAAGTTTGCCACAAAATTCTTTCTGGGTCATCAACTATAGTAGGAGGGTTTGGGTCCGGATGAGATCCAGTATTGATTCTTCGCGGAGCCAATTTTCAAATTCAAAATTTAGAGAGGCTGAAAGTTTATGACTATTTTTGGAAGGCTGACCTCTCTAGGTGCTATCAAATTCGCACTGTGTGTGACTAAGGTTCTAGATTTCCTGAGGTTGTTTTGATGCAGTCCTAGAGGAGTCTATAGATACTTTAGCAAAATTTATAAGGCCTACTGGAGGCTAGTGGAGTCGCCAGGTGGATATATTTAGTTGTTTTGAAGGTATGTTGTCTATGGTCCACCACCAATACTGAAAAAAAGCCAATATATAAATTTTTTGGGGTTTTTCTGAGTTTCTATATGCAACCCTAAGGTTTGTAAGAATGTCCTATAGCTTAGTCATCGTTTTTATAGGATGGTGAAAAATCTAGATTCTACTCTTAGGCTATCAGTTAAGTTTTCTATGATTTGACTAAGATTTGATAATTCCTAAGGGATACCTAGGATGTTTTTGACTTAATTTCCCACCATGATCACCATTATGATAGTGTGGCAATGAGGTGGTGGATGAACCACCAGATACTATTAGTCAAACTTGAGGGCCTAAAGAGTCTTAAGAAGTTTTTAGGAAATTATATACTCAGAAGGTCCCACCGTGATCGCCATTATGTTAGTGTGGCGATGAGGTGGCGGATGAACCACTAGATACTATCAGTGAAAATTGAGGGTCTAAAGAGTCTTAAAAAGTTTTCAGGCAATTATATACTCAGAAGGTCCCACCATGATCGCCATTATGTTAGGGTCCTGTGATTTGGTAGATTGGAAAACCAAATGACAGGGTAAAATCAGACCAGTATTTGGAGTCCTAGGACCTAGCCTTCTTGGACCCAGAGAGGGCTCTCTCTATTGTGCGAAGGATGTGAACTTGTTTGCTTCGGATGATTGATTTTAGGCTAGTTGTTTAAGTATAGTTTGTTTGTTTGTTTTGGGTTGGGGTAAGATGATTAAGTAGGATAGGTGGAATGAGAGAATATCAAATCAATAGGGCTATGGGGTCAGATGAAGTCAAGGGTGTCTAAATGATGAAGCAGTGTGTATTGCAGGGCCGATTTAGCAAGGTTAATGGATCCTTTAGGTGATGTATGAGGTGAAAATTAAGTTTGGCGAAAATACTAAGAGGTCTTATACATTTATACTTTGAAGCAATAACTCATGAGGTATGGCAAACCATTAATCTCTATGAACAATACTCAAACTAATAAACATACAAGATGAACAATCCAGTGGTACATAGAAGCATTAGAACTCCTAACTTTAGAAATCCACCTTCAGCTTTTTGAGAAAAGACATAAGATAAACAAAAAAATCATTATATGAAGAAGGAACTCCTAAACAACATATATAAAACTATTGGGAACTTTGAAACAAGTTGATGAGCATGGACAAAGGGCAAGATCGAAACAAGACCTCTTTGCATTGACCTAATCAATAAATATTTCATAGGAGAGCTTCATAATAAGTTTTTGAAAACTTTAAATAAGCAGCGCATGCCATGAATCATATTTATAAGCTAACATACTAATCATTCATGAAACAAAGAATGAGTTTTAGTGGGCCTAAGGAGCAATCAAGAATTCCTTAAGATGACTAAAACAAGAAAACATCAAAACTATAGCAAACAGGAGGTTTGAGGTGCTTCCATGAGCATATCTCAACCTATAATTTTCTGATATACAACAAGAAAACAATTGAAACAAAATGAGGACAAGAAAACAATAACAAGTTAGAAAAGCATCACCATTCACCAAGCTATGGAATCCTGCAAGCTAGCTTCTCCAGCATCAAACCACACAAGTCATTCATTCACTTCATAAAACCAAATATCCTCTCTAAGCTCATAAACCATGTATTTCTCTATAACACATCAAGTCCCAACTGTTTACAATAAATCCTTGTGGCTTATATAACAAGCAAGGAGGAAGAGAGCTCACTAGAGAATCTTGAAGCCTATTGGCTAAAAACAAATATCCTAACTTGTCCTTGAGGCCTTGCAAGGTGCAAGGCAAGAAATATCTTCCAAAATATCTTTTCCGGACTAAAATAGAAAAAACATTGACTTTTAGGCTCTTACATACATGATAGAACTTGCCTAATGCACATTTGCTCAGTCACCACATAGGAACGCAACACTCTGTCTCAAATTTTGAAAATTTTGTAGGAGCGCAATGCCAAAAAAGGTATTTTTGCAACATAGTTTTGGAGGCCTTTCCGATATCAGAAAAGGCTCTGTGATGGCCCGTTGGAAAGCTATGGATGTCTACTTTCAAAATCGAACTTGTTTTCCTCAATATGACCTCTACAAGGTTCCCAAAAATTGGAAAAAGTCAAAGCTTCCAGGAGCGCAACACCTGCTCAAAAAAGAGGGCAGAAAGGTGAAAAATTGGGTGTTTTTTACCCTTTTGGGGGACCAAAACAACTCCAATTGAGCTGAAAATTGGTGAGCATACTCCTCTCATGATGGGGAATCCAAAAATGTGAGCTGATCCCTATGAAAGTGCTCTAGGAAAAAGCGCAGCACCCAGGGTGCTGCATTCCTAGGCTTAAAATTTTACAAAAAACAAAAACTTGTTTAATTTTGCTCAAATTTGGTGAGTGGGTCCCTCAAGGGTCCTGAGAGACCTGCAATGAATCTTGAGCCAAAATTCCAAGCCTAGCTTGTTCCTTTCCATCATTTGGTGCTGGGCCCTCCCTTTGGGCAGTTTTGAGCTTTTCCCTTGCAAACTGATTTCTCTTTTTGTAGTGCTTAGCCATATTTCTATGTAAACCCAAATTTTTGTTGGCCTTCTTTAATTTAGCCTCTAAATGTATATTTTCCCTTTCAAGCCATGATTCTTTGTCATGCTCAATTTCTAAGGCAAGGAGCCGGTGAGAGGAAATTGTTGGGCTTGGGGTGATTCTTCCTCTTTCTGTTTTTCCAAAGCTCTCCTAAGACCCATAGTCTTAGGTCTCTTTCTAGCTTGCCCCTCTTCCTTATCATCTTCTTCATAGGCACCCATATATTCCTCCAACTGCACTTGTGACCTTTGAGCTTCTTTCTTATATTTTAGCACCCTCATTTCGTAGATGGCTAGTTGGCCACTCATTTGCTTGTTTTGCACTTGAAGGAAGTGAATAAGATCTTTTGACCTTTCTAGATCAACCTCCAAGTCTCTAATTTGTGCATTCCGGTCCTGTAGGAGAGAATTAACTATCCTTGTTTCATTTTCCTCATCACTATCTATGTGAATGAGTTCAAATTCCCTCCCTTCCTCATGATTACTTTCCTCTTCTGCGATTGTTTTCTTGCCTTTGTCTTTTATTAGCTTTTTACGTTTGTCCTTCATTTGCTTTTTACCCTTGTCCTTCATTTTTTTGGTGATTTTTTCTTTCACTAGTTTTGAGGAGGAGTGCATGGCTCCTTGCCTTTTGGAGCCAAGAAACACATGCATCCTTCTTCCTTGATAACTAATGGTGATAGGTGCCATACACTTTGTTTGTAATCCTCGATCATTGACAATCTTAGGACTGTCTCCTCCATGAAAAATGTTGTCTGTGTGTATATCTTCCCTACCTTGCTATTGGTTGTCCTTTGGATCAACATTTTTAACATCTTTCATGCTTTTGTCACTATCAAGACCCTCAAAACTTCTATGCTCTGTTATTCAATATCAGAGGCATCTGTGCTTGGCATGTCTTCACTTTCATGAATATCCTCCTCCTCACCCTTTTCATTACTATTTTCACTGCCAACCTCATCTTATGCATCACTACCTTCATTCTTTTTACCTTTGTAATAATCTCCTTATTCATTGAAAACAATTTTAAAATCTGTATCTGGGATGCCCTTGTCATTTTGGTCATTGTCATGGCTTTCTTTTGCTTCCTCGCCGCTGCCTATTGTAGTGTTTCCAATGTTACTTCCATCTTCACAAGACCCACTGACTGGACTTGTTAGCTCATCATTGGATTTAGTGATCAGAACTTTGTTTTCTTGCCCACTGTCCTTTTCTTGAGAGGCTCCCTCTTTTTCTATGTCTTTAGAGCCTTCTTCTTCATTATGAGACCCATTTCTTTGGCTCCCTTCACCATCATCTGTATCACTGATTCCACCTCTGTTTTCTTCTTCATCTACATCCTTATCTCCGCTACTACTTTCACTGTTTTTCTCTTCGCCATTGTTGTTTTATTCTTGGCCAGCTCCCCCTTCCTCATTGGTTTCTTCATCATCATCACTCTCTCTTTTACTACTTTGTTCATGATCATCACTGCTTTCTTTCTCATTTTCATCATTTTATCCCTCATTTTCATCATCTCCTCCCTCACTATTTTGTTCATGATCATTACTGCTTTCTTCAAGGCCTTCACCATCCTCTCCCTTATCTTCATCATTTTCATCATCACTCTCTCCCTCATCTTCATCATCCTCTCCCTCATCTCCATCACTTTCATCATCACTCTCTCCCTTATCTTCATCATCCTCTCCCTCATCTCTATCACCCTCTCTCTTATTGTTTTTTTTTATCTTGATCATCATTGCTTTCTTCATGATCAGATTTATTAGGGGAAGGCAAATGAGGAGGTTTGTTTGAGGGAATAATTTATGTGAAGAAGGTGAACCAAGGTTAGTGGAGGGTGATGGAGGCGGGTGAGGAGGATTTTGAAGAGATGATGGCATATTTTTCAGAGGGATGGAGGGTGAAGTTGTGAAATCATCATGGGTGATAAAAACCTCCCAGGGAATGCATTGTTGTTATAGCTGGTATCAGACAATTACTTTGATGAGGGAATGGTGAAAGAGGCTTGACATTTGTTGGGATGGAGGAAATTTTCTCAATGCTTTTGCGAAGGTAGTAGGGCATGTGTAGTAGCTTAGTTCTGGTGAAATGCATGAGGAGTCCAATATGATAGGAATAGATTCTGGAGAACCTACCTTCACAGGTGAAGTATTTCATGATAATCTTCATGAGGAGAGCATATCTGTCCAATAGATGAGAAAAAGGGAAAATTGTTTTACAGTCAGCTTGACAACTAGGTTTTAAGAATGGATGATAATGGCTTAAGTCAAGATGCTTCTGTTTAAACCACCTTTCTCCTATGCCAGGTATTCCAGTGGCCTCAGAGATGGCACTGGTGGTCAACTCAAATATTACCCCTGCTATATGTACTTTTTTCCTATGAAGCCTCAAGGCAAATAACTTGGTTAACTGAGGGTGACTTTTGATCCCTTGTACTTTGTTACAGAACTCATAGCACCCTAACTCTTGGAAATAGGAAAGAATAGAAGGGGAGGCTGTTAGTTCTGCAGTGCTTATGGGTTCAAACCTATTGGGCATTCCTCCTTTCTTCTGTTTTTTCTTGGACTTGTCTCTTCATTTAGGTCAACCCTCCCTTCTTGAGACATGGTGTTTTCTTCACACCTTCCTCCAGATCTTTAAAAATAAAGGATTTTTTCTTGTAAAATAATGGGGAAAAAGGTTTTAGGAAATGCTGAGCTTTTAAACAAGGTTAGGAGACTTAGCAAAAGGTAGGTTAAGCTTCCTTTTCAAATTTTCTTCAAGCTTTCTTTGACACCAATTTGGATCTACTTGGCGCCCTTATCAGTTATATAATTTATGAAGAGGTGATAATTTAGGGAAAATACCTCTTAAAATTGTCTTCCACAGAAAAATGATGTCATTTCTGAGCTCTCCGGGAAGTTTGGGCACTTTTGCACGCTTTTTGGGCGATGCTGCATTTTTATGCCAGGAGCACAGTTCCCTGGGTAAGTCTGAATGCAATTCCGTTCAGCGCTGCACGCCGGTGACAGGAGTGCAGTGTCCTAGGGGAGTGGGAGCTACACATGGCATCGAGTGATGGAAGCAGTGGTGAATGCATAGTGTAGTTTGCGGGCGGGAGCTACACGCGGCGTCGGGCGATGGAATCAGTGGTGAACGAGCAACGTAGTTGGCAGTCACCCTGCACGTTGTTTCGAGCGGCAGAGAGTATGGTAAGAGCGCAGCGACGACCGTCACAATTGTACGAGGTTTCGAGCTTCTTCTGCACGCCGGGCGGAATTAAAAGAGCGAAGCGTCCACCTACAGGCGTGTAGCGCTCAGAAGGAATTTACACTGGCGGTGGCTACAGGCGCGCAACATCCATCTACAGGAGCGCAACACCTTGATTTTTTCGCCCGAGGACTCCGGCAAAAAGCTGAAACTTTTCACTCTGTCTTGTAAAATGTCGAATGAGGGGGTGAAAGGAGGTGTTTTAGTATTTATACCTCATTTTGAAAGAATCAAAATTGAAAAACCCTCTTTTGTAAAGCTTCTTTACACTTTTTCTTTATTTTTCCTCCTTTCCCTTTACCAATGCCTCTGACTGTCTTTTCAGTCTTTTAACCACTGTATTCTTTAGCATTTGGGTAATTGGTTAGGCTCATGATGGCTCATGGTTGTTGTGAGCGTCTGCAGAGTGATTAAAACTCTATTTTCTTCCATATCCTTTGAAACAAACCTTTTAAGTGATGTTTTGTCTTCTTCAGTGAAGTGGCATATAGTGTTTCAACATCCCTTTCTATGAAATCTTTAGACCTCTGAATTTGTCCTTTGATCCAGTGGGGTTGATGTCCTTTTTTCCCAATCTTAGAAGACAGTTAGGAATTCCTTTTTTACATCCTCTGCTATTGATGGAGGAGGTGCTCATTTCCACTTATCATGCCTATTTGCTCATTATCCCAATTTTGAGCTTTTAGGGATATCTAGTAAGACAAACAATGTTATCTTCAGAGTTTTTCTTTTAAAAGGAAATATATATTTGAAATCACTTCTAATGCCCAGTAAAGTCTACAATTCTTATTTGGAGGGTTGAAGGAAATATTTAGAATTTGTAGCCCAAATAAATTTTCACTCTTTGGTCACAATAGTCATATATTTTCATTTTCAACCAAAACACACCTATTGCTTTCTTCATGAGTGTGATTGTCTTTCTTGATGTTGATCTTAGTCTTTAGCTTTACTTTATGGCTCATCTGATAAATTTTTTGGTCTTGTTGCAGGAATGTGCCAAAGGGCAGCTTTCCCTTTACCAGCTTCATGATTTGAGGCCAAAATCCTTTCCAATGATCTCTTTGTTGTAATGCGCCATGTTGCTCATATGCCACTGTCCCTTTGAAATTTACACAGACCTTTTGATGAGTAGTACTTTTACCACTTATTATTAGCTCTTGATCTTCCCTATAGCCTCTAGCTGGTTGTACCTTTTTATCAACTGAAAATGACTTCATGAACTCTCTTAGGTGTCTTTCTTTGCCTATGTTTTGCTTTAGACTAATCTTCAAGGTATTCCTGCAGAAATGCTTGGATATGATAGTCTTTTCCTTTGTAGATTTGCTATTGGATCAAGAGGGTGCCTTTGGAGGTTGTTTAAGTACATCCTTAGATAATGATAAACCTCGAATTTGTTTTCTCTTGAATTTACCTTTGAATTCCTATGGAAGTAATGGAATGAGAACCATGATAGTGCACTGACCTAAGAAAACCATATTTGACTTATTTGCAAGGTTCTAGAATGGGTTTTTGATTGAAAGTTTGAATCAGGGTTTTGAGTGAAGATACAGGGTTTTGACACTCTACTTATGCACCACCATCTTAGACAACTAGACAATTTTTATTTTGCTTCAAAGGGTTTTTTAGAAAGGACCTTTGAAAACACCATTGCTTGAGGTACATGGGGAATAGGGGAAAATGTTTGGTTGACTTGGCGAGACAAGGGGTGAGAAGTATAAGGCTTAGGCAAAATGAGACAGGGGGTTATAGGCAAGGGTGAAAAATATAGAGAGAGTGAGGGACACCAGTCCAGGATGGGGTTTTATTTGGATAAACATATTGGCCATGCTTGAACAGAGAGGAGGGATAGTGGAAATTTTCTCTTTGAGGAGATTTCTAGAAGACACAATGATTTTTGAATTTTGATTTCTAGAAATCTGAGACAAAGCATTTAGTCATCTAAAATAGGTGAAAATTACTGATGAATAACAAGGTCTATATTATCAAATTGTCCCGAGGACACATCTATTCCCAGATTTTATTGTCTAGCTTGGGGAGGGCCACATCAAAAATTTTCCTTTCCACTCGGGGCACCAAGATCCTTGATATTACCCCCCAACTCATAAGAAAAGCCCTATGTTACTCTCCCGCTCAGGACTGCGTTGAGTTCTCTGAAGTCACTCTCTCCTGCCATTTCTCAAATCAATCATTGGAAAAAGAATTTGGTTTCCTCGACCTCATCTCAGACTCACGCCTATTATCATTCCCTCACACCGAGTCGATTCCATTGTCATCATTCCGTATTAGCATACAACCTATTCTAGCGGTCATCTCGGGAATGTTAGGGTTTGAGGATGTCGAGTTGGTGACCAAAGTATGTGTAGATTTCCTATGGCTCATGATGTAGGCAAAGATCCTTTTGGATATCCCCTACTTTATATCAAGGCTCAGTTTCAAGAGATGTCTGCCTCCTGTTCTTTCAAATATCTCTCCCTCATTTTCTACCCATTCTTATTTGAGCACGCGGATAAGAGTGAAGGTCTAGGCCTGAAAAAGTTCTCCAAGAGAAACGCCCAACCTAGATTTGTTTTCGAGTGGACTCCGACATTTTGCCAGCAGTCAGAGGGGAAGCGGTATGCGAAATTCGTTAACGATTTCATGTCCATATCCTATGCCATAATACACGACAACCCCCCACCCAGAATTTTTCCTGAACAAAAGGATTGGATCCAGTTCAGTGACACAGATTTCATAGGCGATTGGTACATGTTCAAAGACCACACCAAGATCAGGGTCTACAGTGTTGAAGTACCCCCATATCACCTGCCATTGTTCCCATCCATGAGGATCTTTGCCCTCGAATTCATCCGCCAGGTCTTAAGTGCTGACCAAATCCACTTCGTGCCTGCTAAAAAGGGGTACATCTTCAAACTCCCAAACTCTATAGGTCCTTTCACCGTTAATTCAAGGCATGTCCTCTCCACTGTGGAAAGGATGTTGTGAGAGATGAATTTCCCTTAGGGATATGTTTGGCACTATGATCCTAAGGGGTTCCTCACAAACAGGAAGAAGAAGATTAAATCTACAACATATGTGCATGAATCTAGGCCCCTCATCGAATGGAAAGCTAACTTTGATACATGGCCTTTGGATACACAGATGGAAGTCAAATCCTCAGCTGCTGAAGGAAAAGGAGATAATGTGCCCATTGAGGCAGAAGGGAAGGAATAGGGGGACCGCTCGGGAAATCAAGAGGTCATGGATGTTGATGAGGAAACTCACCCTTGTAAAAAAAAGAGAACTGAAGGGCCATATAACCTATAGGGCCGAGTTATCCGATGATGAGGTTCCCGTGCTCAGGGGTCCTGATAAAGGCAAGCCACGTTTTCTACTATCCTTCGACTCCGCCTCATCTTCAGCCCCCTTAGAGCTTTCACAGGCAGTCACATTGGGCATATATGATGCAAGGGATGATATTGAGACCAGGAATAAGCTCGCAAGAGAAAGGTTGAGGGCTAAACTATCTCAATTCATGGATAAACACCATACTAGGCTTTCCTTAGTTCTGGATATGGATACAGAACAACTCATATTGGCCATCCAATAGTTACCTTTGTAGCCATCAACTTTGGGATCCCAATAGAGAGCTCTAGAAATAATTCTAATTCTGGGCAACATTCCCCTGACGGATAAGCTGAATTTGCACCAATGTATCGGGGACATGCTACAGAATGAGGTAGTGAAGCATACAGTCGCCCTACAGAGACTCCAAAGGAAACTGAAGCAAATGAAGGAAAAACAACAAAGAGAAAGGGTTAGCGCTAAGGTTGTAGCTACTTAGCTGGAGAACACCAGGAAAATGATAAGGGGAAAGGGGATTGATACCAATGCAGCATTGCAAGCTATCCTTACCGAATCAGATTTGTAGGTACAAGAGTTGAGAAGGATGTTGAATATGCCTCGCTCTGAACATATTCAGACCGAAGAACTGGTCCAGGTAGAGAGGGATAAGTCGGTTCTCGCTGATTCCCTTTCTCAAATGGAGGAAGAGAACGCTCAAAAGGATAAAGATATTGCTAGACTTAAGGAGAGGTTGTCAGAGTTGCAGCTTAAGTGGGACGAGCATACATGTGTGATTCCTATATCAGGAGATCCCCAGACTACCCAGGAGTAGCTCACCAAGGCCCTGGTCAATTTAAGGATGTTAGAAGATGAGACCCACTCCATTCGCCAACCTTTAAACGAGGTCGAGGTCGCGCAAGCAGAAAATCAAAGGAAAGCTTCATCCCTACAGAAGGAGGTTGAGAACCTCTGCAAGGAAGCTCAGGAGCATGAGAAGTCTATCAGAGACTTAAAAGGGTAGATCAAAGGTAACATGTCGCTCGTAGAAGTGAGACAACTTGTCTGGGGGGAAATCATAGTGGAGGTCAAGCAACATTAGGAGCTTCTTGTGCTGATCAATGACAAGAAGATTTATATTCATGAGTTTCAGTCCCAATTGGAAGTTGGACACAGGGAAGGAGAAGAGAAGGCATAAATAGCAAATAAATATATCAGATACCTCAATGAGCTGTCACCTGAAGAATTTCGCACACAGGGAGTGATCAATCGTTTCAGGACGGTTATGGATTTCAGTAAGATGATTGAGATAGAGAACGCACGCATGAACACATTGGGGTTTTTAGCGCTGGTATGAAAGGGAGTGGAAAAGTTCGATCAGGAGTGGTGCAAGTTGGTAGAAGTTGGCCTCCCACCATGCTGGGATCCACAGTCAGGTGCACTATTTCCCCTAACGGCCTATCATCAGAAAATGTCAGAAATAATGTGCAAGGCAGACATAACGCTAGAGAAAACCTCTCGGCCAAAAGCAGAGACCATAATAGCTGCACTGCATAAGGAATTATTCCTTCTCTGTTAGGTTAAGAAATTCTTTGATGTCCACGTAGATTATATGGAGCTTACACAATTGCAGTCTATGTTTGAGACCTACACCACAGCACCACTACCCGAAGGAATTTTGTGGCAAAAGTGTTATGAATTCACTAATTCTCCAACTTCCTCTACTTCATAGCAACTGCCACCCCTGCCACCTCGTCAGCATGGCTCCTCCACATCTTCAGTCCGACCATGCCATACAGAAGGCTTAGGCACTCCTCGTCGCACCAACTGATGGATATCATGATTTGGCCCATGCGGCCTTTGTTTAATTTTTTGTTTTCAATTTCTACGTAATGTAGAAACGGGTGAAATCTCTATTTCACCCTACACACTCTCTGCATTTCATATTTTCTATTATGTTCTTGTTATAGTCTGTGTCGGACCACTCTGTTTTGGATGAGATGTCGTTATGCCCCATCATTTTTTATTTAGATGGGAAATTGTATATTAGTAGGGAATATTTTTTTTGAAGAAAGAGTTGGTCACGCGGTTCATGTAAACAACTATAAAAGGCCAAATGGCAGACTAAGTAAAGGTTCTGAATTCTTTGAAAGTTGGAAGTGTATAGTCTGCATAACACATTTTGTAGTTTTGATATTTTCTCTTAATGTATATCTGAAGAGCCATTTTGAAGAATAATATAACAACCGTTTTTTGCAAGAATAGATTCCTACTGGAATTATGAACAGTATGTATGTTTCTATTGTGTTTGGTTCAATTTAACGCTATGTTATATTGTATTTTCCTTCCTGTTATCATGATTTTGGAATGCAGGTGGCTTATAGGTTATGTATGAATTTATCTTGAATGATACTCTTATGATGATCTATAATACTGCCTTAATTAGGTTTGGTGCATGATTTCCATTTCAAGTTATTTGCCGCTTTCCTCTTAATTCCTTGAAGGGTGGATTCTTATATCTCTTAAGCCCACCTCACTCTGACTTATAATAATCATTCTTCATGGTCTTCATCCTGATTAACTTTAATGATTGTTCATTACTTTCACATCCGTCCTTGTTTTCAGCAAATCCTATTTCATGACAGCCACAGGCCCATTTTGAGCAAGCCTCTCTCCTTACTATCAAAGTTCCCAGCTATTACTTTAATCTCCTTGTGATCTAGAACCACATATTAAACATTTTCATCTAGTTACTATCATGAGGTTCCTGTTAAATAAAATTAAGAGAACCTAGATGACTTCCTGTTCTAAGGTGTCCTAGGCACTAGTCTTTAGCAACTCAAGGCTATCTCTAGGAGTGACAACACCCCTCCCGATGTCGAGATGATGGAGCCTTTGGTCACCATCCTCTACCTGTCATCATCTATGAGATCCATGGTGGAAGACCCCTCTGGTACTTGCCCTTCTATTTTGCCTAACCTCCCTTCAATGATCACCCTAGGCTCAACATCGGTGGATACCTCATCTATTTGTTCTTTCATCACCCTATGTGACGATGCACATGTGAACCTTTATTCTCATGATGATGAGTCAGGTAGCTTCACCGCGTCAAGTGGTTTTTCTTCCACCAGTCAACCCATATTCTATTATGATGACGACATTATGGAAGCATTTACCACCCCTAACTTTATCTTTCCCCCCTTCCATCGAAACCATGCATTCGAACCACATACACCTTGTGGTCATTTCATTGACACACAATGTTTTGGTAAGGGGGCACCCATATTTGAGAGTCTAGGAGAAGAAATTATCCACAACCCTCATAGTGCATCTGGTCGTGTCGACTCTAGTACCATCATTCTTCCCTGTTTAGAAGAACCTCTAAAGTCCCATATCACTTCAGATCACTCTAGAGATGATCCCCCTCATCATTCCTTCCTCTTACATCAGAAAACCAGTCCCCTAGACATTGTTGTTGACCAACCTGTGTGTTTTCTAGGTGAGCACCAGTTTATTATCTCCAAATCTACTCTTTGGGATAGTGACACCATGTATGAGAACCTAGAAATATATACCATTTGCTTGATATATGAAGTACCAAAATACATTGGTAATACTCCATTCCCTTTCTCGAACTGCATCTATCCATTCTCCCCACAGAAGATAACCATAACGTAAACAAATGGTGAACCACATCATTAAAATGTCTCTAGATTCCCATTTTCTAAATACATTTGGCATGACCATAACATGCTTGGGGGAACTTATGCCCCTCAACCATAAAAATCCAAGATCTCATCTAAAAAAAACACTAAAACTCCTTTCTCTGACAGGTCGTACTTTTCAGGTCATTTCTTGGGACAGGTTGCAGGTTTTTTCCTAGTATCTGCTACCCAGGTCGCAGAATAAACCCCAAAAAGTGCATCCTAGCCTATTCCTGAGCTCATGGTGCCTAAACTAAAATTTTAATCCATTGAATTGGAAGAATATGGTTAGGCATCTTACCTGCAACTAAAGAATATCGATTCCAATGGTCGGTTTGTCTGCTATGATCGCTGCAAGATCTAGGGCCTTTCTCCTCTCTACATTCACCACAACTACATTTTCAAATGAATCAAATTGGAGGGAAAGTTGCCTCATTAAAAGAAAACCTTAGATTTTTCTTTTTCCAATTATGACCAAACTGTAGCTTGGTCTGACAAACCGTCAACATCATTGGAAAGCTCTCAAAATCTCTCAAATGGGTATTCTTTAGCTTTTTGTTATTTGATACTTCACCCGGACACATTTTTTCCAAGAACGGTCACTTCACCACTCCTAAAAATCGAATTTCTTCACTTGAAACACTTGTACTTGGGGCACCACTTTACCTTCATACTTGTCCATTCTCGTGTCGATTTTCGTCATGAGTAAGCATATTGTACTCATGTTTTTATGGTCCCCACTGGGCCTGTTCTGTGTGGTAGCATCATCGAGTCGCCCTTGTTTAGAGCATCCAAGTTCAGTCATCATCGCATCCATGGAGTTTGTCCCGAGTCCCTTTGTATCCCACCATAGTCCTCCATCCTTCATTTCTATGTTCCTCTCCCATGTCTCACATTTTTTCCATCAGTCATACTTGTCCCCTATCCCCTCCAGTATCAAGTCAGTAGCTGCTAGGCCATCTATGCCCTTTATGCTCTAAAAAGGGAAGTCATCATCCCGCTACTCACTACCCCCCATTCCACCATTATCCCTGGTGCCAGTCTATCAGTTGCTCTACTATTTTCTCTCGTGCCTTAGTTGAGGATCCCTTATTGCCTCACCTATGACATACCTCCTTCTGTCGAAATCAGCTTGTTCATTCCAAAAGACATGTCTAGAGGGTGGTGTACCTTGGTTCTAGCTTCCACTCTTGTTCGGTGCCTCAGATCAGGCAAAGGGACTCTTTATTGCCCTTTTAATTCATTGTTTCTTAGCTTCATCTCCTTATCACATGATCTAGATCTGTATACTTGATGGTTCAATGATGCAGCATATTGTACCAGTGATTCCCAGGTGTGTGTGAGATGTTTCAGACCTCATGAGGGGGTGGTCTTTGAAGTACCCCCCACATGCCCGGATGACGTCTCTACTACAACCTTGCATGAAAATCCATAGTTTTGATGGTTCCAGCCTCAACTGCTTGCAGCGCCTTTTTAGTTTGCATGTATCATTCATATTTTCAGAGCCCTTTCCTATTTTATAGGGCTTGTTTGGTTGTACTTATATCTTATGTACTTAGATATTATTCTATAAGTTCTGGATGTTGTCCCAGGCACAATATGTATGTGGGATCCATTATCATGTTTTTATCTTGCACATGTTTATGCCAGCAAGTACTCTATAGTTCAATCCCTTTTTTACTGGATGCATTATTCTTTGTACTTTGTTATCTCAGCAGGCATAGGTATGCCTCCCCCGCCTCATGTAGAACGGGTACTCACTCATAAAAGATACTTTTCGCACCTGTAAGTCTCACCTCCTCAGGGTCTCATCCTCTAGTGCTTTAGTCTACCTTATATTTCTCTCTCTGACTCCCCCTTCTGTGTCTAGTGATTGAGTTCTTATGATGTACTTCAGTCATACGATTAGCTCCTAATGCTAGCACATTGGGGGGCAATCTGTTACACCAATGTTTGGTCATCTACCATGTTACTATTAGATGGACCAAAGTACACATGTAAGACCAATTTTTTAATATTCATAATTAGTCCTAAGCTAATAGGAATATTCATTTTTTTTTGCTTTCTTTGTTTAAGGAATAAATATATAAAGGAGGTTCATAAAACTCCTAATAAAAGAATAAATCAATTCCCAATGTGAACAAGGCTAAATCTGGGCCACTTGTAAAAACACACTTGAGTGTGAAAGAGACTGAATCTATTGACCAAGTCAACCAGCACCAAATCAACCACATTGTCCAGATGCAATGAATCTCCTAGAAGGACAGCGCAGTCAAGTTGGAGGCTACACATGTGAATGGAGCTAAATCATTGAAGGTGGTTTATGGTTTTACAATATCTTAATCTTATAAAAGGAAGAGGAGGGCAGCATATTGAGGTTGTTCATGATATGATTTCTGAATTGCTGCTTGTTTAGACAAATAGCTTTCTTGGCTGCTTAGCCTAAATTGCATTGGGATTTCCTGTTTAGGGGTTCCATCTCTTCCCATTGAGGAGCTCTTGGGAGAGATTGTATTGCTTGTCCACTATCAAGTTGGAGATCAAGCTTCTACTTCCAACTGCAATGCAGATCCAGTGATGGTTTGCTTGCTTTCGTAAGTTGCAGCAAGTGGAATACTAGATCTGTTCAGATCTAGCTTGTATTGGAGCCTCTTCTCAGTGAGTGTGTATTTTAACCTCCTGGAAGAGTTAATCCATTGTTGGAGCTTCAATTTTTGATATTGGCATCAGGCTAAAGCATTCTCAGAGCCTAAAATATTGTTTCTCTCTCTGGATAACATTATTTGCAGATCTATAGATGTAGGGTGTTTTGTCTACATTTTGGAGGAGAGATCTCTAGTGTTGAGATTCTTCCTCTCACTGTGGTGATCGATGGATTGGCCATCCAATCCATGTGAGTTTCAGATCTGATCTTCTGTACCATTTTATTATTCAGAAATTTCTGAATCATTCTACAGATCTGGAACCTTAGATCTCAGATCTACTCTGTGTGCTTCATGTTTTGCACAAAACCCCAAGGGTAATGTAATAAACAGACTCTTTGGCTTCCAGATCTGTAATAGATCTATATTTTCATGCATAGATATGTTCTATATCTAAGATCCAATAAAGCAGGGCTTCAGTCTTCAGAAAATTATGTTGTCTATCTTTCTTGGCAATTTCCAGTGTTGTAGCACCTCAATATTTAGGGTTTATCCATGTAAAATATCTATTTTTATCTTGAAAATGAATAAGTCTTGCCCCAAATATAATTTCATGATTTTTAGAACATATTTCATCTTTCATATTTATAAATTACGCTATCCATGCTTCAGTAAAATTCTGCATACTTCAAGTCATGGGAAACCAGGGTTTTTAAGCCTAGTCAAGATTGGAGGAACTGTTTAATATAGATAGGATCATTTGTTTGACCTGAAATTTGATATGGGAGTCCCTCATAGCCTAAGATAAAATAAAATAATGCAATTTCCCTTATTTTTATGCATATTGCTGAATACACTCATTTTAGGGCCTAAATCACTTCTTTTCCCCATCCTTTTTCGAGATAATTAATCTTCTTCTTGCTGTTGTACATGAAATTTATGCTGAGGTGTTTCTAAACACATTTTAGAGTTATTAGATCATTTATACTCCAGTATTGTGTTTTATATTGCTGTAGCCCTTCATTGGGAAACTTTCTGAAGACAAATAGGTGTGGGAGATCTGTTTAACCCACCTAGAGTGATTTCTTTTGAGCCTCCTCTTGGATTTAGGACTTAGATACTTTTATCTAAGGGATCCAAGGGCTGGTCCTAGTTTCTGAAGCACAAATCCTTGAAAAATGCATTTTTTAGGCTTGTTTTGCTGAGCAGTCCAGATTGGGAATATTACAGTGGTATCAAAGCAGCTTTCTTGGCTCAGCCTGTGAGTCTCAGCCCAAGAAGAAAATATGAGAAGAAATAAGACTCCATTATGTGGAGGGATAAAGAAGGATAAGCTTACAAGTCTTCTTTCTAAATTTTTGTGGGGCATTCATGAAGATTTCAAGGAAATGAGAAGGGATATATATGGAGAGTCTCCAAAAGAGTTTGAATCTAACTCAAACTCTAGATATCCATATGAGGAGTGTGAGCATGCAGCCACACACAATGATCTACAACGTTATTCTATGCCCAGATCTACTGCAAGGAAGATGAAGGAGGAATATGCACCAAAGGAGGAGACTTTGAGTGATTATCTTCAGGAGTATGAATCTAAATCTTGGGAAATCAAGGACCACTTGAGCTTCCAAGAGTTCTGTCAGCTCAATGAGAAGAGAAGAGGAAACAATAGAAGAAGAAGAAGTAGATTCTTTCTGCCTAACTTTGATGGATCCTCCACATGCACAGCTGAAGAATGGATAGATAAAATAGACTCATATCTGGATCTACATCAAGTTTCAGAAGAAGAATCCCTTAGGGTAGCAGCGCTGAATCTTAAAGGTAAAGCTTATGCTTGGTGGTTATTTGAAACTTTTTCTTTGAAGAATGCAAATATTTCCACTTATGCTAAGTTCACTAGGATAATGGTGAAGAGATTTGATGAGAGGCAAGCTAAAACATCTATGAAAGAGCTAGCAAAGCATGAGCATGCAAAACCCTTGCATGAGTTAGAAAGACCTACTATGAAAACTCCACTTCAGATTTCTGTTGGAGGGGATGAAAACTTCTGTGATACCTTGCCAAGGGAAAGATCCCCATTGCGTGAAGAGATTTCTTCTCAAAAATAAGTCATGCAGATTCCTCTTTCAAAAGAAGACCAAGATCCAAGGTCTCTTGTTGATAGTGAGGTGTTCTCAATTATTGATGAGAAGGAAGAGCTAGAAGGTAGTAGCAATGTTGTCACTTCAAAATAAGACCCATTACCCCATGGGGAGGGAGATGAAGTTATTGTTTCAAGGGAAATAGCTTGTGTATCTTTTCAAGTGATTCCCAAGGAACATTATGTGACAGCCTTATTGAGCAGTGATACCTTACTCCAAGAAAGAGGAGGAAGGATGGATCAACATCCAATGATGAGGAGAATGCACCCTTGTTTATTTCAAGGGGTTTCTATTCATGAGAAGGAGACTGAACTATGTAGCAAGGAAAGGGACACATCAATCCAACCATTGATGCAGTCTACTTCAGATCTTGATGTCGCTTTACATGGAGGCATTTCACCAGGGAGACCCCCTGACGAGAAGAAGAATAAAGTGTTCTCTAAACTTTTTGCATCAATGAAAAAATTGGCTAAGGAAGGAGCCTTGAAGGGAGATACCATAGCAATAAGATCTATTGATAGATTTCAAGTAGAGCTGAACAATTTCCTGAAATTTATTTTTATTTTTCTCACTCATCTATTTGCGCTGATAAAGAAGAAGTCAAAGACCTATGATGACATTAGCATGGTTTCAAAATTCCACTCCATATATTTGGGGTAGAAAATGATATCTCTCCATAAAAATAAAGAAGATGAGGTGATGGCTAATTCATTTCATAACTCCACAACGCTGTCTTTGTTGAAAAGCCTTGATTCCTATTGAGAATCCCAACTCTTGGTAGAATATTCCAAGAGCCTCTTCACATGTAAGGTTCTTGATGGACAAAGGAAAGATAGGAGGTATAAGGTGGTTGATGGAGTCATTTTATTTCATGATCAGATCGTTTTGACTAAAGAGTCAAGACTCAAAGACCAACTATTAGGTGTTGCCTATGATATCTTGCTTTCTACCCACACTGCTTTCATTGGAACACACCATATTATCTCAAATGGATTCATGTGGGAAGGCTTTGAAGAAGACTTATATCAACATTATCAAAGATGCATGTATCACATGAAGATGGATTAGCAATATAACTCTATGGAAGAGTTAATTCAGCCCTGTCTTTCTCCTCATGAGGAAGGAGATAGATTTGTGCACCTCTCCACTTGTTGGAGGAGGACTATTGGTGAAGAACATAATTATGCAAATCATGTTATATTTTCTGATTGTATGCAGTCTTTTCCATTAAATATCCATGCCATGACTCCAAGGAGGAGTGTCATATCTTATAAACTTCATGGCCAACTTTGGGCCAAAACTATTTCTGAACATGGCCACTCCCTTGATGGGCTAAGGGAGATTTTGCAGCATGATGGGTGCTTTCCTAAGGCACCAAATATATCTTCCACTTTCTGCCATGGAGATATGTTATGGGAAGAAAGTAAGTGGTGGGGAAACCACTTACCACATCTGAATTTTATGCAAGTAGGTGATTTCCTACGCTGGTTGCTATTGGGTGAGTATGGGTACTATCCAAGGTTTGATATTTTCGTGTCTCATGCCTTGTATCTCAATGAGAGGATGCATAAGAAGAAGAAGGCATGGTTGCTTTGGTTGACAAGAAGAGAGTTTGGACATCCCATGTCAAATTTCATGTCCATATATTTGCTTGTGATTGGGATGAGTCTCATTTATGTACATGTATTTCTGTTTGGAATGTATTTCATGATCATGTATGTACTGGAGTTTGGGGGAAAATGTAACTCTCTCATGAGGTGGAATAAGAGAGCTTATTTATATCATGATGATGGTGATGCTCTGATATTTGTTGGGAACATGACAGGAGGGATGACACATTGGTTGAGTGTGTCCTTTGGGAATGAAATATCCCATATTCATTCATGCTTCAAGAGGAGGATAGCACATTGTATGGCTGCTACATCATATCCTTTGTTTTCTTAGGCAAGGAGCCATATGTTGGGCTTATGTCATTGGAAGAAGTCTCTCACTTGGGAGAATTTGCAGCAAGACAAGCATTGCTTGAATCATATTCAACCAACACCTATTATCCTCTACTATTTCCAAGCTTTGAAGAAGCTTTTTGCAGCAAGAAGGTGGTGGGATGGCCACTTATTGTACTATGATTTGAGGCAACAAGATGAAGGACAATGCTGGTCTCAAGGGAGGGAATATTGTCACCATCCAATATGTCATATGAAACTTAGTCCATGTTTCTTTTGGAGCAAATATGGTGAAGATACTCTATTCACTATATGCATGGAAGATTGGGCAAGGAGGCTCACTAGAATCCATGAAGGGAATCATGAAGTTCCAAGTCTCTTTTGGCTTCATGAGGAGTATATTAATGCAGCTCAGGATCATCAGCTCCATATTTATCATAAATGGAGGGAGAGACAGCGTGAATTGAGAATTATTATCTCTCATTTCCAACCATGGAGCCCCTATACATTGCAGATGGTGGGGATTGGAGACTATTTATTTGAGCTATCAAGGATGGCTCCCTTTGTTTGGTTGATAGCATGGCGATTGAAGTTTCTCATGGGGGTTGAAGTACCCAATATTTACCATCTCTCATGCCTTGAGAAGGCCAATGGATCGCATATGATTCTTTTCGTGTATCTCCCACTACTTCATGATGACAGCTATTTGGTTCATCCGCCAAAGGCAAACTTGTATTCTTGGGAGGAGACAATTCCATTGGAGATTCTGCAAATTCCTTGTGAGTTGCTTGAGGACAAAAAACATTTTGGAGGGGAGGACCGTAATATTCTTAATTATTCCTAAGCTAATAGGAATATTCATTTTGTTTTGATTCATTTTTTTAAAGAATAAATATGTAAAGGAGGTTCATAAAACTCCTAATAAAAGAATAAATCAATGCAAAATGTGAACAAGGCTAAATCTGGGCCACTTGTAAAAACACACTTAAGTGTGAAAGAGACTGAATCTATTGACCAAGTCAACTAGGACCAAATCAACCACACTGTCCAGATGCAATGAATCTCCTAGAAGGACAACGCAGTCAAGTTGGAGGCTACACATGTGAATGGAGCTAAATCATTGAAGGTGGTTTAGGGTTTTACAATCCCTTAATCTTATAAAAGGGAGAGGAGGGCAGCATATTCAAGTTGTTCATGATATGATTTCTGAATTTCTGTCTGTTTAGACAAACAGCTTTTTTGGCTGCTTAGCTTAGATTGCATTGGGATTTCCTATTTAGGGGTTCCATCTCTTCCCATTGAGGAGCTCTTGGGAGAGCTTGTATTGCTTGTCCACTATAAGGTTGGAGACCAAGCTTCTACTTCCAACTACAATGTAGATCCAGTGATGGTTTTCTTGCTTTTGTAAGTCGTAGCAAGTGGAATACTAGATCTGTTCAGATCTAGCTTGTCTTGGAGCCTCTTCTCAATGAGTGTGTCTTTTAACCTCCTGGAAGAGTGCATCCATTGTTAGAGCTTCAGTTATTTATCTTGGCATCAGGCCAAAGAATTCTCAGAGCCTAAAAAATTATTTCTCTCCTTGGATAGTGTTATTTGCAGATCTACAGCTGTAGGATGTTTTGTCTACATTTTGGAGGAGAGATCTCCGGTGCTGCGATTCTTCCTCTCACTGTGGTGATCCATGGATTGGCCATCCAATCCATGTGAGTTTCAGATTTGATCTGCCATACCATTGTATTATTCAGAAATTTTTGAATCATTCTAAATATCTACAACCTTAGATCTCAGATCTACTCTCTGTGCTTCATGTTTTGCACAAAACCCCAAGGGGAATGTAATAAACAACCTCTTTGGATTCCAGATCTATAATAGATCTGTATTTTCATCCATAGATCTGTTCTAGATCTAAGATCCAGTAAATCAAAGCTTTAGTCTTCAGAAAATTATGCTGTCTATCTTTCTTGGAAATTTCCAGTGTTGCAGCACCTCAATCTTGAGGGTTTATCCATGTAAAATATCTGTTTTTATCTTGAAAATGCATAATTCTTGCCCCAGCTCTAATTTCATGATGTTCAGAACATATTTCATCTTTCACCTTTATAAATTATGCTATCCATGCTTCAATAAAATTCTGCACACTTCAACGCATGGGAAATCAGGGTTTTTAAGCCTAGTCGAGATTGGAGGAACTGTTTAATATAGCTAGGATCATTTGTTTGACCTGAAATTTGATATGTGAGTCCTTCACGGCCTAAGATAAAATAAAATACCACCATTTCACTTATTTTTACGCAGATTGCTGAATACACTCATTTTAGGGCCTAAATCATTGCCTTTCCCCATCCTTTGTTGGGAGAATTAATCTTATTCTTGATGTTGTACAGGAAATTTTTTCTGAGGTGTTTCTAAACACATTTTAGAGTTATTATCTCACTGATACTCTAGTATAGTGTTTTATACCGCTGCAGCCCTTCATTGGGCAACTTTCTGAAGACAACTAGGTGTGGGAGATCTGTTTAACCCACCTAGAGTGATTTCTTTTGAGCATCCTCTTGGATTTCGGTCTTAGATACTCTGATCTAAGGTATCCAAGGGGTGGTCCTGGTTGCTGAAGCACACATCCCTGAAAAATGCATTTTTCAGGCCTGTTTTGTTGAGCAGTCCAGATTGGGAATATTACAAATTTTACCGTAGTAAAATTTCTTTCACTATGAAAAAAAACTTAGTAATCCATAATTTATTAAGTTTTTTATGGTCTAAACAGGAAACCCCATGAGGAATAATTGAATAAATCCTTATTTTTTTTATTTTCCTCAAGGGATAATTAATTAAACAACACCTTAATTAATATTCTTTTTCATATTAACACAAAACATGAAATTTAATTAGATAAATCACTATTTATCTTATTATTTTCTAGGAATAATTATTTAATTTTTTTTTAAATAATATTCCTTGTTAAATTTGACTAAATCATTTATAAGTAATTGAATAAATCATTATTTATTTAATTACTACTCAACCGCATTCTTAAAATAATAAATAAATAATTTATTTATTTATTATTTACAAATATAGGGATTTGACCAAATTAAAATTCTTTTTCCCTCCCATAAAAATAATAAAATATTCCATAAAAGTTGGATCTAGATTTGGTTAATAATATTTTAATTATGCACCAATATCTAGACTAACTCACTATTTTGTTATAAATATAACAAAATAGAAGGTTTTTTCCATTCTTTCACTACCTCTTGTTGCCTAAAGATTGCTCTGGATTTATAATTTTGGTCTGACTTTGATCCTCCATCATTGTCATCTTTTTCTACTTTTTGCTTGTGAGCTCCCCTTGAGTTCTATTTTTGTCTGGGTTTTCTACACCATCAAGAGAGAGAGATCTTAGATTTGAAGTGCCGAGGACATACAAGAACCCATCCCATTGAGGGGGACTGGTAACATATTTCTATGTTCCCTTCCCAGGTGTCATTAATACAAAAATTCTTTAGGAATATTCTTTTCTTGTCTATTGGATGCATGCAGAAACTCTTGATTTTATTTGTTGTTTAATGTCTTTAACTACATAGATCTGGATTTCTGTAGCATTTATTGTGATCACTAACTGCAGATATAAGGATATTGACAACCATCTTTGATGTTAGGGCTATTTTTTATGCACAACTAAAGTGATATTTTCTCGTACGCCTGCGATTAGAATTCACACTAATAACTGGAGTGTGCTATATCATCATGGCCACAAATTACCTAACTAGATGGGCATAATATAAGGCAGTAAAGGACTGTACTGCAGATACTGCCTCACACTTCATTTTGAACATATTTTTACTAGATTTGGATGTCCAAAGATATTGATGAGTGATAGAGGTACGCACTTTGTTAATGAAACCATTGAAGCTCTAACAAAGCAATTCCAGATCCATCACGAGAAGAGTATCCCTTATGACCCACAAGCACATGGCACAGTAGAGGCTTTCAACAAAATTTTGGAGAATGCACTCACAAATATCTATAATGCTAATTGGAATGACTAGGACGTGCACATCCCTTCTGTGTTATGGGCTTATAGGGCCACATGCAAAATTTTGACTGGAAAAACACCTTCCAGGATGGTCTATGGGCAAGAAGCGATTATGCCAATGGAGTATATTGTTCCAAGCCTGTGAATCGTAACTTTCACTAATATGATTGATCCTGATATCATGGAGGAATGGTTGGCACAATTGGTTGCCTTAGAAGAGGATTGGTTCATCGCTAACTTCTATCAACAAGTGCAGAAGGCACACGAAAAGGCCTGACATGATAGGAACATCTGACTAAAGGTGTTGAAGGAGGAAGAATTGGTATTGTTATACGAAATTTAGTTTGCACGCCACCCAGGGAAGCTTAGGAAACATTGGTTGGGGCCATACACTGTGAACGAAATCACTGATGGAGGTGTGGTGTGCTTGGCCACGCTACGCAATGAGGATCTTCCCAAGTATTTCAATTGAAGCCGTCTAAAGCCATATAGGGAAAATCTGGTGCTGACCAAATGACTATATGGCTGGGGCATAAGAAGCCAGTGGTATGCACATGTGTAATATCCCAAAATGGGAAAAGACAGTAATACACAACATAATAGCTGAAAATTAAAACAATGAACAAATAAACTAAATACACCATAAAAATAAACAAAATAGCTAAGTCATTTTATTAATATGGAGGTGGAATACAATGTACAACAGTGCTAAAAAATAATAGCACTCAAGCCGACAAAGATGGCTAGAGTGACCCTGAAGTCCTCTCACTAAAGGCACTGCGTAACTGCTGAACTACTGGAGGCCAGACTGCGCTGTCCCTTCTATAAATGTTGGAAATGTAATTGCTGGTTGAAAATGGATGTGTATACCAGGCTGTTCCAGAGCTTAGATGATGCTAGTATTTCAGATTCGGGCTATATGATGAAAACCCAAAATAACCCAGAAAGGATTTCCAGATTGGAAAACCTTGGAAAATCACCCTCCTAGGGCTTACAATACATAACTATTGGGTATGCAGATTTGTGGCCTGAAATGAAAGATAAAAGGGCGGCAATCATACAAAATCAGCTCAATGTATGAAGGGTTGATCCCTCCTCCTGATCTCCAAGCTAGAAGCTTGAGATCTAGCTCCTCCTTCCTCCTCTCAAGTTGCAGCTGTTGAATACACAACTACTGGAATGGACTGCACTGTCAAGGAGGCTGAAGCTATAGCCTACTGCTAGATGATGCAATTCATCTCATAATTGATGGAAACAATCTCTCCAAAGTGAGGGTATGGTCCCTCACATGATTCCAAGATGAAATACTTCGAACTTCCTTCCTCCACTAGATCTACAGGAATAGACTGCGTAATTCCTGGAGGAACTGCTGCTGCATGAAGGTGTATAATGATGGCTTGATTTTGGATGTCACAATGTTGTTCTTGGAAGATTGAAATGAATGCACAAGGTGAAAGGATGAACCCTCAACAGGTTTCCTAACTAAAATGCTAGAAACTACCTTCCTCCTCTCAAACCCTCAAGCGAGAATGTGTAATTCTTGAATCTGCATGTGTTGTAGAGAGGGTCTGAATGTGGCACCAATGTTGGGTGATGAATGGATGCTCAAAGAAACCTTCCTAGAATAGGCACTCTAAGTCCCCCATGGGTAAGGGTGGGATTCTCGCTCGGGAACACCCGTGTGATAAAAAACACTGCAGACTTAGCTAAACAACTGAAGCATGCAAAGAAATGTCAAATGACAATCCAAGATCTAAATTCAAAATCATGAATCCTATGGCTATCCTCACCTTCCTTTTATTCTTTTTGAGCCTCCCCTAGCCTTGGCCCACCTCATTACTGTGCTGCACATGTGGCCACGAGCCTCCATGAATATTGCACTGTCTCTCCATGATCTCCATCATCTTTGCATTTAATCTCCACTCTCTCCATCATATGTGTATTTAATGCACCACTTCCTCCATCACTTCCTCATTATTTCTCTATGATCTTACTTTTATTCCCCCGTGATCTTACTTTTACTCCTCCGCTATCTCCATGATATTCCTCATTAATGATCCATTATCTCCACACTTGCTTCATTAATAAGTTGCTCCACTACTCCATAATGATGATATACTATCTAATAACCCACATTCTCACAAAAAAAGTGGATTTTATTCATCAATGGGGTTTATGGTGTTGGAAATGTTGTCATTGATGGCAAAGGAGAAGACAGGAGCAGCATCTAAACTATCCATAAAACAAAAGAGACAGAGAGGTAGTAGAGGCAGCAGATGAAACAGAGGAATTGAAGCAGAAGCAACAGAGGAATTAGAGACAGAGCAGTGAAGTTGAAAGGGCCTGAAGGAGTTTAATACAGAGGTTTATTTATGGATTAGGGGTTTAATACAGTTTTCAGATGAATTATTGAGAAATTATTCATTAATTGAGTTTGTATGGCATAGATTTTGATTGAAGTCTAAAAGCGCCTGAACATGTTATGAAGAGTGGAATGATGGAGAGGATAGAGTTAGAGTAGGCCTGGAAACCCTCAAGTCCTGTAAGCCTACGGGTAGTAGAAGGGCCATTGATTTTGAAAATATGGGCCATTGAGTCCATTTAGTGTTTGATTGTTCTATATATAGAAGAAATTGATCCTGAACTGTGTAATCCTGTGTGCATGAATTGACTGAATGGTGTGCGAGAATGTTTAGATTTTATGAACATTTGAGTGGTAATTCTGTATCTACCGAACATAGATTGAACTGATGAGACAAGAGAGAAATAACTCCTCAAGTCTATGTAAGGAGGAGTTTTAGTGATGCTTTGTAGGTAATAGAAGAAATCGAGGTTAAATGTCATGATTTGAATCGAAGAGCAGTAGGAGTTGCATATCTACCGGAAGGGAGTTATGGTGTACTAGTGCAGTTATAGGATTGAGTTATTTTATGTAACTGTGTGTGTTTAAATTGAATAGTGTGAACTGCGACAGTCGAACAAAGAAGTAAACAGAGATTATAGGTTGTTCACATTTCAATGCAACTAACAAAATCTTGGACAGAGAATGGTTAAGAATGGAAATTGCAGAGAGGGAAGATAATACAGAGGCGAGCACAGAGGAACCCTGATAGTGTGCAGACCGGATCGAGAATGGGTTCATTGGAAATCAAAGAATAGTGGGGTTATATATATATAGTCGAAAGAAACTGATAAATATATGATCTAAGCTATAATGCAGGGTTAGTACACAAACTGTGTAGTTAAACGAAGAATGGAGGACAAATATACATTGAGGTGGAGGTGGAACCGAGAGCGAAATGGAACCGTGACCTAAACAGTGACTGCGGATTTCGAAAACAGTTTATGGTTTTCGGAAATTTTTAAAATGGTAAGTGGTATAACAAGAAATAACACGATATCATAAACTGGAGGACACGTGTCCCATAGTGGTATTCGATTACCAATTTTAACGCGTGATTTCGACGTGTTAAAGCTCAGTAACGAAAAAAATGCGATATCCATTATATGCCGTCAGATATTGATTGTGAATGCGATAAGCCTACAACCGTAGGATGAGAAGGGTCGTTTAAGCGTTGGGGCCTAGTCCATCTCACAACTTTTAAGTTATAAATCTCGTGCAAGTTAACTGCGCGATATTGCGCGCCATTCGTCGGATGGGCATCCAAAGGTTGGTTGGAACGCGACGAGTTTCTAACCGTCGGATGATGAGGTAGGTCATGTGGGCCCGAATCAACTGTTGTGTTGTTAATTGAAACATAACTGAAAGGTTAAGTCGTATGTTGTGGGATCGAAGGCAAATACGTGAGGACTTTTGTTGGATGCGTGTTGATACATTTTGAAATGCCGAAGGTTTAAAACCAAGGTCAAGGATTAAAATATATGTTATGTGAATTGATACGTTGTGGACCATTATGCAATGGTTTTGATAATAGAGTGTGGGCCCAAGTATTATTCGAAGTGCGAAAGTTATATTGTTGGTGAAGTCTGAGCTGGAACGAAAGGTTTGGTTTTTTAATATATGCTGATGCTCTATGCTTCAAAACAAAAATGGAACTATTGGTATGCTCGTATGGTTCGTATGTATTAGTGTTGGGGCATAGTTCCCAAACCAAGGTTTTGTTTTATAATAATAATCCTTAACATTGAGTGGAGGGCAATATATATTAATATAGTACCATTGAGATGAAGTATCATAAAGGGTGCACGTTCAAAGGTTGTATATGTGGGTATGGAGTTGCTGCGGCACGAAAATTTCGTTTAATACAAATGCTGGTGAATGTTTTTGATCAAAGCCTATGGTAAGGTATTTAACCTTTGAGTTGGGTCATAATACATGTAATGTTAATTGGCCCAAATGGAGGCGGACACCACGTAAAGGAATGTAATATGTGGGTTAGTAAAGTAATGTGCTTGGATATTATTGCATGAGGAAAGGTGCGATTATATTGGGTTATGACAAAGTCCTTGGTGAATTTTTAATACACGGTGAAAAAATTGTGGGGCCCGATACATATACATATGGCTGCATAATCATGTATTCAAGGTAAAGATCATTGAGATACGCTATGGGCTTTATCATATGGTTTTGACCACAGAAGGAAAAGTAAAGGTCTGCTTTCATAACTGGTTGTTACTCTGGGTTTATATGATTTATTTAAATATTAGTTCGAATATGCAAGCAATGGTCTTAATAAGGTTTTAACCATAGGTGTGAGGATAAAAAGAGAAAAAGCCTCCGCTAATATAATTAGCTATATGGCTGAATAAATCACAGTGAATAGTGAACCATCGTATCAGAATAAATAGGAGCAGTGGTACATACCATTGAAAGTTGCGATTGTGATTAATCGCATCAGATCAATAAAAAAGGAACCAATCGCATCGAAGAAAAGGCAGCACATCGGGACATGTTAATAAAGTTTGCGATTGCGATCAATCGCATCGGAACCATCGCAAGGTGAATAATCACAATCGGAAGTATTCAAGAAGTGATTCATCGCATCGGAGAATAGAGCGAGTTCGGCAAGTGGGCTCGAAAGGGTGTTTTTCATGTTAAAAAGGTTTTTAATATAACGCTGAGAGTTGGTTGAGTTATATAAAAAGACAGCTATATATGCAGCAGTTACACAACTACAATGAATAGGAGAGCGTGTAGAAACGAAAAAGACAGAGACAGCTGCAGAAAAGACAAAAACATAGTGATCCAAAAGGCTGAATGGGTTGCTTTGAAATCCATATTGTAACTGAATGTAAATGTTTTAAATTGGTTTTTATATTGTTTGTGATGCATTGGCAAGTCTCTGGAGGAAAATAAAAATCCCACTGTAATATTGAAATTAGTATATATTTCTATATTTTTTCTGAATGAGTTGGACAAATAAATGAGGAGGCAGAAGGTGAAGAGTCAGGGCTATTCACTTTGAATTCCCTGTGAGTCATGTGATGAACTCTATAAATGATATCACATTGATATGCATTGAGAGGTTAGAGAATGTAGAAATGAAGCAGTGAGGCAGAGAAGAAGGAGGAGCTGAGCAGAGGAGGAGATGATAGAGAATCTGAGAAGATGCGGAGATGATACAGGGCAGATATGAGGACTGATGGACAGTAGAAAAGAAGGAAAAGAACAGTGCTGATATCTAAGGTAAATCAACAAGTGTTTTCTTTTGAAAGAGTAAGGAAGTTGGAGCTTCCCTATCAAGTTGTAGCTTGATAGATGTCAATTGTAGCTGACTGAGGTAGGAGCCTCCTGTAGGTTGTAGCCTGCAGAAAATAGATGGGATTTGGTGCTTCCACATCAAGTTGTAGCTTGATAAAATGTCAGTAGTAGCTGACTGAGGTTGGAGCCTCCTGTAGGTTGGTGCCTGCAAAAAATTGATGGGAGTTGGAGCTTCCTTGGAAGTTGTAGCTTGCAGAATTGAGGGAGGAGCCTCTTGTGGGTTAGAGCCTATAGAAAATCAGTGGTGAGAGGGAGTTGGAGCTTGCCTTTGCATCACAACAATAATAAGATGTGGTTTTCTCCCTTTATGGGTTTCCACTTATATCTGGTGTCTCTGTGCATGATGTTTATGTGTTGATATGGTTTATATCATCTGCTTAATACTCATTGCTTTCATATTAAGTCTGCTATTACATTATATTAATACTTGCTGCTCACATTCTAAGATTACTCACATATTAAGTTGAACATGAAATGAAGGTGTAAATAAGTTTTAATGAGAAATTTTTAAGAGTCCATGAATGTGTTAAACTGATTCACCCCCCCCCCCCTCTCAGTTTAACTAAGGGTTAAAAAATTGGTAGCAGAGATGGTTCCTTTGGTGTAAGATTAATAGCTTGAAGGAGATTTGGTTGAGTCATGGACTATCAAAATGTACCTGTGTTAAATACAACAAACTTTCCTAAATGGAGAGATAAGGTTAAGACAAGATTATTGACTTATGAACTTGAGGTATGGAAGCTTGTATGTGATGGTTACTGCACAGACTCTCCCACGGTGCAAGAACAACATATGAATGCCAAGGAAAAATGTGTGGTATTCAACAATATTCATAACAACGATCTTGAGTTAATAATGGATTTAACCTATGCAAAAGAAATCTGGGATAGATTGCATTTCATGCATGGAGTAGACACTGAGGATTGCAATGTCAAGAAGGAGAAGAGAATTAAGAAGAAGAAAAATTCATGTCAAAAGGAAAATTTTCAATCAAATGAGGTACCTGCTAGTGTGAATGGAAGTAAGAACAATAAAGAAATTGCAGCTGAGGAAAAATATAAACTTGACACAGCCTTGACTGAAATAGAAAGATTGAAGAATGAAAACAAAGACCTTAAGACACTAGTGCAAATATGTGATGAGAAATAATATGAAGATAAGAAAGAAATTGTTGGCCTGAAGACACAACTTGAAGAAGCAAAGAAAGTAGAAGACACTCTGCTACAGCGAATGAGAGAGAAAAGTTTGGAATGTGAAAAATTGGAACAAGAAATAGTGTGCCTAAGAAAGAAATTAGAAAAATCCCAAAGAGAATTATTAATGAATACTCCTCTAATAAAAGGCTTTGGATAGTTGGACAAGATTCTAAATGCTCAAAGGTCACCTCTCATAAAGGCTGGGTTAGGATATGAAGGAGAAACCAGTAAGTCCAAGGTTGAAGATAACAGGAATGTCATTTTTGTTAAAGCTCTAAAGAACAGTGAAGCAACTCAGAAAATTCCTACAGAAGTAGAAGCCAACAAGAACCTGATTTGCAGAGAAAAAATCAGAAACTAGCAGCAACATTAAAGGACAGATAATGAAAGGATGAAACAAGCAGCTGACAAAAGGCTCATACACTCATGAGGATGAATTGAACAAATTTGGAAGATGTCAAAGGAGGTTCTTTCCTCCTATGAAAACTATCACATGCTTTTCTTGTCATAAACCAAGACATACTACAACATATTGTAAGACAAAGCAAACCCAGTCAAACCAGCAAAGGATGTAGCAAAAGAGAAGAACCCCTCAAGCAAGCAAATGGAAATGACAATCCTTCACTAGGTACACAAATTATTTCCATGGCTACTGTTATGCATGCAATAATTTTGGACATAAACTTGTTGATTGTAAATTATGTTCAAAGAGGGGAAAAAAATATTATACTCCAGCTCAAATGTACTTTGATAAAATAAGATGTTATGTATGCCTCAAACTTGGCCACAAAGCAAAGGAATGTAAACTTCCATATATATTAAATAACTCTAGACAGATGATGGAATCAAAGAAAATCAAACAAAGCTATGAATCTAAAATAAGTGCAGACATTATGATGAACCCCAATAAAGTATGGAAGGGAAAGAGAAAGGGGGAGCCTATTATCTCAATAACGTAATGAATCCAGCATAGTCTCAGGAGGAGATGCTCTAGAAAAAAAAGCAAATATCCAAATAGTGATAAATATGAAGCAAAATCCCAGGGGGAGAGCAGTTCATAAATAGTCCCCACAAAAGTAGGCTAAGAAGAGCTCCATGAAATCAGAACAGCCATAAGATCAGGAAGTGAAAGGACAATTACTCTAATAGAGAACCATAGAGGAAGACGAAAACCTGAAGCACTCTATAGCCAACAGATTGATGTAAAAAGAGAAAGCAGCCATGATGATAGAAGGGAACTTCAGCCATGGACATGTAAGCTAAGAAAACATCAACACATTTAGTGATGAACACATTGTGCATCATACTGCTAGAATTAATAAAAGAATCAATTTAAGAAGAACGAGTAAGAAAAGTGTATGTCATCATTATATCATCACATCACTCATCTATGAAAAGTCCCTTTGGAGTAGTACAGTTAAGTAAGTGATAAATCTCTAAGTGATCAGCCCATGAAGATTCATAGAAAAGAAATTGAAGATGCCTTCCCAAATATCTTTATATTAGAACTGTTGAATTGATTTTTAAAGCAGCAATGATTCTGGAGTAGTCTTAGAAAGGAAAATGCAGTGAAACCTCCTTGAAAAGAATGACAGAATAAGAAAATGGTTAATGACGCCAAGATAAAATTCAAGATATTGATGACTGTTGGTGTGAAAAGTGGAAAGCTCAATAGTAGAATTCATGAAGGATGTATTAATATGGGTTAATGCAAACTGAAGTGAAATCTCTGCATGGTTTATCAAAGTAGTATCAATTGGCATTTAGGTACAAGCAGCATGCCTATCAACAGAATACCAGGTGTTATCAGTGAAGCAGTAATATGGTACATGTCCTCAGGATCAAAGGTTGTGGAAAAATTATATCAAGGTAGTATTCCCAGCGTTATCTACATTCAGCATGAAAAGGTCAGTAGCAGTGCTAAAATATCATTATCTTGTTTACACTTGAAGTAGTATTTTGAGCTTTGAAGCAATATCTTTTCTATATATAATTGCATGCCTTCCAGAAGTCAGTACATTTATATCTTCAAGGACTCTTCCTTAAGATCATCCATAAAACTGTGTGAAGTCTGGTTGCTGAGTTTTCAATTAAACATCTTGAATATGCCTTTGTGGAATATCATCCCGATAGATCAGTCAAATTATTGAAAGTATGAAGGATTAGTTGTGTTAGTTGAAGCTCAAAACTCTGTTATTGATTCATAAAAAGCATACTACAGCAGAAAGGATTTGCTGAAATTTCACCATTAAAGAGAGATTGATCAGTGACATACATAACCTCTTATGTCATAAAGGAAATTGCATAAGTGATAAGTGAGACTGACTATTACACTGAATGTATCTAGCCTCAAGGGTTTGTTTTGAAAGCACAGTGTGCAAGCAGTAAAGTCATTTGATCTCTTAAATTAAATTCTGGTTGATTCATTGGTCACTTCAGCAACAAGGACCTTTCAGCTATTAAGTGTAATATCATTATCATCATCCTAGCTCATATCATCACCAATAGGCAAGAAAAGTGAACCACATTAATAAAAGATATACTGGCATCACCATAATTGAACATATATTGTACTGCAGATGTGTATTACAGAAGAAGAAATATTCGATCTACAATATTCCTCAACAGATATAGATTTTTGATGTAGATAATACTAGAGACTGAAGTATATTTGAAGCATTCTCAATATTTTAGTTTTGATCCAATGATGCATCTCTGATTAGACAAGGCTGGTACAATGTGTTCTATGAAGTGTCATTATCTTCATTTCAGCGTTATACAGGTGCAAGGAATCTGTGCTTTGGGATTGTATTAATTTACAGTGTCTATTCAAGTTCAATAATCCTCAAAAGAGTTCTCTCAACAACTCTTGTACACCAGTTTGGAGCAGCAGGGTACAAAGTCAGAAGAAGAAGGCCTAAACACATCTTAGAGAGAGGAAATGAAGAGATAAAAAGCACACTAGGAAATGTGCAACCCTTTGCAATTGATGTCAAAGGGGGAGGAAAAGAAAGAAAAAAGAGAGTATTAATGTGTTGCCATGAATGCCAAAGGGGGAGACTGTTGGAAATGTTGTCATTGATGGAAAAGGAGAAGACATGAGCAACATATAAACTATCAATAAGATAAAAGAGACAAAGAGGTAGCAGAGGCAGCAGATGAAACAGAGGAATTGAAGTAGAAGCAACAGAGAAATTAGAGATAGAGAAGTGAAGTTGAAAGGGCCTGAAGGAGTTTAATACAGAGGTTTGTTTATGGATTAGGGGTTTAATACAATTTTCAGATGAATTATTGAGAAATTATTCATTAATTGAGTTTGTATGGCATAGATTTTGATTGAAGTCTAAAAGCACCTGAACATGTTATGAAGAGTGGAATGATGGAGAGGATAGAGTTAGAGTAGGCCTGGAAACCCTCAAGTCCTGTAAGCCTACGGGTAGTAGAAGGGCCATTGATTTTAAAAATATGGACCATTGAGTCCATTTAGTGTTTGATTGTTCTATATATAGAAGAAATTGATCCTGAACTGTGTAATCCTGTGTGCATGAATTGACTGAATGGTGTGCGAGAATGTTTAGATTTTATGAACATTTGAGTGGTAATTCTGTATCTACCGAACATAGATTGAACTGATGAGACAAGAGAGAAATAACTCCTCAAGTCTATGTAAGGAGGAGTTTTAGTGATGCTTTGTAAGTAATAGAAGAAATCGAGGTTAAATGTCATGATTTGAATCGAAGAGTAGTAGGAGTTGCATATCTGCCGGAAGGGAGTTATGGTGTACTAGTGAAGTTATAGGATTGAGTTATTTTATGTAACTATGTTTTCTTAAATTGAATAGTGTGAACTATGACAGTCGAACACAGAAGTAAACAGAGATTGCAGGTTGTTCACATTTCAATGCAACCAGCAAAATCGTGGACATGGAATGGTTAAGAATGGAAATTGTAGAGAGGGCAGATAATACGGAGGCGAGCGCAGAGGAACCCTGATAGTGTGCAGACCGGATCGAGAATGGGTACGTTGGCAATCAAAGAATAGTGGGGTTATATATATAGTCGAAAGAAATTGATAAATATACGATCTAAGCTATAATGCAGGGTTAATACATAAACAATGTAGTTAAACGAAGAATGGAGGACAAATATACATTGAGGCGGGGGATGAACCAAGAGTGAAACGGAACCGTGACCTAAATAGTGACAACAAATTTCGAAAAGAGTTTATGGTTTTTGGAAATTTTTAAAATGGTAAGTGGTATAATGAAAAATAACGCGATATCATAAACTGGAGGACACGTGTCCCATAGTGGTATTTGATTACCACTTTCATCGCTTGATTTCGACGTGTTAAAGCTCGGTAATGAAAAAAATGTGATATCCATTATATGCCATCGGATATTGATTGTGAATGCGATAAGCCTAAAACTGTAGGATGAGAAGGGTCGTTTAACCGCTGGGGCCCAGTCCATCATGCAAATTTTAAGTTCTAAATCTCGTGCAAGTTAACCATGCGATATTGCATGCCATCCGTCGGATGGGTGTCCAAAGGTTGGTTGGAACACGACGAGTTTCTAACCGTCGGATGATGAGGTAGGTCCTGTGGGCCTGAATCAACCGTTGTGTTGTTAATTGAAACATAACCGAAAGGTTAAGTCGTATGTTGTGGGACCAAAGGCAAATACGTGAGGACTTTTGTTGGATGCGTGTTGATACATTTTGAAATGCCGAAGGTTTAAAACCAAGGTCAAGGATTAAAATATATGTTATGTGAATTGATACACTGTGGATCGTTATGCAATGGTTTTGATAATAGAGTGTGGGCCCGAGTATTATTCAAAGTGTGAAATTTATATTGTTGGTGAAGTCTGAGGTGGAATGAAAGGTTCGTTTTTTAATATATGATGATTCTCTGTACTTCAAAACAAAAATCGAACTATTGGTATGCTCGTATGGTTCGTATGTATTAGCGTTGGGGCATAGTTCCCAAACCAATGTTTTTGTTTTATAATAATCCTTAACATTGAGTGGAGGGAAATATATATTAATATAGTACCATTGAGATGAAGTATCATAAAAGGTGCACGTTCAAAGGTTGTATATGTGGGTATGGAGCTGCTGTGGCCCGAAGATTTCGTTTAATACAAACGCTGGTGAATGTTTTTGATCGAAGTTTATGGTAAGGTCTTTAACCTTTGAGTTGGGTCATAATACATGTAATTTTTATTGGCCCAAATGGAAGCAAACCCCACGTAAAGGAATGTAAGATGTGGGTTAGTAAAGTAATGTGCTTGGATATTATTGCATGAGGAAAGGTGCGACTATATTGGGTTATGACAAAGTCCTTGGTGAATGTTTAATACGTGGTGAATAAATTATGGGGCCCGATACATATACATATGGCTGCATAATCATGTATTCAAGGTAAATATCATTGAGATACGCTATGGGCTTTATCATATGGTTTTGACCACATAAGGAAAAGGATTTCATAACTGGTTGTTACTCTGGGTTTATATGATTTATTCAAATATTAATTCGAATATGCAAGCAATGGTCTTAATAAGGTTTTAACCACAGGTGTGAGGATAAAAAGAGAAAAAGCCTCCACTAATAGAATTAGTTGTATGGCTGAATAACTCACAGTGAATAGTGAACCATCGCATCGGAATAAAAAGGAGCAGTGGTACATACCATTGAAAGTTGCGATTGCGATTAATTACATCAGATCAATCGCAAAGGAATCAATCACATTGGAGCAAAGGCAGCACAGCGGGACATGTTAATAAAGTTTACAATTGCGATCAATCGCATCGAAACCATCGCAAGGTGAATAATCGCAATCGGAAGTATTCAAGAAGTGATTCATCGCATCAGAGAATAGAGCGAGTTCGGCAAGTGGGCCCGAAAGGGTGTTTTTCATGTTAAAAAGGTTTTTAATATAACGCTGAGAGTTGGTTGAGTTATATAAAAAGAAAACTATATATGCAGCAGTTACACAACTACAATGAACACGAGAGCATGCAGAAACGAAAAAGACAGAGACAGCTGCAGAAAAGACAAAAACATAGTGATCCAAAAGGCTGAATGGGTTGCTTTGAAATCCATATTGTAACTGAATGTAAATGTTTTAAATTGGTTTTTATATTGTTTGTGATGCATTGGCAAGTCTCTGGAGGAAAATAAAAATCCCACTGTAATATTGAAATTAGTATATATTCTATAATTTTTCTGAATGAGTTGGACAAAGAAATGAGGAGGAAAAATGCGAAGACTCAGGGCTATTCACTTCGAATTCCCTATGAGTCATGTGATGAACTCTATAAATGATATCACATTGATATGCATTGAGAGGTTAGAGAATGCATAAATGAAGCAGTGAGGCAGAGAAGAAGGAGGAGCTGAGCAGAGAAGGAGGAGCTATTAGAGAATCTAAGAAGATGCAGAGATGATACAGGGCAGATATGAGGACTGATGGACATCAAAAAAGAAGGAACATAACAGAGCTGGTATCTAAGGTAAATCAACAAGTGTTTTCTTTTGAAAGAGTAGAGAAGTTGGAGCTTCCCTATCAAGTTGTAGCTTGATAGATGTCAGTTTTAGCTAACTGAGGTAGGAGCCTCCTATAGGTTGTAGACCGCAGAAAATATATGGGATTTGGTGCTTCCACATCAAGTTGTAGCTTGATAAAATGTCATTTGTAGCTGACTGAGGTTGGAGCCTCCTGTCGGTTGGTTCCTGTAGAAAATTGATGGGAGTTGGAGCTTCCTTGCAAGTTATAGCTTGCAGAATTGAGGTAGGAGCTTCCTGTGGGTTGGAGCCTACAAAAAATCAGCAGTGAGAGGGAGTTGGAGCTTGCCTTTGCATCACAATAATAATAAGATGTGGTTTTCTCCATTTATGGGTTTCCACTTATATCTGGTGTCTCTGTGCATGATGTTTATGTGTTGATATGGTTTATATAATCTGCTTAATACTTGCTGCTCTCATATTAAGTCCGCTGTTACATTATATTAATACTTGCTGCTCACATTCTAAGATTACTCACATATTAAGTTGAACATGAAATGAAGGTGTGAATAAGTTTTAATGAGAAAGTTTTAAGAGTTCATGAATGTGTTAAACCGATTCACCCCCCCCCCCCCTCTCAGTTTAACTAAGGGTTCAACAATTGGTATCAGAGTCGGTTTCTTTGGTGTAAGCTTAATAGCTCGAAGGAGATCGGGTTGAGTCATGGACTATCAAAATGTACCTATGTTAAATACAACAAACTTTCCTGAATGCAGAGATAAGGTTAAGACAGGATTATTGACTTATGAACCTAAGGTATGGAGGCTTATATGTGATGGTTACTGCACAGACTCTCCCACGGTGCAAGAACAACATAGGAATTCCAAGGAAAAATGTGTGATATTCAACAATCTTCATAACAACGATCTTGAGTTAATAATGGATTTAACCTCTGCAAAATAAATCTGGGACAGATTTCATTTCATGCATGGAGTGGACACTGAGGATTGCATTGCCAAGAAGGAGAAGAGAATTAAGAAGAAGAAAACTTCATGTCAAAAGGAAAATTTTCAATCAAATAAGGTACCTGTTAATGTGAATGGAAGTAAGAACAATAAATAAATTGCAGCTGAGGAAAAAGCTAAACTTGACACAGCCTTGACTGAAATAGAAATATTGAAGAATGAAAACAAAGAACTTAATACACTGGTGCAAATATGTGATGAGAAAGAATATGAAGATAAGAAATAAATTGTTGGCCTGAAGACACAACTTGAAGAAGAAAAGAAAGTAGAAGACACTCTGTTGCAGCAAATGAGAGAAAAGTCTGGAATGTGAAAAATTGGAACAAGAAATAGTGTGCCTAAGAAAGAAATTAGAAAAATCCCAAAGAGAATTATTAATGAATAATCCTCTAATAAAACGCTTTGGACAGTCGGAAAAGATGCTAAATGCTCAAAGGTCATCTCTCATAAAGGCTGGGTTAGGATATGAAGGAGAAACCAGTAAGTCCAAGGTTGAAGATAACAAGAATGTCATTTTTTTTAAAGTTGTAAAGAACAGTGAAGCAGCTCAGCAGATTCCTACAGAAGTAGAAGCCAGCAAGAACCTGATTTGTAGAGAAACAAATAGAAACAAGCAGCAACATGAAAGGATAGATAATGAAAGGATGAAACAATTAGCTGAAAAAGGCTCATACACTCATGAGGATGAATTGAACAAATTTGGAAGATGTCAAAGGAGGTTATTTCCTCCTATGAAAACTATCACATGCTTTTCTTGTCATAAACTAGGACATAATGCAGCATATCGTAAGACAAAGAAAACCCAGTCCAACCAACAAAGGATGCAGTAAAAGAGAAGAACCCCTCAGGCAAGCAAATGGAAAAGACAATCCTTCACCAGGTACACAAATTATTTCCATGGCTACTGGTATGCATGCAATAATTTTGGACATAAACTTGTTGATTGTAAATTATGTACAAAGAGGGAAAAAAAATATTATACTCGAGCTCAAATGTACTTTGATAAAATAAGATGTTATGTATTCCTCAAACTTGGTCACAAAGCAAAGGACTGTAAACTGCCATATATATATTAAATAAATCTAGACAGATGATGGAATCAAAGAAAATCAAACAAAACTATGAATCTAAAAGAAATGCAGACATTATGATGAACCCCAATAAAGTATGGAAGGAAAAGAGAAAGGGGGAGCCTATTATCTCAATAACATAATGAATCTAGCATAGTCTTAGGGGGAGCTGCTATAGAAAACAAAGCAAATATCCAAACAGTGATAAATATGAAGCAACATCCCAAGGGGAGAGCAGTTCATAAATAGGCCCAACAAAAGTAGGCTAAGAAGAGCTCCATGAAATCAGAACAACCATAAGATCAGGAAGTGAAAGGACAATTACTCTAACATAGAACCATAGAGGAAGAAGAAAACCTGAAGCACTCTATAGCCAACAGATTGATGGAAAAAGAGAAAGAAACCATGATGATAGAAGGGAACTTCAGCCATGGACATGTAAGCTAAGAAGACATCAACACATTTAGTGATGAACACATTGTGCATCATAGTGCTAGAATTAACAAATGAATCACTTTAAGAAGAATGAGTAAGAAAAGTGCCTGTCATCATTATATCATCACATCACTCATCTATGAAAAGTCCCCTTGCAGGAGTACAGTTAAGTAAGTGATAAATATCTGAGTGATCATCCCATGAAGATTCATAGAAAATAAATTGAAGATGCCTTCGCAAAGATCTTATATTAGAACTGTTGAATTGATTTTTAAAGAAGCAATGATTTTGGAGCAGTCTTAGAAAGGAAATTGTAGTGAAACCTCTTTGAACAGAATGACAGAATAAGCAAATGGTTATTGATGCCAAGATCAAATTCAAGATATTGATGACTGTTGGTGTGAACATTGGAAAGCTCAACAATAGAATTCATGAAGGATGTCTTAATATGGGTTAATGTGAAAACTGAAGTGAAATATCTGCATGGTTTATCAAAGTAGTATCAATTGGAATTTAGGTACAAACAACATGCCTATCAATAGAATACTAGGTGTTTTCAGTGGAGCAGCAATATGGTACAGGTCCTCAGGATCAAAGGTTGTGGCAAAAGTACATCAAGGTAGTATTCCCAGCGTTATCTACATTCAGCATGAAAAGGTCAGTAGCAATGCTAAAATATCATTATCTTGTTTACACTTGAAGTAGTATTTTGAGCTTTGAAGAAGTATCTTTTCTATATATAATTGCATGCCTTCCAAAAATCAGTACATTTATATCTTCAAGGCCTCTTCCTTAAGATCAGCCATAAAACTGTGTGAATTCTGGTTGCAGAGTTTTCAATTAAACATCTTGAATATGCCTTTGTGGAAGATCATCATGATAGATCAGTCAAAGTATCAAAAGTATGAAGGATTAGTTGTGTTAGTTGAAGCTCCAAACTCTGTTATTGATTCATCAAAAGCATACTTCAGCAGAAAGGATTTGCTGACATTTCACCATTAAAGAGAGATTGATTAGTGACATACATAACCTCTTATGTCATAAAGGAAATTTCATAAGTGACAAGTGAGACTGACTAATACACTGAATGTATCTAGCCTCAAGGGTTGTTTTGAAAGCATAGTGTGAAAGCAGTAAAGTCATTTGATCTCTTAGATTAAATTCTGGTTGATTCATTGGTCACTTCAGCAACAAGGAACTTTTAGCTATTAAGTGTAATATCATTATTAGCATCCTAGCTCATATCATCACCAAAAGGCAAGAAAAGTGAACCACAACAATAAAATATATATTGGCATCATCATAATTGAACAGATATTGTACTGCAGATGTGTATTACAGAAGAAGACATATTCAATCTACAATCTTCCTCAACAAATATAGATGTTTGATGTAGATAATACTAGAGACTGAAGTATATTTGAAGCATTCTTGGTATTTTAGTTTTGATCCAATGATGCATCTCTAATTAGACAAGGCTGGTACAATGTGTTCTATGAAGTGTCATTATCTTCATTTCAGCATTATACAGGTGCAAGGAATCTGTGCTTTGGGATTGTATTAATTTACAGTGTCTATTCAAGTTCAATAATCCTCAAAAGAGTTCTCTCAACAACTCTTGTACACCAGTTTGGAGCAGAAGGGTACAAAGTCAGAAGAAGAAGGCCTAAACACATCTCAGAGAGAGGAAATGAAGAGATAAAAATCACACTAGGAAATGTGCAACCCTTTGCCATTGATGTCAAACGGGGAGGAAAAGCAAGCAAAAGGAGAGTATTAATGTGTTTCCATCAATGCCAAAGGGGGAGACTGTTGGAAATGTTGTCATTGATGGCAAAGGAGAAGACAAGATCAGCACCTAAAATATCCATAAGACAAAAGAGATAGAGAGGTAGCAGAGGCAGCAGATGAAACAGAGGAATTGAAGCAGAAGCAGCAGAGGAATTAGAGATAGAGCAGTGAAGTTGAAAGGGCCTGAAGGAGTTTAATACAGAGGTTTATTTATGGAATAGGGGTTTAATACAGTTTGCAGATGAATTTTTGAGCAATTATTCATTAATTGAGTTTTTATGGCATAGATTTTGATTGAAGTCTAAAAGCGCTTGAACATGTTATGAAGAGTGGAATGCTAGAGAGGATAGAGTTATAGTAGGCCTAGAAACCCTGAAGTCCTGTAAGCCTACGGGTAGTAGAAGGGCCATTGATTTTGAAAATCTGGGCCATTGAGTCCATTTAGTGTTTGATTGTTATATATACAGAAGAAATTTATCCTGAACTGTGTAATCCTGTGTGCATGAATTGACTGAATGGTGTGCGAGAATGTCTAGATTTTATGAACATTTGAGTGGTAATTCTGTATCTACCGAACATAGATTGAATTGATGAGACAAGAGAAAAATAACTCCTCAAGTCTATGTAAGGAGGAGTTTTAGTGATGCTTTGTAGGTAATGGAAGAAATCGAGGTTAAATGTCGTGATTTGAATCGAAGAGCAGTAGGAGTTGCATATCTGCCGAAAGGGAGTTATGGTGTACTGGTGAAGTTATAGGATTCAGTTATTTTATGTAACTGTGTGTGTTTAAATTGAATAGTGTGAATTGTGAAAATCGAACACAGCATTAAATAGAGATTGTACGTTGTTCAAATTTCAATGCAACCAGCAAAATCATGGACAGAGAATGGTTAAGAATGGAAATTTCAGAGAGGGAAGATAATACAGAGGCGATCACAGAGGAACCCTAATAGTGTGCAGACCGGATCGCGAATGGGTTCATTGGCAATAAAATAACAGTGGGGTTATATATATAGTCGAAAGAAATTGATAAATATATGATCTAAGCTATAATGCAGGGTTAATACACAAACTATGTAATTAAACGAAGAATGGAGGACAAATATACATTGAGGCGGAGGCGGAACCGAGAGCGAAATGGAATCGTGACCTAAACAATGATAGCGGATTTCGAAAGCAGTTTATGGTTTTCGGAAATTTTTAAAATGGTAAGTGGTATAACGAAAAATAACGCGATATCATAAACTGGAGGACACATGTCCCATAGTGGTATTCGATTACCACTTTTATCACATGATTTCGACGTGTTAAAGCTCGGTAACGAAAAAAATTCGATATCCATTATATGCAGTTGGATATTGATTGTGAATGCGATAAGCCTACAATCGTAGGATGAGAAGGGTCGTTTAAGCACTTGGGCCCAGTCCGTCGCGCAACTTTTAAGTTCTAAATCTCGTGCAAGTTAACCGCGCGATATTGCGCACCATCCATCGGATGGGCGTCCAAAGGTTGGTTGGAACACGACGAGTTTCTAACCGTCGGATGATGAGGTAGGTCCTGTGGGCTCGAATCAACCGTTGTGTTGTTAATTGAAACATAACCCAAAGGTTAAGTCATATGTTGTGGGACCAAAGGCAAATATGTGAGGACTTTTGTTGGATGTGTGTTGATACATTTTGAAATGCCGAAGGTTTAAAACCAAGGTCAAGGATCAAAATATATGTTATGTGAATTGATACGTTGTGGACCGTTATGCAATGGTTTTGATAATAGAGTGTGGGCCCAAGTATTATTCGAAGTGCGAAAGTTATATTGTTGGTGAAGTTTGAGGTGGACCGAAAGGTTCGGTTTTTTAATATATGCTGATGCTCTGTACTTCAAAACAAAAATAGAACTATTGGTATGCTCGTATGGTTCGTATGTATTAGCGTTGGGGCATAGTTCCCAAACCAAGGTTTTTTTTTATAATAATCCTTAACATTGAGTGGAGGGAAATATATATTAATATAGTACCATTGAGATGAAGTATCATAGAGGGTGCGCGTTCAAAGGTTGTATATGTGGGTATGGCTCTGCTACGGCCCGAAGATTTCGTTTAATACAAATGCTGGTGAATGTTTTTGATCGAAGCCTATGGTAAGGTCTTTAACCTTTGAGTTGGGTCATAATAAATGTAATGTTTATTGGCCCAAATGGAGGCGGACCCCACGTAAAATAATGTAAGATGTGGGTTAGTAAAGTAATGTGCTTGGATATTATTGCATGAGGAAAGGTGCGATTATACTGGGTTATGAAAAAGTCCTTAGTGAATGTTTAATACGCGGTGAATAAATTGTGGGGCCCCGATACATATACATATGGCTGCATAATCATGTATTCAAGGTAAATATCGTTGAGATACGCTATGGGCTTTATCATATGGTTTTGACCACAAAAGAAAAATTAAAGGTCTACTTTCATAATTGGTTGTTACTCTGGGTCTATATGATTTATTCAAATATTAGTTCGAATATGCAAGCAATGTTCTTAATAAGGTTTTAACCATAGGTGTGAGGATAAAAAGAGAAAAAGCCTCTGCTAATATAATTAGCTGTATGGCTGAATAACTCACAGTGAATAGTGAACCATCGCATCGGAATAAAAAGGAGCAGTGGTACATACCATTGAAAGTTGTGATTGTGATTAATCGCATCAGATCAATCGTAAAGGAATCAATCACATCGGAGCAAAGGCATCACAGCGGGACATGTTAATAAAGTTTGCGATTGCGATCAATCGCATTGGAACCATCGCAAGGTGAATAATCGCAATCAAAAGTATTCAAGAAGTGATTCATGGTATTGGAGAATAGAGCGAGTTCGACAAGTGGGCCCGAAAGGGTGTTTTTCATGTTAAAAAGGTTTTTAATATAATGTTGAGAGTTGGTTGAGTTATATAAAAAGACAGCTATATATGCAGCAGTTACACAACTACAATGAACAGGAGAGCATGCAGAAACGAAAAATACAGAGACAGTTGCAGAAAAGACAAAAACACAGTGATCCAAAAGGTTGAATGGGTTGCTTTGAAATCCATATTGTAATTGAATGTAAATGTTTTAAATTGGTTTTTATATTGTTTGTGATGCATTGGAAATTCTCCGGAGGAAAATAAAAATCCCACTGTAATATTGAAATTAGTATATATTGCTATAATTTTTCTGAATGAGTTGGACAAAGAAATGAGGAGGCAGAAGGCGAAGAGTTAGGGCTATTCACTTCGAATTCCCTGTGAGTCATGTGATTAAAATCAATAAATGATATCACATTGATATGCATTGAGATGTTAGAGAATGCAGAAATGAATCAGTGAGGCAGAGAAGAAGGAGGAGCTGAGTAGAGAAGAAGGAGGAGCTGATAGAGAATCTGAGAAGATGCAGAGATGATACAGGGCAGATATGAGGATTGATGGAAAGCAGAAAAGAAGGAATAGAATAGAGTTGATATCTAAGGTAAATCAGCAAGTGTTTTCTTTTGAAAGAGCAAGGAATTTGGAGCTTCCCTACCAAGTTGTAGCTTGATAGATGTCAGTTGTAGCTGACTAAGGTAGGAGCCTCCTGGAGTTGCTCAGAAAATGAGTAGATTCCAGACGCTACACATCAGTTGTAATGATAAAATGTCGATTCTGTCGCCCATTTGAGGTTAGAACCTCACAGCCAGGTTGGTGCCTGCAGAAAATTGATGGGAGTTGGAGCTTCCTTGCAAGTTGTAGCTTGCAGAATTGAGGTAGGAGCCTCCTGTGGGTTGGAGCCTACAGAAAATCAGTGGTGAGAGGGAGTTGGAGCTTGCTTTTGCATCACAATAATAATAAGATGTGGTTTTCTCCCTTTATGGGTTTCCACTTCTATCTGGTGTCTCTGTGCATGATGTTTATGTGTTGATATGGTTTATATCATCTGCTTAATACTTTCTGCTCACATTCTAAGATTACTCACATATTAAGTTGAACATGAAATGAATGTGTAAATAAGTTTTAATGAGAAATTTTTAAGAGTCCATGAATGTGTTAATCAGATTCACCCCCCCCCCCCCCTCTTAGTTTAACTAAGGGTTCAACATATGGGTCCCTCCACTCTTTTATTTACATAATTAATTAAGAAGATTAAGAACTATAATATTCCAATAATCTGATGGAAAATTTGGAATATTACAGTCCTCCCCACCAAAATGTTGTTTTCCCTCAAGCAACTGAAAAAGTTAATGCTTTAGCAATACATCTCCTTTCGAAGCAACATCATCATATGGAAGGTATCCCCATCTACCCCAATGTGTTATGAATGCCCAGCTCCATAACTTCCTCTCTAGAATTTCTAGAATGACCTCCAACTGTGTAGTTAGATGTCTCTCCTCATCAATGAATCCCCAAGTGGCAACCACCTGTTATACAAGAGCCTCCTCTCTGCATGAGATATATGAAGTGAAGTGGTTTCTTCCCCAAGTGGAAAGTCCCAACTCATAAACTATCTCCCCAACCCATGCTACATGGAGTAGATTTTTTCTCTCCATGCTCCAATCCTTGGATCTATTGGTCGTGCTTGATCCAAGAATCATCTCAACATTGTGCAAAATAGGAAATAGAGACATATGGGTTGACATGTAAAATTTCAGACCATACTCTCCCAATAGCAACCACCGAAATAATGCCTCATGCTGCCACATCACACCCTCATCATACCAAGTATGGTAGCCATAATCTCTCAAGATTAGCTACTGCAACAATTCCTCTTGCTCCCACACCACCTCACCATCATACCAAGTATGGTGGCCATACTCTCCTAAGAGAAGTGAACACAGTAAGGCCTCCTATTTCCATCCTACACCATCATCATGCAAGGTATGGGATAATTTCAGCCCATATTCTCCCAAGAGTAACCAAAACAACAATAACTCTTGCTGCCACCTCACACCATCAAAAGGAAAATCATGGAGCAAAAATATACAGATTGACATGTAGAATATCACATCAGACCAACATAACCAAGCTCCCTGCTGCCATAGCATGTGAGTGCCATGCAATGTCCCAAGAAATGATACATCCATTAACATAGGATATGTCATGTGATGGAAAAACTCTCTCAAACATAACCAACACAACCATGCTTCCTGCTGCTGCATCACACCAATACTATGCAAGGCATGGATCATAAAAATGTGAAATGTTGGGTAGTAACCATATTCACCCAAAAGAAACCAGTGCAGCCATGATTCTTATTTCCCCATGTCATAGATATACAAGTAGCCTTTCAACCACTTGCTCCTCAAACTCACCCATCCATCCAACTATGGGTGATGACTCCTATCATTTTCCAGCTTGGTATCCACCCCATGGAGAATAACATTTCCCCAATCTGATGACAATATTTTCCCTCCATGATATGTTGAAGTGCATCGTCCTTGAGTTCTCTCCATGAGATCCTGTCACTGATGGCCCAAAATAACCTATGGGGTTCTAAATACGCTGTCAGAAAAAGCTTCTATTTGAGCTATGAGATGCTCATCAAGAAGGCTCTATTGTGATAATGGAATATGTTATCCATCACAAGATGTCCACCATCTACCATCTGCTCATCCAATGCTTCATAAGTGAAGTGCTCATCGGAATTATCCAAGAATAATTGGGCCCCCAACTCATCACTACACTTGAGTGGCAACGTTGTTGATCTCTATGATGGTGCATTTGTTGTCTCTTGGCCATAGAGAATGTTGAACTCATAGTCATGCATTGTAATGATTAGGACTATGCTCATCCTATCCTTTGAAACTCCACCCTCCAAGATAAAGTGTTGTCTGTCGCTTAACAATATAAAACTAGGATGGATATACATCTCCTCCTTGAACAAGTCAAGGGTCCTCTCCGCAGTGATAGTCTACTGCTCCAAATTAGCAAGGTGCCCTAACCCTTGGTCATGCAATTTCCTTAATAGCATGATCCCAACAATCTCAAGCCGAGGTGCTTGAATAATATGGAATGGAATGGTTTTCAAACCTTGGATCAACTGATATATGGAAAGTACCTCTAGTTTTATTCTATCAAAATTCTTTATCAACCTTTGAGTGAAGTCTGCATAAGCATTCACTCTTGCATGTTTAATATGGCTGAACCACCAATCCTTTTCTTCACCCTCAAGGTGAAGCGCTATGATCTCAATAGCCTCTATTTCCGCTACTGGCTGTAGTTAGAAGAATGAATCTAACTCATTCCTCCAAGCCTTTGTTGTGCTTGTGGATGACCCATCAAATGTAGGCAAGAAGAATCTATTATGTATGTGCCTTCTTCTTCTATTGTTGCTGCAGGATCTTCGATCTTCTTTGATTTGGAAAAACCATTGGAGAGATAGATTCTCCTTGAATGCTCTTGATTGAGACATGTACTCTTCAAGGCAACCACTTAGAGTCTCATGTTCTAAATATTCTCCATCTCCATGCCATTCACCTTCCTCTGCAAAGAAAGTAGACATAGTAGATTTTTGTGGAGCTCTCTGCATTTCCAATTGTTTATGCTGTTGATAGGAAGTGCTTGGACCTTCCTCATTTTGAAACCTTCTTGAGGTCTCTTTTTGCCTCTCCCTTCTCATTTCTTTGACCTCCTTGGAGAGATACTACATAGATATAAAGATAAGTGTGGCAAAACTTAATCCCTCCGTCATTGTAGATCTCTATTTTCTGCTTATTCTTCTTCTGATGTCATGAAATGTATTGCCCACAAGATGAGCCAAAGATCATGCTCTGATACCACTGTAATATCTAAAAATGGGAAAAGACAGTAATACACAACACAATAGATAGAAACTACAGAAATGAACAAATAAAAAAAATACACCATAAAAATAGAAATAATAGCTGAGTCATTTTATTAATATGGAGGTGGAATACAATGTACAACATTGCTAAAAAATAATAGCACTCAAGCCGACAAATATGGGTAGAGTGACCCTAAAGTCCTCTCACTAAAGGCACTACGTAACTATTGATCTTCTTGAGGCCATAATATGCTATCCCTTCTACAAATGCTGGAAATATAACTGTTGGCAGAAAATGGATGCATAGATCAAGATGTTCTGAAGCTCAAATGGTGTTGGGATTTTAGATCTGGGCTCTATGATGAAAACCCAAAATAACCTAGAAAGGATTTCTAGATTGGACAACCTTGGAAAATCACCCTCCTAGGGCTTGCAATACATAACTGTTGGGTATGCAGATCTATGGCATGAACTGAAAGATAAAAGGGTTTCAATCATACACAATCAGCTCAATGCATGAAGGGTTGATCCCTCCTCTTGATCTCCAAGCTAGAAGCTTGAGATCTAGCTCCTCCTTCCTCCTCTCAAGTTGCATCTGCTGAATACACAACTACTAGAATGAAATGCGTTGTCAAGGAGGCTGAAGCTATAGCCCGCTTATAGATGATGAAATTCAGCTCAATATTTATGGAAACAATCTCTCCAAAGTGAGGGTATGGTACCTCACAATATGCCAAGCTGAAATACTTGGAACTTCCTTCCTCCACTAGATCTACAGGACTGGACTACATAATTCCTGGAGGAACTACTACTGCATGGAGGTGTATAATGATGGCCAGATGCCAGATGTCACCATGCTACTCTTGGAAAACTGAAATGAATGCACAAGGTGAAAGGATGAGCCCTCCATAGGTTTCCTAGATGAAATGATAGAAAATACCTTCCTCCTCTCATAACCTCAAGCAGGAATGCGTAATTCCTAAATTTGTATGTGCTATATAGAGGGGATGAATGTGGCACCAATACTGGATGATGAATGGCTTCTCAAAGAAACCTTCCTAGAGTAGGAACTCGAAGTCCCCTATGGGTAAGGGTGGGATTCCCACTCGGGAACACCTGTGTGATAAACAACACTATAGACTTAGCTAAACTATTGAAGCATGCAAAGAAATTTCAAATGAAAATGCAAGATCTAAATTCAAAATCATGAATCCTATGGCTGACCTCACCTTCCTTTTATGCTTTGTGAGCCTCCCCTAGCCTTGGCCCACCTCATTATTGTGCTACACATGTGGCCACTAGCCTCCGTGAAGACTGCATTGTCTCTCCATGATATCCATCATCTTTGCATTTAATCTCCACTCTCTCCATCATGTGTGCATTTAATTCACCACTTCCTCCATCACTTCATCATTATTTCTCTATGATCTTACTTTTATTCCTCCGTGATCTTACTTTTACTCCTCCACTATCTCCATGATCTTCCTCATTAATGATCCATGATCTCCACACTTCGTTCATTAATAAGTTTCTCTACTACTCCATAATGATGATATACTATCTAATAACCCACATTCACACAACAAAAGTGTATTTTATTCATTAATCGGGTTTATGGGTCCCTCCAACCTTTTATTTACTTAATTAATTAAGAAAAGTAATAAATCTAATATTCCAATAATCTGATGGAAAATTTGGAATATTACAGTCCTCCCCACCAAAATGATGCTTGTCCTCAAGCAACTGAAAAAGTGAATTCTTTAGTAATCCATCTCCCTCCCAAGTGGAATCCTCATATGGAAGGTATCCCCATCTGCTCCAATTTGTTATGAATGCCCAGCTCCATAACTGCCTTTCTAGAATGTCTATAATGGCCTCCAACTATGTAGTTATATGCCTCTCCTCATTAATGAATCCCCAAGTGGCAACCACTTGTTGTACAAGAGCCTCCTCTCTGCATGAGATATATGAAGGAAAGTGGTTTATTCCCCAAGTGGAAAGTCCCAACTCATAATCTATCTCTCCAACCCATGCTACATGGAGTAGATTGTGTCTCTCCATGCTCCAATCCTTGGCCCTGTTGGCCTTGCTTGCTCCAAGCATAACCTCAACATTGTGAAAAATAGGAAATAGAGACATATGGGTTGACATGTAAAATTTCAGATCGTACTCTCCCAATAGCAACCACCGCAACAATGCCTCTTGCTGCCACACCAGATCACCATCATATCAAGTATGGTGGCCATACTCTTCTAAGAGAAGTCAACGTAGTAAAGCCTTTTATTTCCATCCTACATCATCATCATGCAAGATATGGGAGAATGTCATCCCATATTCTCCCAACGTAACCAAAACAACACTAACTCTTGTTGCCACCTCACACCATCATAAGGAAAATCATGTAGAAAAAATATATTGATTGACATATAGAATGTCACATCAAACCAACATAACCAAGCTCCCTGCTGCCACATCATGTGAGTGCCATGAAATGTCCCAAACAATGATACATCCATTGACATACGATATGTCATGTGACGGCCAAACTCTCTCAATAGTAAATAGCGCAACCATGCTTCCTGCTGCTGCATCACACCAGTACTATGCAAGGCATGGATCATGAAAATGTGAAATGTTGGGTAGTAACCATACTCACCCAAAAGAAACCAGCTCAACCATGCTTCTTGTTTCCCCATGTCATAGATATGCAAGTAGCCTTTCAACCACTTTCTCCTCAACCTCACCCATCCATCCAACTGTGAGTGATGACTCCTATCATGTTCCAGCTTGGTATCCACCCCATGCAGAATACCATCTTCCCCAATATGATGATAGGAAGTGCCCGGACCTTCCTCATTCTCATTAGGGGAATTTTGAGGTCTAAAATGGGCCTCCTAAGGAAACTATAAAATAATAGTGGAAACAATAAAATAATATTAGATTACATCAACAAATTTTAGAGGGAAAAAAGGAAAAAAATATCTTTTCAACTCGTATTTTAAACTTATATCCCTATAGGTTTACTCAAATTTCAAGTGGAAACACTCGTTGGATGCATAATTTGATTCCTCATCCAAGGAGTACCCATGTTTCATACTTTTGATGAACCCTGCTACACGAAAAATGAGAAATACATGAAAAGCGTGATTGCAATAACGTTTTTTCATGTATTTCTCATTTTTCATGTAAAAGGGTTCATCAAAAGTATGCAACATGGGTACTCATTCAATGAGGAATTAAATTTTTCAGCCAGCGAGTATTCCGGCTCAAAATTTGAGTAAAACCTTAGGGAGATAAGTTGAAAATAAGAGTTCAAAAAGTAGTTTTATTATTTTATTATTTTTTAATATTTGTACTTTTTTACTTAAAAAATGGTGAATCATCCCCCATGGTTGACATCATCATCTTGAATCTTATTGGTTATGATAAAGTGTATTTTGGTTGTACATTTTTCTTAGGAGGCCCATTTTAGACCTTAAAATTACCCTAATGGAAACCTTATTGAGGTCTCTTTTTTCCTCTCCCTTCCCATTTCTTTGACCTCCTTGGAGAGATCCTGCATAGATCTAAAGAGGAGTGTGGAAAAAATTAATCCCTCCGTCATTGTAGATCTCTAATTTTTTCTTCTTCTGATGTCATGAAATGTATTGTCCACAATCTAAGCCAAATATCATGCTCTGATACCATTTTAATATCCCAAAATGGGAAAAGACATTAATACACAACACAATAGCTAGAAACTACAGAAATGAAAAAATAAACTAAATACACCATAAAAATAAACAGAATAGCTGAGTCATATTATTAATATTGAGGTGGAATATGATGTACAACAGTGCTAAAAAATAATAGCACTCAAGCCGACAAAGATGGCTAGAGTGACCCTGAAGTCCTCTCACTGAAGGCACTGCGTAATTCCTAATATACTAGAGGCCATATTGCATTATCCATTTTGAAAATGATGGAAATATAACTTCTGGATGAAAATGGATGCATATATTAGGTTGTTCTGGAGCTCAGATGATGTTGGGATTTCAGATCTTGGCTCTATGATGAAAACCCAAAATAACCTAGAAAGGATTTCGAGATTGGACAACCTTGGAAAATCACCCTCCTAGGGCTTGCGATGCATAAATATTGGGTATGTAGTTCTATGGCATGAAATGAAAGATAAAATGGCTGCAATCATACACAATAAGCTCAATGCATGAAGGGTTGATCCCTCCTCCCGATCTCCAAGCTAGAAGCTTGATATCTAGCTCCTCCTTCCTCATCTCAAGTTGTAGATGTTGAATACACAACTGTTGGAATGGACCGCACTGTCAAGGTGGATGAAGCTATATACTGCTGTTAGATGATGAAATTCAGCTCAAGACTAATGGGAAAAATCTCTCCAAAGTGAGGGGATGGTCCCTCATAGGATTCCAAGCTGAAATAATTTGAACTTCCTTCCTCCACTAGATATACAGGACTGGATTGCACAATTCCTAGAGGAACTGTTGTTGCATGGAGGTGTATAATGATGGACTGATTCTGGATGTCACAATGCTGCTCCTGGAAGACTAAAATGAATGCACAAGGTGAAAGGATGAACCCTCCATAGGTTTCCTCGTTGAAATTCTAGAAACTACCTTCTTCCTCTCAAACCCTCAAGCAGGAATGTGTAATTCTTGAATATGTATGTGCTGTAGAGAGGGCCTGAATGTGGAACCAATGCCGGATGCTCAAAGAAACCTTCCCAGGGTAGGCACTTGAAGTCCCCCGTGGGTAAGGGTGGGATTCCCGCTCGGGAACACCTGTGTTCTAAAAAAAACTGCATACTTACCTAAATAGTTTAAGCATGCAAAGAAATTTCAAATGAAAATCCAAGCTCTAAATTCAAAATCATGAATCCTATGGCTTCCCACACCTTCCTTTTATTCTTTGTGAGCCTCCCCTAGCCTTGGCCCACCTCATTACTGCACTGCACATGTGCCCACTATCTTCCATGAATACTACATTATCTCTCCATGATATCTGCATTTAATCTCCACTCTTTCCATCATGTGTGCATTTAATGCACCACTTCCTCCATCACTTCATCATTATTTCTCTATGATCTTACTTTTATTCCTCCATGATATTACTTTTTCTCCTCCAATATCTCCATGATCTCCACTCTTCCTTTATTAATAAGCTACTCCACTACTCCATAATTCTGATCTATTATCTAATAATCCACATTCACACAAAAAAGTGGATTTTATTCATCAATGGGATTTATGGGTCCCTCCACCCATTTATTTACTTAATTCATTAAGAAAAGTAAGAACTCTAATATTCCAATAATCTGATGGAAAATTTGGAAAATTACAGCGTGACGCAGAAGAAAGCTACAACCAGGTGCGAAGGGAGTGGAGGGGTGATGTGCAAGAAAAGAAACTAGTTGTTGGAATAGTGAAACTGGGTAAAAAAGTGTTTTTACCATTGGATGGAATGGGTTTTCTGCATTTAATGAGGCGATCTTGGTGGATTTTTGATCTTTTTTATGGAGTTAAGTTTCATTTAATGAAGATATAACCATTTTCACCTTGGATTTCCTATAAAAGGAACGTCATGGGTCACAATTGGTTCCTTTTCCTTCTGAGTACATAGCTTATCCATGATTTGTACTATAAATTTGTTTATGAACATCGTATGTTTGGTCAAGAGATCCCATTTGACGTAAGTAATCCTAAATTCATATTCTACCCAAGAATGACGTCAACCAATCCAGAGAGCACACCTACTGAGGAGCACTCTGTTCCCCTCATAGCATTGACTAAGACGGGATCAGATGATGTCCATGAAGTGATACCTGAGGTTGACAAATTCGTGTTCATGCTGGCTAAAGGAAAGGAAAAAATATCGAAGTGGTCCACCTCGAAGCTGCAAACCTCCCTGAGGAATGTGACACCCCCGCGTCTAACTACTAAGGACATTTTTCCTATAAGTGACCCCTTGAAGAGACTAATGAGCGCCACTGAGGAGGTTGCGTACGTCGAGCCCATATCATGGTAGCCACCATATGTCAATCAACACAGAACCTCTGTGCACACCCCAAAGAATGTAGACACAGTGTGGGACTAGCTTCAGACGCCTTTGGTCCTGCAAGATTTTTCCCTTGTGGATGATGTGTTTTGCAAGATACTGAGCGTCAAGTTTGACGACCACAATTTGGAAAATGAAGAAACATTCCCTGAGCTAGCACTGGAGTACTACTTGGAGAGTGTACTCTATGATGATGTGGTGAAGGTAGAGCCGATGCCATGGGCACGTGGGCTAGGCAATGTTGAGATCCTAAATTTGCTAAGGATTCTGTATTTTGGGAGATATCTGATCACTACTATATGTGTGCACCAATTGTTAGCATTAGTTCCTTAAGGATTTCTATGGATCCAGGGATGTATACCGATCAATGTCGTGCTAATCCACTGGATCACCGGCCTGCCCAAGAAGGGGCCTCATCCCATGACGGGTTTTGGAAAAAGCAGTGAGATCAAGGTCGCAGAAGGATTATGAGGTTGAGCAGGACAAAAGGGGATATCTGGTACAAACAAATTCTGACCCAGGAGTGCGCCTAGGAACTTTAGGCCTAGGCTGCAAGTTGATGTGCAAGTGTCGACCAAATGTGGTCCCTGCGCATGTAATTGTGTTGGCAGTAAAATGTGAGAAGGGGGTTAGCTACAATTGGTCCCAGTACCTCTGTGGAGAATTCCTGGTGAATGTGCACGAAGCACAGGAGTAGGGGAAGTTAATTTTCTACACTTGGTTGTTGTTACTTATTGCACTGATAGCATGGGAGACTCCGGTAGATGCAGTCCTCCCGGAGCTGGAATCGGGCGTATGTGAGGGGGCGCGCTATGCAAATTTTTGGGATTCCCCCGATTCCAAGCGCGTAAAAGAAAACAATATTTTCTGGGTACTATTTGAGGGCACGTTGACTGCTGCAATCCACTCACAACCAAGATTATCATCAACATTATATGAGAAGTATAAAGGAATTTTTAATTTTCAAATCACAATGCACCATGTATAGATCAGGGCGCGTTGTTACCCTACATGGTATAACTTACCTTTCATGGTGACTGAGGCGTAGGTCGACCAGGTCATTGCGACCTGGCCAGCATCATGGAAAGTGGTGCTTGACTCCACTCAGCCCGTTACAACCCCTACCTTAGGAAAATAAACAAATCTAGATACTAAAGATAAAGAGGCCGAGTTGCGTACTATTAAAGATGTAGAAACAGGTGCACAGAAGGATTGTGAGAAAGCACCTGAGCAGGAAGCAGACAAGGACACAGAGAAAAACCTTGGAGGTGAAGTTGATGTGGACCATAGTGGCCTAGATGGGTTAGACAGTGATGGTGTCAAATCTCTGCGCGGCACCAAGCATGGCACAAAAAATTCAAAGGGTCCACGAAAGAAGCGGAAGGGATCTAAGGCCAGAGGAGCCGAAGAGGTCACTCTGACAGAAGACAATCTGGATAAAATTGTGGATGCAGTCGCTTCTATTTCTGAAGATAGATGGACTGCCATGGAGGAGCAGTACAAGGCCGCGGTCGAGGCCTTACCATCTCGATTGCAGTTCTTGCAGCTAAAGGCCAACAACTTGCAAGAAACTATGGATCAAGCGAGGATACCGATAGCCATGATCATCAAAACATCAGATAGCAGAATTTTCTCCTTCCCGGGTGAAACCATTACAATGGAGTTGCATGCGCATGTGCAAACGTACCCAAAATTTGGAATTTATATGTCTAAACTACCAAGTGGAAACCTACACACTATCCAAACAATTATCTCTGACGAGTTGCAGTACATGGAGGCGCGCATGCAATAGTATCTGAGTGAACTAGAACAGACAGTTGTAGAAAAAATGTAGAGTTTCTCTAGGCACAAACAACATAGCAGGTGACTGTGGCTCAGCGTGCAGAATTGGAAAACTTAATTGACATACTCTGCAGTGATCTCCCTGAAGTGGCCTGTTAGCCCCTTATGAATTCCTTAACAAGCAAGCAAGGGGCTAGATTGTTTTATGAGCCTTTAAGGAATGCATTTCCCTTGAAAACACATCATCCTTGAAGCCTTTTTATGTTCCCTACCTTTAACTATCCCCCTCTGCTATTATGGTGTCAATGAGCCTTACTGATGAAAAATTATGCTCCAAAAGGCCTTTACTTGCCCCTTGCACCTCTGTAGAAACTCTCCATTTTACCCCTTTTTCCCCTTTGCAAAGTTCCCTTTCCATCCCAAATTTTTCCCATTAACCCTCTAAATTCCCCAAAAATCCCCTTTAAAATTCCACCCGTACACTTTGTTGGGCCAAATTCCCCTTAGTTTCCTCTATCATTACCCCTTTCCCGGCCTTAAATTTCATTAAAAATGGGCAAAAACCCACTTTTCAACCACTTCCCCACATATACCCTTAGCACTAATACCAAGCGCTTAGTGCCTTGGGGCCAATCGTAATCGGAGTGTTGAGTGGATGCATTCCTTTGTAACATCGAAAAAACTCTGATGCGATTGCTTTGGTCTATAAGTCTCGCGAGGTGATCTCCACCATTGATCTACCACGAAGATCGGACGTCCGTGCTAATCGCAAAATGTTTCAATCGCAATGTTTATGTGGAGCACTCTGATCGGCCCATCACAAACATTTGCAATGCGATTGATTGCAACTTAACTCCGATCATCGCAATCACAACTCCTCTCCTGATCACTCAGACCGCACTTCCCGCCGATCACTTTTCCCCTCCGATTGATCGCATCGCACATTCTCCCAATTGTGATTGCAATTACCCCCCCTTCCGCTCCTTCCGATTACGTCTTTCTGACTTCATCCTAACCGTCCGTCTCCCTGCTGATCCAACGACCATCGCATGTCTTTTCCCAATCACAATCGAAAGATTAATGATGCTGCCCCTTTGTGTCCCCTCTGATTGCAATCCCCCGATCCACATCTCCACCGTTGATCTTCCCGCCAGATTGAATGGCCTGGCGCTAATCGCTTCCCTTTCCGTATCGCAATCGGAACTTATATAAATGTGTCACCCCTGCCCCTTCCCAATTGCGATTCTCCGACTCAATCTCGGCCGTTCACTGGATCTAAAGATCTAACGGCTCAGATCTAATTGCCCTCCACCACGTTGGGTCCCACCTCGTACATTCATTTCCACGCGTTTCATTGCATTCTCGCCCATTTCCTTTGCATTTCCGATTATAACCAAAGTTTCACATTTTACATTAAATTTAATATTTCATATTCATTTCGTCCATTTTCATAAAACCATCCCACTATGTCGATCTCCGCCTTCGATCTTCGCTATCAGACCATGATCGAACGGTCCATACGCATTGTTCTGTCAAACCCTAGTATTCACTGTTTACGCCATATCACTGCATTCATCACCATTTGTCCATTTGAAACCGCCATTTCCGCCACCGCTGCACCACCTCTTCATGAGTCTCCACTCCATCCTCCCTCCCATACATTCGATTTCTTAACACAGATATGGGTTTTTGTAGGGTACAGGAAGTGAAATGCCACCATGATTACACAATTTTGATACAGTGGCAATTTTCACCGACAGAGATATAAATGAAGTGGCAGAGAGTTCCAGGCACCAAAACAAAGATCTTTGAGCCTTAAACCAAGTTTTTCAAGGCAAGCTACCAGGTCAAAGACATCATAGACCACACAGAGGATACGAATGTGTAGAAATTAATATATAGTAGGTTCTCTACATCAGCAGAATGTTTTTCTCCAGGAAAGGACGGGTTGCCCATACTGCTTTTATTCTATGCCGTGCTCCAGGGAATATTTCTGCCTTAACCACAGTCCAAAGCCATAAGAACATTTGTTATGCGGTATGGCAGACTTTCTCCGCCATTTACTCACCCTTTTCTCATTCTCCAAAAGTACTACAGAGTACTGCAAGCCAGTGTACATCAGGGTCATATCAGAGTAATTGGAAGCCTGAAGAGGATCATTCGTTCACCCAAAGAATCCCAGAGATCAATGCACAGGAGTTAAAGAAGAATGGGCTTCAGGCCTTATTTCTTTTCTGAGTTTAATGCTTCATTAGTATTGCACCTACCTCCTCGGCTCATCTTTTGATATAAAACTCATGAGAAAATTATTGTAAAGGTTGTTGATGAGATATCAGAGAATTGCAAGCTTTTCTCTTGAGGCATGCTCACTGTGTAAAAGTTGTAAGATAGGCTGAGGAGTATGTTTTCAAACTGAATTTCAAGCTATTGGAAAATTTTGTACCTGATTGGTGTTGCTCTTAATATGACAAGCACATTTCTTTGGATCCTGATCTAAAGCTGCGGTGATTTTTTTCTGTCTCTGTGTTTTATTTCATTCCATTTTAGTTCTTTTGGCTTGCATCAGAAATCTGGCATAGGATTTTCCCTTGTTAGGCACCCTATGCTTTTTCTCTCCTGGCCTTAATGTTTTATCCTAAATGTGTTATCTAAGAATTAGTTTCAGTTAATTTAACTAGTGTAGTGAATGTTATTGCCTGCTAGATGATGTATGAGTTAATGAATCTGCTTCTTAGATGTTCTTGTTAGAGTTTAATTGAATGAATTGGGAACACTGGGAGTGTGGAACTCTATCTCTATCTCACTGGGATCCTTTTCAGTTAATTAAACCTATCTAAGTTTCCCTCAAGTTGTTCCTTGCCCTTCTTTGAGAGTTGCCTAAGAGTATGTCCAAGTAGGTCTGGAGTTAAATGACCTCTGACCTGATCTATAGACAGAAACTGGTTTACCCTCATTCTTTCACTTTCTTTCCTGATTGTTTCACTCCACCTATCATTTTAGGATCCAATGCTTTAGATGACTAGCCCAACTAAAAGCTTGCATGTTGAACAACAATTAAACCCTTTCCTGACTCCATTTGCCCAATGGTCTTGAATACTATCTGAATTTATCTCTCTTTTCCTAAGATCTTCTTTTCCTTGCCTTGTCTTATATTGAACCCTTCATTCTTGATTCCCAAAAACCAAATAAAAACAAATCAAACACACAAACCTTGTGCCTATAACTAGCCTAACATCTTAACATTGAGCTTCAAAGTCATATACCTTTGACATATCATAGAGAGTTCCCTCTCTGGACCTAGGAGGGCTAGATCCTGAGGTCTAAAAGTGGTTTGATGGTGTCTCATCTTTTTGTCTTGCCAATCTGGCCAAAACATGGGAACCCCAACATGGCCATCCCAGCATCTGCCACTAAAAGTCAAGATTGAAATCTTGGTTTCCACATTAAAATATTATCATATAGAAATTCAGACAATAAAAGCGAAGTTTGAATAGAAAATTGCAGCATTGCAGGCTAAGCTGCAACCCGAGACTCCCTTAGATGTGCACGCGCAGCAGGCATCCTTGGTGAAAGAAGCGTTTGAAAGCATCTCATCAAATGTTGACAAAGGATCATCGCTACTTAAGACCAAAATGGGAATTTTGACCTCTGTGAAAATAGACCCACTAGTCAAAAATATCAATCAGGAGTTGTGTGCTAAGGAGCAGGTATTTGATGACCTACAGGAGGCCTTGCCCACTTCTGTTCCTATCCAACACATGGCCCGCCTACAGACAAGCCAAGTTCTCCGAGATGAAGTTGAGGAGCTCCGCAGGAAGAAGAAAGTCGTAATTGAGCATATGAATTCATGGGCGGATGAGGAAATGAAGTTGTCTCAAGACCTGGATGCAACAGTTAAGAACCTCAATCAAACCCTGCAAAGTATCAACCTAGCCGCAAAAGGGTTGACATTGCAAAGCTGGTAGATACCGCGTAGAACATATCATATCAGAGTGTGGGTGTCCTGGTGCCCTTTGTTGCTACCATTGAAGAGCTGCAAAACAAGATGAAGAAACCAATGCCGCGGTGACTCGGGACGATTCACAAGATTTTGTTGGGTGCCTGTTGGAGTAGGGTCCCCTAAGGCTGAATTTTGATATATTTTTGATATATTTTTGTAAATTTTTTGTAATTTTAGTCGTGTGCGGCACAAGTCAAGGGGATTTGGGGTGGGTCAAAGCCCCTCATGAGTTGTAATGGGTTAAAAAGGTAGAAATAAGGGCCACAAACACAGTTTGCATACCTTAGATGAGTGTAGGCTAAAATCATAAATAAGAGTCGAGATAGAATCGATAGAGGAATTATTAATGTTGATGATAGAGATCTGACTGTATTTTGATATCTTAGAAAACTTTTTTGGGTTAGAAGGCTCCTTCTGGCTCTGTGCGTAGAGACCTTATTCTTGCTGTGTGTGGACCCCACTGGATGTGTGCGTGGGTGAACTGAAGGTGTTGTAAGGGAGATCTAAACTATTAATGAATGGAGAACTTTTTGGATGATATCTAATTACGAAATGAGTCTGTTATTTTCTTTATGATTGTTTCTACATGTCATTTCCGATTATTGTGTTATTTATATTTAGATCGATTGCGCAACTATTTCTGGCTTTAGATGAATGATTATTAAATGGATTTAGTAATTTTAGGATTTAATAATATGCATTAAGGACTATTACATGGATTCCAGAATCTGTTTTAGCATGCGCACAAGGTATTATGTATAATTGACCTAAATCTTTTTGGTTAGGGTTTTCTGGTTAGGGCTTCTGTTGTGAAGGTATGTTCATAGTTGTTTTAGATATAAAGGAACCCACATCGTTAAATTCTCTCTCAGGGTGTGGAAACCTGGTTCTGGCACCCCGCCCCCATACTGCTTCGGGTGAGACTTTGACTTGCGCAAGCAGGTCACTGCCAAAAGGGTCAGTAGTAAGAGGGTTTTGTTGGTTAACCTTAACTCCGAACCTGGGTCAGAACCCCTCAAGGCAACAACAGGTGATGAGCCTCTGAAAATATAAGTAAGAGAGAGATGAATTTTGAATATCATAATGATGTATCATGGCATGATAAATTGATCTCTAGAATTTGGGAAAGAAATTCCATATAGCAAGACTATTGAAATTTCTTAGTGTAATGTAAATCCTTGGATACTCTGATTAAAAGTTCAAATGTTAATTGAACATGATATGGCATCTGGTAGTTAGTTGAAGCATTGATGTTATGTGTTGAACATTCATCCGTATATGATGTGTATAGAATGTTATTGAATTCATGATTGAGCTACTTCACTCATAATTTCCACCAAACATATTTTATTTGGTTGAGATATTTCTCCCATGATATGTAGTTGCATGAATGAACTAATGATCTTTTGGATTGATGATCACATTTGGACACTGCCTTGGCATGAGATCTGCCATGACACTTTGGACGAGAGGCCCATAGCATGACCGAGGTCGGATATAATGCCGCCAACTAGGCTAGCTGTGAGGCATGATGTAGAAGCTCCTTAGAGAGTTGATTGAGCATGATCTCGATAAGACATGGATACATTATGATGACAGAGAATCCCAAATATGTATATTTGGGATTATGTATTCTCCATTCATTTTAGATATCAAAGTTGTTCAATACAAATCGAGGCTTGTGATTGACACCTCCATGAGAGAGAGGATGATTATAGTGTCCATGCATGTTTGACACTTCCATGAGAGAGAGGATGGTTATGGTATCTTGTTTTTATTGGTATATATCTGTGATTTACATTATTATGTATGTTCTAATATAACACTTGATATGATGCCTTATACGTACAGGAATCAACAAATAATAGATGAGAGAAACGTTAAATGAGGACAATGAGCCATATCTTCCTCTTCTGTTTAAGCTCCCAGAATGAGGAATTGAGATAGAGGGCTCCTCAGATTGAGGGAACTCTAGACAATAGGGTCGAAGAAGTTTCTCCCCTATCTATCACCCATGGGATGTGTGTAATCCTTGTCCATTTTTACAAGTCGAGTATCTCCTCCACTAGTTGGTCTATGCAGAGTATACCCCAGTTGGAATCATACCCATAGTGTTTGTTGGGATTGGCCCTCCCCATTTTGCCAATGGTTTGATGAGGCTTGGAGGTGTGTGATCGTTACCTCTTGGTAATTTTGGTATCTCATCCAAGATGGATTATGATGCAAGTGTTCTACCACATGACTATTCAGGGTAATCGATGGGAATATTAGTAGGAAATATTATGGGTTGGGATTACCCCATGTGATTTTGGGTTGAGAGTGATATCCCTAATGTGAAATAAACCTATGCGATTCCGAGTTGAGAGAGATCTCCCCGATGTGACATTAGGGTTAGGATTATCTCCCTTGCATGGATGGGTATCCTATTTTCTAGACATGGAGTTGTAGAGGTATAGCTCCCCCATGAGATTCTGAGAGATGCACTCCCCAAGATGTGCTCCTTATTGATATTCTCTTCATTGATGATATTCTGGGTAGTAGCCCAATGAAAAAGACTCCAAAATGATAGCTTGATACATGAAGGGTGGTATCCCAATCTCCCCTCTGGTAAAACTTTCTTCTTCTAGATCCGATAATGTTCAACATACAAGAGAAAACAATCAAGAGATAATCATAAATAAGCATGAATAGTACATTAATGATTTGTAGTAAGAAATGTTCATATCATGACAACTACATGACATAAGCGTTCAGTGATGACACGTGATGATACATGAATGTAATAATGGCATATTGATCGATGAACATATATGAGTAAATTGTGTTGAGTCATGATGACTCCATGATGCAGAGAACTTCAAGCAAAGGTTGCAAAGTGGAATTCTTCCTAATTGAGAGGGAGTGCTAATTTTTGAAACTAAGTTCTAATTCCACAATGGAGAGCTCAAATGATTAATATAATAACTTAATTAGATTCTTATTTTCGATAGGATCAAAATCTACCTATAGATCGCCCCAATGGGTTAAGCAGACGTTAAGTTACGAATTAATTTATTATTTTATGGGTCAACCTAACTGAATGTTGATCGCTTCAAAGCCCCAAACAATAACTCACAAAGTTATAAATAGAAGCAACCTCAAGTTCATTTTCACACATTCGCTCATGAGATCTTCTCCATGGTATTTTCATTTTTGGTCTTATTATCGATTTCTTGGCTCGCACAGGTACGTAGGAAAGAGCTCGCGCAGTGGAAAGTAGTGCATGAGGGTCAGAGACTGTTGCACATTTTAGATCTGAGTCTATTGACGCAGATTCATGGGTAGGTAAGGCCCTGGTAGCGACCATGTTGAAGCAGAGCTACGGGCATGATTTGGTGTGCCCCCATCCAAGGTGCCAAATTCACTTGCACAACATATTAAGGGCGTGGCCCAAGCCCTAAGGTCAGATAAGGTTGTTATGAAGCTCATTCATGAGCACAAGGTGTTGTGGTAGTAGCTCAGAGCCCTAGAGCCACGGGATAAGAGTGTTAAGGTTGTGGCTCAGAGATTTACTTGGAAGATCAAATTTGGATCACCTTCAGTTGATTGTGCGGCACTTCCAAACTTCAATCGTTCAATCATAGTTGCGTCAGAGTTTCATTGATAGACTTTTGGATTTAGATCTAGGACTTCAGAGTTTAGATCACTTGGAAATATTTTAGATCCCTGTTTTGGTATTATACATCTGTATATATGTATATCATATATTTATTTTTATGTTGTAGATGTATCTTCATTCCTCATTTAGTATCAGTTGTGTTCGTCGATTTTCTACAACCAGTGTTAGTGCATTTCAGTTCTCAGATTAAGTTTCCTTCATGGAGAAGTATGGGTATGATTTTATTTCATTTATGCTATTTGTTTTTTTCATCGTAAAAATATGTACTCATGGATCATTGTACTCTTGTTGCTGAATCATTCAATGAATATCAAAGAAAAATAATTTCCAAGGATTTTCCCCATACTGGGTTTTTCCGTGGTCTCGGACCAATCCTGGTGTCTCTATGTGTTCATCCTTCTCTTCCTTTGATATTTTATTTTCCACTACATAGATGATGATGATTATGGTGTTCTCCTTTCCGCATAGTTTCATTTTTTGATGGTTAATGATATAGATTTGTACAATGGCAAAATTATTTGGGTTGAACACAATATGTTAATGAAGAAATGTAACTATCAAAGTAAATATCAATGTTGCTTTATGAAAAATTAACATATTGGAAATCTAAGAAATAATATATAATGGACAATATTGTTGTACCAATCTTAACAAATATATTTATAATAAATTATGTTATCTTGTTCACTAGATTTTCCCGCCTTTCTTGCTACATTTAGTCCAGAAATCTGAGCTAAAAAATGTGTTCCCATTTCTTGACAGTTTTCCTCTAATAAGATCTTGGCTAAACCCTTTCCCTTTATTAATTTAGTTGTCTTGATTTCCATGTCATACTCTTGAATATTGTCTATCCACTTGTGTTACAGAGTAATTTGTCACCCGTCCCTGCAATTCCCCATCCCGCACATTGGAGGGCCTTTTCCGTGATGTGTGAGCAGTGAAATAACCTGAAACCACTTTCATGGCATCCCCCTTAACAAGGACAATCATTCCTCTAAAGACAGTTTCCTTTGAAAAACCCGAAAAACTAATCTTTTGGCCTTGGCGTGACTAGCCAGTTTAGCCCTCGCGCCAATGGGGAAAATCCACCACAGAGGGCGCGCCAACTGGCACTTTGTCCCAGTGTCTTGCCCACACCAAGCTTAATAAGGATTGTTTTTAAAAAATAAATGGCGGAAGTTTGATTCCAACAAACTCCTAAACGAGTCTCTAAAATGAGTTGGGAGTTTGGCTCCGGATCTCCATGTGTGGGAGGTGGTTTTCCACCTATCATGGAAGCTTCCTTGAGGATAGGGCCAATCCCACGATTTTAGGGATCCCAACTCCCCTTCCACCATCTATATAAGCTTGCCATTTTCTCTTAGCAAGCTAGAAGCAAGGAGCTGGATATCTAGGAAGGAGACTATCGCCAGACAGCCTTTGAGAGCCAAGCCAAAGAGAGAGAGATTTGTCCCATTTCCGACGAGCTTCATTGAGACGTGCTCCACTGTCAGCCCCACCAACGAAAGATCCAGCATCAGAGCTTTGGGTTGTATCTTTCCTTTGTTATTATTAATGATAAGCGACTTTTATTATGGTTTCATTCATATGTCTTTGTCTTTGATGCAATGAATTACATCATCTCTGACTGATGTATGGTTACAAGATTTAAATTCTAAGCTGTGTATCATTGTGTTTCTTCGCATGTGTGCAGGTGTTCGAACGTGTTAAGCGAGAGGATCGTGATCTGCCAAAGTGAAGGACGGGAAATGTCATCCTTTCTTCGATGACTATTGCGTAGGACCCAAGGTAGGCAACTCGTTATGTTTTGTTGTTTTTGTAACTAGAGACCTACGTCACTGCGTGACTGCTTGTTGCTAGACTCGATCTGGGCTAGTAGGGATTGCCTCTGTCTACAGAGTGGATTTACCTGTCTTTCGATTGCTTGTGGCTTCTGTCTACTTGATTTTCTCTTCTGGTCTATCTCTTTCTGGTATAAAACCTCTGTTCAGCCCCCACCATACCTGATCTACTCTCTGCTTGCTCTTGTTTATTCCTGTCCTTAGTAAAATCGATTGAAAATACAAAAACCATTCTTTTGCTTTTGATTAGTTAGTGAAAATTGAAAACTTTTCTGCATTATTAGTGTTATATAACTCTAAAGGAAAAGCTTTTAGTTTCATTAGCGTGCATTATAGACAGTAGTGGTTGTTTTGTGATCATTTTGTTATTGTTTAAAAATCTCTCAACCTTTCCGTAGTTAGCTATTCATCGAGAAAAGTGATATATTGTGGCATGTATTGTGCATTTAGAGGATTTTTGAGACATAACATTCGTTAGGGCCTGAAATTGAAAAATAATTGAAGATCAACTCTAAAATTTATTCAATTTACCTTAAGGAAACATTGAAACATTAACGAAATATCTAGAGGTCTAGGCTAGTGACGTGTTTCGGCGTCATTAAGCCTAGTAGCTGTCATTTGCTTCTCAGCTTTAGACAACACTAGTACGGACTTGTGATCCCCGTACTGTTGCATATATAAAGGGAGACCCCACTAGGTTGCTATCCTTTATCCGTAGGAAGCCGAGTCTGCTGCCTTATACCCGTGATACACCGGACACAGCATTCGGAGAGATTACCTGCATGTACGTCAAGTCCTTGGTTGATTTCTCTTTCATTTTTTAACCAAGGTTTATATGGCAGTTCATGGATATCTGGTACACCCTTTTGCCTATAGTTCCAAAGTAGTCATTTCGATCTTTTCTGACTCAATAAATTTGAAAAGATCATCAAGCGCTTTTCCTTTCACGCTTGTTTCCAAATTGAAAGAGATAGAGTCATATTTTTCTCATTTCTAGAGTCTTAAAACATGAAACGGTAAAATTTCCAAGTTTAAACGTGGTAAAATTAATCACCTACGATCACATTCCCTTTCAGAGATTGTTTGTCAGCCGTTTGATTGTTTGCCTTGGTTTTTTCCCGTGTGTTTTTGTTTTTATCTCCGCTTTTCGTTACTGTAACAGTGGCGGAACCCTCAGTTTCGTCTATTGGTAGTCCTTACACAGACGATTCATCAGAGGTCTCTCAGTCCTCTGCTGAACCTCAGCAGCCTATTGTATCTGAGTTTCCCGACGGGAGACTGGTCATATCTGAGCTTCCCTTTGGTGGACCAGTTGAGTTCAATTGGCCCTTATCCAATGCTTGGTTTGGATTTGGAGTAGGGGAATATTTTCCTCCTATCACATCAGGATCGCCTTTTTTGGCTGCCGTTATACCTCTTGTCCTCGCCGTCTTTAGAAGATCTAGCGGCAGGGTTAGATATGGACTCACCCAGTCCTTCTCCTAGTGAGGAAATTCCTACATCTGGTGAAGATTACCATCTTTTCCCAGAAAACAACCCCGAATATTCTGTCATGTCTTCACCTAGTCCTTCGCTTCCAGCGGGATATAGGTCCTTAAGTCAGATCGTGGCCGCTGTGGCCTCTATGGAAATATTGACTCCATCCACGAGGCCGGTTATTCCTTCGTTAGGGATGTCGCCATCGACACCTCTCACGTCATTTGCTCATGTCACATCAGTACCTGTTAGGCCTACTGTCTACATAGCTGCGTCTACACCCGTTGTCACTACTCAATCCACTAGGACCTCGTCGCTTCCCTAAGACATTGACATAGCATCTGCTATTATGGAGAACCTCTCTCCCGAGGAGTATCAGTTGTGGTTACAACTGTCAAACTCTGAGGTTGGTCAGTCGTCCCAAGATCCCAACCGTCCTTATTCCTCCCATTATGGACCGGATGGTACCCCCATCTATGTTTTTCAATATCATTACGATGAGCAGGGTAACCCTCTACGTTTTCCTGCTCCAGAGGCTTATCAGTATGTTCATGGTTTTCTATCTGCCCAGGCTGGGCAATCTTCCAACCTGCAAGGACAACCCTTCCAAAGTCAACCTTCGGGCTAGCCTGGTTATTTGTATGACTCGCAAGGACAACCCTTATAGGGCCAACCTTCGGGCCAGCAGGGGTTGTTGTACGGTCCACAAGGGAAGTCCTACAACCCTCAAGGTCAACCTTTACAGCCTCACTCTGTGGTCCAACCAGGGCAACCTCAAGGACCCACAGGTCAACCAGGGTATCAACCTGGGCCGTTGTACGGTCCTGGGGGACAAATCCACCCATCCCAAGCTATGGTGCATCCTCAACAACCTCAGTTTCCCATCGGTCCGAATGTTGCACAGTCGGGGCTATCTTATGGTCCTATTACAGGTCAACCTAGTTATCAGGCACAACCTGGCCCTATCCTGCCACCAGGCCAACCGGCTCAGCCGGGGCAACCTGGTGTCCTTCACCATCCAGGTCAACCTGTTCAACCAGGACAACTTGTTCAGCCGGGCCAACCTGTTCAACTAGGGAAACCCGCTTAGCCAAGTCAACCTGTTCAACCAGGGTAGCCTACACATCCAGTTAACCCTGCTCAACAGTCGATCTATTCTATGCCGTAGCCAAATCTGCCTGTGTGCCCAACTTATCAGGCTCAGCAGGGTCCCACTTACTGACAGCCCGCTCGACCCCAAGGCGGTTATTACCTTCAAGGTCAGTCTCGACCGATTTACAACCCGCCCCAAGGTTCTGGTTATTACCTTCAACAAACATGCTATACCTATACTCAGTAGTCAAATCCATATACTGTTCAAACGGGGCCTACATATAATCAGGGTTAGTACCCTGGTTATCAACCCCCTTACACTGGTTATCAGCAACCGTATCAACCTAATTATATGGCTTACACCCCCTACAGTCATAATCCCCCGGGATAGAACCAATGGGGGCAAAGTTATACTCAACCAGGGTGGAGTACAGGTACGGGTCCTTATCGGGGACTTGGCATGCCTTTCAATCCTTAGTTGTCTTTCCTTTCCACGTTGGAATTTCCAGATGTATCTAAATTAACCAATGACCTGATTCTTCACAATCCATATTGGCCTCCAGTTTCGACCAAGGTGCCTGGTGGCTATCCTAAATTTGAGGGTAAAGCTGGAGAAGACCCCCAAGCTCATGTCATGACCTACCATCTGTGGTGTTCTTTGAACTCTTGGGTGGATGATTCGATTTGTCTACGTCTTTTCCAGTGCACTCTTACCGGTGATGCTGCTAAGTGGTATTTAGAACTACCCCGCGGTATCTTTCAAGACTTTAATACGCTAGCTATGGATTTTGTGACACATTTCCAATTACCAGTTCATTACGAAGCCGGGACGTATCTCCTGACTTCTCTAAAGCAAGATAAAGCCACTCACATATCTGATCATATTCATGAGTGGCGACGTTTTCGTTGACTGATCAAGTTTGATATTCCTGATTAGCTTCTAACTCACTGGTTCACTACCTCCTTCATTAACAAGATCGCTCAAGATATTTCTATGGGGGCATGTGTAACCGAAGAACAAGCCATCGCTCATGCCCAGTACCTTGATTTGGTGTACTCTCAATCTGGCACGCTATATGATATCTTGACTGATGCCCCGTGGCCAGGAACCTCTAAAGCACTAGCTACCCCATTAGTGGACGGTGTTATTGGTTCCATTTCTCAGAATTCTTGGAAGTCCTCTAATGGGAAACAGAAGTCGAATTCTTCCAATAATTCTGCTCTTTTTGCCACTCCATATTCTGGTAAGACCGCGGAGGTCAATGCTGTTCAGGCCAATCCTACGGAAAATACCTCCAAAGGGAAGAAGAAGGGCAAAGGCAAATCCAAACCTGATGCCCCAAAACTAGAGTCCTCTAAACCTCGTGTTGACGATGGTTCCCAATGCAAACTGAAGTACCCCTGCCTTATCTGTGACGGATACCACTACACCAAAGATTTTCCCCGACAATATGAGGCTAGTGAAATTCTGAAAGGCTCTAAAGGGACTCCGACAGTTCTTAAAGAACCGTTCCCATCTCAGCAAACCCAGATGGTCGAACAGCCTTCACCATCTGCACCATTTGGGTCCCAAGTTTTTATGATGAATGGTGCTGCACCTGTCTCGATTGCTACTCGTTCGAAGGATTATGCTAGATCTTGCCAAGCAACTGGGAAGGAAGTCGTTGATGGCCCACCTCCCCCACCTGTCTCTGGTCCTTTAGAAATTGAGAAGCCCAGTGTTGAACCCATTGTAAGGCCACCTTCCAAAGGTGTTCTGCGAAAATATTCCTATAATCCAAACACCCGTGCCACTCAGCACTACAGCATTGTTGAGGATTTGGCACAGGCACCTTCCGCAATGTCTGCGTTGGAAGTGCTTCAAAGTTTCCCATCGCAATGGAAAGCTATGTTGTCTGCAATCGGTGGAATTGATCTCGCTTATTCTAGTCTTCTCACCTTTGACCTGGAAAATTTTGTCCCTTGACTTCCACATCAAATCGCTCTTGTTATATAAGTTGGTATCAACAGCCTCAACATTCATAGAGCTGTTGTGGATGAAGGTGCTTCCACCTGCGTTATGTCATTTTCCTACTGGAAAGCCATTGGCTCTCTTACTCTTACTTCGTCTCCCAATGCCCTAGAGGCATTTGATGGTAGGGAATCAAAACCCTTGGGTGTTCTCGAGAGTTTACTGATCACGTTACAAGGAAAGATAGTCAACATGGAAGTAGAAGTAGTTGACGCCAAACTCGACTACAATCTTCTTCTTGGTGGCAGATGGACCCATGCCATGCTATGCATTCCATCCACCCTCTTTCGACTTCTGAAATTTCCGCATGAGGGAAAAATCATCACTGTTGATCAGTTGTCTTTCTTCACCTCATCCTCCGAGAAAAACATACCATACGTGGATCAAATCCCAAATCCCCCTGACAATGTGGGACCCGGTCTTTTCAAGGACCCCATCCTCATGGGTATTTTTCCCGCGCCATCACCACACACCATTCAAGTTAATATGATCTCTAGGTTAGATGACCCTTGGATCATCCCTTCGCCTGTACAGGTGACCTCTTTCGGAGAATCGATGCCTTTGACTCCAGTTGAGATCAATTATTGTGAGATCGTCATTGCATCAGATCCTTATCCTTTTGAACATGCTCCTTTGAGCATGGCTCTAGATGTATGTTCTCAATCCCCTTGGCTCAGCGATGCAGATTTGCCTAATCCTTTAAGATAATTCTTCCCCTCTGATGAAGCTAGCATTGAAACGATGTCTCTTGAAGATATACCGTGGAGTGATGGACATCATCATTCCTCATTCATGCCCGGCCTGGGGGCAATGTCTAATTGTCTAGAGCACTTCGCATCTCAGGTTCCCACCCCGCCTCTTCAAACACCGATATTAACTCACAAGGTTCTTTCGGAGGGAAATCTGAGTAACATCACACAAATCATGCCTATCAAAATCTCTGTCAAATTGGGGGTAGTCGAGAACATTCATGTGGGATTTACTTGTTCTCTTGAAGATATTCAAGTATAAACGAGCCTTTTTCACGAATTCAGAGATGTTTTCGCATGGTCCTATGAAGAGATGCCTGGGATCGGTCCTAGTATAGTCATGCATGAAATTCATGCCTATCCAGGTGCGAAGCCCGTGCATCAGCGTCTCTGCCCAGTGCATCCCCAAAAAGCCACAGCTATAAAGGTAGAAGTTGAAAAACTTCTTAATGCGGGCTTCATATATCCAATCCCCCTCACAGAATGGGTTTCTAATATCGTCCCTGTAGATAAGAAGCAGGGCACTATAAGGGTTTGTGTTGACTACCGAGACATCAATCGGGCTTGTCCTAAGGACAATTACCCCACTCCCTTTATAGATCAGATCATCGATGACTGCACGGGGAGTGAGATCTATTCCCTTATGGATGGCTTCTCAGGTTACAATCAAATTAATATTTTACCTACTGATCAACATAAGACCGCCTTTATCTATCTGTTGGGAACTTTCACTTACAAGAAGCTCCCGTTCGGCTTAAAAAATGCCGGAGCCACCTTCCAGTGTGCTATGTCCTATGTTTTTCATGACATACGTCACATTGTTCGACCATATCTGGACGATTTGCTGGCTTAGTCAGTACGGCGCGAGGACCATCCTGAACACTAGATTTTCCTCCGCTGTAGACATCACAATATTAGGCTTAATCCTCACAAGTGTGTCTTCTGCATAGATTCTGGTCGTATTTTGGGATTCGTCGTCTCCAAATATGGAATTCGCCTTGACACCCTCAAGGTTGAGGCCATCGTTAATCTCCCATCCACATCCTCATTGCATCAACTTCAGAGTCTACAGGGGAAAGCCAACTTCAAACATTGCTTTATTCCGAACTATGTAGAAGTGGCCAAGGGGTTTACGCGACTTTTGAAACAGGATGTTCCCTTCCATTGGGATGAGATTTCCCAACAATCCTTCGATAAGCTTAAAACGTTGCTTTTCAATGCTCCGTTAATACGTCCTCCCGATTATCATCGCGATTTTACCCTTTATTTGGCTGTTGCATTTAGCACAATTGCCATGTTTCTAGTTCAGGATGACGACAATAGAAATGAACATGTAGTTTACTATCTGTCTCGAAATCTTCTCGAAACTGAAACACGCTATGCCCACATCGAGAAGTTGTCGATTTCAGCGGTCCATGCCGTTCAGCAGTTCCGCTGTTACATCCTGTTGCGTACGGTAACCGTGATTTATGACTGCAACCCCATGGCATACATCTTGTCTTGACAATTGTTGGGGGGCAAGTACTCCAAATGGATTGTCATCCTTCAGGAGTTTGATTTAGAGTTCACCACTGCTAAATCGACGAAATCATTGGTTTTTTTTTATCTTATTTGCTCTCTCCCGACAGACTCTGCTCCGTCCCAATCCAAGGATCATATCCTAGATGAAACACTCTTTCTTATCAGCACTCATGATCCATGGTATGGTGACATCATCGTGTACCTTCAGACATCCACTTTTCGGTCCGAGTTGAAGAAGGATGCTTGATGTCGCATTCGACATCAATCTCAACCTTATCGCATTTTCAGAGATACCTTGTATTGTGTCGGAGTTGATTCTTTGCTCCACCAATGCTTGACCCTGGAAGAAGCTGAGAAAGTCCTAAATGACTGTCACAGTGGTGCCTATGGCGATCACATGTCCGGATATGGTACCGCCCAGAATATTCTGCGTGCGAGTTACTTCTGACTGTCTATATTCAAAGACTGTATTGTTGCAGTTCGAAAATGTCATGTGTGCCAGGTCTTCTAGTGCACGATGCATGTGCCACCCCTGCCTTTACATCCTGTCATTACCGTAGGCCCTTTTTCCAAATGGGGCATAGATTTTATGACATGTAACCCTCACTCGGCCGGGGGGCATGCTTATATAATCGTTGCCATGGACTACTTCACCAAGTGGGCCGAGGTGATGCCTACATTAGCTGCCGACTGTAAGAAAACTGCTCAATTCATTTTCAACCATGTAATTACGCGTATCGGAGCTCCTCAAGCCATTGTCACTGATCATGGCACTCATTTTCGAGACTACATGATGGCAGACCTGACATCGAAGTGGGGTTTGCATCATGACAACTCAACGCCATACTACCCTCAGGAAAATGGCCAGGTTGAAGCCGTGAACAAAGTACTGGTCACGATGCTTCAACGAACGATTGGTATTCACAAATCCAACTGGCATCTCCAATTGTTCTCAGCTTTCTGGGCGTATCGAACCTCTGTAAAGAGTGCAACCAGATTCACGCCTTTTCAGTTGGTGTACGGTCTAGAAGCAACTATTTTGGTTGAATGTGAATTTCCTTCGCTGAAGTTGGCTGTGGAATTACTGCCCGACACTTCCTCAGAGGAAGAACGTCTCTTGTATTTGGAATGACTAGACGAAACCCGCCGCTTGGCTGCTTTGGTTATCGAAGCATAGAAAAAGCGGGTTAAAGCTAATTTCGATTCAACGGATTCTCCACGTTCTTTCATCGAAGGGGACCTCGTCCTCTTATACGACCAAGCACATGATAAACTTGGAGCGGGAAAATTCCAGCCCATGTGGCATGGGCCTTATATCATCAAACTAGTATTAAAAAATGGGGCCTATGAGCTTATAGACTATGAAGGTATTCCTCTGGCGCAACCTAGGAATGGGTTGTACCTGAAGAAGTACTACGCTTGAATTATTCTTGTGTGGTGTGTGTACATAAGTGAGTGATTTCATTTTTTGTACATGTGTGGTGTGGTGTGCTTTGTAAGCATCTTTCTACTGATTGGGTCTTCCTAATTGTGCAGATGTCTATTACTCCTTTTGTCGGTTTTGCGAATGGTGCCTCCCGTAGTACCAAGAATTTGTCTTCGGAAGCCTGGGTAATCTACAATCCTACTGGTGAGTTAATCAATGTACAAGGTCTTTGTCTAGGGCCTACCACAAATAATGTCGCGGAATATAGTGCCATTTTGGAATTATTGAACGAGGCTGTTAACCTCGGTATTCGTGCATTACTTGTATATATGGACTCACAGCTTGTAGTGTTACAACTCAATGGTCATTATTCAGTTAGGAACCCATCCATTTTACGACTGTATCTACGTATTCATTTACTGGAAAGAAATTTTGATTACATTACATATCAACATCTACCCAGACACATGAATGCATTAACAGATGCAGTAGCTAACATGGTTTTAGATAGACATTTACGCAACTTGTGAAAAACATCATCATGTGTAAAAAGATCCATCCAGATATATATATATATATATATATATATATATATATGTTGAAATGTTTGCAGTTGGTGTGCATCACATAAAATTCAAAAAATATACATGTCTGTTTTAATAATAGCCGGAGACAACATGTCTCTTAAAAATGTGCAAATGAAAAGCCTAGATGACTAATCAGCATGGTGCTCATGGTAGCATGTCACTGCCCACACCAATCGCCTTAGTAAACGATGAAGATGACTAGGCACCCCCACAGTGTGCCTCTGATAAGCCAATAGGACGTCTGTTAGGCAAGCATAATCTGAGATCCCACGGGCGATTTCCTCCAAGTTCTGGACTAGCTCACTCCCCTCGCCACCCTCGCCTTGAGGGTCATAGGTGAGAGGGGTCCTTCATGCAATCAGCGACATCCCGACGAGCCTCTCTCGGCAAACATCTGCATACATATAGAATTGTTTGTTAAGACATGCATGTATACCAAAAAAAAATCATAAAATACATAAAATCAAAAAGGGTCTTGCCCAGCTCCTCATCCCAGTCTTCTCCCTCTGGGAGTGGAAGATCTGGGTCTCTCGTGAAGTCAGTACTGGCATAGGGCCAGTCCTCTACAAAGATTAGATATTGCCGAAGCCATACGAAGAACTCAGGCCTCCATGAAATTTTCTGGCCCCCTCCTTCTCTGGGCATCAGTGCTGCCCATCGAGCCATCCTTGGCTCCCTCAACGGTGGCTTGGCGATTATCGCCCGCTGGCCCTAGAATATTGGTAACCGTTCGAGGATGAACAATACCAATATAGATCCGTACCCAAACTACTTCAGTTTGGTCTTCTTACACTTAGTCAACTACCGTTTGATATTCATTGTCACGGCAGTAGCCCAATCGAATAATGTCAGGTTCATGAATTCTGATGCTAGGAGGAGCTACGTTTTAGTAGCCTCATGTGGCGCCTGTAACCCCGCAGCCCACATAATGGTATGGAGCACCACCCTGAGTGCTAGATCGGGAACTGTGTGGATGTCGACCTTTCTGCTACCTGATCTAGTTCGTGCCCCTGGGCACACTCTTTCCATTACCATAGAAATTTTTTCACTAGATGGCCTAGTACCTATCAAGATCGGGACTGGACCTCTGTGATACAATCCAATTATGAAGTAAACATTGGATACTTTGAGCTCCAACACTTGGTCTCGAAGCCTAAAATTCTCTTCGTCCTCATCCCAGATACTGATTAAGTACTACAACAATTCAGGTTGTGCCCTGAGACATGGTGTTAGGAAGAAATTTTTTAGGCCGCAATCCCGGAGAGCGTTCATGCATTACTCGTTCCCCATGGCCTTTTCATCTTCTTCACTATGCTCCCTCTCTTTCCATTAGATCACCATTGTGGCTTTGTACCTGCACCAAAATGGTCACAAACACTTCATTAGATCCCTTGAACACTCAAAAATCTAGTTGATTGGTTCATTTTTTGTAAAAATTGAGCGAAAATTTAGGTTGCGCCATTGGCGCGACCCCTTTGCAAAAAGGAGCCAATTGGCGCGGGTCCGTGCCCCATACTCACACCAATTGGGCAAGCCCTAATTTTGCAAATATCCCCTTAGGGATCCAAAATCACAGTGGAATTCTATAAAAAAAATCGATTAAAACATGGCTAAGGGAAGTGCCTCTTACCTGGAAAAAACGAGAACTGAAATGATGTACTAGATCATCCACAATCATCGCCACAATTTTGCACAAGAAAAACTCATTGTTGCTCTCCACAAGAGGTAAAAAGTAAAAGTAAATATGTTTTTACTATTTTTGTCATATTTATAACTTTTCAAAGATCGAATTAGGTTTTGAAGCTTATTTTTCCAATATTTTATTATACTTTGTCGAAAAATGGGTTTTACGCTTGCTTTCTTGTGCAGCAACAGGTTTTCGCGCAACTAGGATGACGATACGAGTTGTATTTTATACTTTTTCGAACTCGGTAAAAACACGAAAAATTCACTATTCGAGTCATCTTTTAGCTCTTTTCTGACTCTCTAAACATGAAAAGATTGTCGAGCCGCTTGTCGTTTTGATCTCATTAAATTGGCTGCGAAACAACATCTACCCAGTATACGTTTACCCCTTTTTCAGGCTGGGATAGATTATTTATGAAAAAGGAATACCTAGCCTATCGCGACTAGGAGGTTTTATCAGACACAGTTTTCTACCTTTTCAGGTCTGAGGGACTATCTACGAAAAGGTACTGTTGGAGTTTACTTTTCAGCTGTCTTTTCAAACTCTCTAAACATGAAAATATGCCGAGTTCTTCCTTTGTTAGACTCGTTAAAACCTGATGACATCGGATTCCGTTGTAATGACGATACTCGAGTTCCTCCTTCCTAGGGCTCATTAAATGTACTAGGTTGGATTTTTCCAAAGGAAAAAATTATATCGCAAGCATATGCTATCCCCTTCAAGCTTGTTTTCAAAAATAATTGGGGTACTCACCAGAAATGGTGGGGGAAAATGAAACTAGTATCATCATCGTGTCGGTAGTATGTCGCTCTTGAACATGGCACTTGTCTGCGTTCGTGTCGAGTTGGGGTCATATCATCTCATTTTCTTCTTGCCTCCATGTGTTTGGGTTATCCTTTTTGACCTCTCATCTTCTCTTTACCTCGTCATCATGACCTTAGATCTTTTGATGTCAAATACTGTCAAATCTAGTGTCGCGCTGCCAATATGTTCAAGAGAAGTTGACCTCTGCAGTTTTCAACCCTCCTCCGATTCTCTACTGATCCCGATTCACAAACATTATGTTCCTTTGTCTCGTGTTGATGATGTGGGAAACACTATGGCCCACCTTTATTCAGGGTCACTTCTTGTCGACTTCAGCTCATTATCCAGGAAGCTAACCTAGAGACTCCCTTCAGGTACCTTGGAGCCTACATGCCTCAATGGCAGGTTCTTCACATTCTTCACAAGGTTTTCATCATTGACCTTCGATCGAATGATTCTATGGGTGTTTGATGCTAGCTCACTGTTCACATTCAGTGGATTGTACCTCTAGTACCTTGAGGGCCATCGTCATTATTGGTGGTTCCTCTCGCGTCTATTAACGACTTTCATCATTGGCTGGTAATCAGACGACGTTCTTGCATGTTCGACTTCAGCTCACTTATTCACATGCTAGGACTTGTACTTTTTTCGGGTCGACATGGAGCGCAAGACCCTCGGTTTTGTCTGATGGAATCCAGGCTGCGGATTTTGTGGATTATCATGATTGGTTACATGACTCATTGATTGGATGGCTGCGACCATACCTGAGTTTATTTACTGATCCTATCTGGATGGCTGTGTCCATACCTTGGATCTTGATTATTGTATGCTCTATTATGGATGGTTGCGCCCATACCACATATAATTTATTTGAGATATCAATTGTACTTGTCTACGCAGGTTTTCCGACGGCAGCGTTTTCAGTTCGACATGTTCTCATAAAGCATTTCACCCCTCTCTCTCTCTCTCGGGCCTCATGCTTTAGGGGGAATTTGTTACACAGTAATTTGTCACCGTCCCTGCAATTCCCCATCCCGCACATTGGAGGGCCTTTTCTGTGACCTGTGAGTAGTGACATAACCTGAAACCACTTTCATGGCATCCCCCTTGACAAGGACAATCATTCCTCTGAAGACATTTTCCTTTGGAAAACCCTAAAAACTGATCTTTTGGCCTTGGCGCGATTAGCCAGTTCAACCCTCACACCAATGGGGAAAATCCACCACAGAGGGTGCTCCAACTGGTGCTCTGTCTCAGTGTCTTTCCCGCGCCAAGCTTAATAAGGATTGTTTTTTAAAAATAAATGGCGGAATTTTGATTCCAAAAAACTCCTGAATGAGTCTATAAAATGAGTTGGGAGGTTTGGCTCCAGATCTCCATGTATGGGAGGTGGTTTTCCACCTATCATGGAAGTTTCCTTGAGGATAGGGCCAATCCCATGATTCTAGGGATCCCAACTCCCCTTCCACCATCTATATAAGCTTTCCATTTTCACTTAGCAAGCTAGAAGCAAGGAGCTGAATCTGTACCAAGGAGACTATCGCTAGATAGCCTTTGAGAGCCAAGCCAAAGAGAGAGAGCTTTGTCCCATTTCCGACAAGCTTCATTGAGATGTTCTACGCTATCAGCCCCGCCGAAGGAAGATCCAGCGTCAGAGCTTTGGGTTGTACCTTTTCTTTGTTATTATTAATGATAATCGACTTTGATTATGGTTTCATTCATGTGTCTTTGTCATTGATGCAATGAATTACATCCTCTCTGACTGATGTATGGTTAGAAGATTTAGATTCTATGCTATGCATTGTTGTGTTTCTTCGCATGTGTGCAGGTGTTCAAACGTGTTAAGCGGGAGGATCGTGATCTGCCAAAGCGAAGGACGGGAAGCGTCATCATTTCTTCGACGACCATTGCGTAGGACCTGAGGTAGGAAACTCGTTATGTTTTGTCGTTTTGTAACTAGAGACCTGCGTCACTGCATGATTGATTGTTGCTAGACCCGATCTAGGCTAGTAGGGATCGCCTCTGTCTGTAGAGGGGATTTACCTCTCCAACAACTTTCCTCTCCTACCCTCATTTCCTCCTTATGTGAGAATGTCCTTTACAATTGTTTTAGGAAGGTAGGAAATCGTCCTAGAATGTAAAATATAAGATTGAAAATCCTTTAATGCCTTGACCAGAGCATAGACATGTTTTCATAGAAATTCATATTTTAATTTTGCGTCCCTTAACACCTAAATGAAAATTTCCATTGTTTTTCCTTTCTCTTCCTCATTTTTTCTGCAATAAGATAGTTGAAACAATGTTAGGGCATGCAAAAGAAAAGAATAAAAATGGTTTTTGATAATTAGGACTAGTCAATATTGGAGCCTCTCCAAAGGCCCTTTTAATTCTAAAAAATTATTATCTTGCTTCTGAAATCCATTTTACCTCGTTTTCCTTTTTAAGAATGTCTGTAATATCCTTCACAATCTAACCATAATTGGGCACAAACCTCCTCAAGAAGCTTATCCTACCCACGAAGACCTATATTTCCTAAGAAAAGGCATTGTGCTAATTGATTCTACCCTTTTGGTGTCCATTTTCACTCCTTCTCTTGAGACTATATTCCCCAACAATTTTCCCTCTCTGAGGGAAAATTGAGACTTATTTAGATTCAATGACAACCCAAAATTCCTAAAATTTTCAAATGCTTGTTTTGAATGTTGCAATTGTTCCTCATCAAAATTTGAGAAGATTGTTCCGTCATCCAGGTAAATAACTACAAACTAATAGTTTTCCCCAACAAATACTATATACATTTCCCTATGAAAGGTGGCACCAACACTCATGAGGCCAAAAGGAATTCTGATGTACATGAATGTTCCCTAGGGTGTGGTGAAGGTTGTAATTTTTTTATCCTCGGGGTGCACAGCAATATGGTTGTATGCATAGAACCCATCGATCATGGACAATATTGATGACCCCACCACCTTCTTCAAAATATATTCCATCTTGGGAAAGAAGTAATTATCCTTTAGAGAATCCATGTTTAAGTTTTTTAAATCCACACACAATCTAATATCTCCATTTTTCTTCCTGAAAGGGACCAAATTATCCACCCAATCTGAATATCTCAAAGTTACAATGATCTTTTCCCGAAGCATCTTCCTCACTTATTTCTCTATCATTGGAAGAAGAAGGGGATTGATCTGCCTAAGTTTTTATTTATAAGGTTTTAGTCCTAGCTTCAGAGGAATTTTATGTTGACTAATACTAGTGTCATATATTTTCAAATGATCATAAGACCAGGAAAAAACTTCAACATGCTCCTTGAACAAGTCCACATACCTCAGTTTGTATTCTTCTAGGACCCCTTTTGCTAGCTTAACCAATTTAGGTTGTTGCTCTGTGGAAATGTTATAACTTTATGTATCTTTCTCATACTCCCTCTTGGTTGGTTTAACTACCACATCATTAGTATCAAACCATTTTTCCAATGCAAATAGTCCCTTTGGAATTATGTTTCCCTTTAATTGCAAAATTTTCTTCCTAGATATAGATTCTTCCCAAGGCACTCATTGTTAATCTCCTTCAATTTCACCCATATATTCATATTCCTGGTCAATCAAAGAATTGGAAAATTATCCTATCACCCGATAAACCTTTTAATCTAATATTGAACCTCAAACACCTTCCAGTATTTTACATTATCTGGCATTGAATGTTTGTAACTGACCTCAAATTCATATTTGAGCAGGGGATTTTGTGGTGGCTTGAAGGTGTTGGTTGCTGTTTCTAAGGAATCAACCATTTTATTTTTATATCTAGGAAGAAACTAAATATTAAATTCCAAGAAGAAATTACCAATTAGATCCCATATTTCATTTTTGTAAGATTTCAATCTTGGGTGCTTGGTTTAGCATTGATTAGGCTAATTAATTTTCTAATAAGTTTGGAATCTTCAAAAATGGTCAAACATTCCATTTTCATATCTCTATCATCTTGTAGGCCCAACGCCAATGCTCCATATTCAACAATATTATTTGTAGTTTCAAATTCCAACTTATATGAGAGAGGAATGAGGTTACCTTTAAGGGATATCAACAAACTCTTGCTCAATTTTTTTCCTTGGAGTAGGCTCCATCAAAACATAACTTCCAAACATGTACATATTTCCCTTTCTTATTCACTTGTGAGGGAATATCCACTTGGGTATTTGTTGTAAATTCACCATCAAAAACATGAAAAATATTTTTCTTGGACACGTACCATAGAATTATTGGGATTGTTTTTATGGGATGAAGTACCCCAGGGTCTAGGTTGGGAACCCAAACATAGCAAGAAGAATACAACAAAAAGAGGCATACAAATTTGCAGTCCTAATGCTTAAACTAGTAAAATGGGAAGAAGGAATATTAAAATTTTGTTTTATCACATTGATAGGTGAATAAGTGGGTGGGGAGGCCCATAAAACTCTTTATGGTGAATAAAACCACTTCTCATGTGAAAGTGGATCATATTTTCAGCCTAATAAAGTACCCCAAGGTGTGGACAGGGGCCAAAACACTTTTTCTGGGTCAACCTTGACCAAATATACATCATTGTTATGGAGGAGTGGCCATTAATGAGGCACAACGCAATTTTAGATGGAGATTCCTTGTGTGAAAGAAGCAATCTCATTGGAAGTGGTTTAGGGTTTGCAAGCTCTTGTCTTATAAAAGGAAGGGGATCACAGATTAGAAGGTTGTTTATGATATGATATTTTTATGAGTATATTGTCTATTTAGACATATCTCATTCTCTTTCTATTTAGCATTGGGTGTTCTTGGTCGGGATCCCACCTCTTCCCATTGAGTAGCTCTTGCGAGAGTTTGTATTGCATTGTCCACTATCTGGCTTTGGGCCAAGCTTCTTCTTTAAACTATAGCACAGATCTTGTTAAGGGTTTGAATGTTTTTGCAAGCTGCAGCAAGTGGAGATTAGTTCTTTCAGATCTAGTCCATTTCAATGCTTCTTTTCAGTGGAGGAGGATTCTAATTCATCAGGAGGATAGTATTGAAGATCTTGAGCACTATTTTCATATATTGGCATGTGGCCAACATCATTTTGATCCCTATAGAAATGTATAGATTCAGATCTGCATTATTCCTGTAGGTGTATTTGCAGGGTGTTTCAGCACATCATTTGGAGAGTGATTTTCTAGGTGTTGGGGATATGCCCTTCACTTTAGAGATATGTTGGACGAGATCATTTTATTGTTTATATCAGATCAGATCCACTTTCCAGATCTAAATATTTCCATATATCTGCAGTCTTAGATCTCAGATCTACATCTTGTACTTGGTGTTTTACTGAAAACCCCAAGGGGGTTCAATAAAGGAGCTTGTATAGTGTATAGATCTGGTATAGATCTAAATTTTTTTCCATATAATTTCTCTAGATCTTATGTGTAATCTATAACTATTGCAGAGCCAATAAAATAACATTGTAAGGCATTTGTAGTCTTTATACATGGTTGCAACACCTCATTTTGAGGATTTCCTTCAGTGGAGACTTGTATTTTCTTGTCATGCATTTGATGGGCCACTTTTAAATTATATTTTTCTATTGTAATGACTAAATAAAGGTATCCATTTTGGCCTCCTGCTTAATAAAATATGAACTGCGTTTTTTTCTTGCTTATCTGCATTGTATTACTGCATTCCCCATTTGGGAATATTACAGTGGTATCAGAGCATCATTTTGGTATAGCCCGTGCTTTCTAAAAATCAATATGTCTTCGGGGAAAGGAGAGACTCTTACTGACATATACAGGTGGTATCAAAAGAGAAGACATAGAATATTTGATTACACTAATGAGAAAGAAGACAAGGGTAAAACCCCTTTATTTGGAGAAATGAAAGGGAAGGAGATTTCAAGACTTATTCTTCAAACTATGCATGAGCTTAAAAGAGAAATCGGGGGAATGAAGAGGGAGAGACATGAAGGTCCCTCAAGAATTTTTTCACATGAAGAAAACCCCAGTTCTTCATATTATGTGTGCAAGCACTCAGCTACACAATTATATCTACAACATTATACTATGCTCAGATTTACTGCAAGAGAGATGGAAGAAGAAGATGCACCAAAGGAGGAGACTTTGAGTGATTATCTTCAGGAGTATGAATCTCAATCTTGGAGATTCAAGGAGCACTTGAACTTCCAAGAGTTCTGCCAGCTCAAGGAGGAAAGGAAATACAATAAGCACAACAGAAGTAGAAGAGGTAGATTCTTTCTGCCAAATTTTGATGGATCCTCCACATGCACTACCAAGGATTGGATGGATCAGCTAGACTCATATTTAGATCTACATCAAGTTTCAGAAAAGGAATCCCTTAAAGTAGCAGCGCTGCATATCAAAGGTAAAAATTATGCTTGGTGGTTTTTTGAATCCTTTTCATTAAAGAATGCAAATATATCTAATTATTCAAGATTCACTAAGAGATTAGTGAAGAGATTTGATGTAAAAAAAACTGAAACATATTTGATTGAGCTAGCAAAGAAAGAACATGCAAAACCCTTGCATGAGTTGGAAATATATGTTATGCCAACTCCACTTCAAATTTCTATTGAAGGGGATAAAAACTTGTATGATACCTTGCCAAGGGAAAGATCCCCATTGCATGAAGAGATTTCTTCTCAAAGGGAAGACATGGAGATTCCTCTTCCAAGGGAAGGCCAAGATCTAGGGTCTCTCATTGTTGATGAGGTATTCTCAAATATTGATGAGGAGAAAGAGCATGAAGGTAGTAACAGAGTTGTCACTTCAGAAGAAGGACCATCACCACATGGGGATGGGTATGAAGTTATTGATTCAAGAAGAGGAGCTTTTGCATCTTTGCAAAGGGTTCCCAAGGAGCATCATGTGACAGTGATATGGGGCATTAAAACCTTAATCCAAGGAGGAGAAATGATGGATCAACAGCCAAGGATGAGGAGCATGCACCCTTGTTTATTTCAAGGGGTTTATATTCAGAAGAAGGAGACTGATTTATGCAGCATAGGGAGGGAAAAATCAGTCCACTCATTTATACAATCTACTTCAAATTTTGATGTCTCTTTGCATGAAGGCATTCCACCAGGGAGACCCCCTGATGAGAAGATGAATAAACTGTTCTCTCAAATTTTTTCAGCAATGACATATTTGGCTAAGGAAGGAGTCTTGAGAGGAGCTACCACAACGCTAAGAACCTTTGATGGGTTCCAAGGAGAGATGAGCAATTTTCTGAAATGGACTTTTCTATCTTCCACTTAACTATTTGGCTAGAAAAGAAGGATTCAGAAATATATGATGACATGAGCATGGTGTCAAAAGGCCACTCCATAGCCTTGGAGCAGAAAATGATACTTCTATATATAATGAATATTTCTGAATAGGTGTTGGAGATCCTAATGAACAACCTCCTGTAAGGGAGCTTTGGCATTTCTTCACCTAGCTTAATTTAGTTTGTCTCTAAGTCCATATATATTGGATGATCCTCGAAGTTTACTTACCCGGATTGATAGTAAATGAAACTCTAATTTGCATCTGCATTTTAGACCAAACAGCTAGGGTATTAACACTCTTACATGTATGGGCCAAACTATGGAAGTTTTGGAAGAAAGAGACCTTTCAAAAGGAGGATGACTTCCATGTACTTCAACCTTGTCTTGGGCAAGATCAACTACAAGAGAGGAAAAAAATATGGAGTAACAACACTCCAACATGTGGCTTTGGCATTGAGCATGTCAAAGAAGAGAATGATGATATAACAACTACTTCATTTTATAATTCTACAGCGTTGTCATTGTTGGGAGGCCTAGATCCATATTGGGAATCCCAACTCTTGGTAGAATATTCCAAGAACCTCTTCACATGTAAGGTTCTTGATGGGAAAATGGATGATAGGAGGTATAGAGTGGTTGATGGAGTCATTTATTTTCATGATCAGATCTATTTTACTAGAGACTCACAGCTCAAAGATAAGCTACTATATGCAGCCTATGAGATCTTGCTTTCTACTCCCACTGATTTCATTAGAACACACCATATTATCTTGAATGGATTTAGGTGGGAAGGCTTTGAAGAGGAGTTATATCAGCATTTTCAGAGATGCATGAACCATGTGGAGATGGAAAGGATACATGCTTCTATGGAGGAGTCAATTCAACCACCTCTTTAATCTTTTGGAAAGAGAAGAGATAGATCTATGCACCACTCCATTTTCATGTGGAGAAATGTTGGTAAGAATATGCTTTTGTATCTCATGATTCATTTGATTATCACTTGTATTCTTTTAACATGTATATGCAGCACATAGCTCCTAAGAGGAGTGTTATTCCATGCAAACTTCATGGCCAACTTTGGGCCACAAACATTTCTAAACATGGCTACTCCCTTAGAGGACAAAGGGACATATTATATCATTGTGGGTGCATTCCAAGAGCACCAAATATATCTCACACTTTCAGCCATGGTGAGATTACTTGGGCGGAAAGTAAGTGGTGGGGAAACCACTTACCATATCACTATCTGATGCAGTCAGGAGATCTACTGCACTGGTTCCACTTGTGGGACTATGATCCACCTCCATCATTGCATTTGATTGTTTATGTATCATTGATTTTGATCCCACCAGATGATATTGATCTCAATTTTGTTGGGGACATGATTGGAGGGATGAAAAATTGGTTGGATGTGTCCATTGGGAATGGAACTTCCCACATTTATTCATGATTCAAAAGGAGGATGGGACATTATATGGCTACTACATTATATCACTTGTTTCCTTATCCAAGGGGCCATATGTTTGAATTATGTCTTTGGGAGAAGCCTCTCACATGGGAGGATTTTTGGCAAGACATGTGTTTCTTGGATCATATTCAGCCAACACCTAATATCCTCTACTATTTTCAAGATTTTGAGAAGCTTATGGCAGTAAGAAGGTGGTTGGATGGCCACTTATTATATCATGTTTTGAGACAACAAGAAGAAGAAAAATGCTGGTCTCAATGGAGGGACTATTGTCACCATCCAAGATGCCATATGACACTTAGTCCATATTTCTTTTGGAGCCCATATGGTGATGACATTCTATTCACTATATGCATGGAGCATTGGGCAATGAGGCTCCCTAGAACCAATGAGGGGAATCAAGAGGTTCCAAGTAACTTTTGGCTTCATGAGGACTATATTATTGCAGCCTAGGATAAACAACTCCAAATTTATCATAAATGGAGGGAGATGCAACGTAATTTGAACAATCTTACCTCTCATTTTCAGCCATACAGCCCCTACACATTGCATAAGCAGGGGATTGGTGATTGTTTCTATGAGCTACCAAGGATGGATCAATTTGTTTGGATGATAACATGAAGATTGGAGTTTCTCATTGGGGTTGAAGCACCCAATATTTATCATCTCTCATTCCTTAAGGAGGCCAATGGATGGAATATAACTCTTTCCATATATCTCCCACTTTTTCATGATGAAATCTATTTGGTTTATTCACCAAAGGAAAACTTGTATTCTTGGGAGGAGACATATCCATTGGAGATTTTGCAATGTCCTTGTAGTTGGTTGAGGACAAGAAACATTTTGGAGGGGAGGACTATAATATTCCTAAATTAGCCCACAGCTAATGGGAATATTAAAATTTTTTTTTGTCCCATTGATAGGTGAATAAGTGGGTGGGGAGACCCATAAAAATCTTTATGGTGAATGTTGATGTCCCGTGATTTGGCTGATTGGTAAACCAAATGACAGGGTAATACCAGACCAGTCTTTGGAGTCCTAGGACCTAGTCTTCTTGGACTCAGAGAGGGCTCTCTCTATTATGTGAAGGATGTGAACTTGTTCGCTTTGGATGGTTTTAGGCTATTTGTTAAGTGTAGGTTTATTGTTTGTTTTGGTTGGGGTAAGATGATCAAGTAGGATAGGTGGAGTGAAAGGTTGTCAAATCAATGGGCTATGGAGTCTATGAAGTCATTGATATCTCGATAATGAATCGGGGTACATCACAAGGAAAATCTAGTGTAGTTAATGGATCTTTAAAGTTTATGTATGAGGTGAAATGGACATTAAATTTGGGAACCACGGTAGGGCAAAGGGCAGTTAAGAATCCTTTGTCAAATACCTATGAACATAGATATCTTCAATACTGATAAGAAAAAGATACTAGTCATGAGGTAAGGCACACCATTTACTCAATAACAATACTTTTAAACAAATACACATTCAAGATATACAATCTAGTGGAGCAAATGACTTAAGACAACTTATCTAACTTCAATGATTCTACTTTCAAGATTTGAAAACATCTAAGAGACATATAGCATTAATAAATGAAGAAGGAACACCTAAACATCATTCATTAAACTATAAAGAACTTTGAAGAAAACTGATAAGAATATACAAAGGGCAAGATTGAAACAAGACCCTTTTGGCTTAACCTAATCAATCAATACATCCAAGAGAGATTTAAAGACATAGTTTAGATAGCATAAAACAAGTAGGGCTTACCATAAATAATGTTTTTAAACTGGAATATTAATCCAATAATGAAATAGACAAGCTTAGGTGCAACTTAGAATTCCTTAAACTAACTCAGCAGAAGAAAACATTAAGACAATAGCAAACAAGAGGACTGAGGTGCCTCTAACAACATTTATCATCCTATACTCTTCTGAGCTATTGCAATATAGAAATATGGACATATGAAGAACAAGAAAAACATGAACAAATAAGAGATACTTCACCATTAACTAAACTTAGGAATCCTGCAAGCAAGCCTTCATCATTATCAACCAAGACAAATCATCCACAAGCTCCACAACACTAGATTGTTCATGAACTTCTGAAAACCATGTATTTCTCTTAAACACATGAAAGCCCCAACTATTACAATGAATCCTCATGCCTTATATAACTAGCAAGGAAGAGGAAATCCTAATAGAGCATCTAGAAGCCTATTGGCTAACAAGAAATATCCTAACTTGTCCTTGAGGCCTTGTAAGGCCCAAGGCACAAAATAGCACACTCATCTTGGATTTTTCAGCCCTTGGGATCCTTAGATCTATAGATCTAAAGAAAGGATAAAAAAGAGGAGCAGAAACCAAACAAGCAAGGAGCGAGAAATTCCACTTCAGGAAAATCTGCAATAGGCTCAAAGAAAACGTTGTATAAGAAAATCAATGCAAAAATAATGTAGACCAGGGCTGGGTTCCCCTAGCTTAGGCTGTGTGGTACCTCCATGCTGAATTTTAGAAAAAACAAATAAGTTTAAGGGCCTTAAAAAAATCTCCCACGCTCAACACTAGCTGAAAATCAGCTAAAGAGGAGGGTTGATACAACATGTAAATTCCCCCATAATAATTGCATAGTTTTGCCCAATAATAATTGGAAACCATCCATAAGGCTCAGGCTTCAGCCATAGGACATGAGATCAACATTATGAAATATTCTCCCATCAACCTACAACAAATCACATGAAATAATAGTGCATAAATCCTTCAAAATGACATCTCCGACATTTATAAATTACAAAAATGAATGAACATCGTCCCTCTAAGTGTGCTTCAACAGTTAAACAATGGAGCTCATATATATGGCTTTAACATCAGATCCATACCAGATATGGAAATTACTCAACCTCTTTTACAAGCCCCCTTTCGGGTTTTAACAAAATAATGCACTAGAAATTGTAGATCTGACTTTCTACATATTAAACTGCAGGAAACTTCCAAAAATTGTTGAAGATGATTTTCATTAAACTTTATATCAGATCTGAACAATACATATCAGCAAGATACAAGCTGAGTCTTCAAGATGAGAGGCAAGCCTCAATCATCTGAGATCTATTACAAAGGGGAAATCAAATAACAATAGCAACATCACATGAAAATAATGTAGTTCATTAAGGAGACTGCACAGTAGCTTGTAAAGAGTGTTAAAACAGATGAAATATAAATATATGAAGACAAAATATGGGAGAAACCCTCTTCTGGGTTGTCACAAGACACCCTCCTTGAGAGGAAACTCCAAAAACAACTAGATCTTGGAAGATCTAGTTCACCACTTGCTGCAACTCACAGTAGCTGCAAAACCCTCAACAGGATTAGCACTGCTAATAGAGGTAGAGCTTGGCCAAAAATGTCAGATAGTGGGAAATGTAGTATAATGCCCTCCAAGAGCTTCTCATGGAAGGAGGGAGGATGCCTAAATAGGAAACCCTCTCTTTATCTTGCTAAACAACGTAGAGAAAGGGGTTGCTCTAGCAACTCGAAATTACAAATGTGATCAACAACCTTTACAAGAGCCTTCTCCTTTCTTTTATAAGGTTAGGGTTTGAAAAACCCTAAACCACCTTCATCCATTTGTCCCTTTTCACATGGAGGACCTCCTCATAGGACTGCGCTGATCATCTAGGAGGTTCATTGCATTTGGACTACTTTATGATTTGGTCTTGTTGACCTGGTCAAATAACTTGAACCTGTTTCACATATAAGTGGATTTTATTGAGAGAGCCCTGATTTGACTCTGTTCACATTGGGCATTGATTTATTCTCATGTTTTAGGAGTTTTTCATGTCCTCCTTTACATTTTATTCATCAATAAGTAAAATTAAAACAAAATGAAATGTTCCTATTGGCTTGGGCTAATTAGGAACATTACAGTCCTCCCCTCCAAAATTGTTGCTTGCCGTCAAGCAACTACAAGGTGAGTGCTGCAAAATTTCCTCCTTGGTGACACCAACATAAGATAAGCTTCCTCCATAATCCAAGTGCTTACCAATCCATCCATGTTTTTCTCCTCCAATGTTCTCATGAGATGCAATTAGCTCATCCCATAAAGATACAATAAATCATATGAAACAAACATGGTTTTCCCCATGCTCTCTCTAGAATATGAGACATACAATACATGGAGAGTGGTCCTCTCATGAGGCGCATGCCATCCTTCATTCCTTCCTCCATACATTCCATAAAGTAATAAGTACATCATCAAGATAGGAGATCAAGATAATGTACATCAAAACATAAAATTGTACATATGGAGGTGGGTCATTGTCCCATTGTGGAACCAACGCAAGGCATCCCCTGCTTGCATCAAATATGGTAAGTGGTTTTCCCTTCACTTACTTGCTGCCCATGCCATATCACCATGGCTGAAAGTGTAATATATGTTTGGTGATTTGGGGCAGCACCCATCATTTTGCAAAATCTCCCTCTTCCTCTCAAGGGAGTGGCCCAATCCAGAAATTTTTGGGGCCTCATATTGGCCAAGAGGCTCACATGATATATCATTTCTCCTTGGAATTTTGGCCTACAAAAACATGGTGTCAGAATGCATGGAATCAAAAATAAAAACATGTGTAACATGATCATGCTCTTCACCAATAATCTTTCTCCAATTAAGGGAGAGGCGCATGGTTCTATTCTCTTCCTCAAGAGAAGGAAGAGTGGGCTGATTCAACCCCCCCAAAGAGTCATGTTTCTGATCCTCCTCTACAATGCTCATGCCTCTTTGACAATGTTGAAGTAGCCCTCTTTCAAAGCTCTCCCAACAATGGCTCCCTAGGGTGTATGTCGGAAGGTTTCCTTCCCCATGCTGCTCCAAGCCATAGTATGATAGGTGGCCATCCCACCACCCACTTGCTACAATGAGCTTCTCCAAAGCTTGAAAATAATGGAGGATAGTAGGTGTTGGTTGAATATGATCCAAACAACACATTTCATGCTCTAACTTATTCCATGTGAGGGGCTTTATTTCATGACATAAATTCAATACATGGCCCTTTGTAAAAATAAGCAAGTTACACAATGAAGCAAACATGTAGTATTCTATCCTCTTCTTGAAGTATGAATAGATATGGGAGATTTCATTCACCATGAACACATTCACCCAATTTTTCATCCCTCCTATCATGTTTGGAACATCAATATCATGATATGAACAACTCTCCTTATGCCAACCCATGAGAAGGTTACAATTTCTCCCAAGCCCAAGTACATACATGATTTTGAGATGCATTCTAAACAAAAATATATGTACATACATTGTTGGCAAAGGTAAATGTATGGAAATGGAATTCATCATGGGGTGTCCATACTTCCTCCTTGTCAACCCAAGCAGCCATGCCTTACATTTATGCAACCTCTTATTGAAATACAAGGCATGAGACAAGAAAATCAAGAACTTTGGGGAGTTCCCACACTCACCCAGCAGAAACTAGCACAGGTCATCTCCTCCCTGCTTCAGATCTGGATGTGGTAAGTGGTTTTCATTCCACTTACTTGCCTCCCTCATCATCCCACCATGGCTGAGAGTGGAATGTAAATATGGTGCCTTAGGGAAGCACCCATCATGTTGTGAAACCTCCCTTAGTCCATCAAGGGAGTGGCCATATTTGAAAATGGTCTTGGCCCATAGTTGGCCATGAAGCTTGTAAGGTAAGACATCCTTTCAGGAGCCATGGCCTGCAAATATAGAGTAAAAGAACACATGCAATCACCAAGTGAAATGTGATTCCCATAAGCATGCTTCTTACTCAAAGTCTCCAACGCTATGATAGTTTCTCCCTTGACCCATGGTGTCTTCAATGTACCAAGTTGAGAGAACACTTTGCTCTTCCTTTCATCAGGGGATTTCCCTAATGGAATTCTTCCAAATGAGGAGACATCAAGGCATAGATCATAGTAGAAAGGTGTGTGGACTGATGTGTCCTTGCTTCTCTTTCAGAGATCTTCTTGCCTTCTTGGTGCATCAATCTTCTGAAATAGAGAGGGGTAAATACTGCTTACCATATGAAACTTGGCCTCCCCTTTACATTCTGAAATGTTTAGGACCTCACCAAATGATGCCACATGATGCACATGGATTGTGCCATAATCTCTATATGTGAGATTCTTAGGAACTCCTTACATAATTTTATAAGCTTCTCTCCTTGGAGCAGTTGCTCCTTCTTCTTCTTCATGAAGTGCTAGAGGTCTTTTTGCTATGACTGCACTGCCACCCCCAGCCTTTTCTTTAGGGATGGAAAATGCCTCATCCTCAATAGGAGACTTGAGATCTTGGTCTTCTCTTGAAGGATGGATTCCCATGTCCGCTTCTTTTTCTTGAAACCTCATAAAGGTTTCACTGCAGTCCTCTTCTCCTTGAAACCCTCTTGGAGTTTCACTGCATCTTTCTGCCTCCAACTATTAAACCCCCTTTGAGAGGTTCTTCTTGGATTTGAATATTGATGAGATTAATCTCATCCTCTCCATAATTTCTACTTTCTGCTTGCTTCTTCTCCTCAGCACTTCTCTAATAGCTTGATCTCACAGGCTGGGCCAGAGATCATGCTCTGATACCACTGTAATGTTCCAAATGGGGAAGAATAAGATTAGTAGGGAATATCTTTATATATTCCACTATGGGTTCATAGTAAGATGGAATAATACCAATAGATCTAAACCAGAGATAGACTGGTTGGGAATTTACTGGTTGTGTCACCTCTAAGGAGAGGGTGAGAACCAGAGGCTTCTTGGCCCATTCCAAACTCTGTATAAAGAGAGTTGGTGAAACACAAAAAGTATGGAAATAGCACACTCCTCTTGGATTTTGCAGCCCTTGTGATCCTTAGATATATAGATCTAAAGAAAGGATCCAAAAGAGGAGCATAAACCAAACAAGCAAGGAGCGGGAAATTCCACTTCAGGAAAATATGCAATAGGCTCAACGAAAACGCTGTATAAGAAAATAAGTAAAAAAATAACGTAGAACAGGGCTGGGTTCCCCTATCTTAGGCTGCGTGGGACCTCCATGCTGAATTTTAGCCAAAAAAAATAAGTTTAAGGACCTTAAACAGATCTCCCACAATCAATACTAGTTGAAAATCAACTAAAGAGGAGGGCTGATACAACATATAAATTCTCCCATAAGAATTGTGCATTTTTTCCCAATACTCACTGGAAATCAGCCATAAGGCTCAGGCTTCAGCCATAGGACATCAAATAAACATTATGAAATATTCTCCCATCAACCTACAACAAATCACATGAAATAATAGTGCATAAATCCTTCAAAATGACATCTCCAGCATTTATAAAATTACAGAAATGAATGAACAACGTACCTCTAAGTGTGCTTCAGCAGTTAAAAAATGGATCTCAGATCTATGATATATCTATGGCTATGACATCATATCCATACCAGATCTAGAAAGTACTCAGCCTCTTTTACAAGCCCCCTTTGGGGTTTTAACAAAATAATGCACTGGAAATTGTAGATCTGACTTTCTACATATTAAACTATAGGAAACTTCCAGAGATTGTTGACGATGATTTTCATTAAACTATATATCAGATCTAAACAATAAATTTCAGCAAGCTACACGCTGAGTCTTCAAGATGAGAGGCAAGCCTCAATCATCTGAGATCTATTACAAAGAGGAAATCAAATAAAACTAGCAGCAGCACATGAAAATAACGCAGTTCATTAAGGAGACTGCACAATATCTTGTAAAGAGTGTTGCAACAGATGAAATATACAGATATGAAGACAAAATATGGGAGAAACCCTCTTTCGGGTGGTCACAAGACATCCTCCCTGAGAGGAAACTCCAAAAACAACTAGATCTTGGAAGATCTAGTTCACCACTTGCTGCAACTCACAACAGTTGCAAAACCCTCAACAGGATCCGCGTTGCTAATCGAGGTAGAGCTTGGCCAACAATGCCGGATAGTGGGAAATGCAGTACAATGCCCTCCAAGAGCTTCTCATGGAAGGAGGGAGGATTCCTAAATAGGAAACCCTCTCTTTCTCTTGCTAAACAGCGCAGAGAAAGGGGTTGCACTAGCAATTCAAAATTACAAATGTGATCAACAACCTTTACAAGAACCTTATCCTTCCTTTTATAAGATTAGGGTTTGCAAAACCCTAAACCACCTTCATCCATTTGTCCCTTTTCACATGGAGGACCTCCTCATAGGACTGCGCTGATCATCTAGGAGGTTCATTGCATCTAGAATGATTTATGATTTGGTCCTGTTGACCTGGTCAAATAGCTTGAACCTGTTTCACATACAAGTGGATTTTATTAAGAAAGCCCTGATTTGACTTTGTTCACATTGGGCATTTATTTATTCTCATGTTTTAGGAGTTTTTCATGTCCTCCTTTACATTTTATTCATCAATAAGTAAAATTAAAACAAAATGAAATGTTCCTATTAGCTTGGGCTAATTAGGAACATTACATGGGTCTCGGGAGACCTGTAGAGAAGCTTGAGCCAAAATATCAAGGCTAGCTTGGTCCTTTTCCTTCTTTAGCACTTAGACCTCATTTTGGGAAATTTTGAGTTTTTTCCTTGCAATTTGGTTTCTTCATGCATAGTGCTTAGCCATTCTCCTCTGTAAGTCCAAGATTTTGTTGGCATTCTCTAGCTTGGCTTCAAGGTGTATGTTAGCCCTTTCAAGCCATGATTCCCTATCATGCTCAATTTTTATGGCAAGGAGTTCAGTGAGGGGAAATTTTTGTGCTTCGACTGATTCTTCTTCTTTCTTCTTTGCCAATGATTTCATAAGACCCATTGTCCTAGGTCTCTTTCTAGTTTGACCTTCTTCATCACTACTTTCTTCATAGGTGCCTAGGAACTCCTCTAACTTTACTTCTGGTATTTGAGTGCTCTTGCTTCATAGATGGCCTGTTGACCACTCATGTGTTTGATTTGCATCTAATGGATGTAAATGACATATTTAGCTCTCTCTAATTCAACTTCGAAATCCCTGATCTGTGCATTCCTGTCTTGTAGAAGGGATTTTATAATTCTTGTTTCATTTTCCTCATCACTGTCTATGTGGATGAGTTCAAACTCTCTTTCCTCCTCATGATTGTCTACTTCCTCCTTCATCTTTTTCTTACCTTTATCAATATTTTGAGTTGAGGAGGATGGCATGGCCCATTGCCCTTTGTAGGCAGCAAACACATGCCTCTCTCCTCTTTGATAGGTAATGGTTAAATGTGCAACAAGTTTCACTTGAAAACCTTGATCATTACTGACCTTAGGACAACTTTTCTTCTCATGGATGATATCTGTAAGTGCATCTTATTCACCTTTCCCTTGACTGCCTTCTTGAGAGGAATTTTCACTATCTCTCATGCTAGCATCACTGTTAAGTCCCTTAGGAATATCATCCTCTGTTTTTGCAATGCTAGAGGTGTCTTCATCATTTCTTGGTACATCTTCATCTCCATGATTGTCCTCTTCTTCATCATTGGACCCACTATGTTTATTTTCAAACTCAACCTTTGTATCATTTTTTGCACTTTCTGTGGGGTCACTGCCAAAGGCACTCTCATTAGTCCCTCTTTTACTTTGATGGTCACTTTCTTCCTCATTAGGTGAGTTTTCTTCACTTCTCTACCCACTGTATTCTCTGTATTGCCTATGGTCTTCATCTTCAAACTCAACCTCTGTTTCATAACTTGCATCATCTTCATTTTTGCTATGCTCACTGTCCTTGTCTTCAGAATTTGTCCCTTCACTATCATGTATACTATCCTATTGGCTGACTTCTTCTTCACTATATAGTTCATTACCCTCATTATTGGGCTCACTGTCTTCATTGTTTTGCCCACTGTAGTTTCTTTCAAACTCTGTCTCTTGGCTACTTTTTCCATCTTTTCCACTGTCTTCTTTGTCCTCTTCACTACTTTCATATGCCTCCTCTCCACTATCCTTTGCATTTTTAGTGTCATCTTCTTCATTGTTCATTTCATCTCCTTGACTGTCATTTGTTTTTTGACTGTCATTAGGCTCACTGTTTTGGTCCTTTTCTAGCTCACTTTTTTCTTCTTGATAAGCTGCTACTATAGGGTAAAATGCTTGGGTTGTTGGTTATTTAATATCCCTCTCAGGGCTTTCTGGTGCCCAAGGCAGACAGTAATATTAGTTGTATAGTTCACAAAGGTGGCACATACATATTCATATTAACTTAAAACAACTTGATAGAATAAGATGGAAGATTACCTCTTTAATGATCTTGAAGTCCCTTGGAGAGCACTAGACAGTGAAGCAGGAGTTCTCCTTCACCAGCTCCAAATCTTGGTCCTGCAATAAATTAAAGCACCCGTGTAATCTCTACCATAACATATATTTCTTATCAATTAAGCCAATATATAATGAACATTTAAACTATGCACATCTAAGCCATTCATATCATGCGATATAAGTGATTAAATAATAATGACAATATCAACACATAGAATGGACAAAACAGATACAGTTCTATTGATTTATAAAAAGGAGGATTACAACTGTCGGTTGTACCAAGCCCTCCTCAACCTTCCAATATCTCTATCTCTCAAAGTGGTGATGTCTTGATCAACAAGTCCTCAATGAACCTCTTTTACCTTTGACCTTCACACTACAACAATGATCTCTACTTCACAAGTATTCAAAAACTTTGACAATCCTTCGACCTTGAACCAAGAGCCTTCAACTCCATTTTATAGGAGATGGAGAGAGCAATCATTGCCCTTCTCTTTCCACCAGTTCTGAAAAGAAAAAACCAAGATGTTTCCTCAACGTCCATGCTTTTGCCTTCTTTGAGAGTTCAGTTGTTTATGGCAAGGCCTAATAAGAGATTAGTGCTTTGTAGTTTCCTTTTTATACTGAATCTCTTGTGAGAAAAAGCTGGAAATTCAAATCATTCACCATGGGTTTTTCCCATTCCAAACTCAAAACACGGGTAACGCTGCCCTATAGTGTAAACAGAGCATTTCCCTAGCCACTAATGCGGCCTATTCATTGATCAGGTGTGTTATACTGCTCTTGTGTTGTTATAGTGAGGCGTTACCTTGGCAGAAATAGGTTTAGTTTAGGTTTTTGTATTCCTTCCATATTTATCTTCTCCTCTGAGCTGATGAGGAGGTATTTTGACCTGTAACAGATGCCCCCTAAAGTGTGAGGTCAGAGACAAAGATGATGGCCGAAATATTTTATAATGTGTGTAGTAGAGATAAAGAGATTGAAAGACTAAGGAAAACCTGAAACAACAACATATGTCAGAAAATATAGTATCTGCCTTGAGTCGGGCATTCGCATGCTCAGTATCTTAAACAACATGATTTCTCTAGAATAGAGATATGAAGAATCTGTCCACCGATAAGCACAATGTGGAAGTGTCTGTCATAATAGGATCAGGCTGAAGAAGTTGTCTCCATAAACAATATCGCAAATTGGGGAAGAGAACACAACTTTAATGATGTAACATTTTCCCCAAGGTCTTGACCGCCGATTCACTTAAACTGCATATTTCTCAACATGTGAATGAAGGAGCTATCGTCAAACATGTGAGAAATCGTCTGATTACTAGTCAATAATGAAAATTGTTAACAGACGTGAAGGTGGCCACCGATAATGATGATGGTCCCTAAGATGCACAGTACAATATAGGAAGTGTGAATAAAAAGAGTTGAAGTCGAACACTCATAGAATCATTCAACTAGGAGCCAATGATGAAGACTCCTGAGCAAACACAAGACTACCTGCCACTGATGTCTGCAAGTATCCGGGTATTGATGGGTTTCTGGATCATCTTCCTAGATAAGATGTTGAAGTCGATAGGAAGAGATCTGTTGAAAGGTAGGTACTGAGGCATCCTACATCAGTCAACACGAAACAGAAACCAAATGATTTTGTTTGTGATGGAGATAATGAAGAGTAAATGGGGATGTCATACGACAAATAATTTCTGGCATAATGAGCAGTGGATAGCGAGATTTTCTAGAACAATAGAAGGCACTGTAACAGGGTACTAGGCAGATGAGGATTAATGAACACCAAAGAGTGTGTTAGGATTTTGACCGGTGTAGGAACACAGGGAAATGAAGGCCAATACTCATAGATGGTAGGGTTCGGCTAACTATGAAAGAGTTTTCTAGGAAGTGCCATGTTCAAGATTTTTGCTGCCAAATCGACCTTTTTGAAATGTAACAGAGGTAGTATCCATTTTGCCCAAATTTTTCCCCGTATGATTAAGTTTAACGAGTCCAGATGAGTAAATTCAGTGAATTTTTCATATTTAGAGAGTCTGAAAAATATCATAAAAGACAACTCTATGCCCCGTCTGATTAGGATTAATGAGTCCAGATGAGTAAACTCGGTGAATTTTTCATATTTAGAAAGTCTGAAAAATATCGTAAAAGACAACTCCATTGGGGTACCTTTGTCATGTCTTGATAACCGGGCATGACAAAGGGAGAAAAGTAAGCCTGAAATAGTTCATTTTCCGTGAGTTAGTCCATCGATGCCGGAAAAGTGAGAAATCTATGTTCGATGGACGTCTACCTCATTTTGTTATGAGTACGAGGAGACGGAGTAAACTTAGTACTCTTTGTGAAATTTTAACGAGTCCAACAAAGAAAAACTCGGTGCCCTCCATGAAATTTTAATGAGTCGCGCGGAGAAAACTCGGTCACGTTTTTAGTTTAAAGAGCTTTGAAAAAAAGGAAAAGAATGGATCCTTACTCTCTATCGTGGTAGTTTAGAAAGCCCGAAAAAGTCAACTCGGTGTTTTTTCAGTTTTATGAGGGAGAAAAAAAGGTCCTTAAAAAGAAAGCTTCTTCATATCAGTTTTAACGAGTCTGAAGAAGAGAACTCCAGGTTTTTCGGATTAACGAGCAAGAAAAAGACTATAAAAAGAGCGCTCTACATCAACTTCGTATAAGTTTAATGAGTCTAAAGAAGGAAACTCGAGGTTTTGCGGATTAACGAGCAAGAAAAATACCGTAAAAATAATGCTCGATTAAACATGTGTATGTCTGCATATGAATATTGATCACTCATCAGAACATTAGTAACAAATCTCAATAGTTGTGATATATATGCAGCAAGAATTCATGACTTTTTCTGACTAGCTTAAGAGAGTCATGCCCCAGAATTGGCTATAAGAAGGTCAGAAGACCTTCATTTTCACTGTTTTGAGTGCTGTGAAGGAGCTCTGGGGTGAAAAGGGGTGAAATCTTCAGCTGATGATTGCGGTCAATCCGGGCAACGGTTTTCCTTCCCGCGAGATCCAGGTAAGAGCTAGAACCTCCTGCTATCATTTAATTTTCTTTTTGTTAAGTTCTTCTGGTTCAAAATGGAAAATTTGTGAGGCCCTAAAAAATGTTTGCCGCTAACGTGGGCCAGTAGTGTTAGAGTTGCGTTAAGCGCACTTCCCGTGAAGGGATGCCGCGTTAGAGAACTCTATTTTACACTATGGCCAGCGTTAGGCGCACCACATTTTTTAGCAACTCATTTCCCATCATTTTGAAGTGGTCCAGGCAATTTTTAATCGGTTAAACATGTTGCATTTGCAGGTATTCAGCTGTTAATCATGAGTATCTAGCGAGAGAGAGAACATGAACGGGAAGAAAAAGAGATGGTGACGGATGATGCAAGCTTGATTACTCTCCACAGATGCGGTTTGCTAAAATATGCTTGCTTAGAACTGATGAGGGTTCAAGAGGACCTCCTGAGGTGGTTAATCTGGCAATGGGACGAGTGGCACCATGTCTTCCAGATTGGGGGCAATGAGCTCTCAATCAAGAAGGATGATGTGTATTTTTTTACTGGCCTATCATGTCGTGGACCAAGGCCCAACTTGACGGGGTCCAGAGCTGACCCACGTTCCACTGCTGATCTGATTCTTGAGAATTGCATACGTGACACTCAGGCTGTGAGCAACCGGGTACCGATCGCACGGGTGAATTTAGATCGTTGAGGTCTATTTTATGGATGATTGTTCGCTTGGTAGGTGCCAAAAGTCAGCATGTGGCCACCAAGGACCAGATGCTACTAGCCTTGGACTGTATGCAGCCTCAGGTGTTTGACTGGTGTGACGGAGTTGTCCGTCGGGTCCAAGCAGATCTTATCGCATGTAAGACCCGTACCCAGAGAGATTTTGGGTATGGTACACTGATTGTCTCTTTCTTACTGGAGCAGGTACCATTGATGAGGCCCAGGATCATTACAGCGCCATTGGGCCCACGTGAGCCGAGGCAGGCTCGGTGGGAAACTTTGCTTCCGCGGACTGGAGAGGGTCCCATCTACCACTGTTTTGATGATGGATTTTTTGATTGGCTGAACTCCCAGATTATTATGATTGAGGATTATCCCTATGCAGGGATGAACTTCACAGGCGATCCGGAGTTAGTGCTGCCCCCTGGCACCCAGTGGAGACTCAATGGTAAGAAGGAAATGATCAGTTTATTTCAAGGAAGTACTTTGTTTTTGTCTTTTGAATGTTTATGCAATTTTTTGTTGAAATAGGGTCAAAATTATGTTTTGACATGAAGCGTTGTTTGCAGCTTGACATAGATGTGGCACCTGTTCATTCGGTTGGGGCCCCTCGCTATGCACAGCAAGGACTGCAGCTACCCAGGGTTGGCGCACCAACAAAGGATGCGGAAGCCACCGAGGATGATGATTCCCAAGTTTTACATGAACTCTCCAGAAACCTGGAGGGTTTGAGTATGGGCATAACACCCCTTCCTATGCGGGAGGTTCCAGTTCGTTTGCAGCAGCATACCATAGACATGCCGGAGAGATACCTGGTGCCTCCGAGGAGGATAAACATAACAGTTGTATGTTACCATGATCATCAGGCCTGGCTGTCGAAGTAGATGTATTAGTGTCAGAGCATGGCTTAGTATAGCCAAATTTTTGTAAAAAACCCAATTTTTGGAAGATTTTTTGATGTAACTATTATACTGGACACGACATATATATATATATATATATATACATAATTTTTGGTGATTTTGTGTTTTGTGATTTTTTATGTATTTTTCAATGGGATGAAAATATATATGCTCATGTATAAGTATTTTATAATAAATGTGACAAATTCCAATCTAACACATAATTTTCCAAAGAATCGGCTAATGCATTAAATTCTCTAGGAACGTGCTCAAATGTGATAGTTTGAAATTGACGTTCTAAAAGTCGCACCCTTAAATAATAATGTAACAAGACTGGATGACGGACACGGTAATGATTGTTTAACTGTATAATGACGAGTTGGGAATCTAACCTGACCACTAAATTGGAGATGTCATGAGATTTCGCTTCCGTGAGGATTTGGATCATTGACATGTACTCGGCAACATTATTGGTGGCACTACCTAGGAAGGTTCCTCCAGAACCAAGAAGGTCTGACTCAGGAGTGTAGAGAACCCAAACAGCTGAAGTAATGTGTCTAGTGTGACGACTAGCACCATCCACATATCCAACGTATGATAAGGAGGATGACAACATCTGTGTGAAAGAAAAAGATTATACATGAGAAAAAACACCTCAAAAACCAAAAAATATCCAGAAACATCAAAACAATAGGAAAAACTTATATACATAAAATTACAAAGCATATGCCTAGTGTGAAACTAGGCAAAATACTTCTTTAGTTAGAGCCCGTTGCGGGGCTCCGCGAGTGGAATTCCATTACAGTCCTAAAGTTCATATGCCCCTTTTGAAAGGACTTTAGTGATGATGTAAGGACCAAGCCATAATGGTTGGAGTGTTCCTACCCCCAAGAGGTCATGTTTCTGATCATAGAGTAGAACAAGATCGCCCTTTTGGAAAGAACGAGGCTTGACAAATTTGTCGTATTGAGCTTTGACTCGGCGCTAGTGAGCTTCGAGTGCTAGTGTAGCATCTCGATGAGTTTCGTCCAAATGATTGAGTGAGAGAAAGCGCTCTTCTGTGGCAGTGGTGCCAGGGAGGAGTTCAACGACGATTTTGAGTGATGGAATTTCACACTGGATTGGAAGTACTACCTCCAGGCCGAATGCAAGTTGGAATGGCGTGAACGCTGTGGCAGTTTTGACTGACGTTCAGTATGCCCATAACGAAGAATACAACTTTTGATGCCATGTGGTTTTATGATTTCCGACCAGTCGAAGAATCATGGTTTTAAGGATGCCATTTACAGCTTCGACTTAACCATTAGTTTGAGGATAATAAGACGAAGATTGATCTTGGCGAAAACCTAGCATGGATTTTAATTCGGTCATCATATGAATATGAAAGTGGGATCCATGATCTGTGACAATAGATAGGGGTACGCCGAACTGACAAATTACCTGATTGAACAGGAAAAGAGCGGTGGTTTCGCCATCGGCCTTAAAAGTGGGAATGGCTTCTGCCCATTTCGTAAAATAGTCAACCACAACCATGATGTAGTTGTGTCCATTTTCCCATCCGCACACATCAGGTCATTTCTTGGAATGGGCCAGAAGGTCACCCAAGTAAGCCTGTACAATATGTCGAATGTCATGAAAAGCATAGTCCATAGCCCACTGAAAAGTTGCTCCATCATTCTTCAGACCGAATGGGAGTCTACGATATGCAAATGTGCCCCAAGGATAGATGAAGGTATTTTTATGCTAGTCGTCTCTTTTAATTGCAATCTGGTTATAGCCCGAGAATCAATCCATGAAGGAAAAAGATTCACATCTGCACAATCGTCGAGAATCTGATCTATGAACGGCGTAGGATAATTGTCTTTGGGACAAGCAGCATTCAGATCACGATAGTCAACACAAACTAGAATGGTGCCTTGTTTTTTATCGACGAGAACTAGATTGGAAACCCATTCCGTCAAAGGAACGGGATAGATGAAACCAGTGTTTAAAAGTTTTTCTACCTCAATTTTGATGGCGGCTGCTTTGCGCGAGTGGACAGGTTTGAGTAGTTGCCGAATTGGTTTGGAATTGTCATAAATCTTGATTTCGTGCTCGACTATAGATGGATCTATGCCGGGCATTTTGTTATAAGACCAAGAAAACACATTGCGGAATTCCTTGAAAAGAGATGTGAATCATGCAATTTCCTCACGATTGCAATCAGCTCCAATCTGAATATTTTCCACGATACCTGTTTTGACTGAGATATCAATGAGCATTGTCTTATAAATATTACCCATGTTCCCTTCTGAATTGATAGTTTGAACAATCATGTAAGCAGAGGGAACCATCTCAGGTGGGTCAAAGGATGGGATTTCATTTTTTATCACATCCGAGTCAATCATCGAAATGCGATGGTGAAAACCTCCCCAAGGTCATTCTTCTAGAGACATGATCTCTCGAATAGCTTCGTCTGTAGGAAAGACTTCATTGAGGAGATCCTTAGAGAGAACTGTGATGGGTGGAAGGTTTGTACCTTTGGTCGAAACCATAGCAGTGGAGGGTTCAGATGTAATTTGGATGGCTTGGTAGGCCAACTCGACTGGTGAGAGCGGCATTTGATCTCCATAGGAATCAATGTCTGAAGGTGCCGAAAGGATCCAGGGTCGATAGAGCCATCCAAAGTGGTGGATAAAATTGCAACCGTGTTTGGGACCTGTGGCGGCGGGAGAGGAAAACAACCCAGTAGGGAGGATGCCTTTAGAAGACCGGTACCGATACTGACGTAAGAGTCAGGAAAGCCTCCTTTTAGGGGTAGTGATACTTGTTAACGTGGTATAATCAGGGGTGTAGAAGGATAACTGATCCACTATGACTATTTTCCCATCCAATGGAAATAGGATGAGTTGGAAGACCAAAGAAACAATGGCGGTCATGGCATAAGACCAACTGCGACCAAGCAATAGATTATAGTCGAGATGACGATATACGACTTCAACGTCCACTGTTACTGTTTTCCCACCAAGAGTGATGGGAAAGCTAGCAAGGTATACTTTTGGGAGGAATGTGTGGCCATCGAAAGCTTTGAGGGAATTCGACGGCGGTGTTAAGATAGGAGAACCTAAATTGAGCCAGCAAACTTGTGACATAACGCAGGTCAAAGCACCTTCGTCTATTAAAGTGCGATGGATTGGTCTCCCTTTCGACACAACCTGCACCTGGAATGCAAGTTGGTGTGAGAGGCAAAGTTTAGATTTTTCCATATCAAAGATAGCTAGCATGGAATCCTGGGGGTCTATTCCACCAATGGCCGAAAGCAAGGCTTTCTTTTGTGCTAGACAAGTTTGCAATACTTCAAGAGCAGACATAGATGACGGTGCCTGCGCCAAATCTTCTACAATGTTGTAGTTTTGGGGTGCACGTGCAGAGGTGTTATGAGTCATACGTCGAAGTGTCCCTTTGGGAGGACGAATCACAGGGTCAACAGTAGGCCATTCGATATGCAAATCGTTGGGCGGCGGTGGATTTGAACTAGTACCAGGTTCTTGAGCATCTATGGTAGGATTTCCATAAAGCTTCGCTCGTGTTTGAAGTTCAACACTCTCAATGCCATAAATGGCGGATGGTTCTTCACCGGAAGGATGTGAACCACCATTGCCCCGTTGCTGGGGTTTGGGCAGGTTGTCAACCATGTGTTGATGTTGCTGCTATTGATTAGGGAAAGGATTATGAAGAACGAAAAGTGTTCGCCCAGAATCCTTGTTTGCGATAAAATCGGTGCATTCCTGCAGCCAAGGACATTTGTATGTCAAGTGGTCCTCCGCACAGATATTGCAAGGAAATTTCATGGGTTTATACTTCCCTTTGTCATTTTGGGCAGCGTTTTTCTGATTGTTATCTGATTGTACGACTTCTCTTCCGAAGAAGATGTCTTTTTCTTGTTCTTCTTATTTTTCCCACTAGGTTTTTGTGAAGTTTGCACAGAATTTACCTCAGCGATAGGAAGAGTAGTCGTTTGGTGAGGGGCGGTGGCAGCCGAGGACGGCTAGGAGGCTTTCCCCCAAGACTGTTTTGTGGCTACACCAGAGATTGTGCCAACGATACCGTCGACATGAGCTTCGGTTTTCTGAGTAGCTGGAGGATTTGGGTTACCAGGGGCATTGGGGAGCAAATCATATAGCGTGCCAGATTGTGAATATATTAAATCCAAATGTTGGGCACGACAAATGCATTGATCTTCTATAACTACACCGGAAAGGCCAATGTCTTTAGAGATGTGGGGTAAGAGAGACTTCCAAAACCAATTAGCTAAGAGATGATCTAGGATTGGTGCTTTGACTAGCCTCCTCCTATGTCTCCATTCATGGATGTGATCGGAGATGTGGGTGGCAGTGTCTTGGCACAGCGAGGTTAACAGCTCCATTCCAGTTTCAAATCTGATTGGTAATTGGAAGTTCTTTAGAAACTTCGTCACTAAAGCGCCAAAAGTGTTGATGGCGGCACGTGGCAATTCAATATACCACTTGGCAGCATTGCCTGTAAGGGTGCGGGGAAACAGTCGAAGCCGGACACTATCATCCACCATGGAATTAGATATGGACCATAGATGAAAGGTAGTGATGTGTGCGGTTGGGTCATCCCCTTGTTTCCTATCGAACTTTGGGATGTTAGAAGGAATCTTGAGCGGTACTGGAGGCCAGAGCGGGTTGTGATTGATGGGATCATTAGTCAGTTTATGGATGTCGGGGATATCCAGAGTTGCCAAAAATGGCAATTGTGGATTTGCCCCTGAATCTAACCAAGGAAGTATGGGCTGACTATTTAGACCATAGGGTCCGCCCATCAATGTGTTACCAGGAGGATAAGTAGGACTTTGATAAAAATTTCCTATAGGTGGAGGGGTAGGGACATATGGTTGCTATCCATAGGGCATATTATATTGTGGGGCGAATGGTTGGTTTCCCCTAGTATAAAAGTGCCCTCCCATTCCAGATGGAGGTTGGGGTGGGTTAGCCCATATGGATGCAATAGATTTTCCTGGAGGCATGCTAATACTTGCATAGTTCGGCAACGACATAGACCCTACACCTATATTTGAACCACTTAAGGGAATAGTATTAACAATAGGTTGTCTCGTTTGTCCTAAGGATTGCAGGGGAAGTGAAATGTTCCCTGCTACCTGCATGTTGGTGACACTGCCCCCTAATATAGTGGCCAAGGGGTTTGAACTCAGCAAAGGGTTCCAACCGAAAGGGTTGCTAAAAGGAACCGAAGTAGTCACACTCGTGGGAGGAGCAACCGTGGGTCCCAACGTGGTCACGATAGGAGTAGATCCCAAAGGACTCAGTGATATACTAACAGTTGTGATGACCATAAGGTTGGGATTAGGTATATGTTGACTACTGGGGTTACCAAGTGATGGCATAGAATTGACCACCGGCAGGGAGGATGGTGGCAAACTTGGGATGGTTGCTATTGGCATCGACCCTGTGGATGCTGGTTGTGAAAGGGATGTTTGTGCAGCCGAAGACATGTCTTGGCGTGGTGGAATCTGAACTATCACAGGCCCCAATGGATCAGTGAGTGGATTATTGTAATGAGGTACAACCCCTTCCATGAAACGGTTCTCCGGAAATTCCGTATGGTATGAGGCTATGTGAAAATCAGTGTTTGTCAATGGAGACTGCTCTTCCATAGAAGGCACAGGTTCACCAAGCTTTAGTTGTTCCTCAAGAGGCAGAGGAGGTAGGCCTTGCTATCGTCGAGACAGACAGCGTGGGTCAGATGATGCCACGGTGACCTATTTATTGTTAACAAATTTTAATAAATTGTGATGTATTATAAAGTATCAATGACAGTAACCACACACCTAAAAAAGAAAAAAGAAAAAAGGACTCTCTAAAATCAATCAGCAAGTAGCCAGAATAGGGTTCCCTGTTTGAGTACTACCGTTTGTTCGTGATGAAATATAGTATCACAATAGTATACAGAGAGGGTTGGTCGAAAGTAAAGTTACGGTCACTCTAGAGCTTCGCCCGAACCTCAGACGATAGGTGTAAGCACTCTCGTGAAGACGAGTACCCTCCTAAAGACCAAAGACAGAGTGGGTCTATCTATTTCAGGTACCAGGACAGCCCGTCCCAGTCACCTTGTGTAAGTCCCCAAAAAATATGGCCACTAAGATACCTCAAATCACAGACATCATCAGGTGGGTCCACGGTCAAGGACAGTATGCTATGTGGGCAGAATACCTAGATCCTTTATCTAGTTTCGACATCCCCAAAGGGAGCCCCAATATATAACACACCCACCGGATGCAGTCGAAGGCGGGCTACCTTCTTGTGCACCCAAGTTTTGTGTCGCGCTGAGCTCCGGTAAAGGAACGGTCCCGATAATATGAGTGCAGTAGGATTTCTCTCATTAATGACTCTAGTTTCAATTTTTGAGATCTTGGGTGATTTTATCACTTTTCCTAACCCAAGATCCTAGCCTGAATTACTGTTGGTGTGAGCTCAAAAAATAGTAATGTGATTGATTTTATTATTGCTTGATTCTTAGTGTACTTGATTATTAGTCTTGCGGAGGGGGAGTGGACGTATGAAATGTAATGAGACTCTGACTCAAGAAACCATGCAAAAATATGCTCTAAATATTCAATTTGATGAAGAGTGTTTCTACAAGGAAAGGTTTCTTTTCAACATCCATGCACTAACATTCAAATAGTACAGTTCAACTTTAAATATTCAGACTTCTATCTACCTCTTCTTAACAGTCTATGAGCTGAAATTTTCAGAATTAACTCAGTTAGATGTAGAAAAACTAAAAAAAAAAAAAATTTCTCTAAAAATTAAATGCTTTTGACACTAAATTTTCAAACAAGAGCAAACAAACAGAAATTCCAGCTTAGTAAACAAGCACAGGGATTCAGTCAAGGAGAGATACTGATGGCCAAAAAACTCTATAACCAAAACACAATCACAGGGGTGAACAAAAAAATTTGGCTGAGTAACGCACTGTCTTTGAGTAAAGACAGTGTTAATCCAGAGACTAACGCATTGTATTTAAGCATAGATAGCGTTATAATGCACTGGAAAACCAACAGAGGTAGCGTTAGCCAGGGTAAAGTTCTTTAGATGGTCAAACAGAAACAGTATTGAACTCTGCAAGCTTTTGAAATGTCTACTGGGCATAAATACTGGTCAGAAGGGTCTGTGAACAGAGGAAAGAAGAAAGGAGGAAAGCAATAGTCCGGAAACTATGGGGAAATTTCCCAGCGGAGTTGCCAATTCTACTATAGGGTAAAATGCTTGGGTTGTTGGTTATCGAATATCCCTCTCAGGGCTTTCCGATGCCCGAGGCAGACAGTAAGATTAGATGTATAGTTCACAAAGATGGCACATACATATTCATATTAACTTAAAACAACTTGATAGAATAAGATGGAAGATTACCTCTTTAATGATTTTGAAGACCCTTGGAGAGCACTAGATAGCGAAGCAGGAGTTCTCCTTCACCAGCTCCAAATCTTGGTCCTGCAATCAATTAAAGCACTCATGTAATCTCTACCATAACATATATTTCTTATCAATTAAGCCAATATATAATGAACATTTAAAATATGCATATTTAAGCCATTCATCTCATGTTATATAAGTAATTAAATAATAATGACAATATCAACGCATGGAATGGAAAAAATAGATACAGTTCTATTGATTTATAAAAAGGAGGATTACAACCGTCGCTTGTACCAAGCCCTCTTCAACCTTCCAATCTCTCTCTCTCTCTCAAAGTGGTGATGTCTTGATCAAAAAGTTCTCAATGAACCTCTTTGACCTTTGACCTTCACACTACAACAATGATCTCTACTTTACAAGTATTCAAAAACTTTGACAATCCTTCGACCTTGAACCAAGAGCCTTCAACTCCATTTTATAGGAGATGGAGAGAGCAATCATTGCCCTTCTCTTTCCACCAGTTCTGAATAGAAAAAACCAAGATGTTACCTCAACCTCCATGCCTTTGCCTTCTTTGAGAGTTCAGTTGTTTATGGCAAGGCCCAATAATAGATTAGTGCTTTGCAGTTTCCTTTTTGTACTGACTCCCTTGTGAGAAAAAGCTGGAAATTCAAATAATTCTTCGCGGGTTTTTCCCGTTCTAAACTCAAAACATGGGTAACGCTGCCCTCTAGTGTAAACAAAGCATTTCCCTAGCCACTAACGCAGCCTATTCACTGATCAAGTGCGTTATAATGCTCTTGTGTTGTTATAGTGAGGCGTTACCTTGGCAGAAATAGGTTTAGTTTAGGTTTTTGTATTCCTTCCGTATTTATCTTCTCCTCTGAGCTGATGAGGAGGTAATTTGACCTGTAATAGCTACCTCTGTCCTTGTATCCTTGGAGTCATTTTATTCATCTTTTGACCCACTATTTTGGTCTTTTTTCTTGTCATTGGCCCACTGCTTTCATTTTTTCTTTCTTCTTCATCAACACTTTCTTCTTTGTCACCGCCTTTATCACTTTCTTCTTTCTCTCCTTCACTGCTTTCTTCATTTTCATGTTCCTCTCCTTCAATGCTATCTTCATGCTCTGATTTCTTAGGAGAAGGTGATAGAGGGAGGTTTGTTTGAGGATATGATTCATGTGAAGAGGATGAACCAAGGTTAGTGGAGGGTGATGGAGGTGTGTGAGGAGGAAGTTGAGATGATGATGGCAGACTTTGCAGAGGGAGAGGCTATGGAGTGGTGAAATCATCATGGGTGATGAAAACCTCCCATGGGATGCCTTGTTATTCAAGTTGGTGTGAGACAATCACTTTGATAAGGGAATTATGAAAAAGGCTCGACATTTTTTGGGATGGAGGCCTCTTTTTCATAATGGAGGACATTTTCTCAATAATTTTACAGAGGTAGTAGGGAAAATGTAGCAGCTTGGTTTTTGGTAAAATGCATGAGGAGTCTTATGTGGTAGGAATAGACTCTGGAGAACCTGCCCTCACAGGTGAATTATTTCATAATGATCTTCATTAGGGGAGCATATCTGTCCAAAAAATGAGAAAAGGGGAACATGGTTTTGCAGTTAGCTTAACAACTTGGTTTCAATAATGGGTGATAGTGGCTTAGGTACATATACACTTGTTTTAACCATCTTTCCCCCATGCAAGGTATTCCAGTGGCCATAGAGATGGCATTGGTTTTCATCTCAAAATTCACCCCAGCTAGGTGTACTTGGTGGTTATGGAGGTTTAGGGAAAAAAGCTTGGCCAATTGAGGATGGCTCTCGATCCTCTGTACTTTCTCACAGAACTCATAACATCCTACTTCTTGAAAACATGACACTATAGTACGAGAGGTTATCAGTTCTTCAGTGCTTATAGGTTCAAACATATTTGGTTTCCCACCCTTCCTCTGCTGCTCTTTAGGCCTTTAACTTTCCTCATCACTGTCAACACTACCTTCCCTAGGCATTTTGTCCTTCACCCCTGCCTCAAGATTTTTGAAAATAATTGACACTGCTTGTGGAAGGATGTGAAAATGGTGGATGAGATAGCGAGGTTTCAATGAGGTTAAGGCTTAGCAATGTGGAGACCAAGTACTTTCTTTAGGATTTCACTTCCTTCTCTAAATTCAACCTTCAATTTTCTTTATAATCCTATCTTTATAAAAATAGGAATATGTGGGAAAAACTTAAATACCTCTCAAAATATCTCCACAGATGAAGAAATAGGCTCAAAACAGATTTCGAGCAAGATGGGCGCCTCCTGCACGCACTGTCGGGCAGCTCTTGAACGGACAGGAGTTTTACTGCCTAAATCTACCTCAGGCTGAGAAAGGCAGAGTCTAGGGTAACATCAAACCACGCTTAATCTGGTAGCTAGCCCTACCAGATTGGGAGAGGGCTCTCTATGGGTCTATCTTAGCAAAAATAATCTGTGAGGCTTGAGATGACTTAAAATAAAGATTGATTTTAGGCTAGGTATACATATAAAAGGGTTTAATTTGATTTTGGGGTTTTTTTTTGGAAAGGGAAAGGCATTTTTTGGGTCCGGGAAATGATCAGTTTTGCAGAGAGCTGAGTGGGGCAAGGAAGGCAATTGTTTTGATGATTTGAATTCGAATGAAATGGATAGCTCAGACCGGTGAGGGGTTGAAGAGGGCAAGATGTTTCAAGAATCTTTTTCAGACAGTTGAAAACATGGAAAATTAAACAAAACTTCAAGGCAGAGCACTGCAAATCTAATGAATTCCACCTTTAATACTTGTTTGCTTAATTTAAGAAGAAAGGAGAGAAGGGAAATGATACATATGAAACATCAGTAAACTTACAATCACAGAGAGAAACACACCATCAAAACATAGAGCCACATGGATCCCAAAGAGTGCTGCAAACCCTGGTCTATTCCTTTGCCAAAATGAAGAGATGAAATGTACAATGAAACTCAAAGCAATCCCAAATGTCCAACCCTGAAAATGATTGAGAAAATACAAGATATAGACAAGCATAACTCATCCCCATGTCTCTAGGGGTCGATCTCAATAGTTTAGGAACTGTTTCAAAAAGATCTAAACTAAGAACTGGAAAATAGGCAGTGGAACAACTTGCCTCTATAAGATAGGAAACTGATTCATTCAGTTACAATTCACTTTTTTGGTGAATGAATCTACTTACATGAGTGAAAATTAGTCAAAATTACATCTAAATCATGAAATTACATCAAGTTACATCAAGAGATTTACATTTGAAGATAAAAAAAGTCAAACTGGCAAAAAACTGAGTTATTGAGTGAAAACTAGGCCAAAATTCCCAATGCGTCGCGCCTGAAATATCTATGCGTCGCGCCACTTTGGAGCTAATTTTGAAGGCCTTCCCGGAGTCCAAATGAGTGCAGGATAGCTCGTTGGAAATATTTGCCTATCTACTTTCCAACCCAAGTGTAATTTCTGAATTTGGTTGCCATTTTCCCCTCCAAAAATGAGTTTTCCCAACACTGCTTCCTGTGTGTCCAAAAAGTGGCAGAAATGCCATTTTTAAGGTGTTTTTGACCCTTCAGGCAACCCAAAACTTGTCAAAATATTTAGGTAATGGGTAGACATGCATAAATTTTGACGAAAAATCCAGAAATACAAAGTTTTATTCAAGAGGGGCTGCCAATTATAAGCGCGCGCCAAGTGGCGCTATGCGTCGGGCAGGAAAATCTGTGTTAAGGCCAAAAAATTCAAAATTGACAAAATGTTTCCAAAATTTCTTGAAATTTGAGTTTAATTTCCACCATCAAGCGCTATGCTGAGCCAAGGAAGCTTTGGCCAAAATTTGGAGTCTATCATGCCTTTTGCGATGCTTTAATGCCCTCTTTAACTTTGCCTTCAGGATCTTGATTCGCGCCTTGCAAACATGATTCCTCGCCCAATAATGATTCTTCATGTGCCTGGGCATGTTATTTTCCTTGTCGGCCTTCTCCAATAGCTTCTTCACTTGAATATTGACCCTCTCAAGCCAAGTCTCTCTATCAGCCTCAATCTCTCGCTCAATGGATGTCATCTCGGTTTGGCTTCTTTGGGCAGCTTGCCGGTCTTCACGGATGTTTTGCAACTCCATGATTGTTTGCTGATCTTCCAACTGTTTTTTTCACTGCTCATGGTAGTTTATAATCCATTGGACTCTTTTCAACTTGATGGTCAAAGTTTCTATCTCCGCCTTCTGCTCCTGAATAGTCTCTCTCAACTTTTAGGAGAGCTCAAATCCTCATCAATGAGTATGCAACCTATATCTTGGTCTCCTAAAGGCCCCTCATCCTGCATGGGCCTCTTACCTCTATCCTGTACCTATACCTGTGCTGCTGATGACGGAAGCGAGACCCCTTCCACCCCAGGTGGAGATAATACTCGCTGGGCTGCTGCAAATAATCCTCTGGTGCTTCTCTGATAAGTAACAAACATCGGCACAGTAGTAGTCTCTGTCTCCTGACGTCCATGCTGATATGAAGGTTCACCTGCATCATGAACAACCTCTGGAGGAACCTGAGGTGCTGTGAAGAAATCAGTAGAAATGAAATCCTCCCATGAAATACCCTGCAAGCCGAGCTGATGCACAACCACGATCTTGATGAGTGTATAGTGATAAATACTGTTGTACTGCTACTCGGGAGTTTTCCTCTGCATGAGAGTGGTCATTCTCTCAATATTTTGGCACATGAAATAAGGGAGGCTCATCATCCTCACCCTGGTGAAATGCATCAATAACCTGATATGATAGGCATAAGGACGTGAAAACTGACCCTCACAACTGAAATATCTGATAATGAGTTTCATCAGAAGCGCATAGGAATCCTTTAGGAACTGGAAAGGAAACACTCTGATGAGTTGTTTCACAAAGATAGGCCTGATATATGGTTCATAATACACTCTGTCCACCTGCTGTCTTTTTTTCCATTATTCACCAACATTTGGTATTCCGGTTGCTTGAGAGATTGTTTCCGGTGTCAAAGTGAATGTTACACCGCCAAGGGTGATCTGACCATCATGTAGATGCAAAACAAACAAATGAGCCAGCTCCTGATGATAATGGATCCTAGCAATCATTTCACAAAATTGATAACATGAATGCTGTTGGAAAAATGCCATGGCAAGTGGAAAAGCCTGCAATTCAGCCAATTAGGTGGGCTCCTCTCTCACATGTCTGCCACCCTTATGAGGCCTTCTAGGTGCATGTAGTTCAATGGTGGAATCACTGTCTCGGTCATAGGATGTATCAATATCTGTCTCCATGATGTCCAAGGTCTATGCAAGGTCTATGTTGTATTGGATGAAAAATGAGAATTTTGGTGCTTTTGTCTTAGTGCCAAATGTATGGTAGTATGGGAGGGACTGTAGAGAAATAGGGCAGTGGGGACAATGAGCTTTAATCAAGTGATATTTGAAATGTAAGGATAGCCACTTGACTTTTTGGGAAAACTTGGGGTTTGGGGAAATTTTATAAGTGGAATGGGGATAATGGGAATGGGAGAGGAATAAGTGACTGTAGGGATGTAAAAGGATAGGGGATGGGCTGTTGTGGTAAGATAAGAGTGAGGAGGGGGAAAAATCAAGGTGGGGAATGGAAATGTTTGGCACCAAAACCAATTTAAAACCCGAAAGGAGGCAATTCTCAACAAGATAATAGGGTTTGAGTTTTGGCATTTAAATTCTCATAACCAATCTCATAATCAACATCAAACATTTGTTATGGCAATTACAAGGTCACATAGACTTACTTGGAGCATGAGAGACCGAGTCGTTTTGGAGTTTTTGAAGAGATGGCAAAAATGTGTGTTCTGGCCCAATGCGCCGCGTATCCAAACCAATGCGCTGCGCCCTTCTGATGCACCGCACTGGAACAAGTTAACACGTAGGGGAGCGAACCTATGCGCCGTGCACACCTGATGCGTCGCGCCGGCTGTCCAATGCATCACGCTCTGCAACTTCAATACAATCTGCCCTCAAACCTCTTCTTTCACTCTCCACGGGTTCTCCTTTGTTCATTGTTGTCTCTTGGCATGCAAATGGCATTTTAAACTTGAAAATATCTTATATGGCAAGAAGATAAATTTTTCATTTGAAAAAACCCACTTTGTAATGTTGAAAACTTGACATTTCACTTTAAAACTCTGTTTTGCTTGCTTTTGGTTTTTGAACTGAATGATGAGCTGTATGTTTGTCTTGCAGGGGAATGAATGGCATGGAGCTTTAGAAAAAGTGACTAGGGTTGCGAGTGGAGTGTTATTACAACTGAAAAACTTGAAAATTACATTGGATTTATTACATAAAGATGAAATAAACAATTTTTCTTCAAAACAAAGTTTTGAAGAAAAATCATTATCAGCATTATGATGATGAAATTTTTGCACTGAAACCTTATTTGAAGCTTCCTCATGTGCCTGCTCACCATTATTAAGCATTTTTAGACTTGATTAACTAAACCCTAGACCTAATGAGACTAAAAACCCTAAAATGAATTTTTTCCAACTAGGAGACCAAACATGAATGTACATGATTTTAATGAACATAAATAAACCAGCAGGTACAAGACATGAGGGATATGAGTGACAAGACCCTACCGTCATATGATCCATGCTTCTAATGGAATGCAGCTGACTGAATTGAGTGAGACACCTAAAATGAAATGCAACAAGAGAAATTTGATCTCTGATGGAGGGATGAAGATACCGACTTTAACATTGGCTCCAATGGGGATGGTAGCTCCTTGGAGGTGCCAAGAACTACAGATTTCTGGGAGAGTAGGCAGTGCCTTTGTCCATTAGGCTATGGAGTCAATAAATTCAACAAACCAACACAAGACTCTTGACTCATTTTATTGACTGAAAATTGACTCACACCGACTCAATTTCGAAACCAAAAATGACCGAAAGACCTGACTCAATAAACTCAAATCAAAGCTGAAATCAATCTTCAGAGTTATAGCCTTCGCCTCGGGCCCCAAATTGAAGGAATGATGATAGCACACACTTGCAATGAAACTGAAATAACTGGTATGTACAGTGACAATGTAAAATAGCAGAAAACATTTCAGAAATGATACCGCTTGAGCAGCCAACCATTGACCGGCCCTCCTGGACAATCTTCCCTATTCATTTATTTCAGAAGAAAAGCATTCTGACCCCTATATGCAGCAATTTTAAAGGGTCCTTTCCAGAGATTTCCGAACTTACCATTTTTACCTTTTTCCTCGTTTCTTGCATCCCATTTCAACACCACTTCTTCCAATTGAAACTTGTCCGCTTTTGCTTTTCTGTCATATATTTTCTTAATTCTCTCTTGCAGCTTGAAAGTGTTTGGGAAAACCTCCACTCTAGTCTGTTGTAAATGGATCATTTGATTTATTCTCCTTTGCATATGATCATCTTCACTTCCAGCTTTCTGCAAAAGTTTGACCACTGGAACTATGAGAGAAGCAGTAAATACCGTTTCAACTCCATATACTAGCTCAAAAGGGGACATGCCAATAGATTTCTTCTGACTCACTCTGTCTTCCCAAAGTGCATTGACCAACTTCTTATGCCAAATTTTCTTGTTTATTTCCAGCAACTTTTTTATAATGTTGACCAAAGATTTATTGGAAGACTCGGCCAATCTGTTGCCTTCTGGATGATAAGTGGTTGAGTGTCCAAAAGTGATTTGATACTTATCACAAAACTCAATCATTCTTTTTGATTTGAAAGCTACTGCATTATCAGTAATCAAATTATTCAGACAACCAAAACGAGACAAAATATTATTCTCAAGAAACGAAATTATTACCGACTCTGTGGCTTGTCTGGTGGGAATTGTTTCAATCCATTTAGTGAAATAATCTGTCGCTGTGAGGATTCACTTATGCTAAGCTGAAGAAGCAGGATGGATCTCTCCAATGAAATCCAAACCCCACTGCTGAAAAGGAGCACTTACTTCAATGGGCTTAAGCGACAAAGGCTGCAATTTCTTCCTTCCTTCAAAAATCTGACATTCATGACATTTTTTAACAATTTTGTACACATCAGCAAAGAGAGTCGGCCAATAATATCCTGCTCTCAAAATTTTGTTGGCCGTTGTTTTCCAAAAAAGGTGACCTCTGCAATCTCCCTTATGAAAATCTTCCATAACCTGCTTTGCTTCTTCTTCCACCAAAAAATTTATCAAAACACCACCAGGATCTTTCCAATAGAGTGCATTATTATGATACAAAACTTGGCAGCCTTCAATTTCAGAGTTCTACTTTTGTTTTTAGCCATGCCTGGTGGTGGTGACAAATTTTGGAGCACATATACAATATCCGAATACCAAGGAGAAAGAACAAAGATTTCTGATACCTGAATTAGCGAACTTTCTTCATTTTCCTCGGACATAGCAGCAATGAGTTTAATGTCCAAGGCATGCAAATTTGACTCAACCATCAGCTTAGCAAGTCCTTGTCCTTTGATAAGCTTTGTAAGCTTTATCTCCACATCATACTCTGACAAGGTAGAAATCCATTTGCCTCGTCTCCCTTCTGGATCTGTTTGCACTAAGACATCCTTAACAGCAGCATTAGGAACATAAGCAAGAATGTGAGAATGCAGAATATATACTAGAAAATATTTCAACGCTTTCACTAAAGAAAGAGCTTTCTTTTCAATAATGTTATACTTTAAGGCTGCATCTCTTATGGTTCGGCTGAAAAAATCAATTGGTTTTCATGCTGATCTCTTTTCTGCATCAATACTACTGCCATAGTATGCTCTAAGGCAAATGAAAACAAAATAAAATCCCGAGTATAATCTGGGCTGATCAAAACTGGATCTGAAGAAAGAGCCAACTTAACTAAATTGAAAGACTTTACAGCCTCCTCAGTCCACTTCACTACACTATCTTTCTTAAGCATGTTTGTAATTTCCCTTAGATGTTCTGCAAGATTGGGCACAAAGCGGCGTAAGAAATTCATCTTACCATTGAATGATTGGATCTCCTTTTTGTTTTGGGGAAGATCAATTTGCTAAATAGCTTCTACTCGAGCTGGATCAATACGGATGCCATCCTTTGAGATAATATGTCAAGAAGCTTGCCCTCATCCATGGCAAACAAACTCTTCTTCGGATTGAGAGACACACCATACTTTCTACACCGCTGAAAAACAATCTTCAAATGGTAAAAGTGCTCTTCATATGAATTAGAAAAGACTGTTAAATCATCAAGATACACAACTAGAAAAACATCCTTATCATTTTCAAATGCCATATCCATTGCTCGCTGAAAGGTCGCACCAGCATTCTTCAAACCGAAAGGCATTTTAGCATAATGGAAAGTTCCCCATGGAGTGGTGAACGCTGTTTTGTCTCTATCATCCTCATGGACTAGAATTTGGTTATAACCAGAATAACCATCGAGTAGCGACATACGAGATGCTCCAACTACTCGCTGAAGTATATGATCCATTTTGGACAATGGATAATTATCTTTCAAAGAAACCTTATTCAGATTCCTAAAATCAATGCATAACCGAATCTCACATGTTTTATTGCGTACGGGCACCAAATTAGAAATCCAATCTAAAAATCTTATGGGAATGATGATACCAGCCTTGTACAACTGATTCACTTCCTTCTCTATTGAGGGCAGCAACTTTGGATGTATTCTTCTCAACTTCTGCCTGAAGGGATTTTGATTAGGATTGATCGGAATGGTGTGCTGAATTATGTTTGTGTCATATGTCTTCAAATTTGAATAGTCCCAAGAAAATACATCAGCAAAAGAAGACAACAAACTGATATACTTTGCCTTTACCTATGGTGGAAATGCTTTGGACAATTTCACCATCTTTGTATTTTCAGCTGATCCAATGTTCACATCTTCAACTCCCTTTTCGGTTGGCTGCAAGGTTGGTTTTCGAGCTACGTCATCTTGATCAAAAAGCTCCTCTAAAGGTATTAGACCTTTAGGAATGACATTATCCTTCAGCTGAAAAACTTCCATCTGATTTACTTGTACATCAGCCCCACCATCATCATGTTCCACATCAATAGAAGTGTGTTTGAACTTACCTTCATTTTGTAGAAATTCATCAATTTCTTCATCATCTTGAAACACTTGCTAATACCTTTGATTGTCAGGGATAGTGGGACGATGCTTCACATGGATTTAAAATTTGTTACTTGAGTTCATCGGAATTTTCAAATTACTTGCTGCCTTTTCAAGCGCATTTGCAATACCATTTTGAATACGAGGGACACACATCAAAGTATAGTCTGAAAAAAATCTCAAGATATCTAAAACTGCATTTCAGTAAGCCCGCATTCGAGGATGCTTAGCTTGGTATTCACTTTTCACTTTCTTGATAACTAACTCGGAGTCTCCATACACTGTAATCCTCTTAATATTAAACTTTCTAAGAATTTTCAGACCAGCAATTAAAGCTTCGTATTCAGCCTCATTTTTTGAACAATCAAAAGCCAATTTATAAGAATAGGCCCTTACATTACTCAGCACTTTGTTTGGGGCAGAAAAAGGACTACGTACCCAAATTCCAATTCCAGCACCATCATTTCTTACTGCACCATCAAAATCCATGGTCCACAAACCATCCTCATCCTCTTCCAAGTGCTGAAATTATGTTTTCTCTGTTATTTCTGCTTGTTGTCCATCAACTTTTTGCTGCTGTCGGAAGGCTGATTGTTCAGCGGTACTTTCAAGTTTCTGTCTCTCTTTCTTTAAGACCTCTCTGAAATTCTCAATGATTTCCAGAATGTATTCTACTTCAACTAATTGGCTATTAACATCATTGAAACTATCTGAATACAAAAAAAATGATTCTAAATCTGTATGTACATAATTGATTGGATGATTTACCGGTTTCTCCTTGCTGGTGATCATATACTTCATCTTTTGCTCCCGATATAATTTCCTCATTTGACCAAACATAGGAATAGTAGCATAGGAGAAATAAAGCTGCAATGTCCCTTTAAGTTTTTCTCCCCAAGATCTGGAAAGAAGCATGTCAAATCTAGGAGGAATATCCGCCATGACCACATCCATCAAAACATTTTTAGTCGGAATTTGATCCAAACTAACCACCAAATCTTTGATAAGCCCAATGCATATTACTCTACTAGAATCGAAAGAATAAAGATCATGATACTTTCTAGTGATATCCAATCCCAATTTCTCCATGATTGCCCTCGGCATGAGATTATGAGAGACTCCAGAATCAAACATAGCGTTGTGTAACACAAAATCATGCAATCTAAGGCTGATATAAAAAAGAGGCACATCACTATCTGGAGATTCACCATCCAATGCTAGACCAAAAATCAACTCAGGTTGATCATATTCCACATTTACCATATCAGAAAATGGATCTAAATTCAAAATCTTAGACACCTGACCCTTATAGCTGCTATTTTTCATCAACTCAGTCAAAGGAATGGATACTTTTAACTTAGCAATTTCATTTTCTAAGTTAAAAGCTGAAATTTTCTCTACCTCTTTAGCTGGAACATCATTCTTTTCAGTTTTCTCCTTTGATACAATTGGCTGATTAGATCTTTCATTTGCTGATGGGGATTTGCTAGTAGTGGGATCATCTATCTCTTTTCCCTTCTTCTGTACAACGGGTGAATCATTTTTTGGTGCTGAAACTTCCTTTCTCTTTTGAATTGGATTAATAGGGACATCTCTATTTTTGAGTGAATATTGTCGTTGTTGGGCTGTCAAGGCATTCATATATCCCCTCTGATACTCATCAGACTCTTCTTCAAGAGCTGTCTCATTTGCCAAGATGAAATCCTAGTCTTTTTGTACAGCTGAGCTTTCTGAATACTCCTCATCTTCAGTGATAAAAATTGGCATATCATCAGGTGTAAAGAAATGATTCTCTTCTCCTATTACATTCTCTTCATCATCTGATTCCAGACCAACAAAATTCTGCTGTAAGGGTGTCTTCACTTGCTATTTTACTGTCGGTTCTTGTGCTCGCTGCTCTCTTTGCTTCATTCTGAATGGCGGTTGCTACTGGCCACGGAAATTAGGATTTCTGATCTGCGGTTTAGGCTTATCAAGTGTTAATATTTCAAACATCTTTTCCATCTTCCGAAGCATTTGATCTGACGTGGAAACCTATTCCTTTATTGCTACTTTCTTTTCAGCTTTCATTCTATCTCTCCTAGCATTCAAATTAGCTTCAACGCTAACTGCAATTTTCTGCATATCTTCTAAAGTGGCCGGACTTCTTTCTCTTAATTGATAGGCCATGTCAGGATCAAATCCATCCGGAATCTTAATCAAAGCAGATCCCCTAGGTGGCTTTATATCAGTAGGAATTGCATTGTAAACATAATTGAATCTAATACAATAGTATTGAACTGACTCACCAACATTCCACTTGATATTGTCATATTCGGAAAGGATTGAAAGAGGATCTTTCTGCACTTCCGATCGATCCAAGAATTGTCTCTGAATATTAGCCAATGTAGCAATACTTCTAGGCGGCAAAGCTCTGAACCACTTTCTCACTTCTCCTCCAAAGGTTTGTACAAACAATCTCATTGTCACATTTTCCACATCAATCTCATGAAGGTCAAAGAAATATTCCATTCTATCCACATGTTGCTGAGCAGTGACACTTTGAGGAGTGCCATCAAAAAATGGAATTTTTCTTTGATAATCTGCGGGCATGTCATCTAAGTTTTGAGGCAACACGAGAGGTGCAAATCGGGCAGCCATTGCTTTAGGTGGATTTACAACCGGTCTTGAGGATATAGGAGGAGTCAGAGCAGTTGATGTATGAGGTGTATGTGGTGTGGATGGAGGCGATACTACTGAAGATTGTTGATCAGAGATATATGGTTGCATGGGAATGGTAGGAATGAAAGGAGGCTCGGTAGAAATTTGTGAACCAGATGTAACTGCTGAAGACCCAAGAGTTGCAGATGCAGACTCTATGAATTCATGGATGTTTTTGCCACAATGGAATTCTGAATGTTCAATATGTAACTTTCAATGGATCTATTAGCATGTTCAATTTCAAGATACTTGATAAACTCTGGATTTATGATAGTAGAACCAATAGCACTTTTAGACTTAGTCTCAAACAACGATAACTCGAATTGTTCATCAAACTCAAGATCTTCAAGATACTAAAAAACAGTGGGACATGAATGAGATTTAAAAAGAGGAATCATAGGACTTTCTCGATGAAGGATTCTCGAAATAAGATTGGGATTTTCATACACAGGAGGTGGATCGGGATCCAGATTTGCTCTAGTATGTCGTCTGGAAGCCAGTGTGTTGAATTATTTTCAAAAACCAAAGGGACAAAACCAACTTGTTCAGCCTATCAAATTCTAAACTCATCATCCAAAGTCTAGAATGATCTGATGTACTGGGGGCAATTTACAAGTCAGATGTTACGTTTACAAACTAGACCGGAGATTGACTGAAGCAGCATTTATCTACTTTCGCTAATGCAAAGAAAGAGCGTTTCGAAGGCTACTTGGCATAACTTTAGGCTCCGTCTGTAACTTATAAAACGAATAACACTAACAAGAAAACCATTTTGTTCCCAAGTATGGTCGCCACTATGTTATTGCCTAAATCTACCTCAGGTTGAGAAAGGCAGAGTCTAGGGTAACATCAAACCACGCTTAATCTGACAGCTAGCCCTACCAGATTGGGAGAGGGCTCTCTCCGGGTCTATCTCAGCAAAAATAATCAGTGAGGCTTGAGATGACTTAAAATAAAGACTGATTTTAGGCTAGGTATACATATAAAAGGATTTGATTTGATTTTTGGGGTTTTTGTTGGAAAGGGAAAGACAATTTTTGGGTTCGGGAAATGATCAGTTTTGCAGAGAGCTGAGTGGGGCAAGGAAGAAAATTGTTTTGAGGCTTTGAATTCGAATGAAATGGATAGCTCAGACCGGTGAGGGGTCGAAGAGGGAAAGAGGTTTTAAGAATCCTCTTCAGACAGTTGAAAACATGGAAAATTAAACAAAACTTCTAGGCAGAGCACTGCAAATCTAATGAATTCCACCTTTAATACTTGTTTGCTTAATTTAAGAAGAAAGGAGAGAAGGGAAATGATACATATGAAACATCAGTAAACTTACAATCACAGAGAAAAACACACCATCAAAACATATAGCCACATGGATCCCAAAGAGTCCTGCAAACCCTGGTCTATTCCTTTGCCAAAATGCAGAGATGAAATGTACAATGAAACTCAAAGCAATCCCAAATGTCCAACCTTGAAAATGACTGAGAAAATACAAGATATAGACAAGAATAACCTATCCCCATGCCTCTAGGGGTCGAGCTCACTAGTTTAGGAACTTTTTCAACAAGATCTAAACTAAGAATTGGAAAATAGGCAGTGGAACAGCTTGCCTCTATAAGATAGGAAACTGATTCATTCAGTTACAATTCACTTTTTGGTGAATGAATCTACTTACATGAGTAAAAATTAGTCAAAATTACATCTAAATCATGAAATTACATCAAGTTACATCAAGATATTTACATTTGAAGATAAAAAAAAGTCAAACTGGCGAAAACTAGGCGAAAAACTGAGTTATTGAGTGAAAACTAGGCCAAAATTCCCAATGCACCGCGCCTGAAATCTCTACGAGTCGTGCCAATTTGGAGCTGATTTTTAGGGCCTTATAGGAGTCCAAATTGAGTGCAGGATAGCTTGTTGGAAAGCTCTTCCTGTCTACTTTCCAACCCAAGTGGAATTTCTGAATTTGGTTGCCATTGCCCCTCCAAAAATGAGTTTTCCCAACACTGCTTTCTGTGTGTCCAAAAAGTGGTAGAAAGGCCATTTTTAAGGTGTTTTTGACCCTTCAGGCAACCCAAAACTTGTCAAAATATTTAGGTAATGGGTATGCATGCATAAATTTTGATGAAAAATCTAGAAATACAAATTTTTCTTCAAGAGGGGCTGCCAATTATAAGCGCGCGCCAAGTGGCGCTATGCGTCGGGCAGGGAAATCTGTGTTAAGGCCAAAAAATTCAAAATTGACAAAATGTTTGCCAATTTTCTTGAAATTTGGGTTGAATGTCCACCATCAAGTGTTATGCTGAGCCAAGGAAGCTTCAGCCAAAATTTGGAGTCTATCATGCCTTTTGCGACGCTTTAATGCCCTCCTTAACTTTGCCTTCACGATCTTGATTCGCGCCTTGCAAACATGATTCCTCGCCCAATAATGATTCTTCATGTGCCTGAGCATGTTCTTTTCCTTGTTGGCCTTCTCCAATAGCTTCTCCAGATTAATATTGACCCTCTCAAGCCAAGTCTCTCTATCAGCCTCAATCTCTCGCTCAATGGATGTCATCTCGGTTTGGCTTCTTTGGGTAGCTTGCCGGTCTTCACGGATGTTTTGCAACTCCATGATTGTTTGTTGATCTTCCAACTATTTGTTTCACTGCTCAAGGTAGTTTATAATTCATTGGGCTCTTTTCAACTTGACGGTCAAAGTGTCTATCTTCGCCTTCTGCTCCTGAATAGTCTCTCTCAACTTTGAGCTTAGAGAGCTCAAATCCTCATCAATGAGTATGCAACCTGTATCTTGGTCTCCTGAAGGCCCCTCATCATACATGAGCCTCTTACCTCTGTCCTGTACCTATACCTGTGCTGCTGATGGCGGAAGTGAGACCCCTTCCACCTGTAGAAATTAGCTGAATAAATCACTTATTCAATGGAGATTAACCCGATTACACATCAATTTCGAATTGCATGCATAACACATAATCTCATCTACAATTAATTGTCACATGCGGAAATAATAGAAGCAATCTCACATCAAATCAATCACACATTAACTCGGTATGTATGGGGAAAGCCTATAGCTGAAAACCCCGCAGCTATTGTGTATATTATAATGGAGAAATCATGTAACAAAACAAGTACAATACTCCTCACAAGTACTCAGTACTTTCTCATAAAGTCACACACAATCTAGCTTAGTTTTGAACAGTTTACTGGTTCAAAACTCCCCGCCAATTGCCTTGCCTCTATTGCGCAATCATAGCTTTGTGTGTACTTAAGTCCAAGTTGAATCCTTGGCTTGGCTAGCAATTGTCATGGACAATTCCCCCAAGTGTAATGCAAATCTCATGCAAAACCAATCTACCAACTGGTAGCTTTACTCACCCTTTCATCTACCTCTTCCACTGGTCTCCACTGAACTGATCATGCACTGTAGTGAACTGAAGTGTTCTTGAGTTGACTAATGAGTTAATATTTAGTAAATTAAATATTATTTAATTTACTCCCCTCATATCTAGTTGATTAGTTAGTTAACTAATCCCAACTAGTTCAACTAAAACAAACAGAACACAACTCCACTACTTGTCCCGTTAACTCCTCCAAAACTCCTGCCACTGAAGTCTAACTGAAGTCAACCATGCAAGATGCCATCAAACCCTAGGAACCACGTGATTCCTTGTGTCAGTTGCATGAGTCACCTCCATGACTCAAACTGAAGTGCGCCAAGAGAGTAAACTGCTGTTTATAGTCAAAATATTATTAAGGGTAAATAATATTTGACTTCCTTATTTTTAGGAGATCAGTCTAAAAATAGCCTGGGTCCTAAAAATTAGGGTCTCATCTATTTTTACCGACATGTCGCATCCATCAAGAATCTCCAAGTAGAATTCCCAAATTATACTCCGTATGTCTAAAAATAGACATAGTCTAAAAATAGACTTTGCGCCAGAATTTGCCTGCGGGCCCACTTAGTGAAGGCGACTTCATTTCACTAAGCTCCATCATCTTGCTGCATTCTCAACACTCCCTCTCGGCAAGATATGGATTATCTGCAACCCCTATCCTGCCTCTGTGGAATTCGAACTTGCTCCTGGTGAGCGCCTTCGTCAGGATGTCGGCATCCTGATCCTCCGTGGGAACATATGAAAGCATCATGAGCCTCCGCTGAACACAATCTCTGATGTGATGGTACCTGATGTCGATATGTTTGGACCTATCATGAAATACTGGATTAGCCGAGAGCTTGATGCAGCTCTGGTTATCACAGTAGATCACTGTAGGCTCCAAATGCAACCTGAACAAGCCTGCGAGGATCTTCCTCATCCAAATAGCCTCACATGCAGCCAAGCTTGCTGCCATGTACTCGGCCTCTGCTGAACTGAGTGCCACGGATCTCTGCTTCCTGCTGTACCAGGAAACTGCTGTCGAC